>CM053031.1:28715662-29315662 GCA_028564925.1 Lithobates sylvaticus
TCCAATTCTTCTTTTTGATTACACATGTACTTGCGCACACATTTATGCACGTACGCGCGTAAAATGTGCAGATTTGTGCGTTTGTGGACGCAGCTGTGTCCTTCTTTTCTTTTAAGCGCGCGGCTAAATGCAGCGCACATTTTCACATAGCTGTGCGCATGGGCTCATTGGTAACCATAGTGCTGCATTTAGATGCGCACAAAACTATACGCTATGTGCGTCTAAACGCAGCGTTTTGCCCATGTGAATAAGCCCCTAACATGCCAAGAAAGGCATGTGCACAACTTGGTCGCTTGTATGCTTATTGGTGCCTACAGAGATCCATGGCTTCGATGCAAAATGCATTCGCTTTCAGCCCCTGGTAGTCAAACTACATTTTTTCTTTTTTAATTGGTCCATATAAAAAAACGCACAACGCATGAAAACGTATACAAAACGTGCGTCAGCAGCGTGCATTGAAAAACATGTTAACGACACCTGAAGGGGTTGTGAACCCAGCCGGCTGTATTATATATAGAAAATAAGAGTTACCTCTGCAGGGAGAGCAGGAGCCCAACCAGGACGGCGAGGAACCCAGAAAGGGGCCACCGTGCCATGTTGCCCTTCTCAGCGCGTCTGCCTCGGCTCCCGGGACCCTTTACCCCTCTCTTCCCTGCTGCCGACTCTCATGGATGTGCAGCTCGCTGTCACAAAGCTTCATCTTCCTCTGCCGCAGCCCAAGACACTTTTCCGGGTGGGTGAAGCTGCGATCCTTTCTGCCTTCCACACTTCCAGGAGTTCATTGGCCGTAGTGAAGAGTCTTCATCATCGCCCCCCTCCCCCTCCCTTCCCCAACTTCTTCAAGCCTTGAGGGTCTACCTGAGTCCACCTGGAAGGTCCACCTAGAAGGTCCACCTAGAAGGTCCACCTAGAAGGAGAACCTTCTGTCCTTTCCACCTTCTTCTCTACAATGTTACAATGTTTCCTCTTTTCTCTCTTCTCTCCGGTTGCCTCGTCCGAAAATTCCCGTAGATGGGACTTTCGCTGTCCCGCGGGATCCCGAATTTGCACCCTAACGAGGTCCTGGTGGCCGTCCGGTCGGCGTTGGGATGAACTGTCGGTGCTTTTCAGACAAGCTGTCACAATTGTGTCCTCTCAAGCTGTGAGCTGTAGGGCGATTCCTCCCTCGTTACACTTCCCCTACAACTCTCCACCTCTTCAAATTACCCTCTCCGCCGTGACGGGCACACCCCCACCCCCCCCCTCCCCGGTCCTCCCTCCTCCGAGAGCTGCTGACAGGTAGAGGTGGCCCGTCACCGCGCAGGTCCACCTAGTGCCTGGCCGGGGGTCCATATCACACGTGGGATCCCGATATGGCCTGATAGTATTATAGGAGATCTAAACTCAAACTGGACGACACTTTACTAAAGGCAAATAGACCGAGGACTTTGCAAGTGCAGTTGCTCCAGAGCTTAGTAAATGTGGTAAAGCTTCACTTTGTGAAGAATAACCAATCACTTGCAAAAAAAATAAATAAAAATCAATTGCAAAAAAAATAATGATTGCTTTGCAAAAAAAAAAAAAAACACTTGCAAAAACACTAACATGAAAAAAAAAAAAAAAAAAAAAAAAAACAGTTGCTCCAGAGCTTAGTAAATGTGTTAAAGATTCACTTTGCAAAGAATGACCAAAAAAAATCAGTTGCAAACAAAAATTCATAAATAAAACACTTGCAAATAAACTCGCATGCAAAAATAAAAAAAATGACTGCAAAAACAAAAAAAAAAACACTTGCAAAAACACTCACATGAAATAACAAAAAAAAAAAAAAAACACTTGCAAGTGCAGTTGTTCCAGAGCTTAGTAGATGTGGTAAAGCTTCACTTTGCAAAGAATTACCAATCACTTGCAAAAAAATACAAAAAAACATTACTTTGCAAAAAAAAACAGTTGCAAAAAAAACTCATGCAAAAAAAATAGTTGCAAAAACACTCACATGAAAAAAAAAAACAGTTGCTCCAGAGCTTAGTAAATGTGGTAAAGATTCACTTTGCAAAGAATGACCAATCACTTGCAAAAAAAATAAAAAATCAGTTGCAAAAAAAAAAAAAAAAAAATCATAAATAAAATACTTGCAAATAAACTCACATGCAAAAATAAAAAATAAATGAATAAAAAAAAGTACTTGCAAAAAAACTTACATGCAAAAAGAAAACACTTGCAAAAAGAAAAATAACTTGGAAAAAAAAATAAAAAATCACTTTGCAAGAAAAAAGAAATCACTTGCAAAAAAAATAAAAATTACTTTGCAAAAAAAAAAAAAACATTTGCAAAAAAATGTACATGCAAAAAAAAACACTTGCAAAAAGAAAAATCACTTGCAAAAAAAAAAAAAATCACTTTGCAAGAAAAAAATAAATCACTTGCACAAAAAATCACATGCAAATTTTTTTTTTTTTTTAAATCACTTGCAACAATAAAACTGCATTTTTGTTTGCACGTGACTGAATGATGGAAGTCAGCAGAGGTTCCCCTCATTTACTAAGATCTGGAGCAACGGCACTTGCAAAGTACACTGTCTGTTTTGCCTTTATTATATCAACCCCTTTAGCCTCAATTCACAAAGGTAAAATACCTGGATAAAGATACAAAATATTTATCAAAGTGACAGTTATTATCAGTTCAGCCCAAAATAATAATAATTGATAAGAAATGAAAAAAAAGGAACTTTATCCTTTTGGAAAGCTTTGTGAGCCTTTAGTTTACTAAATAGCGAGGATGTTAATTTACTAAAGGCCTTTTTTTTTTCCTGGCAGGAAAAAAGCAGCTACAAAAATCGCACCTAAGCCGCGTTTAGACGCATGTAGACGCATCAAGCACTTTGGCATTTATTAATTGGATTCGCCAAAATATTAATTTATTCAGGTCACTGAAATAAAAAAAAAACTCAAGTACTAAATGCGGCTAGCGCTTAGGCACGTTTAGATGCACATACATGCGTTTGGGCGCGTTTCTGTGTTTTTTTTCAGCCAAAACGCTCCTCTCTTTTTTTTTTTCTGCCGTATGCCTGTAAATGCCTCTGTGTGTATAGATACATAGGCTAACATGGAGGGGCTTTAGAGGCAGAAAAAAAAAAAAAAAATGTCGACCGCCTGTAAAACGCGCCAAAACGCTTTCTGATGAAAACTGAAAATTTTCTTCTTTGGACGAACCTTCACCTACCTGTTTCATTATTGTTCCATTTCTTGTGTATTATTTTTTTTTTTTTCTGTGCTTTGAGAAGGTACCTTTAAAGGTGCTATAAAAAATATATATATATATTATTATTATCGTTGTTATTATTATTATTTTATATATTTTTTACATTAATGTTATTATTGTGCTATAAAAAAATAAAAATAAAACAATATTATTATATTTTTAGATTGTTGTTATTATTATTATTTTATATATTTTTTACATTAATGTTATTATTGTGCTATAAAAAAATTTAAAAAATAAAACAATATTATTATTATATTTTTACATTGTTGTTATTATTATTATTTTATATATTTTTTTTACATTAATGTTATTATTGTGCTATAAAAAAAAAATTAAAAATAAAACAATATTATTATTATATTTTTAGAGTGTTGTTATTATTATTATTTTATATATTTTTTACATTAATGTTATTATTGTGCTATAAAATTTTTTAAAAAATAAAACAATATTATTATTATATTTTTAGATTGTTGTTATTATTATTATTTTATATATTTTTTTTACATTAATGTTATTATTGTGCTATAAAAAAATTAAAAAATAAAACAATATTATTATTATATTTTTAGATTGTTGTTATTATTATTATTTTATATATATTTTTTACATTAATGTTATTATTTTGCTATAAAAAATAAAAAAAAAAATAAAACAATATTATTATTATATGATTAGATTGTTGTTATTATTATTATTTTATATATTTTTTTTACATTAATGTTATTATTGTGCTATAAAAAAAAATAAAACAATATTATTATTATATGTTTAGATTGTTGTTATTATTATTATTTTATATATTTTTTACATTAATGTTATTTTTGCGCTATAAAAAAATATAAAAAAAATAAAACAATATTATTATTATATTTTTAGATTGTTGTTATTATTAATATTTTATATATTTTTTTTACATTAATGTTATTATTGTGCTATAAAAAAATAAAATAATAAAACAATATTATTATTATATTTTTAGATTGTTGTTTTTATTATTATTTTATATATTTTTTACATTAAAGTTATTATTGTGCTATAAAAAATATAAAAAAAAAACAATATTATTATTATATTTTTGTTATTATTATGTTTTTATATATTTTTTACATTAATGTTATTATTGTGCTATAAAAAATATAAAAAAAACAATATTATTATTATATTTTTAGATTGTTGTTATTATTAATGTTTTATATATTTTTTACATTAATGTTATTATTGTGCTATAAAAAAAATAAAAAAAATAAAACAATATTATTATTATATTTTTTAGATTGTTGTTATTATTATTATTTTATATATTTTTTACATTAATGTTATTATTTTGCTATAAAAAATATAAAAAAAAAAATAAAACAATATTATTATTATATGATTAGATTGTTGTTATTATTATTATTTTATATATTTTTTTTACATTAATGTTATTATTGTGCTATAAAAAAAAATAAAACAATATTATTATTATATGTTTAGATTGTTGTTATTATTATTATTTTATATATTTTTTACATTAATGTTATTTTTGCGCTATAAAAAAATATAAAAAAAATAAAACAATATTATTATTATATTTTTAGATTGTTGTTATTATTAATATTTTATATATTTTTTTTACATTAATGTTATTATTGTGCTATAAAAAAAAATAAAATAATAAAACAATATTATTATTATATTTTTAGATTGTTGTTTTTATTATTATTTTATATATTTTTTACATTAAAGTTATTATTGTGCTATAAAAAATATAAAAAAAAACAATATTATTATTATATTTTTGTTATTATTAATGTTTTATATATTTTTTACATTAATGTTATTATTGTGCTATAAAAAATATAAAAAAAACAATATTATTATTATATTTTTAGATTGTTGTTATTATTAATGTTTTATATATTTTTTACATTAATGTTATTATTGTGCTATAAAAAAAATAAAAAAAATAAAACAATATTATTATTATATTTTTAGATTGTTGTTTTTTATTATTATTTTATATATTTTTTACATTAATGTTATTATTGTGCTATAAAAAATAAAACAATATTATTATTATATTTTTAGATTGTTGTTATTATTATTATGTTATATATTTTTTACATTAATGTTATTATTATTATTATCATAAAAATAAATGCAATTTTTAAATACAAGCAGTGTGCCTGATTGTGAACCTGGTTTCAACCTCTTGCAGTCCCTGTACAGCAGGACTGGAGTGCGAGAGAAAGAAGCAGCACAAAGCTGCCAATCAGTTTATGTGTTGCAAAGAAGCATGCTGATAGGAGCAGAGGGCAGAGTGGCAGAGAATTGAGCCCATCACTGTGCTGCTTCTTCTTTCACTGTCAAGTCACATTCTGGGAGCCTGTCCGGGATCCACTGGGTTTAGACGATGTGAGTTGAATGATGTTGGCCAAGTGGACATCTAGTGGTAGAAACAAGTACTGCAGTTGAAATCTATGGATTGAAGGTGACTTTTCCAACCAACACTGATTTTTTTTAAATTTTATCTTTCTACTGGACTGTTCATTATGTCTGGAGCTCTGCTTAAATACTGCTGCTAATCTTCTCCAGACCTTTTTAGCCACTTTTTGACAATCCAGCATTAACTACTTAAGGACCAGGCTTATTTTTCAAACTTGTTGTTTGCAAAAAAAAAAAAAAAAACACTTGCAAAAAAACTCACATGCAAAAAATAAATAAAAAAAAAAACACTTGCAAGTGCAGTTGCTCCAGAGCTTAGTAAATGTGGTGAAGCTTCACTTTGCAAAGAATTACCAATCACTTGCAAAAAAATAAAAATAAAAACCATTACTTTGTAAAAAAATTAAAAAAAACACTTGCAAAAAAAAACCTCACGTGCCAAAAGAAAAAAAAAACACTTGCAAAAACACTCACAGGAAAAAAAAAAACACTTGCAAAAAAAAAAAAACCTCACATGCCAAAAGAAAAAAAACACTTGCAAAAACACTCACATGAAAAAAAATAATTGCAAGTGCAGTTGCTCCAGAGCTTAGTAAATGTGGTAAAGTGCGTAAGTGGTTAAAATTGCGCACGCTCGTGCAACAGCGAGATACAACGTAAAATTTTACTATGCATAGGCAATGCTTTAAATCCCTACAATATATCTACACAGGAGGTCTGGTGCCAGATGGGCGTACCCGTACGTCCCTTTGAATTTGCCGCGAGCTCCGTGAGAAGGGGATACCCTCGATCGTCTCACGGAGAGGAAGAATGGGGAAATGTTGATGTAAACAAGCATCTCCCCGTTCTGCCTAGTGACAGGACACTGATCACCGCTCCCTGTAATCGGGAGCAGTGATCAGTGATGTGTCACACGTAGCCACGCCCCCTAACAGTTAGAATCACTCCCTAGGACACACTTAACCCCTACAGCGCCACCTAGTGATTAACCCCCTTCACTGCCAGTCACATTTACACAGTAATCAATGCATTTTTTTAATCGTACTGATCGCTGTATAAATGTGAATGGTCCCAAAAATGCGTCAAAAGTGTCCGATGTGTCCGCCATAATGTCGCAGTCACGATAAAAATCGCTGATCGCCGCCATTACTAGTAAAAAAAAAAATGGTTAATAAAAATGCCATAAAACTATCCCCTATATTGTAGATGCTATAACTGTTGCGCAAACCAATCAATAAACGCTTATCGCAATTTTTGTTTACCAAAAATATGTAGAAGAATACGTATCGGCCTAAACTGAGGAAAAAAAATGTTTTTTTTATATATTTTTGGGGGATATTTATTATAGCAAAAAGTAAAAAATAATGCGTTTTTTTTTCAAAAATTTTTTTGTTTATAGCGCAAAAAATAAAAACCGCAGAGGTGATCAAATACCACCAAGAGAAATCTCAATTTGTGGGGAAAAAAGGACGTCAATTTTGTTTGGGAGCCACGTCGCACGACCGCGCAATTGTCAGTTAAAGCGACGCAGTGCCGAAGCACAAAAACTGCTCTGGTCTTTGGCCAGCCAAATGGTTTCGGGGGCTGAAGTGGGTAAACTGAGCATGTGCAGAGCTGCCAACACTTCTCTGCAAAATCCCCTAGCTAAACTGGGGACATGGACAGAAGGGGGAGACAGAGAGCAGCGGGATCAACCAGGATTTTCGCAGAATACAGAAAACAAATCTCATAGTGACTGAGTGAGTATAAACAGCGTGTAACACACCATTTATTGATCGTTTTTTTTTTATGATGTGGGTTTAATGACACTTTAACGCGCACATTACTTCGGCAATGGACATTTCATGTTTCCACAAGTTATGGCGTAAATCATTTTGAGTATCACCCCAAGGCACTAACACTAGGTTCACACTTGTGCGTCCTGCGAGAAGGCCGCAGAATAGGAAGAGGCAGATTTGGAAGACTGCCTAGCAACAGGGGTTCCTGGTAAGTTAACCACTTCAGCCCCGGACCAATTTGCAGCCAAAGGACCAGGCCCCTTTTTGCGATTCGGCACTGCGTCGCTTTAACTGACAATTGCGCAGTTGTGCGGCGTGGCTCCCAAACAAAATTGGCGTCCTTTTGTCCCACAAATAGAGCTTTCTTTTGGTGGTCGCCCCTGCGGTTTTTATTTTTTGCGCTATAAACAAAAATAGAGCGACAATTTCCAAAAAAATGCAATATTTTTTACTTTTTGTTAGGCCCCATGCACACGAGACGCTGTTAAACGCGCGTTCAGAGGCAGTTGGACACTTTTTTCAACTGCCCCTGAACGCATGCAATGTTATCCTATGTGTCCATGTACACAGTCTCGTTTTTGCCCGTTTTTATGCAGTTGCGTTTAACCTCGTTTTTCCAGAAGCAAAAAAATGCGTTCAGACACTTTGCTTTTCTGCTTTTCAGACGCAAAACGCAGCTAAACGCGGCTAAACGCAGGCACCTGTGTTTAGCCGCGTTTGCGTTTATAAGCCTTTTTAAAGGAACCCAATTTTTTGGAGCAGAAAACTCAGAAATATGATGGTAAACCATAAAAAATACTAGAAAAAATTGTTTAAAATGTCGTAATTAGTTTAGATAGTTCATAGAGCATATATACTCACTGATGCATACATGTTTGTGAAATATCCAACGGACATTCGCTGTGCCATCAATGGATGGGTCCAATATCGACGAGCTCTGATTCTGGACCTCTCATGCAAATTTGCGACGAAATTGCTGCCGCATCAAGAGCAACATCAGGAGCATTTCCTGATATATATTCAATATGGGATCCATTTAAAAAAAAAAAAAACCCAGAAAGAGAGGCAAATGCAAGTGTACAACTGCTCTCTCTGCTGCTCACTCTGATCAGAATGGCAGAAATAGTTAATAATACATGCTTTCTGAGCTTGGGGAGGGTCTATATGATGTTATCTTTACAAATGCTTATAGACGCAAACGCGTCTAAACGCGGCATGAAAACACAGCAAAACGCACGTTTTTAAACGCAGGTTTCTGCTTTTTAAAACACGCGTTCAGCAGAGTTTGCATCTGCGTCTCGTGTGCATGGGGCCTAATAATAAATATCCCCAAAAAAGATATAAAAAAACATTTTTTTTCCTCAGTTTAGGCCGATACGTATTCTTCTACATATTTTTGGTAAAAAAAAATCGCAATTAGCGATTATTGATTGGTTTACGCAAAAGTTATAGTGTTTACAAAATAGGGGATAGTTTTATAGCATTTTTATTAAAAAAAATTTTTTTTACTAGTAATGGCGGCGATCAGCGATTTTTATTGTGACTGCGACATTATGGCGGACACATCGGACATTTCTGACACATTTTTGGGACCATTGTCATTTATACAGCAATCAGTGCTATTTAAATGCACTGATTCCTGTATAAATGACAGTGGTAGTGAAGGAGTTAACCACTAGGGGGCGGGGAGGGGTTATGGTCTGTGACGTGTTGTGTTTTTGACGTCATTGATCGGCTTTCCCGATGACAGGGAACAGCCGATCAGTGACAGGCAGTGTAGGAAGCGCGGGGAGAGGTTTATTTACACAGACCTCTCCCCGTTCTTCAGCTCTGTGACCCGATCGCGGGACACCAGCGGCGATCGGGTCCGCTGGTCCCGCGGCCGCGGAGCTCCCGACCGGGTCGCGAGCGAGCCGCTGGCGGCGAGCGCGCGACCCCACGGCTAGGCAATTAAAGGGGATGTACCTATACATGCTTTTGCCTAGCCGTGCCATTCTGCCGACGTATATGTGCAGGAGGCGGTC
Source organism: Lithobates sylvaticus (assembly GCA_028564925.1). NCBI lineage: Eukaryota > Metazoa > Chordata > Amphibia > Anura > Ranidae > Lithobates > Lithobates sylvaticus. Next base: position 28,725,138 of record CM053031.1, read on the forward strand.
GGGATGTGGTTAAAGAAAAAAAAATTTTTTCAAATGTTTTTTTTTTTTTTTTAAGAATATTAATGCAATTTTTTATTCTAGGGTGGCCCTCCGCTTTAATGCATAACGACATAATATGTGCTGACATATTGGGATTGATTTACTAAAGGCAAATAGACTGTGCACTTTGCAAAGTGCAGTTGTTGCAGAGATTAGTAAATGAGCAGAAACTCTGCTGACTTCCATCATCCAATCATATGCAAGCAAACATTTTTTATTTTTTTCCTTGCATGTGATTGGGTATTGTTTAACTGACAATTGCACGGTCGTGCGGCGTGGCTCCCACACAAAATTGGCGTCCTTTTTTTTTACCACAAATAGAGCTTTCTTTAGATGGTATTTGATCACCTCTGCGTTTTTTATTTTTTGCGCTATAAACAAAAAAATTGCGGAAATTTGAAAAAAACACATTCTTTTTTACTTTTTGCTATAATAAATATCCCCCAAAAATATATTTAAAAAAACGTTTTTTTTTCCTCAGTTTAGGCCGATACGTATTCTTCTACATATTTTTGGTAAAAAAAAATCGCAATAAGCGTTTATTGATTGGTTTGCGCAAAAGTTATAGCGTCTACAAAATAGGGGATAGTTTTATGGCATTTTTATTAATATGCAATGCAATTTTATTATATTTTTATAATTTTTAATTTATTTATTTTATATCTTTATTATAATTTTTATTAATTTTTTTTATTTTTTACCAGTAATGGCGACGATCAGCGATTTTTATCGTGACTGTGACATTATGGCGGACACATCGGACAATTTTGACACATTTTTGGGACATTTGTCATTTATATAGCGATCGATGCTATAAAATTGCATTGATTACTGAAAAATTTCACTGTCAGTGAAGGGGTTAACCACTAGGGGGCGGGGAGGGGTTAAGTGTGTCCTAGGGGTGTGTTTCTAACTGTCTGGGGGCGTGTCTGTGTGTGACACCACACCGATCGCTGCTCCCGATGACAGGGAGCAGACGATCAGTGTGCTGTCACTAGGCAGAACTGGGAGATGCTCTTTACATCGGCATCTCCCCGTTCTTGAGCTCCGTGACACGATCGCGGGCACACCCGATGCGATCTTGTCCGCAGGCCCCACAAGCACAGTCGCGGAGTTTGCGGCAGGCACGGGTACGTTACTTTGCCCAGCCGTGCCATTCTGCCGACGTATATGGGCAGGAGCCGGTCGGGAACCAGTTAAATTACGTAGCGACTTCCTGGCACGACGAACACCGATCCTCCACAATCCGATCTCCAGGTGATGCAATGGGGGGTTATTTACGAAAGGCAAATCCACAGAGCAAAGTGCACTTGAAATTGCACTAAAAGTGGACTTGGAAGTGAAGTCACTGTGAATCTGAGGGGTAGATCTGAAATGAGGGGAAGCTCTGCTGATTTTATCATCCAATCATGTGCAAACTAAAATGCTGTTTTTTTATTTTCCTTACATGTCCCCCTCGGATCTACAGCGACTTCACTTCCAAGTGCACTGTCAGTGCAATGTCAAGTGCACTTTGCACTTGTATTTTGCACTTGTAGTGCAAAGTGGATTTGCCTTTGGTAAATAACCCCCAATCACTTCCATGTTCTGAATTTTTCTCTTTTCCACAATAAATTTTGACCAATTTTTCAGAGATAATCAAAGATAAATACGTATAATCTGATGAGTAAAGAAAATTCCCGATCACTTTCTCTCCTTGATGTATTGAGAAATTCTAATACACGATCATTACTTTTTTTTTTCAATAAAGATTTGACACGGATAGCGGTCGGATGCAGATTAATTAAGACTCCGTTCACACCTGGGCGTTCCACAATCGCGGCAAAACGCATTTGCAAGGCCATTATTTCTTAACCCGCTTCCCGACCGGCCCCTGTAGATATACATCGGCCGTATGGCACGGCTGGGCAAAGTGACGCACCGGTACGTTACTTTAAAGTTTCCCGCCACTCCTTAATTGCCCAATAATTAAGGAGTGGCGAAGGAGGACTACAAAGCACCTTGTCCCCATGTTGATGAGGACAAGGGCCTCTTCCCGACAACTCTGGCTGTTGGTTGTCGGGGTCTGCGGGCGGGGGCTTATTGGAATCCGGGAGCCCCCTTTTATAAGGGGGCCCCCAGATACCTACCCCCCACCCTATGTGAATGAGTATGGGGTACGATGTACCCCTACCCATTCACCTAAGGAAAAAAGTGTAAATAAAAAAAGACACAATTTTTTTAAATATTTTATTGCACAGCTCTGGGGGTCTTCTTCCATCTTGGGGGGTCTTCTCGCCAGACTCCTCTGCTATCTTCTGCTCTTTTACTAGCTCTTTCACTAGCGGAAGAGCCCGGCTTTCTTCTTCGTTGCCGCCGCCATCTGGGGGTCTTGTTCCGACTTCGGGGGTCTCTTCTGTTCTTCTTGCTGGGCCTCCGCTTTCTTCTTCCAGCTCTTTTACGAGCGGTGGCCCGGTCTGTGTTGCCGTCGCTGTCTTCTGCTTCTCCTTCTTCTTGTTCTTCTTTCTTCTTCCGATGTTGACTCGTCGCCGTCTCCTCTTGTAATGGCTCCGACGTGTTGCGCTTCCAGTTATATAGGGACAAGGGGCGGGTCACCTGCTCATGTCACATGGTGACCCCGCCCCATATGATGTCACAGCCCCAAAGGATGCTGGGACTGTGACATCATATGGGGGCCGGGTCACCATGTGACATGAGCAGGTGACCCGCCCCTTGTCTCTCTATAACTGCAACACGTCGGAGCCATTAAAAGAGGAGACGGCGACGAGTCAACATCGGAAGAAGAAAGAAGAACAAGAAGCAAAAGAAGGAGAAGGAGAAGAAGAAGCAGAAGGCAGCGACAGCAACACAGACCAGGCCACCGCTCGTAAAAGAGCTGGAAGAAGAAAGCGGAGGCCCGGCAAGAAGAACAGAAGAGACCCCCGAAGACCCCTGAAGTCGGAACAAGACCCCCAGACGGCGGCGGCGGCGACGAAGAAAGCCGGGCTCTTCCGCTAGTGAAAGAGCTAGTAAAAGAGCAGAAGATAGCAGAGGAGTCCCGCGAGAAGACCCCCAAAGACGGAAAAAGACCCCCGGAGCTGTGCAATAAAATATTTTAAAAAATTGTGTCTTTTTTTATTTACACTTTTTTCCTTAGGTTAATGGGTATCGGTACATTTTTATACAAGCTGTACACTCACTACTTTACATTGTAGACAAGTGTCATTTCTTCAGTGTTGTCACATGAAAAGATAGAAGAAAATATTTACAAAAATGTGAGGGGTGTTGCTGTATGTATTGCGGTTGGCAAATGGATACATAAGACCGATGCTGCTGTCAGATGCAGACAAAGAGAATACCTGTCTGGCTTCTGAAAATGCTAGCTTCCTGGCTGTCGGCTTCAAAGCGTTCCAATGCCGTGTACACACGATCGGAATTTCGGCCAGCAAAAGACCGATGAGAGCTCTTCATTGGAAAATTCGACCGTGTGTAGGCCCCATCGGAATTTTTCTGGTCGAATTCCCACCAGCAAAAATTTGAGAGCATGTTCTCAATTTTTCCAACGGAAAAGGTTTCCATCGGAAATTCTGATCGCTTGTAGCAATTCCGACGCGCAAAATTCCTACGCACGCTCGTAAACAATTTGAAGCATGCTCGGAAGCATTGAACTTCGTTTTTTCTCGGCTCGACGTAGTGTTGTACATCACTGCGTTCTTGGCGGTCGGAATTTGGTGTGACCGTGTGTAGGCAAGACAGTTTGAGCGGAATTCCGTCGGGAAAACCATCAGAGCTTTTTCCGACGAGGATTCCCATCGTGTGTACGCGGCAATTGCAGAGAATTCTGAATTTTTTTCTTACCTGCTCCGTTTTGCCTATTCCAGGTCTGAGACTCAGAATGACTGAAGCCAGAGACAGCCAGGCGACTACCATTTTCATGAGAGCATTTTCTGCCATGGCGGGGGGGGGGGGAGTTGGCTGGAAGCATCATGTGACCCTCCGGCATTCTGACGACGAGAGGGTTAAGCGATGGGAGAAGCAGATATGCGTGGAGCAGAGCCGCGCACATTTGTCATGGGTAATTTCCTAAGAATTCACAGCTAGATTTGCCGGGATGCAGGACCTGCGCTCCGGAGATTCCCATTAACTCCGCCACTGCCGGTCCGCCGCAATAAACAAAGCGCTCCTTCCCACCATAGCGTTTTATGTGCGCTGCAAGGCAGGGTCATGGCGTGCTAAGGCTTAGACATGTGCAATTCGTTTCGTTTTTTGTTTTTTTTCGTTCATTCGTTTTCGTACAAATGAACGAACGATTCGCTAAAAATTTTAACGAATAACGAATCGTTCGAATCGAACGAAAATCCGAAAAAAAATAATTAGAAACAACGAATGTACGAAAGAAGAAAATCCGAAAAACGAAAACAGGAACAACGAAAATCAAAATGAACGAAAAAATTCGTACATTCGTAACTTTTTTTTTTTTTGTTGAATTGGTAATTTTCCTTGTCTCTTACAATGGCGCTGCTTAACGTGCTTCGAATAGATTGAACGAAAAAATTAGTAAATTCGTAACTTTTTTTTTTTTTTTTTCCGATTCGTAATTTTCCGTGTCTCTTACAATGGCGCTGCTTAACGTGCTTCGAATGGATTGAACGAAAAAATTCGTACATTCGTAACTTTTTTTTTCGATTCGTAATTTTCCGTGTCTCTTAAAATGTAATAATAGCATACACATTACATAACATTATGAATTATGCTCCGATTACGAATCTACGAATGTTACGAAAGTACGAATAAATACGAATGCGTCCGAATTTTCGAATAAACGAAAATTAAACGGAAATACGAATCAACGAAAAAATAACTCTTACGAAAATACGAATCGTTACGAATACGAACACCGACGACTTACGAATTTACGAATCGTTACGAATCAACGGAAACGAAAAAAACGAAACGAAAATAAACTAATTTTTTTGTTGTGCGCATGTCTAAAGGCTAAGTTCACACTGACCCGTGTTGTGAAAGGTGATCCACGGCGGATCGCTTTTCAGAATGTGGCTAAGCAGGCATTCGGGGGATGACCCTGCCATCTCCTAAATGCATGTTTTAGTTTTTTCTTGCTGAAATGAACTATTATGCCGCCACCACGAGCCAAGCATTTGGTTTGTAGTTGTGGCGCAGCCCTGTTGACTTGAATGGGGGTGGTTTGACAGGTGGTGCTGCCTCTTAACTATACATGCTGCATTAAAACCTCATTCACACTTATGTGACTTGAGAGTTCAAAGTCGCATGATAAGTCGCGCCCCATTAACTGCAATGGAACCGTTCTAATCGGTGCGACTCAAGTTTCTCCAACTTAGAAAAAGGTTCCTGCACTACTTTTGGTGCGACTTCAGCATGAATTGCATTGCCTTCTATTAAAGAAGTCATATGCAAGCCGCGGTAAAGTCGCGCTGGGATGTTGGATTCAAAGTCGCGCGAAGCCGCGGCAGTGTGAACCGGGGCTAAAGAAAATCATGGGTTGATTGGTTACAATGTTTCTTGCCTGAAACAAGTATAGTGATAAGGAATTCTGAAACATTTCAGAGGCTCACTTACAGCATGCTTGTTCTGGGGGCGCTGACTCGAAAAGCCTTGATTCCAGAAACAGCCAGGAAACTGGCATTTATGCAAGGAAGCTACAATGGCAACCCCCCCCCCCCCCCAGTGTGCTTCCCCCATGGCAGGGTCACTCTAGGATTTACAAATCCGCTCCCTCATTACTTATAACTCCATAAACTTATGGAATTGCACTGTGTGTAATGGCAAGTTTTTTGGATGGAAATGTACAGAAACAAATTTCATGTTGCCTTTTCATAAAATATCAGAATTCTGTCGATTCGGCGAGGTCCACAGTTGTCCAAATCATTTGGTGGAGGGGGGATTATGGTGTGGGGGGTTGTTTTTCAGGGGTTGGGCTTGGCCCCTTAGTTCCAGTGAAGGCGTCAGCATACCAAGACACTTTGGACAATTTCATGCTCCCAACTTTGTGGGAACAGTTTGGGGACGGCCCCTTCCTGTTCCAACATGAATGTGCACCAGTGCACAAAGCAAGGTCCATAAAGACATAAATGAGCGAGTTTTGGGTGGAGGAACTTGACTGGCCTGCACAGAGTCCTGACCTCAACCTGATAGAACACCTTTGGGATGAATTAGAGGGGAGACTGCGAGTCAGGCCTTTTCGTCCAACATCAGTGCCTGACCTCACAAATGCACTTCTCGAAGAATGGTCAAACATTCCCATAGACACACTCCTAAACCTTGTGGACGGCCTTCCCAGAAGAGTTGAAGCTGTTATAGCTGCAAAGGGTGGGCCAACTCAATATTGAACCCTACGGACTAAGACTGGGATGCCATTAAAGTTCATGTGTATGTAAAGGCAGGCGCCCCAATACTTTTGGTAATATAGTGTATATACAGACACCAGACTGTAATAAATCGTGTAATGAGTCGTGATGAAGATGTTCAGTGTCTTCAGCTAACTCATTAAAGTGGATGTAAACCCACTCTCATCCTTTCTAAACTACAGCCATATTGGTTATCTAGAAGGATATACATGCCTCCTGCATGTATACTTATCTGTCAAATGTCTCCCCTCTGTCTGCTATGAGACCCGAAAAATTGCAGATTTTGTGGGTGGGTCTGTTTTCCAGGGCTCAGTGGGTGGAGTCGTGATGTCAGTAGACTCCCCGCCCACCTCTACACTCCCATTATCAACATGCATTTTCTCCTGTGTATTTCTTACACTGAACTTCTGCTATGATCTCTAACATCCAGTCAAAACCCAGAAAAGTCCCCACATGACTTCAGCATGCCAAATCATGCTGATGTGTGGAACAGCCAATCCTGGCAGAGCAGCAGAAGAAAGGAGTGGGGGAGGGAATTAAAAAATATAGCATGTCTCTTAGGCTAGTGATCGAGATATGTAAATCACCTGTCACTCACAGCAAGGGGGAGGATTTGACAAAGTTTTTCTCTGTCAAGATTTATCTCACTGAACAATAAAAGAGGATTGCTCAGAGCTGAATTAACTCTTTGTGGCAAGACTGGGCTCAAATGATAGAAAATCTTCTACATTGTGACATCAAAAAAATAAATGCAATTTTTTGGGTTTACATCCACTTTAAGGGCCCAGAAGGATTGCTGTGCAACAGTGACCAGCAACAGAAACTAGCATGTGCAAAGTGTTTTTTGAGGCTTTAATGTAAAGAGATGGGATAAAGGTGTCGGCATGCAGTGTCTTTGTAGGGTGTACACAGGGTGGGCTTCTGCCCGCTCACCAATCTTGATGATACTAAGGCTCAAGGGCCTGCTCGCATCTCCCAGAGCAGCCGGGCCCCTGCTCTCAGCTGAAGGCCGTGGTCCCAAGAGGAAGACTCCTCCCCAGACCGGGCTATTTATATCCTCACCCAGCATTCTTCTCTCTCTTCCAGACAGTTGGAACTTGTAGTCTGCAGCAGTCTGGCTTCAATGCAAATCCTGGCTCCTTGGACCACATATCCCATGACCCCTTGCTCTCAGCTGTGGTCTCTGCTTGCTCTGTATTCAGGAGATGATGACACAGTGTCCAGGCTGAGCACTAGAGGGAAACAGGCTCACTGCAGCTGGTGTTACAGAATGTCCCATGATGACACAGGCAAAGTTAGCCAGCACAATCATATTTGGTCAATGATGTAACCGAGGACCCTTGGCATTAGTGCTACTGCCACTAAATGACACATGCCCAGATGGCAGGTGTTTGTAAACAAACCCTTTTGAGGTTGCAGGGTGATGTCATTGACCAAATAAGATCATGACTAAATTTGGTCTATGATGTCACCCAGGAAGCTTAGCACACCTCCCAACATTTTGAGATGGAAATGAGGGACACCTACTAGCAAGCGTATGTAGGCATAGGACACACACCCTGCCACGCCCCCCTTAAAGGAGAATTAACCCAAAAAAAAGGTTAATTAAATCCATAAGGTTTTTTTTACCACTACTATTCCTTTATATTGGCTTTTTAAATTTACAAATGCAGCAATTTAGAAATTGGATGAAAGGTTTAGCGCTGGGAAACACTTTTTGAAAGACAAAAGGTGCATTTTATATAGATCAGACCAAAATGAGGGACAAATGAGGAGGACATCAGGGACAGTCCCTCGTAATCAGCGACAGTTGGAGCTATGCGCTTAGCAGTAGTGCTACTGCCACTAAATGACCGATCCCCAGTCGGCAGGTGTTTGTAAACAAACCAGCTAGAGTTTCTTGGTAATGTCATTGACCAAATATGGTCATGACTATACTTGGCCAATGATGTCACCTAGCATCAACGGCAGTAGTGCTACCACTGCTAAATGACAGATCCTTAGCTGGCAGGTGTCTTGAAAAAAAAATCTGTGATTTATGGATGATGTCATTGACCAAATATGGTTATGACCATATTTGGTCAATGATGTCACCCAGTACCCTCAGCAATAAGTGTTACCGCCACTAAATGACTGATCCCCACCTGGCAGATGTTTGTAAACAAACCAGATGGATTTCCTTGGTGATGTAATTAACCAAACAAGGTCATGACTAAATTCGGTCAATGATGTCACCCAGAATCCCCGGCAGAAGTGCTACCACCGCTAAATGACAGATCCTCAGCCAGTTTCTTTACAAGCTGCGGTTGGGGGTTTGAGCCACTTTGTTGGGCGGTTCACCAAAAGGTGGACAGGCAGTGTGAGTTTGACCCAACTCTAATCTAATCCCTACTGATCCCAGCTCTTGACCTTTTGGAAGATGTGATCATTTTTTTTATTTGCCGACACCTGGCCAAAGAGAACCTTCAGGGTCAGTTTGGTTTGTAGCTGAGCCCCCAGCAGTTACCTGACGTCTGTATCGGCCAGGCAGACCTCTGCGCTCTTTCAGAATATTTTGCACATTCTCTGCATTATTCCATGTGGCAGGTCACACCGTCTGCTTAATGTCTCCAAGAAGTCATCAGCAAGTTATGCGCGGAGCATCGTTCTGTCATACCCGATTGTCAGCGGGAGACTCGCAGCGCTCATAAATCAGACTTTCCCCGGCAAATATGCTTTCATGTGCGTCACACAATGGGAATTCCGATTGTAACAATGGCACCTGGGGGGGAGAACATGGTTCACATTGCTGCGTCACCGGAGTGTGATTATCATTGTAACAGATGATTAAAGGGAGCAGAATGAACAAACAATTCCAGTATACAGAACAAAAATATACCGCACAAAAACACGGAACAAATACGGCGTAGGACCTGTTTACGCCAGAATCGCGTGGTGCGATTTTTGCAACTTATTCATTCGAAAGAGCTGAAGTCCCACTGGAACGCAGAGAAAACATTGCATGCACTACTTTTAAAAAATGTGCACCAAAGCACATGGCAGTGCAGTACTATGAGATCTGGTGCCCGCAAACAGTACCGGGGCGGGGTTGTCCAGCTCCCAAAGCGGGGAGCCAGTACTGCCCCCCCTCCCCCACTGTTAATACATGCTGGTGCCCCACCCTGCATCCATTATTTCCCCCCTTGCTTCACTGTGCCTGGGGAGGTTTCCCTCCTGCCCACCCCTTGTCCCGGGCAGTTGTCGCCGCTCCACACGGGGCACAGAGGTGCCGCCAGGGCCGTCTTACGTAATAGCATCATGGGCCCCTGGGTAAAGTAATGCCCCTACCAGCTTGTCCCAATTTACGCACCTAATGTCAAGAAATAAAGTATAACTAGTTGATTGAATTAAACATATATTCCTTAGTACTTTCAATAAAATCGATTTTACAAAAGGAAAATATTCCATAAATCAAAGACTAGTCAACACAAAGGGCACAGTACAGGGGGAGGGGGGGGGGGGGGGTCAGGACGGCATAATACTGGGCTTTAGGAGGGCACAGTATATGTTCTGGGAAGATTCCCAGGACACGACTATATCGTCGTAAAAGCATGACTGTAAAAAGCATGACTATCCCAGCAAATCCGGGACAGTTGGCAAGTATGATGTAATGCAAGATTATTGTGGTGCCCCCCATGCACCTGGGGCCTCTGGGCAGTGCCCAGGAGTGCCCTTGCATTAAGATGGCCCTGGGTGCCACTGCCACCCCCCTAATCCATGCGCCCGGCCCCAAATCTACAGTATCTCACAAAAGTGAGTACACCCCTCACATTTCTGCAAATATTTTGCTAATGCACGTTCATTAATGCACATTATGTTATATGTTGCGTCAAGGCACTTCATACATTATAAAGACTCTGCCAGCGCACCGCAACAGATGACAAAACATACCCGACCCATTTTAAAAAATTTAGCACACCACAACGCACAGTACAGGGGGTCCCCGAGTTACGAACTCGTTAGGGACTGGCCGCCTGTTCTTATGTCGGAATTGTTCGTAAGACGGCTGCGCATGCGCAGAATGACAATTACGGACAATTACGGACATTTCCGGACATTTCCGATGTTCCGTCTAATGCCGTTCTGCGCATGCGCGGCAAATTACGGACATTTCCGAAGTTTGCGGTCATTTTCCGAGGCTCCGTCTGGCCGCGCATGCGCAGAGCGGCCGGAGGACGGCGGAAAATGGCGGAGGGTCCCCGCAGCGCCCCGTTCGTAAGTAGGGGATGTTCGTAGGTCGGGCGTTCGTAAGTCGGGGACCCCCTGTATATGCGCGGTGGTGCGATGCTTTGTGTTGGGCTGTACTGCCCAATGCATTAGGGAGTTTTTTCCAATGAAGGGCACTGCAACAAATGCTGCCATGAGTTGTGGCAAATGCACATGCACATTGCCCACAAGTTAGTATGAGCCCCTTAACGATGTAATGATGCTGAGAGCATCAATGACATCACTGAGGATTGTTCACCGCCGGGAGAAGATCCAAAGAGGAAAGGGGACCCTGTTTGTCAAATTAACAGTTTCAAAGATACAGTATCTGAAAAAGTCAATTAAAAAAATTATGGGGGTGGAGGGACTCCAGTAGGAAGGGGGGTACCCCGGGGGGGGGGGGGGTCAGAATAAGGGAGCCCAGAGTTGGGCTTTAATAAAGTATGTGGTTTGCCTTAATGAAACTCTCATCAATGCAGAAAAAAAATACAATAAAACGTGTGTTATTGTTCTCAGCAAAGGTGAAAATGGGGCCTTAAATGTTGTAAAGTTTGCTAGAGAAGCGATCGAATTGGTCGCTGTTACTCAGAACGGACGGTTATGCCTTCAGAACCGCGTGGTACCGGGCCTTCTGTTGGCATAACTAATTTTAAGCAGAAGAGGTAGCCTGACAATTACAGTATGTCTGTTCTGTGCCCTCAAAGCTAAAACATTGCACCAGATTGTTCCTTCTTGCACAGCACCTCCTACTGGCAGGAGTGAGAATTACAGTTAAAGTATAAAGGCAAAACTTTTATTTACCACCCAGAAATAGAAATTCCACTTATCGGATTCCTCCTCCCCTCCCTTGTCACAATTGGCACCTTTCAGGGGGGAGGGGGAAGCGGATACCTGTCAAATCCAAGTATTTGCTCCCACTTCCGGGCATAGAACACCGCACTTTCTGCGGCGAACTACATAGCTCCCAACTGTACCTGATTTCGAGGGACTGTCCCTGATTTGAAGCAATGTCCCTCTGTCCCTCATGTATCCCTCATTTTGGTCTGATCCGTATAGATATATATAAAATGCACTTTTTTTCTTTCAAAAAATGTTTCCCAGCACTAAACCTTTCATCTGATTTCTAAATTGCTGCATTTGTACATTTTAAAAGCCAATTTAAAGGAATAGTAGTGATAAAAAAAAGCCTGTATGGATTTAACCACTTCCCACCGGGCCAATGTACATATACGGCCGGGTGGGAGCCGTCTACTTCTGATAGGACGTTCCGGAACGTCCTTCAGAAGTAGAGGGATCGCGCGCGCGCGTGCCCGCGCAGCGGCGCGATCCCGATGCGGCCGTGTCACCCAGACACGGCGCATCTCGGATCGGCAGGAGGGCTCGGTGATTGGCCCTCCTGATCACATGACGGCTGTGTTGAATCACAGCTGTCATGTGATGTAAACAAATAGCCGGTTGCTAGGCAATCGGCCCTCCTCTCCTCACACGGAAGTCGTCGGTGAGGAGAGGAGAGCGGATCGCTGCAGCCGGCTGGTGATCAGTGAGTATTAGCTGTTTTTTTTACAGTTTTTTTACTCACTGATCACCAGTGTAGTGTGCCCACAGTAAAACACACATGTCCCCAAAACACACATGTCCCCAAATAATAAAAACACATGTCCCTCACATATGTCCCAGTAAAATAACATGTGCCAATGATTATCTGCACACATATGTCTGTGATCACCTGCACACCCCTTTTACATGATCATTTGCGTACATATGTCCGTGATCACGCGAACCAATTATTATACACTTAACGGAATTTTTTTTACAAAAAACATGTAGCAGAATACATTTTGGCTTAAATTTATGACAAAATTTGATTTTATTGGATTTCTTTTAAAAAAGAAAGAGAAAATATAGTTTTTTTTCAAAATTTCCGCTATGTTTTCGCTTATATAGCAAAAAAATAAAAACGGAGTCGCGAATAAATACCACCAAACTAAAGTTCTATTTGTGCAAACAAAATGATAAAAAATTCATTTGGTTACAGCATTGCATGACCGCGCAATTGTCACTGAAAGTGCGAGAGCGCTGAAAGCTGAAAATTGGTCTGGGCAGGAAGGGTGTTTAAGTGCACAGTAAGCAAGTGGTTAAATAACCTTTTTTTTGTGACTAATTCTCCTTTAAGGGGGTGTGGCAGGGGGCGTGTCCTATGCCTACATATATTTGCTAGTAGGTGTCCCTCATTCCCATCTTAAAATTTTGGGAGGTATGGAACTACGCCATGTCTGGCCCCTCCCTGTCTTCTGGGAGACACACAGGTCCCAGAAGACAGCAGGGACCATTCAGAAAGCACAGCGCAGCTCATGCATGCGCAGTAGGGAAACAGGAGTGAAGCCGAAAGTCTTCACTTCCTGGGTCCCTTACCAGGAATGGCGGCGGCAGCACCCCGTGAGTCGATCCGAAGACCGGCTTCGGGTGCCGACATCGCTGGACACTGAGACAGGTAAGTGTCCTAATATTAAAAGTCAGCGGCTGCAGTATTTGTAGCCGCTGACTTAAATTTTTTTCTCCCCAGGCGGGACTCCGCTTTAAGTGTTGGATGGAGTGGAGAGAGTTTTGCATACCAGTTTTTATTGCTACCTCTACCCCTATTAGGGAGATTCCCCCTCTATATTTGTCCTGTTTACCCTTATCATTAAACGTGAAATTAAAAGAAAATGCCAATTTTTGGGTTGTCCCCAGAAAAGTAATAGAGGTGAAATCATCTAATGGGGACACTAGTTCTGGTTACCTGGGGGCCCCAAGGAATTCTCTTAATTGGCAAAAAAAAATGTCTCTCACTTCCTGTTTGGCTAAATAGAGTTTTTTTTTGGTGCTATTTGATCACCCCTCATAATCAGCACTCAGCACAGGGATGGTGGGAACCCCTCATAATGGGCACAGAAGGTGTATAGACCCGGGAACTCCGCACAGGGATGGGAACCCCTCATAATGGGCACAGAAGGTGTATAGACCCGGGAACTCAGCACAGGGATGGTGGGAACCCCTCATAATGGGCACAGAAGGTGTATAGACCCGGGAACTCAGCACAGGGATGGTGGGAACCCCTCATAATGGGCACAGAAGGTGTACAGACCCGGGAACTCAGCACAGGGATGGTGGAAACCCTCATAATGGGCACAGAAGGTGTACAGACCCAGGAACTCAGCACAGGGATGGTGAGAACCCCTTATAATGGGCACAGCAGTTATGCAGATCCCGGAACTCAGCACAGGGATGGTGGGAACCCCTCATAATTGGCACAGCAGGTTTACAGACCAAGAAACTCAGCACAGGGATGGTGGGAACCCCTCATAATGGGCACAGGAGGTGTACAGACCCGGGAACTCAGCACAGGGATGGTGGGAACCCCTCATAATGGGCACAGCAGGTGTACAGACCCAGGAACTCAGCACAGGGATGGTGGGAACCCCTCATAATGGGCACAGCAGGTGTACAGACCCGGGAACTCAGCACAGGGATGGTGGGAACCCCTCATAATGGGCACAGGAGGTGTAAAGACCCGGGAACTCAGCACAGGGATGGTGAGAACCCCTCATAATGGGCACAGGAGGTGTACAGGGATCTCACCAATAGTCTTCAAAGCATAGAATAAAACTGTAATGTGATCTAAGTCCATCTAAAACTAAAATATATATAGTTTTACATTCCTTATTCCGGTCCCGGGTTTTGCACTTTCTGGGGGTTGCTCTGGGAGGGTAGGAGACGATCGGGGGGTGTCGGAGGTGATATCAGTTGGATCGGGTGATTGAAGCAGTGCTGGGAGTTCTCATCATTACATAATGTTTGCTTTGCCATTCGAGTTCTCCACGCCGCCCCCTCCCTGCAGCCCCCACCTGCCATCTGCGGCTCTGCAGATGCTGAATTCTGGCAGCAGTTGAGTCGGCCGCAATGTTTGGAGTCGCATAATAGCAGGTTTTTGATTGGTCGTTGGGTGAGAGGTTCAGAAGAACCCGGAGGGTACTTATCATGTCTGGTGTGCGGGAACCGCGCCAAACTAACCCCAAATGTTCCTTCATCCTCTGCGATCATCTTTGCTTTCTCTGTATGGCTCGGCCGTCTGAGTACGGTCTTCTCTCCCACTGCTGTAGAACTACAAATCCCAGCATGTCCCATCAGGGCCAAAGCAGGAGATCCACAAACTGATACATCAGCTCTGTCATCTTTAGTCACAGGAAGTTTAAAGCCCAATCACACCATTGCATGGAAAAATACATAATAGTGTCACCTGGCCCTCAGTCTATGGCACAAGGGATCCCAGAGAGAGCGTGCAGAAAAGAGGTTAAAGCGGAACTCCAGGCAGGTAGCCCTTGACACAAACTTTGTATCCCTGTCCATCCAGTCCTGAGATTTACACAGCTCTGTCACACAGCCCAGCCTGACACAGCAGGCGATCTGATTTTTCTCTGCTGCAGTTCAGTAACACATACGGGTCTCATTTCTCCCCCATAATTGGACAGTGAGCAGGAAAAAGCATGCGCTAACAATGCCGCAATTTAAAGGGGACGTACATGTACGCCCATTTGCCCAGCCGTGCCATTGTGCCGACGTACATTGTTGTGCGCTGGTTGGCATGTGGTTAAAGAGCACCTGTCATTTCGGATTCATCATGGAAGCGCCTGTTAGCGGGCATCCACTCACCCGCTGCCGCCACATCCCTCACCTTGTTGTGTCACTGCCGCATCACCAGCCGTCCCATTAAAGTGAATGGGACTGTCAGGCGAGTCAACAGCGGGTCAGAGGAGGAGCCGCTGCCGGACAGAGGTGACAGTTGCTCTTTAAAAAATTGTGTTTTAAATCGAGTTGATTTAAATCAAGCCTTTATACTAGTGATTTAAATCAAATCCACCCTGCTCCTCCTCCCTGCCCATCCATGCCACCTATCCGTGCCACCCATAAGTGCCCATCAGTGCCACCCATAAGTGCCCATCAGTGCTGCCAATGAGTGCACATCAGTGACGCCTATGAGTGCCCATCAGTGCTGCATACCAGTGCCACCTATCAGTGCCCATAAGTGCCGCCTATCAGTGCCCATCATCAGTGAATGTCAGTGCCACCGTAATCAGTACCACCTCATTGGTGTCACCTCATCGGGGCCCATCAGTGCCGCCTTATTAGTGCCCATCAGTGCAGCCATATCAGTGCCTGTGATTGAAGAAGAAAATTTACTTATTTACAAATAATTTTAACAGAAACAAAGAAAAACTTGTTTTTTTTTTTCAAAATTTTCTGTCTTTTTTTATTTGTTGTGCAAAAAATTAAATCGCAGAGGTGATCAAATACAACCAAAAGAAAGCTCTATTTGTGGGAACAAAATGATAAAAATTCTGTTTGGGTGCAGTGTAGCATGACCGCGCAATTGTCATTCAAAGTGCGACAGCGCTGAAAGCTGAAAATTGGTCTGGGCAGGAAGGTGTCTACGTGCCCCCCGGTATTGAAGTGGTTAAACAGCTTTCATTAAAAAGAAAAAAGAAATCCAAGAATCTAATAATTAATACAAAGCTGGATTCATTGGTCTATCATGGAGTTCAGCTTTCAAACCAATAAAATGAATACCTAAACACGCCCCCTTTCATTCATTGGATTTCACTTCTATCAATCATGGAGACTCAGCATCACATATGGGGGATACCTTGGGCGGTCTGCCTGCAAAGAGAGGAGTTCTGAGGCTGGGGGGGGCTGTGATGTTTCCAGCAAACTAGGTACAGCACCCCGCCTAAGGTTGCCACTTTTTCTTCAAGCCAAACCCGAACACTTTAGCAGTGAACAGTAATTTTTATTTTTTTGATATACACTATATAAACTTTCTAAACAAAGGGCCAGTTTACTGTCCTCCAGACTTCAGGGGGGCCAGACTGTGGCCATTGGGAGTAGAAAATGTCCCGATGTCAGTGGGAAAAAATAATGTGCTATTGTTTGTTTCAATGGGAGTAATTTCTCCCCATCATTGGTCTCAGTGGGAGAAATTGTGCCCCTTCATTGGTATCAGTTTGAGGAATTGTGCCCCTTTATTGGTATCAGTTTGAGGAATTGTGCCCCTTCATTGGTATCAGTTTGAGGAATTGTGCCCCATCATTGGTCTCAGTGGGAGAAATTGTGCCCCTTCATTGGTATCAGTTTGAGGAATTGTGCCCCTTCATTGGTATCAGTTTGAGGAATTGTGCCCCTTCATTGGTATCAGTTGGAGGAATTGTGCCCCTTCATTGGTATCAGTTGGAGAAATTGTGCCCCTTCATTGGTATCAGTTTGAGGAATTGTGCCCCTTCATTGGTATCAGTTTGAGGAATTGTGCCCCTTCATTGGTATCAGTTGGAGGAATTGTGCCCCTTCATTGGTATCAGTTGGAGGAATTGTGCCCCTTCATTGGTATCAGTTTGAGGAATTGTGCCTCTTCATTGGTATCAGTTTGAGGAATTGTGCCCCTTCATTGGTATCAGTTGGAGGAATTGTGCCCCTTCATTGGTATCAGTTGGAGCAATTGTGCCCCTTCATTGGTATCAGTTGGAGCAATTGTGCCCCTTCATTGATGTCATTGTCCCTCATTGCTGGTGCCATTGAGAGAAATTGTGCACAATTTTTACTGTAATTTGGACGATTTGTGCCCCATCATTAGTGTCAGTGGGGGGAATCATGCGCCATTGTTGGTATCAGTGGGTGAAATAGTGCCCCAAGGGCTGGATAAAAGCAAGCAAAGGGCTTCAGTTTGGAGACCACTGCACTATAGGATTGTAACAGACCTGGGACACCTTTGGGTGCTCCAAAGAGAATAGTAATGCGGTGCACATAGTGCCCCCCTCACCCTCCTGTTAGGCCCTATTCCGAGCCACATTCCTGTCTGAATAATGTGTCCGGGTTTCAGGTGGACTGAAACCCTGACACATGATTCCAAACCCGGACCGTCTGGGTGAATCCTGGACAGGTGGCAACCCTAACCACCGCCGGCCCCTCCCACCAGCCATAATCCACCTGCATTGCATAGAGAAGCACAGAGACCCTGTGATGACATCACTGGGTCTACAATAAGGTATGCAATGATAAAAGAAAGGTTTTATTTTAAAATGACATTAATATGTTGATGAGGGCATATGGGAGGAGCCAGGGAAGGCAAAATATAAGCAGATCAAATGTCAACTTAAAACATACTGTGCAACACATGTTAAAGCACATCACATGTGTTGGCATGCTGCAACACGCTTTACACATTAATGCATAAAAAACATGCAGCAAAGCAATGCACAAGGACGCCAAGGCCTGAAAGGGCTTTCTCTTGAATGGACGGCTTTACAGTGGGAGTAAAGTCCCATCGCTGACTTTTACCTATAGGTGAGCCTATAATAAGGCACTTCAAATATCTCCTAAACACAAACCTCCCAACATTTTGAGATGGGAATGAGGGACACCTACTAGCAAACGTATGTAGGCACAGGACACACCCCCCTGCCACACCCCCTTAAAGGAGAATTAACCAAAGAAAAGGCTAATTAAATCCACAAGGACTTTTTTTTACCACTACTATTCCTTTATATTGGCTTTTAAAATGTACAAATGCAGCAATTTAGAATTTGGATGAAAGGTTTAGCGCTGGGAAACACTTTCTGAAAGATAAAAAGTGCATTTTATATACAACTATATGGATCAGACCAAAATGAGGGACAAACGAGGAGGAAAGAGGGACAGAGGGACATTGCTCCAAATCGGGGACAGTTGGGAGCGATGTAAACGTGCGCCTTTTAGAAGATATTTACTGTACATGCAGCCGGCAGGGCCGCTGATAGAAATCATGGGGCCCCGTACAGCCTACCTGACGGGGCCCCCATCAGCCCCACCCCTGGCCCCGCCCCGACCCCGCCTTGAAAAAATGAACGGTTATGGCTGAACAGTGTCAGTAGAGAAGTGGAAAGTGTCAGTAGTTTTTTATTTATACATTTTTTTACAATTTTTATATTTTTTTTTACAATTTTTAGCATTCTTTTTTACCATACTTCTTTTTTTTTTTTTTACATTTTTTTCACAATTCTTTTTTTGGGAGGAAGGTTGACAGTGAATCATAACAGTAGGGCAGGGGATGGTGTCAGTAGAGAAGTGGACGGAGTCAGTCGTTTTTTTTTTTTTTTTTGTACAATTTATTTATTTTATTATTTTATTATTTTTACAATTTATTTGTTTTTGTTATTTATTTTTTTACAATACTTTCTGGAGAGGGAGAGTGGACGGCGTCAGTGTTTTTTTTTTTAATTATTATTTTTACAATTTAATTGTTGAAGTGGTGGGCGGGGGGCTTTGGCGAGATATTAGGGATCTAAACAGACATCTCCCCTTTGAGACAGGGAAAGGGACTGAGGACACAGATTCCCCAGTCCCTTTCTCAGCCGCCTCAGCTGCATTGAAGATGAATGGACAGCGGCTCCTCTCCATTCATAAACTGAAGCACCGCAAACACAGTTCACGATGGACAGTCAGGGATCATTGACTCTGTGCATTCAGAAAAGGAAGGAGCTGGTAAATGACATATTTACCGGCTCCTTCCTCTGCTCTTCATCTTGACAGATCTGGGATGAGGGGGAGGGGGGGCGGGGGAGGACATGGAGGAGCACACAGAGGACATGGGGAGCCACAGGAGGACGCAGGGAGCTGCAAGGAGGACATCAGAAGACGCAGGAGGACATGGGGAGGCGGAGGAGGACCCCAGGAGCCGCAGGAGGACACCGGAAGCAAGGGGAGGACACTGGGAGCCGGAGAAGCACATGGAGGAGCGCACAGAGGACACGGGGAGCCACAGGAGGATGCGGGGAGCTGCAAGGAGGACACCAGAAGCCACAGGAGGACACCGGAAGCAAGGGGAGGACACTGGGAGCCAGAGAAGCACATGGAGGAGCACACAGAGGACACGGGGAGCCACAGGAGGATGCGGGGAGCTGCAAGGAGGACACCGGGAGCCACAGGAGGACACCGGGAGCCACAGGAGGACACCGGGAGCCACAGGAGGACACCGGGAGCCAGAGAAGGACACCGGAGCCACAGGAGTACACCGGGAGCCTACAGGAGGACACCGGGAGCCAAAGGAGGACACCGGGAGCCACAGGAGGACACCGGGAGCCGGAGGAGGACACCGGGAGCCACAGGAGGACACCGGGAGCTGCAGGAAGCCACAGGAGGACACAGGGGCCCAGAGATTAGGGACTTTTGATGGGCAGTCGAGGATGATCAGTGGGGGAAGTTACAAGCACCAATCTCCCTGTGTGGCTGTCAGCCGCTTCATCGAAAGCCACACAGGGAGATCGGTGCTTGTAACTCCTCCCACCGCCGCACTGATCATCTCTGAGGCTAACCGGGCCCCCCCTGCTGAGCTGAGGATGTCGGGCCAGGTACAACAGGGCTAGCTGTACTGGCCTATCAGGGGCCCTGGCAGCCTTTGATGCATTCTGAAGGAACGGCCACCCGGGCTATTCCTTCAGAGTCCCGTGCCGTAAATGGTGGCTCCCGTGTGCATGCTCGGGCGTGATGTAATCGCTGCTCCGGCCAGTCACAGAGCAGGAGCCCGCGAACCCAGAAATAACCCTGGGTGAAGCTGGAAGGGCCTGCAGCGGTGACAGCTCGACACTGGAAATCTTTGATTTCAGGTAAGTTTAAAGGAGGTATAAAGTCTCATGGTTTTTCATCTTAATGCATTCTTTGCATTAGGGTGAAAAACCTTCTGTGCTACAGCTGCCCCCCCCTAGAGCCCCCCCTTTTTCTTACCTGAACCCGATTGTTCCAGCGACGTGCACAGGCCCAGCAGCTCCAGCCGCTGTCTCGGGTCCTCTTTGGATAGATTGATAGCCATTGGCTGTCAATCAAATGCAGTGACACAGGGGGCGGGGGCCGAGTCCTGCTGTCTGTGTCAATGGATGCAGCAGCAGGACTCGGGGGCTGCACCCGCATGGGTGTCCCCATGGAAATCGGCTCTCCATGGGGTCCATGGGGGCACCCGATGAAGAGGAGGAGCCAGGAGCACTGGCGGAAGACCCCAGAAAAGGAGGATTGGGGCCGCTCTGTGCAAACCCCATGTTTGTTATTTAAAAAAAAAAAAACCTTTACAATCACTTTAACATAATGTGCTAGTATGTGATGATTACTAGCACATTATGACATTACCTTGCAGGTCAGAAAAAAAAAAACTACCGCTTTAATGTGATGGACGTTGAAAAAATATATGTAACTCATGTGCATTAGGGCGAAGCACTAGGATGCCCAGGTCTGATCGGGTCTTTATCAAATAAAAAATAAAAAAAGGAAAAACACGGGCCAAGCTGGCCAGAGAATACTCCCAAGCAGCATGTGTGTGTGTGTGTGTGCCCTGCACACGGTGAGCAGGCAGTAGTGATCACTGTCGGTAGGACCGGATGGTCGGCTTCTCCTGTTTGTTGTCTCCTCTCAGCCATGTAAACTGGACCGGATCTGCCTTTCCCGCTGGCTAATCTCATTAGATAAACATTCGGAAAGGTTACATAGTTCTCAGTGATCGGCTGGCGCAGAGACTATAGAAATGCTCCCAAACATTCAGACGCATTGGCAAACCCTGCCTTCAAGAGAACCTGTCATGCAGCATTGAAGGGACTTAACCCCTTCAATACCGGGCAACTTTCACCCCCTTCCTGCCCAGGCTAATTTTCAGCTTTCAGCGCTGTCGCACTTCGAATGACAATTGCGCGGTCATGCTACACTGTACCCAAATTATATTTTTCCCACAAATAAAGCTTTTTTTTGGTGGTATTTGATCACCTCTGCGTTTTTTTAGTTTTGCTAAACAAAAACTTTGTTTAGCAACCTATTTGAAAAAAAAAAAGGTTTTCTTAATATCTGTTATTAAATGTTGTAAATAGGTACGTTTTCTCCTTCACTGATGGGCACTGATGAGGCTGCACTGATGGGAACTGATGAGGAGGCACTAATATGCAGCACTGATGGGCACTGATAGGTGGCACTAATGGGCACTGATAGGTGGCACTGATGGGCACTGATACATGGCACTGTTATGCAGCACCGATGAGGTGGCACTGAGAGGCATTACTGATGGGCACTGATGAGGCTGCACTGACAGGCTCTAATGAGGTGGCACTGATGAGTACTGATGAGGAGGCACTAATATGCAGCACTGATGGGCACTGATAGGCGGCACTGAAATGTAGCACTGATGGCCACTGATAGGTGGCACTAATGGGCACTTATAGGAGGCAGTGATGGGTGGCACTGATGGGCACTGATACATGGCACTGTTAGGCAGCACTGATGAGGTGGCACTGACAGGCATTACTGATGGGCACTGATTGGCATCCCAGGTGGGCACAGTTTGACATCCCATATGGGCACTTGTGGGCATTCTTGTGTGATCCGCTCATGGGTCTGCACTGAAAATCAGTGCGCTGAATATCAGCGCAGACCCCCCTGTTGGGAGAGCCGTTTATCGGTTCTCCTCTACTGGTGCCCTGTCAGCGCGAATAGAGGAAAGCCGATAACTGGCACTTCCTGGGTACGCTGTGATCAGCTGTGATTGGACTCAGCTGATCACATGGTAAAGAGTCTATTGCATCGCTGCACGTCCCCGGGGCGCACAAGCAGCTTATCCTGCTGGACGTCATATTTTATGTATATGCCATACCTAGCCGATGCCCATGGAAGCTGGATATCACTGAAGTAGACACCACTACTCCAGTGATCTACCCTTGCTCTGTGCAGAGTGCCTGCTCTCCTGCATTGTAAACACAAGATGTCGCTCATTCGGCATGGCTGTCATTCACAGAATGCCTTTTTTTTTCAACAAAGTCAAATAGTCATCGTCCTGCCTCTCCAACTCATCCAATCAGAGAACAATTTGTATTCATTCAGAAATTGCAAAGCTTTCTCCGAATGGCACCTGTGCCAAGTGGCCAACCGCCTGTGTTCACAATGCAGGAGAGCAATCGCTCAGCACAGGACCCGGGAGTTAGTGGCGGTTACTGGAGTAGTTGTGTCTACTTCAATTATTTCCACCAGGGGCTTTGCCCAGCTATGGTACATACATAATTTCATTGGTCCAACCTGGGCCATTATAACTATATCATATATAAAATATTCCGTTCTGGAATTCATCTTTAAGAAAAAAGAAAATCAGAATTTTCACGGTGGATATTATAGATTAAAAAAAAAAATATTAAAACAATAGCAATTTATTACAAACGTACAACAGATGGATGATAGGTCTTGTACCACCATCTGCTGTAAACTCATGACTATCCGCATCTATAACCCACCAATTCCTTACATCATTTTTAAGTGACAAAAGATCACAATATTCTAATGTCCTCAATCATATAGAGTCATATAAATGGTCTAGTAGAAATATAAGGTAGGAAGATGTACCAATATGGAGCCAGCTGGAGGTCATTTTCTACATTGTATAGGAATAAAAAAGGAGAACGTTGGTCTAAGAAATGGGCAGTGCCATATTGTTATGTCATTCCACTATATTCCTACTTGACAATGACTTGGCAGGTGTGCATACCTGGGAACTCATCTCAAGAATGGTGGGAACCCCTCATAATGGTGATAGTGGGTGTGCAGACCCAGGAACTCAGCACAGGGATAGTGGGAGCCCCTCATAATAGGCACAGTAGGTTTGCAGACATGGTAACTCAGCACAGGGATGGTGGGAACCCCTCATAATGGGCACAGCAGGTGAGCAAACCCAGGAACTCAGCACAGGGATGGTGGGAACCCCTCATAATGGGCACAGCAGGTGTACAGACCCAGAAACTCTGCCTACTGATGGTGGATACCCCTCATAATGGTCACAGCAGGTGTGCAAACCCCTGAATGGAATGGTGGGAACCCCTTACGATGGGAACAACAAGTGTACAGACCCCGAAATTTAACACAGGGATGGTGGGAACATCAGGTCTGTAGATCTGGGAACAAAGCACAGGGATGGCGAGAGATCCTCATAATGGGCACAACAGGTCTGTATATCTGGGAACAAAGCACATGGGTGGTGAGAGACCCTCATAATAGGCACAGCAGGTGTACAGACGCAGGAACTCAACACAGGAATGGTGGGAACCCCTCATAATGGGCACAGCAGGTGTACAGACCCAGGAATTCAACACAGAGATGGTAGGAACCCCTAATAATGGGCACATCCGGTCTGTAGATCTGGGAACAAAGCTCATGGATGGTGAGGTACCCTCACAATGGGCACAGCAAGTGTACAGACCCGGGAACTCAGCACAGGGATGGTGGGAACCCATCGTAATGGTCACAGCAGGTGTACAGACCCAGGAACTCAGCCTAGGGATGGTGGGAACCTCTCTTATTGGGAACAGCAGGTGTGCACACCCAGGAACTCAACACAGGAATGGTGGGAATCCCTCGTAATGGGCACAGCAGGTGTACAGTTATATCATTCCATCTTATATTCCTACTTGTCAATGACTTGGCAGGTGTGCAGACCTGGGAACTCAGCTCAAGGATGGTGGGAGCCTCTCATAATGAGGATAGCCGGTGTACAAACCCCTGAATGGAATGGTGGGAACCCCTTACAATGGGAACAACAAGTGTACAGACCCAGAAATTCAACACAGGGTCTTTAGGGTTACAATACAGGTCTGTAGATCTGGGAACAAAGCACATGGGTGGTGAGAGACCCTCATAATGGTCACAGCAGGTGTATAGACACAGGAACTCAGCACAGGGATGGTAGGAACCCCTAATAATGGGCACATCAGGTCTGTAGATCTGGGAAAAAAGCTCATGGATGGTAAGGTACCCTCATAATGGGCACAAAAGATGTACAGACCTGGGAACTCAGCACAGGGATGGTGGGAACCCCTCATAATGGGCACACTGGGTCTGTAGATCTGGGAACAAAGCTCATGGTTGGTGAGGTACCCTTATAATGGGCACAGCAGGTGTACAGACCTGGGAACCATCACAGGGATGGTGGAAACCTCTCATAATGGGCACAGCCGGTGTACAGACTCAGGAAACCATCACATAAACCTCACCTATATAGCCTTGGATAAATAGAATAAATTGGGGGTTTAAGTCTCCAGCATCTACATAACACGAAAATGTCACTTCTGGACGGATGGAAATGTGTGATATTCATGGAAAAGATGAATCATCACAGACAGAGTTATCCTTTATACAGGTTCTCTTGAACAGCGTGCAGATCATGCAAACAATCAAATCTGTACCTTTCATGTGGCCCCACATACCCCCATCGCTCCCCCTCCTCCGCCATCCTCCGGCTGACTCTCCCCGGATTTTATTTATTTGGCTGTGCCCGGTACACAGCTGGGCATGTGGGATGTTTGAAGCAGATGCTCCAACCACAATTATAGGGGCGCCTTGCCTGCCGACTTCAGCATATCTCTGATCCAAAGAGACAAAAATAGAATTAAAAGAATCGGGGCAACCTCAGAGCAGGTCCATCTTCGCCCTTCCACTGCCTCTGGACTGAGGAGATGTGTCGGCCTACGCACAGGCTTGTTTATGGTGTCTGTGTCACCCAAAACAGCCAATCAGATCTCTTATCTTGTTTTTAAATCCTGCAACAGAAAAATGTAATCTGTATTCTACATAAATAACAATAATAAGATTAATAATAACACCAAGGGGTCTATGTATAAAAAAACATTTGCTGTGTGGTTGTCTTCAGCAATGACACAGGAGCAACAAATGATTGCCATATTGCATGTATAGGATTATACCCTATGATCGTCAGCGCCATCTAGTGGTAATAATGCATTTTTTTTTATTACAAAAATAAAAAATCTGCCACAAAAAACAAACCACAAGACCACAAGACCAAGCTGCTGTATAAAAAAAATACACATACACAATTTGCATATCAATGAGTTTTATTTTTCTGTCAATATACTCTCTCCTGTATCTAATTTGTAATCAATATACTTGTTATCAATTGTTCAATCAATAAAAAAATTTTGACAAGGAAAAAAAAAATAAACAAATATATTATTTAATTAATGTTACATGTAATGTATGTATTGATCATGCACAATGTATGCACTTGCATTGGATGATTTATGGGCACTAAATGGGAATTTTATTTGATTCGTTCAACTCCTTGTACACTAAGGTACGGCTCCCAACTGTCCCTGATTTCGAGGGACTGTCCCTGATTTCGAGGGACTGTCCCTGATTTGGAGGGACTGTCCCTGATTTCGAGGGACTGTCCCTGATTTGGAGCAATGTCCCTCTGTCCCTCATTCCTCCTCATTTGTCCCTCATTTTGGTCTGATCTATATAGTTGTATATAAAATGCACTTTTTATCTTTCAAAAAGTGTTTCCCCAGTGCTAAACCTTTCATCCCATTTCTAAATTGCTGCATTTGTAAATTTAAAAAGCCAATATAAAGGAATAGTAATGATAAAAAAAGGTTTAGCTAAATTTTTTTTGTATAATTCCGCCTTTACGCTGGCATGGGGGGGGGGGGGGGGTCGTATACCTACATAATTTTGCTAATAGGTGCCCCTCAGTCCCATCAGAAAATATAAAATTGTTTACGGATTTTCAGGACAAAAATGCAGATTTTAAGTCATATGTGCAAAAAATAAAATTGGCCCAGAAGACAAGTGGTTAATTAATTTTTGTGGGTTGCGCTGTTTTTTTTTTTGTTTTGTTTATATATTTTATCTATAATTATATGGTCTTTTTTTAAATGTGGTATTTCAGGAAAATACCACATTATGGTCACTAGATGGAGTTTACAAGCATATAAGAAAATCCCATTATAACAATGCGGCGATCATTTGTGTTTTGTATACGTTGACCCCTCAGGGTTCACTAAGGATTAACACATTTTTTTCAGAATTAAATGAGAAAAACATGTAAATATCGGGTGGAAATATTCTTATCTAGACCCCCCCCCCCCCCCCCCCCCTTAAAGCGGTTGTAAAGGTAAAAGTTTTTTCACCTCAATGCCTTCTATGCATTAAGGTGAAAAAACATCTGACAATACCGCCCCCCTCCCCCGTTTTACTTACCTGACCCTTCGAATGTCCCGCGCTCGCCCCCGACGTCCTCTTCGCCGCTCACCCTGGCCGTTGATTGGCTAGAGTGGATGGATTGAAAGCAGCGCAGCCATTGGCTCACGCTGCTGTCAATCACATCCAATGACGCGGCGCGCCGGGGGGCGGGGCCGAGTGATAAAGTGAGCGGCTATGGCCCCCAGCTGTGTCACGGGAGCGCGCCCGCAAGTACTCCACACCATGCGAGGGAGCTCGCATGAAGTTGTGGAGTCCTTGCGGGGGGGGGGGGGGGGCCGAGACAGCCGCCGAGGGACCCCAGAAGACCAGGTTTGGGGCCACTCTGTGCAAAACGAGCTGCACAGTGGAGGTAAGTATAGCATGTTTGTGACCCTTTAAAGTAGATCCAAACCCAAACTGGATGCCAATTACTTTGCTAAAGCATTTTGTATCATAAGCAATTTTTTTTCTGCATAAAATACTGTTTCAACAATTTATTCATCCTTTTTCCTTTTCAGTGCCGCTGATTTCCTCCAGCTATTTTCTTCCACTTCCTGTCTACATGCACTGACTCCGGCGATGGCGGCACGTATTTGCTTTGCGCCGGTTTCCTGATAGTAACGGAGGAACTTGTCTGCGCATTATGGTTGGCTGCGGCTGCCCCTAGTCTCCACCAATGAGGAAGGGGCCCTGAGTGGATCCAAAACGTTGCTGTATGTTTATCATAAGACCACGAAAATAAAGCTTTGGACCCTTTTCGGGGGAATCCTCGGTGTGCTGATGACATTTTCTTCACTTTATTCTTCAAGTTTGCCAGGTTGACAATGCAGGAGCACATTTGGCAGATAGTTGTCACCCCATAAGACCCCTTTCACACTGGGGCGTTTTTCAGGCGTTTTACAGGCGCTTTAGCGTTAAAAAAAGTGCCTGTAAAGCGCTTGAAAGAAGCCTCATCTGCAATCCCAATGTGAAAGCCCGAGTGCTTTAAGAGCCCTTTCACACTGCCAGCGCCCAAAAAACGCTTGTAAAGTGCCGCTTAAACTAGCAACGCTTTACCAGCATTTTTCCAGCACTAGTGGGGCGCTTTTAACACCTGCTAGTGGCCAAATAAAGGGTTAAAAGCGCCCACAAAGCGCCGCTGCCAAAAGCGCTTTGCAGGCGCTTTTCAGGGGCTTCGCAGGCATTTTGCAGGCGCTTCCCATTGATTTCAATGGGAAGGGGCGCTTTAGGAGCCGTGTATTCATCGCTCCAAAAGCGCTGCAAAGAAGCCGCTTGCAGGACTTTTTTTGACGCCCTGCCAGCGCAGCGCCTCAGTGTGAAAGCACTCGGGCTTTCACATTGGGATTGCAGTTGCGGCTTCTTTCAGGAGATTTACAGGCACTTATTTTAACGCTAAAAGCGCCTGAAAAACGCCATAGTGTGAAATGGTCTCAGTGTGAAAGCACTTGGGCTTTCACATTGGGATTGCAGTTGCGGCTTCTTTCAGGCACTTTAAAGCGCCTGAAAAACGCCTGAAAACGCCCCAGTGTGAAAGGGGTCTAACTGGAAGTGTCCTGAACAAGGACCTTCATGGCAGGATCACCAGATACTATTCTAATGAAGGCCATAGGTTTAAAAATAAAGAAAATATATATTTTTTTCACATTACGGGATTATCTGAAATTATGGGAAAAATGTTTCAGCAGAAAATCATTCAGCAAAACTGGCGGTTCGTTTATTCTGTGCGATTAGGGGAAAATCAAATGTTCTCCTCTCTCCTCTACAGGTCAAATGTTATTCATGAATAGAAAATAGTGAGGTTTGGAAGAATACCGTTTTATGGCCACTAGATGGTGCTGAAGACAAAAAGTACTTAAAGCTGAACTCTACCCAAAAGGGTAAGTTCCTCTTTTGGTCCTCCTCCCCTGCCAAGTTTGGCATGTCATTTTTTTTTTTTTTGGGGGGGGGTATCTAGTTTTGACAGGCATCCGCTTCCTTTTTTTGACAAGTTCTCCTCTCCTCAGCCCCCCCCCCCCCCAGTCTTCTGGGACACGTCGCAGGTCAAAGAAGATTTTGGGTCCATTCGGAAAGCACAGCGTGGCTCGCACTTGCACAGTAGGCAGCCAGCTGCCCACAGTTGGGGTGCCAGCACCGGGAATCCGAAGGCTAGTGAATTATTAGCACAGGTGAGGATGGTGCTGGATCCCTGGACAGGTAAGTGTCCTTTTATTAAAAGTCAGCAGCTACAGGATTTGTAGCTGCTGACTTTTATTTATTTATTTTTTTACAGAGTGGACATCCTCTTTAACCCTTATGATCTTCACCTCCATCTAGTGCCCATAATGTGGCATTTTCCCAAAGCAATCAGTTTTTTTGTTATTATGAATGAACAACATTGACCCTGTAGTGGAAATAACCTGGGAACATTCAACATCAGTTTTATGGCCACTAGATGGTGCTGAAGACAAAAAGTACTTAAAGCTGAACTCTACCCAAAAGGGTAAGTTCCTCTTTTGGTCCTCCTCCCCTGCCAAGTTTGGCATGTCATTTTTTTTTTTTTGGGGGGGGTATCTAGTTTTGACAGGCATCCGCTTCCTTTTTTTGACAAGTTCTCCTCTCCTCAGCCCCCCCCCCCCAGTCTTCTGGGACACGTCGCAGGTCAAAGAAGATTTTGGGTCCATTCGGAAAGCACAGCGTGGCTCGCACTTGCACAGTAGGCAGCCAGCTGCCCACAGTTGGGGTGCCAGCACCGGGAATCCGAAGGCTAGTGAATTATTAGCATGGGTGAGGATGGTGCTGGATCCCTGGACAGGTAAGTGTCCTTTTATTAAAAGTCAGCAGCTACAGGATTTGTAGCTGCTGACTTTTATTTATTTATTTTTTTACAGAGTGGACATCCTCTTTAACCCTTATGATCTTCACCTCCATCTAGTGCCCATAATGTGGCATTTTCCCAAAGCAATCAGTTTTTTTGTTATTATGAATGAACAACATTGACCCTGTAGTGGAAATAACCTGGGAACATTCAACATCAGCCAATTTATGGACCCACCCAGCCAAGCTTCATAACCACTTGAGATCTGCGCTATAGCCGAATGACGGCTACAGCTCGGACCTGCTTTGCCGGGACTACGTCTATTGACGTCATCCCGTTCCCGAACGGCCTGCAGGGCGCACACGGCGCGCTCTGTGATCAGCGAGTCTATGAGAGTCGCTGGATCACAGATCGGAGTAAGGGGTCGTTCCCGGCCCCTTACCACGTGATCAGCTGTCAGCCAATGACAGCTGATCACGTGATGTAAACAGAGCCGGTAATTGGCTGATCACCGGCGGCTGTGAGAGGGACATCAGTCCCGATCACGGTTAGCTGCTGCAGATCCTTAGTGCCCACCTGTGCCCCCTGCCAGTGCCACCTAGCAGTAGGCAACACTGCTGCCTACCAGTGCCCACCAGCGCCACCCATCAGTGCCACCCACAGTGCCACCTATCAGTGCCCACAGTGCCATCTATCAGTGCCTCAACAAAGGTGTCACTGATGTGCAGCACTGATCAGTGCCCATCAGTGTCACCTACCAGTGCCCATCAGTACCACTTATCAGTGCCCATCAGTGCCATCTATCAGTGGTACCTATCAGTGCCACCCATCCTTGCCACCCATCAGTGGCCATCAGTGCCGCCTTATCTGTGCCCATCAGTACAGCCTTAACTGTGCCTATCAGTGCCCATCAGTGCAGCCTATCAGTGCCCATCAGTGCAGCCTATCAGTGCCCACCAGTGCCGCCTCATCAGTGCATATCAATGAAGGAGAAAAATTACCTGTTTGCAAAATTTTATAACAAACTATGAAACATGATTTATAAATTTTTTTCAAAATTTTCCATCTTTTTTTTGTTTGTTTAGCAAAAAATAAAAATCCCAGCTGTGATTAAATACCACCAAAAGAAAGCTGTATTTGTGGGGAAAAAATGATAAAAATTTAATTTGGGTACAGTGTTGTATGACCGCGCAATTGTCATTCAAAGTGCGTCAGCACTGAAAGCTGAAAATTGGTCTGGGCAGGAGGGGGGTTTAAGTGCCCAGTAAGCAAGTGGTTAAAGAGGCACCAGGCAAGAATTTTCCCTTAGCCCTCTTTTCATGCACACGCACTTATACAAAAATGCTTAGCTCTTTGATTTTCTTCTTCAATTTCTCCACCCCACTACCTGGAAATGAAGTGAAGGAGAATGTAGGTGTGATGTACAGCCAGCCCGTTACATGTCGCGGCTGTCAGCACCGAACGAGTTACGTCAGCCGTGACCCTCTGCCAAGGCCATTCTCGTGTGATATTTCTGTTTGCACAGTGGGAGGATTACCTAATTCCATCAGTGTGAGCGCTCATTGCTGAGGACGGGATTAGATGTACAGTATGCCTGACTTCAACCCGCACAGATCCAAGGGAAGGCAGGAGAAGGATTAGTCTACCTGTGCCAACCTAACCCCGGCCTGGTGACAGCTGCTTCCTCCCTGACTTGTAACTCTTAACATCCCTTCAGAAATGAAAGTATTAGAACCCCTGTCAGTTCTTATTGCTGTCTGTGTCCCAGTTAGGAGGAGTCACCCCCTCTGTTTTCCTGGTGACCACCACCGAAAGTAAAAGACATTCCCAAATTTTGTCTCCAGAACAGATATAATAGAGGTGAGACTGCTACAAGGTGGCCACGCTGTGCAGAATCCCATATATATAGTGCCTTGAAAAAGTATTCATACCCCTTGACATTTTCCACATGTTGTCATGTTTCAACCAAAAACATAAATGTATTTTATTGGGATTTTATGTGATAGACCAACACAAAGTGGCGCATAATATGTGAAGTGGAAGGAAAATGATAAATGGTTTTCAAAATGTATTACAAATAAATATGTGAAAAGTTTGGGGTGTGTTGGTATTCAGCCCCCTTTATTCTGATACCCCTAACTAAAATCTAGTGGAACCAATTGCCTTCAGAAGTCACCTAATTAGTAAATAGAGTCCCCTGTGTGTAATTTAAGCTCAGTATAAATACAGCTGTTCTGTGAAGCCCTCAGAGGTTTGTTAGAGAACCTTAGTGAACAAACAGCATCATGAAGGCCAAGGAAAACACCAGACAGGTCAGGGATAAAGTTGTGGAGATGTTTAAAGCAGAATTAGGTTATAAAAAAAAATATCCCAAGCTTTGAACATCTCACAGAGCTCTGTTCAATCCATCATCCGAAAATGGAAAGAGTATGGGACAACTGCAAACCTACCAAGACATGGCCGTCCACCTAAACTGACCGGCCGGGCAAGGAGAACATTCATCAGAGAAGCAGCCAAGAGGTCCATGGTAACTCTGGAGGAGCTGCAGAGATCCACAGCTCAGGTGGGAGAATCTGTTCACTATTAGCCCCCGTACACACGGTCGGAAATTCCGACCACAAAATCCGTCAGATTTTTTCTGATGGATTTTGTCCGACACTGGTGTTGCATACACACGGTCAGACAAAGTTGTCGAAAAATCTGATCATTCTGAACGTGGTGACGTTCGTTGCGTACGACGGGACTACGTAGAGACTAGGAGCCAATAGCTTTGGTCTCGTAAT
This sequence comes from Lithobates sylvaticus, assembly GCA_028564925.1. Lineage (NCBI taxonomy): Eukaryota > Metazoa > Chordata > Amphibia > Anura > Ranidae > Lithobates > Lithobates sylvaticus. The sequence goes on from CM053031.1 coordinate 28,757,417, forward strand.
TTGATCTGAGCATGCGTGGCACTTTGTCCGTCGGAATTCTCGACACACGATCGGAAAAAGTCAGATCGGATTTTGTTGTCGGAAAATTTGAGAGCAGGATCTCAAATTTCTTCCGTCGGAAATTCTGACGGAAAAAGTCAGATGGAGCCCACACAGGGGCGGATTTTCTGACAACATGGTCTGATCGGACATTTTCCGTCTGAATTTTTCCAACCGTGTGTACGGGGGCTAAGTCGTGCACTCCACAAATCTGCCCTTTATGGAAGAATGACAAGAAGAAAGATTTTGGTGAAAGAAAACCATAAGAAGTCCTGTTTGCATTTGCGAGAAGCCATGTGGGGGACACAGCAAACATGTAGAAGAAGGTGATCTGGTCAGATGAGACAAAAATTGAACTTTTGGGCCTAAAAGCAAAACGCTATGTGTGGTGGAAAACTAACACTGCACATCACCCTGAACACGCCATCTGTGAAACATGGTGGTGGCAGCTTCATGTTGTGGGGATGCTTTTCTTCAGCAGGGACAGAGAAGCTGGTCAGAGTTGATGGGAAGATGGATGGAGCCAAATACAGGACAATCTTAGAAGAAAACCTATTATGCCGCATACACACGGCTGGACTTTCCGGCAGACTAGGTCTGACGGTCTTCCGACGGACTTTTCAGCGGAGTTCCGAAGGACTTTAGATCGAACAGACTTGCCCACACAGGAATGGACTAAGTCCGTTAGTTTTGAACGTGATGACGTAAGACGGGACTAAAAAAGGAAGTTCAATAGCCAGTCGCCAACAGCTTCTGTTGCGTTGTATTTGGTCCGTCGAACCAGCATACAGACGAGCGGTTTTCCCGATAGGGATTGAGTCCATTAGACAGATTTGAAACATGTTCTATTTCTAGGTCTCTCGGATTTTAAAAATGAAAAACGATCGGATTAGCTCACACACGATCGGATTGTCCGACGCACTGATTCCGTCGGACCTAAGCCCCATACACACGGTCGGACTTTTTCATGGATTCTGTCCGATCGGACAATGTTGTTGAAAAATCAGACCGTGTGTATGCACCATCAGACAGTGTACGTCGGATTGTCCGACGGACAAAGTCTTATCTCCTGCTGGATAGATTTGCCGACAACCCGGTCCGATCACACCAAATCCGATCGTGTGTACGGTTGTCCGACCGGACAAAGTGCCACGCATGCTCAGATCACATTACAAGACCAAAGCTATTGGCTACTAGCCTCTACGTAGTCCCGTCGTAGGCAACAAACGTCACCACGTTCAGAATGATCGGATTTTCCGACAACTTTGTCCGACCGTGTGTACGCAAAACCAACATCAGACAAAGTATGACGGACAGGATCCGACCGACCTGGTCCGCGGATTGTCCGACCGTGTGTATGGGGCTCTAGTCTGCCGGAAAGTCCGGTCCTGTGTACGCGGCATCAGAGTCTGCAAAAGACTTGAGACTGGGGCGGAGGTTCACCTTCCAGCAGGACAATGACCCGAAACATACAGCCAGAGCTACAATGGAATGGTTTAGATCAAATCATATTCATGTGTTAGAATGGCCCAGTCACAGTCCAGACCTAAATCACATTGAGAATCTGTGACAAGACTTGAAAATTGCTGTTCACAGACGCTCTCCATCCAATCTGACAGAGCTTGAGATATTTTGCAAAGAAGAAGAATGGGCAAAAAAGTCCCTCTCTAGATGTGTAAAAGAATGTCCCCAAAAGAACTTGCAGTTGTAATTGCAGCGAAAGGAGGTTCTACAAAGTATTGACTCCGGGGGGCGCCATACAAATGTACCCCACACACTTTTCACATTTTTATTTGTAAAAAAAAAATTGAAAACCATTTATCATCTTCCTTCCACTTTGTGTTGGTCCATCACATAAAATCCCAATAAAATACATTTACGTTTTTGGTTGTAACATAACAACATGTTTTGATGATTTGTCACAGCAGAAGCCGATCAGCGGGTGCCGGCCACTGAATGTCCACCGTCACCAGCCGATCGTCAGGAAGACACACAGGACAGAGCTCTGCTTTTATAAAAAAAAAAAGCAGAGCTCAATTCTGACAGGAGGGAAGCAGGGAAAAAAACCCATCACTTCCCTTAGTAAAAGCACCTCACGCAGTACACACACAAACACTGGCTGAGCACACATTTAACCCTTTGCTTGCTCCTTATGTTATCCCCTTCCTGGCCAGTGTCACTAGTACAGTGACAGTGCATATTGTTAGCACTAATCACTGTAATAGTGTCACTGGTTCCCACAAGTGTCAGTTAGTGTCCGATTGTCCACCACAATATTGTCTGCTATAAGTTGCTAATCGCCGTTACTAGTATAAAAAAAGAAAATTCCAGGAAAATTCCATAGTTTTTAGACACTATACCATTTGCGTAAACCAATCAAGAGCAGCCCCCAGCCTCCTCTTCTCAAGTCCCGCGCTGGTGCTCTGGGCTCCACACCCCCTGCTGCCTGCCCCCTCAGCAAGTGGCTTGTTATGGGGACACTCGTGTGTGCTGCTCATTCCCAACCCCTGGTATGTGTGTCTATAAGATATACAGAGCGGGACTCGGCTCCGCCTCCTCTCCCTGCTCACTGGCTGTGATTGACAGCAGTGGAAGCTGATTGTGGGCGGACTCAGCTGATCCCAGATCGGGGTAAAGGGCCCTTTACCACGTGATCAGCTGTGTCCAATGACAGCTGATCACAGATGTAAACACAAACCGGTTATCGGTATTCTTTCCTCGCGCTGACAGCATGAGGAGAGAAGAAGAGAGCCGCTAACCTGCTTGTGTTAAAGGGACATCGGAACTGGTTATCAGGGCACTGGATTTCAGTGTCCTGATTATCAGTACAGTCCCACCAGTGCTGCCAATCAGCGGCCATCAGTGCCTCCTCATCAGTGCCACCTATCAGTGCCCATCAGTGCCTCCTAATCATTGTCACCTATCAGTGCTGCCTACCAGTGCCCATCAGTGCAGCTTCATCAGTGCCCACCAGTGCCACCTATCAGTGCCACCTATCAGTGCCTCCTCATGAGTGTCACCTATCAGTGCTGCCTACCAGTGCCCACCAGTGCCACCTATCAGTGCCCATAAGTGCCGCCCATCAGTGCCACCTATAAGTGCAGCTTCATCAGTGCCTCCTCATCAGTGCCCACCAGTGCCACCTATCAGTGCCTCCTCATCATTGTCACCTATCAGTGCTGCCTACCAGTGCCCATCAGTGCCACCTATCAGTGCACAGTGCACATAAGTGCTGCCCATCAGTGCCACCTATGAGTGCAGCTTCATCAGTGCCCACCAGTGCCACCTATCAGTGCCCATCAGTGCCTCCTCATGAGTGTCACCTATCAGTGCTGCCTACCAGTGCCCATCAGTGCCCATAACTGCCGCCCATCAGTGCCACCTATAAGTGCAGCTTCATCAGTGCCTCCTCATCAGTGCCCACCAGTGCCACCTATCAGTGCCCATCAGTGCCGCCTTATCAGTGCCCATCAGTGCTGCCTTATCAGTGCACATTAGTGAAGGAGAAAAATTAACAGTTAACATTTTTCATTTGTTTTTCAAAAAATAAAATTCTATTTATGAAAAAAAAATTATTTAAATGTCATACGAGTACAGTGTTGCATGACCGCGCAATTGTCATTCAAAGTGTGACAGCGCTGAAAGCTGAAAATTGGCCTGGGCAGGAAGGGGGTGAAAGTGCCCGGTAGGCAAGTGGTTAACCTTTATTTTTCTTTGTTCCTTGCTGTTAATGGGCTGGGTGACGTTCATCTTGCTAATATAACACTTTACACCTTATATAATCGTGTCCGGAGTTGGGCTTTAAAGCAGAACTGAAGCCAACAATAACAAGATAAACAATGAATAACTTAATAAATATAAAGTGACAAAGCCAGCTTTTGTTTTAATGGTCACTTATGATACTTGTAGACGTTTTCTCTGCAGTACTTTATTTTCTGCCGCGATAGAAAGATACGTTGCGGTGCCATTGGGTATGACTGGCACCACTGTGTGCTGGCAAAAGAAATGCGTGTTTTTTTTGTGCATTGCAGGAACAAATGCGATTTTTTTTTTTTGCGCACGTTCCCGCAAAACACAAAGCCCTCTCAACTGTTTTTTTTTTTTTAAAGAGATTAGGAAAAAAGAAATTAGTTTGTCCTGGAGATGGTCCTGTAGAGAATTGGGGGTTTCCTTGCTGCAGGTGTCAGTCCTGACAATCCAGGGGGGGGGGGGGGGGGGGGGTTTCTGAGGACATAAATGTCAGAATTTTTGAATTGAGCAGCTGTGGAATTAGGATCCTGGATATTCCTGCGGTGTGGTGGTGGCTGTCCAGTGTCACGACCCTCATCTATAAAGACGTATGTAAATGTTCGATGAACAGAACGCAGAGCTCATCCCCTCCCAGGACGATTGTGATTCATCGCTAACTGTCTCCAATACACACGCCATAGAGCACAGCGTGTACGCAGCTCACCGCTGACATCACACAGCAAGAATGTATACCCATCCTGTCCTTATAGGGACCATCTATAGGACAGAGAAACTCTACAAACTCTATTTATACAAAAAAAAAAAAAAAATTACATTTGCACAAAAGTCACAAATAACCCCCATAATGTCTGTAATATGTGTGAAATGTCAGCTTCTACTTGTTTCCTTTCGCAGGGTGAATGTAACATTCCCTAACATTCGTTCCTAGGAGAGAATAGACTTAAATTGATACTAAGGCCCCTTTCACACTGGGGCGGTTTGCAGGCGCTATTGCGCTAAAAATAGCGCCTGCAAACCGACCCGAAACAGCTGTTGCTGTGTCTTCAGTGTGAAAGCCCGAGGGCTTTCACACTGAAGCAGTGCTCTTGCAGGACGCTGAAAAATGTCCTGCAAGCCGCATCTTTGGTTCGCTGTAGGAGCGGTATATTTACCGCGCCTATAGCGCCTGTTCCCATTGAAAACAATGGGGCAGCGCTCCGAACCCGCCCGCAAAACGCCGCTGCAGTGGCGGTTTGCGGGCGGTATTAACCCTTTTTTGGCCGCTCGCGGGGGGTAAAACCGCCCCGCGAGCGGCCGAAATGCGCCGCTAAAACGACGGTAAAGCGGCGCTAAATATAGAGCCGCTTTACCGCCAGCGCCCCCAACGCCCCAGTGTGAAACCAGCCTTAAGGTTCGTTTTTTATTTTCTAAGTATGTTCCTTTACCCACTTCAGCCCCAGACCATTTTGCTGGCCAAAGACCAGAGCATTTTTTGCGATTCGGCACTGCGTCGCTTTAACTGACAATTGCGCGGTCGTGCGATGTGGCTCCCAAACAAAATTGACGTCCTTTTTTTCTCACAAATAGAGCTTTCTTTTGGTGGTATTTGATCCCCCCTGTGGTTTTTATTTTTTGCGCTATAAACAAAAAAAGAGCGACAATTTTGAAAAAAACGCATTATTTTTTACTTTTTGCTACAATAAATATCCCCAAAAAACATATAAAAAATATATATTTTCCTCAGTTTAGGCCGATACGTATTCTTCTACATATTTTTGGTAAAAAAATTGCAATAAGCATTTATTGATTGGTTTGCACAAAAGTTATAGCATCTACAAAATAAGACATAGTTTTATGGCATTTTTATTAATAATTTAGTTTTTACTAGTAATGGCGGCGATCAGCGATTTATATCGTGACTGCGACATTATGGCGGACACATTGGACAATTTTGACATATTTTTGGGACCATTGGCATTAATACAGCGATCAATGTTAAAAAATAATTGCATTGATTACTGTAAAAATGTGACTGGCAGTGAAGGGGTTAACCCCTAGGGGGCTGGGGGAGGGGTTAAGTGTGTCCTGGGGAGTGATTCTAACTGTGGGGGGGATGGGCTAGCAGTGACACGACACTGATCACCGCTCCCGATGACAGGGAGTAGACGATCTGTGTCCTGTCACTAGGCAGAACGGGGAGATGCTGTTTACATCGGCAATTCTGCATCTCCCCGTTCTTCAGCTCCGTGACACGATCGCAGGCACCCGGCAGACATCGAGTCTGCGGTTTCAACGGGCACGGCTGGGCAAAGTAAGTATGCTGTATAAATGCCAATGGTCCCAAAAATAGTGTCAAAAGTATCCGATGTGTCCCCCATAATGTTGCAGTCACAATAAAAATCGCAGATCGCCGCCATTACTAATAAAAAGAAATTAATAATAAAAATGCCATAAAACTATCCCCTATTTTGTAGACGCTATAACTTTTGCTCAAACCAATCAATATACACTTATTGTGATTTTTTTTACAAAAAACTGAGGAGAAATAAAAATGTTTTATTTATTTTTGGGGGATATTTATTATAGCAAAAAGTAAAAAATATTGTTTCTTTTTCAAAATTGTGGCTCTTTTTATGTTTATAACGCAAAAAAATAAAAACCGCAGAGGTGATCAAATACCACCAAAAGAAAGCTCTATTTGTGGGGGAAAAAAGGACGTCAATTTTGTTTGGGTGCAACATCGCATGATGGCGCAATTGTCAGTTAAAGCGACGCAGTGCCGAATCGCAAAAAGTGCTCTGGTCAGGAATGGGGTAAAATCTTCCGGGGCTGAATCGGTTAATATAGAAATTAGATTTTTTTTATTGTTTTATTGGATGTGTTTTATAGCAGAAAGTAAAAAAATATATTATTTTTTTTCCAAAATTTTTTGTTTTTTTAGAATACATTTTGGCCTAAACTGAGGAAAAAAATTTTTTTTTTTTATATATTTTTGGGGGATATTTATTATAGCAAAAAGTAAAAAATATTGTGTTTTTTTCAAAATTGTTGCTCTTTTTTTTGTTTATAGCGCAAAAAATAAAAACTGCAGAGGTGATCAAATACCACCAAAAGAAAGCTCTATTTGTGGGGAAAAAAAGGACGTCAATTTTGTTTGGGTGCAACGTCGCACGACCGCACAATTGTCAGTTAAAGCGACACAGTGCTGAATCGCAAAAAGTGCTCTGATCAGGAAGGGGGTAAAATCTTCCGGGGCTGAATCGGTTAACCACTTCAGCCCCGGACCAATTGGCAGCCAAAGGACCAGGCCCCTTTTTGCGATTCGGCACTGTGTCGCTTTAACTGACAATTGCGCGGTCGTGTGATGTGGCTCCCAAACAAAATTGGCGTCCTTTTTTTCCCACAAATAGTGCTTTCTTTTGGTGGTATTTTATCGCCCCTGCGGTTTTTATTTTTTGCGCTATAAACAAAAATAGAGCGACAATTTTGAAAACAATGCAATATTTTTTGCTTTTTGCTATAATAAATATCCCCAAAAAATATATAAAAAAACATTTTTTTTCCTCAGTTTAGGCCGATACGTATTCTTCTACATATTTTTGGTAAAAAAAATCGCAATTAGCGATTATTGATTGGTTTGCGCAAAAGTTATAGCGTTTACAAAATAGGGGATAGTTTTATAGCATTTTTATTAATATTTTTTTTTTACTAGTAATGGCGGCGATCAGCGATTTTTATTGTGACTGCGACATTATGGCGGACACATCGGACATTTTTGACACATTTTTGGGACCATTGTCATTTATACAGCAATCAATGCTATTTAAATGCATTGATTCCTGTATAAATGACAGTTGTAGTGAAGGAGTTAACCACTAGGGGGAGGGGAGGGGTTATGGGCTGTGACGTGTGTGTTTGTTACATTAGGGGGCGGGGCTGATGTCTGACGTCATTGATCGGCTTTCCCGATGACCGGGAACAGCCAATCAATGACAGGCAGAGTAGGAAGCGCGGGGAGAGGTTTGTTTACACAGACCTCTCCCCGTTCTTCAGCTCTGTGACCCGATCGTGGGACACCAGCAGCGATCGGGTCCGCTGGTCCCGCGGCCGTGGTCACGGAGCTCCCGACCGGGTCGCGAGCGTGCCGCTGGCGGCGCGCACGCGACCCACGGGCAGGCATTTAAATTTAAATTGTTGCTCTTTTTTTTGTTTATAGCACAACAAATTAAAACCGCAGAGGTGATCAAATACCACCAAAAGAAAGTTCTATTTGTGGGGAAAAAAGAACATCAATTTTGTTTGGGTGCAACGTCGCACGACCGCGCAATTCTTCCAAAGGTCAAGTTCCTCATCTAAAGTTTCAGTAGTATATGGCAAGAACTACTAGTTAAATTTACCAAGCCCTAAGAAAGGCAATCAGTTCCCCCCCACGGTATGGGTGTGCAGGTGAAGATGGGTAGAATCTGCACCCCCCAAATCTCTCAGTCATCCTATCACAAGGCAGGAAACCCTCCGACCTCGGATAATCTTCTGCGCCCAGCACCTGCGGACGCGGCCTTAGAGCGTTCAGGACATCGAGTGACCTTGCCGAGAACCTCGGCTTTATCTTAATTAAAGGCATTCATTCCATCGATGGAACCCACCCCTACGTGCCTGTAAATCACACAGGACCCACCCAGTGGAAGGCGGCCGGACCGCGATGTCCTGATCGGCCCGGTGTGGTCAGCGCTCACAGCAGGCTCTGCGGAATCCAGCTCATGTCACTTGTCTCATTGTATGAGATCGCTGCCATTTGGCAGCCGCAGCCGAAAAACTCCCTCTCTGACATTAGAAGGAGATTGTGTTCTGCTGGCTCTCCTCTGGCACTCCTTATTCTATTGTGTAACCCTCTCCCCTGCCAATATTCAGAATCACAATCGCTCTTATTAAAATACCGATCCATATTTATTTCCAAGAGCCCTAGGAAGGGTTGGCGCGAAGGTGGACAGCTTAATATATCGCTTTATTCGGGGGCATTGAGCTAAAACGCTGTGCTGTGGAAATAAACCTGTCTGTATTATTGAGTTTTATGGATTGAATTTAGTTGTTTGGATGCTTTTTCTGTAGAGTTTTAAAAAAAACAGAATTCGGGTTGTTGGCTCTGCCAAATGTCAGGGAGGAGACCCTGGACTGGCATATAAGCGGGTGTGACGCTCCCTCTGGTGGAGGATATAGGAATGACAATGGGGATAACAGCTGCCGGATTCCTGTACTGAGACCTCGTGCACATTTGAGATAAAAAATGCCCATTTTACATTTTTTTACATAATTTACATTATTTAATTTTTTTTTTACTGCCTATAAACTCCCCTCTATGTTAAGTTATGGGTCCATGCACGCTATAAGTCAGGAGTCTCTGAACTTTCTAAACAAAGGGCCAGTTTACTGTCCTTCAGGCTTTAGGAGGGCCGGACAGCGGACTGTGGCCATAGGGAATAAAACATGTCATGGCATCAGTGGGTGTAAACAATGCCCCATCTTTGGTGTCAGTGAAGGAATTGTGCCCCATCCTTGGTGTCATTGGGAGGAATTGTGCCCCATCTTTTGTGTCAGTGAAGGAATTGTACCCCATCCTTGGTGTCATTGGGAGGAATTGTGCCCCATTCTTGGTGTCATTGGGAGGAATTGTGCCCCATCCTTGGTGTCATTGGGAGGAATTGTGCCCCATCCTTGGTGTCATTGGGAGGAATTGTGCCCCATCCTTGGTGTCATTGGGATAAATTGTACCCCATCCTTGGTATCATTGGGAGGAATTGTGTCCCATCCTTGGTGTCATTGGGAGGAATTGTGCTCCGTCATTGCTGTCATTGGGTCCCATTGTTGGTGTCAGTGGGCGAAAGGGCAAAAATTAGGGGGGGGCAGAGGGGTGGGGGGGCGCATGCCCCGAGTGACACATCTAGGGGGGCACTGCCAGGGGTGCCAGCCCTCACCCTCACTGGGAAACGCTACCCTAAGGGTTTCACTGCCGCCCAATCAAGTGTAATGGACAGACATCGCCCGCTGTATAGTTTGCCAAATACTGGAGAATCAAATAGGAGGGGGAACACACAGGCGCACTAGCGCTGAATCACCCTGCTCCTCCTGCCCGCGTTATAGAATGGCATTCCAGAGCAACGCTTCAGATACTGTTGCTATGTTGCTCTGGAATACTTTTTTATAGGACGGCCGGAGCGGGGGTGATTCAGCGCTATTGCACCTGTGTGGCCCCCCTCCTATTTGATTCTCCAGTATTTGCCAAACTATGCAGCGGGTGCTGCCTGTCCATTACACTTGAACCGGCAGCAGTTACACCCTAGTGCAGAGGTGACCTGAGGGGGGGCACAGAGGAGATCCTGGACTTGGGGGGTGCAGAGGAGGCCCTGGGGCTGGGGGGGGGGGGGGGGTGCAGATAAGACCCTGGACTGGGTGGGTGCAGAGGAGGCCCTGGGCTGCGGGGGGGGGGGTGTTCAAAAGAACATTTTGATTGTCTGCTTTATTGCCCACATATATAACACTTGCCTGCTTGTTGCCCACCTATTGTAACAATTGTCAAAATATTGTTCACTTAAAGTAAAGATTTCCCATTTGTTTCCTGCTTCTAATAAGAATTTACCATTTGTTTCCTGCTTTTAGTAACAATTTCCCACTTGCTTCACATTTGTTTCCTGCATTTAGTAACAACTGCCCATTTTCTTCCTGCATTTAGTAACCGTTGCCCATTTGTTTCCTGCATTTAGTAACAATTGCCCATTTGCTTCCTGCATTTAGTAACAATTGCCCATTTGCTTGCCATTTGTTTCCTGTATTTAGAAACAGTTGCCCATTTGCTTCCTGCATTTAGTAACAATTGCCCATTTGCTTCCCATATGTTTCCTACATTTAGTAACAATTGTCCATTTGCTTCCCATTTGTTTCTTGCATTTAGTAACAATTGTCCATTTACTTCCCATTTGTTTCCTGCATTTAGTAACAATTACCCATTTGCTTCCCATTTGTTTCCCGCATTTAGGAACAATTGCAGATTTGTTTCCTGCATTTGGTAACAGTTGCCTATTTGCTTCCTGCATTTAGTAACAATTGCCCATTTGTTTCCTGCATTTAGTAACAATTGCCCATTTGTTTCCTGCATTTAGTAACAATTGCCCATTTGTTTCCTGCATTTAGTAATAATTGCCCATTTGCTTCCTGCATTTAATAACAATTGCCCATTTGTTACCTGCATGAAAGAGGGGTCAATCTTTTCTTTCTATGTTGAATCTTTTCTCTCTATGTTGAATCTTTTCTCTCTATGTCAAATCTTTTCTCTCTATGTTGAATCTTTTCTCTCTATGTCGAATCTTTTCTCTCTACGTCGAATCTTTTCTCTCTACGTCGAATCTTTTCTCTCTGTCAAATCTTTTCTCTCTATGTTGAATCTTTTCTCTCTATGTCAAATCTTTTCTCTCTACGTTGAATCTTTTCTCTCTACGTCAAATCTTTTCTCTCTATGTTGAATCTTTTCTCTCTATGTCGAATCTTTTCTCTCTATGTCAAATCTTTTCTCTCTACGTTGAATCTTTTCTCTCTATGTCGAATCTTTTCTCTCTACGTCAAATCTTTTCTCTCTATGTCGAATCTTTTCTCTCTGTCGAATCTTTTCTCTCTATGTTGAATCTTTTCTCTCTATGTCGAATCTTTTCTCTCTATGTCGAATCTTTTCTCTCTATGTCGAATCTTTTCTCTCTACGTTGAATCTTTTCTCTCTACGTTGAATCTTTTCTCTCTACGTCAAATCTTTTCTCTCTACGTCAAATCTTTTCTCTCTGTCGAATCTTTTCTCTCAATGTCGAATCTTTTCTCTCTATGTAGAATAATCTTGGACTAATAGAGTTAAGGTTAGGCACTTTCGACCACAGGTTTGATAGACACAGATTGTTATTGTCAGAGTCATGTCGAATCTCCTATCTATATCGAACTGTTGTCGAAACGAAAACGAAAATAAAGCATTTGTTTATGTCGGATCTTTCGTTTTTCGGATTCTGCACTTTCGTTATCGTTTATCAAAACGATAACGAAAATACCTGAAATTCGGACGAAAATGCATTCGGACAAAAACGAATGCACATGTCTATTGCCCGCTTTCTCTAGCATATTGCCCATTTATTGCCTGGCATTATGTAGCTCCCCCTTACCCTCTGAAGGCATACAAGGCCCCCAGGTAGCACAATGAGCTAGCATTTCCCCTCAGAGCAGAATCCTTCATCCATTGTTGGGTGGAAGACACATCTGGACGCTTATTATAGCCAATAAACTTGGGAGTGAGGGATTAATGTACGGGGTGCACAAAAAAAGACCAAAATGGTGACTTTATCTCACAGTAATAACAGAAAAAGGACATTTAAAGCGATATTAAACCCAAAAGAAAATATTTATTACATTGCAGATCACCATTCTTGGATGTGATGGCTGCATTGGTTTCCTTTTTTACGCTTTCTTTCTTCTATTTTCATCTGGTGAGCCAGCCAGCATGTCTGTTGTTTTTCAAAAGCACAAATTATTCAGCAGAATGTATCAGTTTACAGGGATGAGACAAACCATTTAACAACTTACCATTATAAGCTTTTATTTATTTATGTAAAACCTTTTTTCCAAAAAGAAGAAACTGTTTGCTGTAACTGCCTATAGAGTGTGATCTGGCATTTGGCTTCAATTTGTTAGCGAATCTAAATCTGCCAGTACATCTAACACCCTCCCCACAGACTGACAATGCTGCTGTCTAAAGGTGTGCTCCTTCCTCCACCTCGGAGGGACTCTAATACAGGAGGTGTGTTACTGGCCAGATCACCAGGTGAAATTAGAAGGGGAAAAGCCCCAAAAAAAGAAAACAAATGCAGGCGCCACACCTAATGATGCTGCAAAATATAAAATTCTTTGTTTCTGGGTTTAATACCGGCTTTAACCAGGTGTAGGGATCTGCTGCCCTCTTCTGTCTGTATTTGTAAATGCATGGGATGCTGATTTATTGTGTATGCACTTTCTGTCTCTGGGTTGTTGGATTGGAAACCCCAGAAGGAGGAAGAGGTCTCAGACTTGATGTCCGCGAAGAAGCTGCTGCTAAATCCAGATCACAAGGGATTCATAGGCAAATTCTCCTATGCTTAACAGTTTACTATTTGTGCCCATAGCTTATGTGTGGATATATTTTATATATTTATATATACAAACAGTGCCTTGAAAAAGTATTCATACCCCTTGAAATTGTCCACATTTTGTCATGTTACAACCAAAAATGTAAATGTATTTTATTGGGATTTTATGTGATAGACCAACACAAATTGGCACATAATTGTGAAGTGGAAAAAAAATGATAAATGGTTTCCAAATTTTTTTTACAAATAAATATATGAAAAGTGTGGGGGGTACATTTGTATAGCGCCCCCCGGAGTCAATACTTTGTAGAACCTCCTTTCACTACAATTACAGCTGCAAGTCTTTTTGGGGATTTCTCTACCAGCTTTGCACATCTAGAGAGGGACATTTCTGCCCATTCTTCTATGCAAAATATCTCAAGCTCTGTCAGATTGGATGGAGAGCGTCTGTGAACAGCAATTTTCAAGTTTTGCCAAAGATTCTCAATGGGATTTAGGTCTGGACTTTGACTGGGCCATTCTAACACATGAATATGCTTTGATTTAGTAAACCAGCGGTTCTCAACTCCTGTCCTCAGGGCCCACTAACAAGCCAGGTTTGCAAGATAACTGAAATACATCACAGGTGATATAATTTGATGCTCAGTGATTGCAGTATTCTAGTCTGCATCTCCCCAAGGTTAGACTTAAAATCTGGCCTGTTAGTGGGTTCGGAGGACAGGAGTTGAGAACCACTGATCGAAACCATTCCATTGTAGCTCTGGCTGTATGTTTCGGGTCGTTGTCCTGCTGGAAGGTGAACCTCCACCCCAGTCTCAAGTCTTTTGCAGGTTTTCTTCTAAGATTGCCCTGTATTTGGCTCCATCCATCTTCCCATCAACTCTGACCAGCTTCCCTGTCCCTGCTGAAGAAACCCATCCCCACCACATGAAGCTGCCACCACCATGTTTCACGGTGGGGATGGTGTGTTCAGGGTGATGTGCGGTGTTAGTTTTCCCCCCACACATAGCGTTTTGCTTTTAGGCCAAAAAGTGGAATTTTGGTCTCATCTGACCAGAGCACCTTCTTCCACATGTTTGCTGTGTCCCCCACATGGCTTCTCACAAACTGCAAATGGGACTTCTTATGACTTTCTTTCTCCAATGTCTTTCTTCTTGTCACTCTTCCATAAAGGTCAGATTTGTGGAGAGCACGACTAATAGTTGTCCTGTGGACAGATTCTCCCCCCTGAGCTGTGGATCTCTGCAGCTCCTCCAGAGTTCCCATGGGCCTCTTGGCTCTTCTCTGATGAATGCTCTCCTTGCCCGGCCGGTCAGTTTAGGTGGACGGCCATGTCTTGGTAGGTTTGCAGTTGTGCCATACTCTTTCCATTTTCTGATGATGGATTGAACAGTGCTCCGTGAGATGTTCAAAGCTTGGGATATTTTTTATAACCTAACCCTGCTTTATACTTCTCCACAACTTTATCCCGGACCTGTCTGGTGTGTTCCTTGACCTTCGTGATGCTGTTTGTTTACTGAGGTTCTCTAACAGACCTCTGAGGGCTTCACAGAACAGCTGTATTTATACTGAGACTACATTACACACAGGTGGACTCTATTTATAATTCGGTAACTTTTGAAGGCAATTGTTTCCACTAGACTTTAGTTAGGGGTATCAGAGTAAAGGGGGCTGAATACAAATGCCCCCCACACTTTTCACATATTTATTTGTAAAAAATTTTGACAACCATTTATCATTTTCCTTCCACTTCACAATTATGAGCCACTTTGTGTTGGTCTATCACATAAAATCCCAATAAAATACATTTACATTTTTGGTTGTAACATTGAAAAATGTGGAAAATTTCAAGGGGTATGAATACTTTTTCAAGGCACCGTAGATACACTATATTACTGAAAGTATTGGGACGCCTGCCTTTCCAGAAGAGCATTTGTGAGGTCAGGCACTGATGTTGGACGAGAAGGCCTAGCTCACAGTCTTCACTCTAATTCATCCCAAAGGTGTTCTATCGGGTTGAGGTCAGGACTCTGTGCAGGCCAGTCAATATTGAACCCTACAGACTAAGACTGGGATGCCATTAAAGTTCATGGGCTTGTAAAGGCAGGCATCCCAATACTTTTGGGAATATAGTGCAGGGCTCAAAATTTCAAGTCTTGAGCTACTAGGCAGGCTTTAAGAGTTACTTGCCACCAGTTGCCCCACCCAACCCCTACCCTGCCCCACCCCTAAACACCCCCTCGTAAATTATCTCATGAAATTACACTGTTACAGTAAATGTTTTAGGCAGAATTAAGTTACAAAAATAAATATTAACAAAAAGCATATTTCATTATTCTGACTGTAATAAATAAAATAAGGATACATATGATTGGCTACTATAGAGACTGTATACCTCATTACTGCCTTGTTAAGTAAATATGCACTACGTACAGAGTTCAGGGTTGAAAGGTGCGCTATGTACCGTGTGCAGGGTTGAGGGGTGCGCTATGTACCAAGAGCCGGGTTGAGATGCGCTATGTACCGAGTGCAGGTTTGATTGGCGCACTACGTACCGAGTACAGGGTTGAGGGGTGGGCTGTGTATCGTGTGCAGGGTTGAGGGGTGTGCAATGTACAGTGTGCATGGTTCAGGGGTGCGCTGTGTACAGATTGCAGGGTTGAGGGGTGCGCTGGGTACAGAGTGCAGGTTTGAGGGCTGCGCTATGTACTGAGTGCAGGTTTGAGGGCTGCACTATGTACTGAGTGCAGGGCTTAAAGGTGCGCTGTGTACCGAGTGCAGTGTTGAAAGGTGCACTATGTACTGAGTGCAGGGTTGAAGGGTGTGCTATGTACCAAGTGCAGGGTTGAGGGGTGTGCTATGTACAGTTTGCAGGGTTGAGGGGTGCACTGCGTACTGAGTGCAGGGTTGAGGGGTGGGCTGTGTACAGAGTGCAGGGTTGAGGGGTGCGCTGCGTACTGAGTGCAGGGCTGAGGAATGCGCTGTGTACAGAGTGCAGGGCAGAGGGATGCGCTGTGTACTGAGTGCAGGGCTAAGGGATGCGCTGTGTACTGAGTGCAGGTTTGAGGGCTGCACTATGTACTGAGTGCAGGGCTTAAAGGTGCGCTGTGTACCGAGTGCAGTGTTGAAAGGTGCACTATGTACTGAGTGCAGGGTTGAAGGGTGTGCTATGTACCAAGTGCAGGGTTGAGGGGTGTGCTACGTACAGTTTGCAGGGTTGAGGGGTGCACTGCGTACTGAGTGCAGGGTTGAGGGGTGGGCTGTGTACATAGTGCAGGGTTGAGGGGTGCGCTGCGTACTGAGTGCAGGGCTGAGGAATGCGCTGTGTACAGAGTGCAGGGCAGAGGGATGCGCTGTGTACTGAGTGCAGGGCTAAGGGATGCGCTGTGTACTGAGTGCAGGGCTGAGGGATGCGCTGTGTACAGAGTGCAGGGCTGAGGGATGCGCTGTGTACAGAGTGCAGGGTTGAGGGGTGCGCTGCGTACTGAGTGCAGGGTTGAGGGGTGCGCTGTGTACAGAGTGCAGGGCTGATGGATGCGCTGCGTACTGAGTGCAGGGCTGAGGGATGCGCTGTGTACTGAGTGCAGGGCTGAGGGATGCGCTGTGTACAGAGTGCAGGGCTGAGGGATGCGCTGTGTACAGAGTGCAGGGCTGAGGGATGCGCTGTGTACAGAGTGCAGGGCTGAGGGATGCGCTGTGTACAGAGTGCAGGGTTGAGGGATGTGCTGTGTACAGAGTGCAGGGTTGAGGGGTGCGTTGCGTACTGAGTGCAGGGCTGAGGGATGCGCTGTGTACAGTGTGCAGGGCTGAGGGATGCGCTGTGTACTGAGTGCAGGGCTGAGGGATGCGCTGTGTACTGAGTGCAGGGCTGAGGGATGCGCTGTGTACAGAGTGCAGGGCAGAGGGATGCGCTGTGTACTGAGTGCAGGGCTAAGGGATGCGCTGTGTACTGAGTGCAGGTTTGAGGGCTGCACTATGTACTGAGTGCAGGGCTTAAAGGTGCGCTGTGTACCGAGTGCAGTGTTGAAAGGTGCACTATGTACTGAGTGCAGGGTTGAAGGGTGTGCTATGTACCAAGTGCAGGGTTGAGGGGTGTGCTATGTACAGTTTGCAGGGTTGAGGGGTGCACTGCGTACTGAGTGCAGGGTTGAGGGGTGGGCTGTGTACAGAGTGCAGGGTTGAGGGGTGCGCTGCGTACTGAGTGCAGGGCTGAGGAATGCGCTGTGTACAGAGTGCAGGGCAGAGGGATGCGCTGTGTACTGAGTGCAGGGTTGAGGGGTGCGTTGCGTACTGAGTGCAGGGTTGAGGGGTGCGCTGTGTACAGAGTGCAGGGCTGATGGATGCGCTGCGTACTGAGTGCAGGGCTGAGGGATGCGCTGTGTACAGAGTGCAGGGCTGAGGGATGCGCTGTGTACAGAGTGCAGGGCTGAGGGATGCGCTGTGTACAGAGTGCAGGGCTGAGGGATGCGCTGTGTACTGAGTTCCGGGGTGAGGGATGCGCTGTGTACTGAGTGCAGGGCTGAGGGATGCGCTGTGTACAGAGTGCAGGGTTGAGGGATGCGCTGTGTACAGAGTGCAGGGCTGAGGGATGCGCTGTGTACTGAGTTCCGGGGTGAGGGATGCGCTGTGTACTGAGTGCAGGGCTGAGGGATGCGCTGTGTACAGAGTGCAGGGCTGAGGGATGCGCTGTGTACAGAGTGCAGGGCTGAGGGATGCGCTGTGTACAGAGTGCAGGGCTGAGGGATGTGCTGCGTACAGAGTGCAGGGCTGAGGGATGTGCTGTGTACTCCCAAGACGTGGGCTTCCAAGATCACAGAAACCAGAGAATGTACATACTAAACATGCTCTTGAAGCATCCTAATGCTTATCAGTCAGAACCCGGCAGAGAGTGGGCGGCCCCATATAAGACACGCCCCCCACGCCCGCAGAATAAACTTGCAAAAGGATTACTAAAATGACATTAGTGCCTATCCAAATCCATCCCGCCTCAGTCCGTCCGAGTGTACCTGACACTGACCCGAGGTGAGCGGACCCGCCCCCTGCCCGAGCCAAGTGGATTTGACACTGGCCCGAGTCGGCCAGTCTCCACGCCCGAACCGAGTGGACCTGACTGGCGAGCAGGCGAGTGGAAATTTTGAGGGGCTGCTGGTGTGCATCTATATGCTGGTTGCAGTAGTTCTTCTGCTCTCAATTACTTTGATTAGATTACTGATTAATTTCCCAGGAAGGGAACAACGGGCAGAATCATCTTGCAAAACTGTATGTACCTTCATTCTGTGTGAATGACCAGATCAAATTTTATTGGGCTACTTTCCCTCCAGGTCAAATGTTATTCATTCATTAAAATTGCATGAATCAGGAAAATCCTGCTTATGGCCACCAGATCATAGTAAATAAGTATTCATTTCCTATGATCATCAGCTCCATCCAATCATCAGAATGCAGTATTCACATTATTCTTATGAATGAATAACATCTGACCGAAAATAGCCTAGAAACATTTGATAGCATTCACACAGAACAAATGTACATGTAGATTTGCAATTTTTTTTTTATAAATGCAAGAGAAAGAAGGAGACCTCTACCCGTGCCACATTTTTTATAAATGCCTTTTAACGTGCGGTCACGTGATGCAGCTCGTGTACCTCACTGACCAATAGTTGGGGCAGAGCAGAGGCGGCTCTAGGCTTTGTGAGGCCTTAGGCAAATCTTAGACATGAGGCCCCACTCATGCCCAAAATGGGAAAAATAATTAAAGCAATAGAAATGAACTGTATAAATTGCATGATATTCCCTTCAACTGTAACACAGACATCAGGCGAATTAGGCGGCCGTGAGGCCCCTAGGAGTGCGAGGCCTTAGGAGACCGCCTAATTAGCCTAATTAGAGAGCCGCCTCTGGGGCAGAGATATGTTTTAGTATGTGACACAGCTCTGAGCCCGAGTGTCAGATTAAAGGAACACATTCCTGTTGCTGGCCATTGTGTGCTGCAGAATTTAGCTGTGCAATCTGCTGATCATTTGCTTAAGCCTGAGTGTAATATAAAAGAACACATCCCTGGCATCCCTTTAGATGTGAATGATCCTCCCTGCTGGCCACTGCATGTTGCTGCATTAGCGGTGCAATCTGCTGATCATTTGCATGAGCCCGATTGTTATATGAAAGAACACATCCCTGGCATCCTTTTAGACGTGACTGAGTCACCCTGCTGGCCACTGCGTGCTGCAGACATTAGCTGTGCAATCTGCAGATCAGTTGCTTGAGCCCAAATGTAATATGAAAAAACACATCCCTGGTATCCCTTTAGATGTGACTTTGCTTCCCTGCTTGCCACAGCGTGCTGCAGACTTTAGCTGTGCAATCTGCAGATCAGTTGTTTGAGCGTGAGTGTAATATAAAAAAACACATCCCTGGCATCCCTTTAGATGTGAATGATTCTCCCTGCTGGCCACTGCAAGCTGCTGCATTATCTGTGCAATCTGCTGATCAGATTCTTGAGCCCAAATGTAATATGAGGGAACGCATCCCTGGCATCCCTTTAGATGTGAATGCTCCTCCCTGCTGGCCACTGCATGTTGCTGCATTAGCTGTGCAATCTGCAGATCAGTTGCTTGAGCCCAAATCTAATATTAAAAAACACATCCCTGGCATCACTTTAGATGTGACGGTGCCTCCCTGCTTGCCACAGCTTGCTGAATACTTTAGCCGTGCAATCTGCAGATCAGTTAATTGAGCAGAGTGTAATATGAAAGAACACATCCCTGGCATCCCTTTAGATGTGAATGCTCCTCCCTGCTGGCTACTGCAAGCTGCAGACTTAAGCTGTGCAATCTGCTGATCATTTGCATGAGCCTGAATGTTAGGGTTGCCACCTCATCCCTTTAAACCCAAACACATATGAATGACACAGGTTCTGAAGTGTTGTGTTTTAAAGGGATGAGGCGGCAACCCTACTGAATGTTATATGAAAGAACACATCCCTGGCATCCCTTTAGATGTGACTGCGCCTCCCTGCTTGCCCCAGCATGCTGCAGACATAAGCCGTGCAATCTGCAGATCAGTTGCTTGAGCCCAAATGTAATATGAAAGAACACATCCCTGGGATCCCTTTAGATGTGACTGCGCCTCCCTGCTTGCCCCAGCGTGCTGCAGACATCAGCCGTGCAATCTGCAGATAAGTTGCTTGAGCCCAAATGTATAATGAAAGAACACATCCCTGGCATCCCTTTAGATGTGAATGCTCCTCCCTGTTGGCCAATGCAAGCTGCTGCATTAGCTGTGCAATCTGCTGATCAGTTGCTTGAGAACCAATGTAATATGAAAAATCACATCCCTGGCATCCCTTTAGATGTGACTGTGCCTCCCTGTTTGCCACCGCGTGCTGCAGACATTAGCTGATCAGTAGCTTGGTTACTCTCTCTCTCGGAGCTGCCTCTGGAACAGATATCTGCAGCACCCAGTCACCACAGGAGGAACATGCACCTCTAAAGGGATGCCAGGGATGTGTTCTTTTCATATAATGCTCCGCGCAGAGCACGACTTCCTTCCATGGGAAAACTGGAGCAACATGGAAGACAGAGGATCAGCTGGAATAGAGTTGCCACTCTGAAAAAAGGAAATAGAAAGTAATGACAGAATCAAGTGAATATTTACATCTAAGAATATAGAAATGAAAGAAACAATAAAAAGTTTAGAGCAAAAGACACAAAAACAATTTTGGAGTTACTGACACTTCAACCAGTGAATATCAGAGGCGCCTTCTTAAATAACTTTATTAGTAAAAAATAAAATATTATGATACACACATTCCCTCCGAGCACGGTTGGGTGAAGCTGTACATCGATCAGTAATATGAAGAGGCAATTCCTCCTTAAAGGGGGTTTCCATCTCCAAATGCGTTTCGTCCCGGTACAGGCTTTTTTTGATAAACTTTTTTTTTTTTTTTCTATATTTTTTTCCCGATTTTTTTTTTTCTACATTCGTGTGAAAATTTTGTTTGACTGTTTTATGCTGTGTAAATCAGAAGCAAATGGCTGACAAAACCGGTCCCTAAAATATACAGAAGGTCCGGGGATACAGAATATTACGAGGCTTGTGATCGCATGGTGCCGTCTTATGAGGCATCGATCGTACCAGAATGATGGAAGATACCACTAAAGCCAAGGGGACTCCACAACACGGCGTTTTGTTTAAAACAGACCTCCGACCCTGAATCTGAATTATAAGTGCTTAGAAACCCATGGGCATCCAATGCCCCCGGGGGTGAAGATGCCAAATTGTAAATATGAGGGAACGCATCCCTGGCAGGCGAGTATAAACGTTGTGCATCCCTGGCAGGCGAGTATAAACGTTGTGCTCACCTCCCCAGAAAAAAAAAAACGAGCATTTAACCCTAGACATGTGCAATTCGATTTGTTACGAATTCGTTTTTTTTTTTTAACAAATTTCGACAAATTCATTCATTGGGAAATATCCGAATTAAGGAAAACACGTTTAACAAATTTTTCCGAATATTCGTAAATTTAAATATTCTGAAATTCGTAAAAAAATGTAATATTCGGATATTCGTAAATTCGAATTTTCGGAAATTCGGAAGTTCAGAAATCCGGAAATTTGAAAATCCGAAAATAAGAACGATTTTCGGAAATTCGGAAGTTCATTTTTACGAATCCGTAAATTCGAAAATCCGAAAATAAGAACGATTTTCGGAAATTCGGAAGTTCAGAAATCCGGAAATTCGAAAATCCGAAAATAAGAAAGATTTTCAGAAATTCGGAAGTTCAGAAATCCGGAAATTCGAAAATAAGAACGATTTTCGGAAATTCGGATGTTCAGAAATCCGGAAATTCGAAAATCCGAAAATAAGAACGAAAATTCGAAAATTCAAAAACAAGAAAATAAATAAAAATCTGAAGTAATAACTAATAATAATAAAAAAACAAATATAGAGCTGCGCCAATAAGCAATAATTAATGATAAATAAATTAAAATAAATGAAATGCATTAAACCGTGGATATAAGTCCACATCAATTTATCATCAATTGCCGATAATAATTCTTCAATGGAAAAAATTCGTTCACAGAATTAACCACTTTCAGTCCATTTTGCTGGCTTAAGACCAGACCAATTTTTGCGATTCGGCAAAGCGTCGCTTTAACTGACAATTGCGCGGTCGTGCGACATGGCTCCCAAACAAAATTGACGTCCTTTTTTCCCCACAAATAGAGCTTTCTTTTGGTGGTATTTGATCGCCCCTGCATTTTTTTTTTTTTGCGCTATAAACAAAAATAGAGCGACAATTTTGAAAAAAACGCATTATTTGTATTATATCCCCCAAAAATATATATAAAAAATATTTTTTGCTCAGTTTAAGGCCGACACATATTCTTCTACATATTTTTGGTAAAAGAAAATCGCAATAAGCGATTATTGATTGGTTTGCACAGAAGTTATAGCATTTACAAAATAGGGGATAGTTTTATAGCATTTTTATTAATATTTATTTTTTTTACTAGTAATGGCGGCGATCAGCGATTATTATTGTGACTGCGACATTATGGCGGACACATCGGACATTTTTGACACATTTTTGGGACCATTGTCTTTTGTACAGCAATAAGTGCTATTTAAATGCATTGATTCCTGTGTAAATGACACTGGCAGTGAAGGGGTTAACCACTAGGTGGCAGTGTAGGGGTTACATGTTCCTAGAGGTGTGTTTCTAACTGTTGGGGGGCTTGGCTGTCAGCTAGTGAATGCTGATCTCTGCTCCAATCACAGTGAGCAGAGATAGGCATCACTAGTTGCTAGGCAGAACGGGGAGATGCTGTTTATTTCCGCATCTCCCCATTCAGCCTTCCCGTGAGACGATCGCCGGTATCCCTGCGGCGATCGAGTCCGCGGGACCCGCGACCGGCCTCACGGGGGCCCCGAATGGTGCGCGCTCGATGTACGCCCTTATGCCTGTTCGTGCCATTCTGTCAACGTACATCATCGTGCGCCGGTCGGGAAGCGGTTAAGGATAACAAAGTCCACGCTGGTTAATCTTGTATAAACACCACGTGACTCCACACATATAGCATAAAGAGTGGCTGACCACCGAGATAAGGTCGCGCTTACCAGATGGCGAAGCGTAACGAGCGTTTAGATCTAACCTTTTGATAACGTCATTTATGACGAAACGCGTTTGGGAGGACACGCAGTGACGTCACCACGCTACACGAGGGGAGGACGGGTCCCCGAAATTTCCGGCCGGCTTTATTTTTATGCAATTTGATGCTAATACCAATGTAAGTGCATTTCTTTTATACATTAAAGTTTATGAATGGTTTTACACTATGGACAGTCTCTTTTCTTTTTGAGCTATATACTGCCAGTTAAAGTGGAAGTAAAGTCAGATTTTCCACTTTCACCTACAGGTAAGCCTGTAATGAGGCTTACCTGTAGGTACAAAAAATATCTCCTAAACCTTTACGGTTTAGGAGATATTCCCCGTGCAATACGCCGCTGACTGCAGCGGCGCATGCGCACGGGGGATTCTCGTCTGAAAGGCCGGCAGAATACGAACCCTGCCGGGACGAAGTCTCCCGTGCGCATGCGCGGGAGTGACGACATCGCGGCTCCAGCCACTCACAGCGCTGGAGTCGCGATACCCGGAAGACACGCCGAGGCAACATGTCAGCGACCTCGGCGTGGACCAGGTGAGTTACCGACGCCTCGTTCTAAGGTAAGTATTTCATAATGAGCTAGTATGCGGTGCATACTAGCTCATTATGCCTTTTCCCTTACAGGTGTAAAAAAAAAAAAAAAATGTCAGCGGGTTTACTCCCGCTTTAAAGTACGATACTGCCCTGTGGAACATCTAAGTGGCTTTCTGAGTGTGAGGTCTTGTCCCTGTGAGATACAAGGATCCCTGGTATAAGCTAAAGGCTGCCGATGAGTTAGATCTCCCTCCCCTCGTGTAGCGTGGTAACGTCACTGCGTGTCCTTCCAAACGCGTTTCGTCATAAATGACGTTATCAAAAGGTTAGATCTAAACGCTCCTTGCGCTTCGCCATCTGGTAAGCGCAACCTTATATCAGTGGTCGGGCACTCTTTATTCTTTATGTGTGGAGTCACCGTGATGTTTATACAAGATTAACCAGCGTGGACTTTGTTATCCTTAATTCTGTGAATACATTTTTTCCATTGAAGAATTATTATCGGCAATTGATGATAAATTGATGTGGACTTATATCCATGGTTTAATGCATTTAATTTATTTTAATTTATTTATCATTAATTAATTATTGCTCATTGGCGCAGCTCTATATTTGTTTTTTTCAGCTTTTGTGTGCGTATCCCACATTTGAGCTGCAGCCTATAGATCCATTCAGGTTCATCTTTATTTATATTAATTAACTAATTTATTTTAATATTTATTTATTTAGGTTTAGCGCAGTTTTCTTCTTTCTAATAACTTAACAATTACTTACTATTAAATTATAGATATTTAACATAGATATTAAATTCCTGTCGAATTTGGCTGTTAGTGAACGTAACGAATACGAATTTATCCGAAGTTACGAATTTTCTGAACTAACGAATGCCATATCTAAACAAATGGAACGTAACTAATTAATAATAGGGATGAGCCGAACACCCCCCCGTTCGGCTCGCACCAGAACCCGCGAACGGACCTAAAGTCCGTGCGAGCTTTAGAACCCTATTAGTTATAATGGATGCGAACGTTCGAAATTAAAAGTGCTCATTTTAAAGGCTAATATGCATGTTAATGTCATAAAAAGTGTTTGGGGACCTGGGTCCTGCCCCAGGGGACATGTATCAATGCAAAAATTTTTTTTAAAAACGGCCGTTTTTTTCAGGAGCAGTGATTTTAATAATGCTTAAATTGAAACAATAAAAGTGTAATATTCCTTTAAATTTCGTACCTGGGGGGTGTCTATAGTATGCCTGTGAAGGGGCGCATGTTTCCCGTGTTTAGAACTGTCTCTGCGCAAAGTGTCATTTTTGAAAGTAAAAAAGCTATTTAAAATCACTCGCGGCTAATGTTAATTCACGGCTCCCGTAACACAGAGAACAGTGATTCATTGAAACTCATTCATAAAAAAAAGTCATTGATAAAAAAAAAAAAAAATGAAAAAAAAAAAAGCGTAGGGGTCCCCCCAAATTCAATAACCAGGCCCTTCAGGTCTGGGATGGATATTAAGGGGGATCCCAGCCAAAAAAAAAAAAAAAAAATGGCGTAGGGTCCCCCTCAAAATCCATACCAGACCCTTGAGGTCTGGTATGGATTTTAAGGGGAACCCTAGCCAAAAAAAATGGCGTGGGGTCCCCCTCAAAATCCATACCAGACCCTTATCCGAGCACGCAACCTGGCAGGCCGCAGGAAAAGAGGGGGGGACGAGAGCGGCCCCCCCTCTCGCCTGAACCGTACCAGGCCACATGCCCTCAACATTGGGAGGATGCTTTGGGGGTCTAAGACCCCTAAAGCACCTTGTCCCCATGTTGATTAGGACAAGGGCCTCTTCCCCACAACCCTGGCCGGTGGTTGTGGGGGTCTGCGGGCGGGGGGCTTATCGGAATCTGGAAGCCCCCTTTAACAAGGGGACCCCCAGATCCCGGCCCCCCCCCTGTGTGAAATGGTAAGGGGGTACAAAAGTACCCCTACCATTTCACCAAAAAAGTGGCAAAAATGGTAAAAATGACAGGAGACAGTCTTTGACAATTCCTTTATTAAAATCTTCTTTCTTCTTTCTTCATCCTTCGGATTCTTCATCTTCTCCTTCCTTCATCTTCTTCCATCTTCTTCTTCCATTTTCTTCTTCCTCCGATCCGCTTCTTCTTGCGCTGGTCTTCTCGTCCTTCTCGTCCGGCATCTTCTTCCGTCGGCGTCGGCGTCGGTGTCGGTGTCTTCTTGGGCCGCTCCGCGCAATGGGAGGCTCCCGCTGTGTGAGGCTCCGCTCCATCTGACAGGTCTTTTAAAACGGAGGGCACCTGGTGACCCCGCCCCCCTCTGACGTCATGGGGAAAGCCATCATGGAATTCCCCATGACGTCCCTGTGCGTCAGAGGGGGCGGGGTCACCAGGTGCCCTCCATTATAAAAGACCTGTCAGACGGAGCGGAGCCTCACACAGCGGGAGCCTCCCATTGCGCGGAGCGGCCCAAGAAGAGACAGAGACACCGACGCCGACGGAAGAAGATGCCGGACGAGAAGGACGAGAAGACCAGCGCAAGAAGAAGCGGATCGGAGGAAGAAGAAAATGGAAGAAGAAGATGGAAGAAGATGACGGAAGGAGAAGATGAAGAATCCGAAGGATGAAGAAAGAAGAAAGAAGATTTTAATAAAGGAATTGTCAAAGACTGTCTCCTGTCATTTTTACCATTTTTGCCACTTTTTTGGTGAAATGGTAGGGGTACTTTTGTACCCCCTTACCATTTCACACAGGGGGGGGGGCCGGGATCTGGGGGTCCCCTTGTTAAAGGGGGCTTCCAGATTCCGATAAGCCCCCCGCCCGCAGACCCCCACAACCACCGGCCAGGGTTGTGGGGAAGAGGCCCTTGTCCTAATCAACATGGGGACAAGGTGCTTTAGGGGTCTTAGACCCCCAAAGCATCCTCCCAATGTTGAGGGCATGTGGCCTGGTACGGTTCAGGCGAGAGGGGGGGCCGCTCTCGTCCCCCCCTCTTTTCCTGCGGCCTGCCAGGTTGCGTGCTCGGATAAGGGTCTGGTATGGATTTTGAGGGGGACCCCACGCCATTTTTTTTGGCTAGGGTTCCCCTTAAAATCCATACCAGACCTCAAGGGTCTGGTATGGATTTTGAGGGGGACCCTACGCCATTTTTTTTTTTTGGCTGGGATCCCCCTTAATATCCATCCCAGACCTGAAGGGCCTGGTTATTGAATTTGGGGGGACCCCTACGCTTTTTTTTTTGTTTTTTATTAATGAATGACAGCTCTCTGTGTTACAGGAGCCATCAATTCATTAGCCGCGAGTGATTTAAATAGCTTTCTTCCTGCAAAAATGACACTTTTTTGCAGGGAAAGTTCTAAGCACAGGAAACCTGCGCCCCTTCACAGGCCACCTATAGACACCCCCCAGATGTGATACTGCAATGCTGTTCTAACAGCATGCACACACATATCCCCAGAAATAAAGCACATATTGTTGTCAGCAGTCAGCAGCACACTGACACGCTGACACTGTGAGTGAAACATAATATGCGAGGCCGCCGCCGCGGCGGCCTCTTATACCGTGGGGCGTGTATTAAAGCCCCTGAGCTATAATTGGCTACAGGCATCCTGCCTGTAGCCAATTATGGCTCTCCTCGCTGCCGGCGCTGTGATTGGCCAAGCATGCGGGGTCACAGTGCATGCTTGGCCAATCATCAGCCAGCATTGCACTGCGCGGGCCGCAATGCATTGCGGGGCCGCTCGCATCACACGAATTTGATGCGAGCGGCCCCAATAGTTCTGGGCTCGCCGAGCGAGCGAACACCCGGTGCTCGATTCGAACATGGGTTCGAATCGAACACCGGGCTCATCCTTAATTAATAATAATAAATATCAATAATGATAATAATAAAAACATTTTATTATTATTTATTATTAATTTGTTCCATTCCATTTGTTTAGATGCAGCATTCGTTATTTCGGATAATTCATAACTTCGGATAAATTTGTATTTGTTACGTTGACTAACAGCCAAATTTGAAAGGAAATTCCAATACCTATAATTTAATAGTTAGTTATTATTAGTTAGTTAGCTATTATTTAGAATTTTTGGATGTTCGTTTTTTTGAATTTTCTCAGATGTTCTTTCTTATTTTTGGATTTTGAATTTACGAATTTTCGAATTGACGAAATTGAAAATTTTACGGATTTACAAATTTTCGCATTTATGAATTTCCGAATTACGATTTGTTAGTTAATTAGCTATTATTTCGAATTTTTGGATGTTTTAGTTTTTTAACATTTTTAGGATGTTCTCTCTTTTTTTTGGATTTACAAATTTTCGAATTTACGAAATAAATTTTTTTACGGATTTACAAATTTTCGCATTTATGAATTTACGAATTACGATTAGTTATTAGCTATTATTTAGAATTTTTGGATGTTCGTTCTTTCAAAATTTTCAGATGTTCTTTCTTTATTTTTAGAATTTATGAATTTTCGAATTTACAAAATTTTTAATTTTACATATTTACGAATTTTCGCATTTATGAATTTCCGAATTACGATTAGTTAGTTAATTAGCTATTATTTCGAATTTTTGGATGTTTGTTTTTTCAAATTTTTCAGATGTTCTTTCTTTATTTTTAGAATTTATGAATTTTCGAATTACGAAATTAAAAATTTTACGGATTTACGAATTTTCGCATTTATGAATTTCCGAATTACAATTAGTTAGTTAATTAGCTATTATTTCGAATTTTTGGATGTACATTTTTTCAAATTTTTCGGATGTTCTTTCTTATTTTTGGATTTTGAATTTACGAATTTTCGAATTTACGAAATTTAAAATTTTACGGATTTACGAACTTTCGCATTTATGAATTTACAAATTACCATTAGTTCGTTAATTAGCTATTATTTAGAATTTTTGGAGGTTTGTTTTTTCGAATTTTCAGATTTTATTTCTTATTTTTGAATTTTCAAATTTCCGAATTTCCAGATTTTCGAATTTTCAAATCTTCGAATTTTCAAATTTCCGTATTTTCGAATTTTCAAATTTCAGAATTTTTTTAAATTTAACGAATTTAGATCATAACAAATGACCCGAAAAACTAAAAAAACAAAAACAAAATCCGAATGAAACGACATGTCTAGTTGACCCATGCAGTGCAGGCACGGGGGAGAAATATACTTTTTATTTATATTATTATTGTGCCCAATTATTGTGCCCAAACATAGACTTTCAATGCTCCACTAGTCAGTCTGTGGTGGCTGGACTCCTTGAATTCGAAAAAATGAACATCCAAAAATTTGAAATAATAGCTAATTAACTAACTAATCGTAATTCGGAAATTCATAAATGCGAAAATTCGTAAATCCGTAAAAAAATTTATTTCGTAAATTCGAAAATTCGTAAATTCAAAATCCAAAAATAAAAAAAAGAATATCCGAAAATTTGAACAAACAAACATCCAAAAATTCTAAATAATAGCTAATTAACTAACTAATCGTAATTCGTAAATTTATAAATGTGAAAATTCGTAAAATCCGTAAAATTAAACATTTCGTAAATTCGAAAATTCATAAATTCTAAAAATAAAGAAAGAACATCTGAAAAAAAAAAAAAACATCCAAAAATTCTAAATAATAGCTAATTAACTAACTAATCGTAATTCGGAAATTCATAAATGCGAAAATTCGTAAATCCGTAAAATTTAAAATTTCGTCAATTCGTAAATTCAAAATTCAAAAATAAGAAAGAACATCTGAAAATTCAAAAAAACTAACATCCAAAAATTCTAAATAATTGCTAACTAATAATAACTAACTATTAAATTATAGGTATTGGAATTCCCTTTCAAATTATCAGTCATTGATACAGAAAAGATTTCTGACCCCTTCCCTATGCATGACTGCCTCCATTGAATAGAACGCCTCGAAGGGACTCTACTGGACATTCTAGACCAATGATGTCATTTTATTGGCTGTAAATCTCCCATCAGGTGACCTGAACATTCTCGGGTTAAACGGAGGTCAAAGGTTACCTCTGTCCCGACTCGCTCAGCCTCCTAATGAGAATTCCGCTCTCCTGTGTGGTCTGAAATGTGTAAACGAAGTGCACCGGTCTCATGTCACACTGGCTCATGTTCTGCATAGAAAGCAGTGGGCACTATTACCTTTTTTTGTTTTTTTTTTCTCCAGCAATGAAGGTTTTAGGTCTCATGCACAACGTGGGTATAAGGCCATGTATGGCGGAAAATCAGGTGTATTTTCATGTTTAGGTGCTGCCAATAGAAATGAATGGCTGCGCACGGATTTACGTCAATATACGCACGTATAGAGTATGGGGCATAGTCCGCAAATGCCGAATTTTGGTGTCCGGGGTGTGCACGTGAGTACAACCATTCATTTCTAGGGGCAGCTGTATGTGGTAGACATGTGCACAAAAAAAAAATTTGTTTATTTTCGTTTTGTTTTTTTCGTTTCCGTTGATTCGTAACGATTCGTACATTCGTAAGTCGTCGGTGTTCGTATTTGTAACGATTCGTACATTCGTAAGAGTTATTTTTTCGTTGATTCGTTTTTCTGTTAGTTTAATTTTCGTTCATTCGTTTATTCGAAATTCGGACGCATTCGTAGTTATTCGTACATTCGTAACATTTTTAGATTCGTAATCGGAGCATAATTAATAATTTTATGTAATGTGTATGCTATTATTACATTTTAAGAGACACAGAAAATTACGAATCGAAAAAAAAGTTACGAATGTACGAATTTTTTCGTTCAATCTATTTGAAGCACGTTAAGCAGCGCCATTGTAAGGGACACGGAAAATTACCAACTCAACCAAAAAAAAAAAGTTACGAATGTACGAATTTTTTCGTTCATTTTCATTTTCGTTGTTCCTGTTTTCGTTTTTCTGATTTTTTTCATTCGTACATTCGTTGTTTCTAGTTTGTTTTTTTCGGATTTTCTTTATTTTCGGATTCGTTCGATTCGAACGATTTGTTATTTGTTAAAATTTTTTGCGAATCGTTCACTCATTCGTACGAAAACGAACGAACGAAAAAATAACGAAAAAAAATGAAAAACGAAAAAAAAAAATAAACGAATTGCACATGTCTAGTATGCGGTCCTTGGGCTTCCTGGGTATGATAATACTGTACATAGTACGTGGCTGCATGTGCCCGTGTGTGTGAGCATTTGGGGAAGGGGTATATTATGCCCTACCTTTCATATAAGGTGTATCTAAAACCAAAACTTTTTATTATTATTATTAGACATGTGCAATTCATTTCGTTCCGAATGTTCACGTAACAAATTAATAATAATAAATAACAATAACAATAATAACAAATTAATAATAATATAAAGTTTTTATTATTATTATTGTTATTTATTATTATTAATTTGTTACGTCAACACGAAATTAATCTGAAGTTACGTCCATATAGGGTGTATCTAAAACCAAAACTTTTTTTTTATTGTTATTAGACATGTGCAATTCATTTCGTTTCCGAATTATTTTTTTAACGAATTTCGACAAATTCGTTAATTCGGAAACATCCGAATTAACGAAAAACCATTTAGCAAATTTTTATGGAAATTTGGATTTCGAAAATCCGAAAACCAGAAAATGTTAAAATCCGAAATAATAACTAACTATTAAATTATAAGTATTGGAATTTCCTTTCAAATTTGGCTGTTTGTGAACGTAACGAATACGAATTTATCCGAACTTACGAATTATCTGTAAAAACGAATGCCGCATCTAAACAAATGGAACGGAACAAATTAATAATAAATAATAATAATAATACGTTTTTATTATTATTATTGTTATTTATTATTATTAATTTGTTACGTGAACATGAATTTATCCGAAGTTACCAATTATCCAAAATAACGAATGCCGCATCTAAATGAATGGAATGGAACAAATTAATAATAATATAAAGTCTTTATTATTATTATTGTTATTTATTATTATTAATTTGTTCCATTCGTTTAGATACGGCATTCGTTATTTCGGATAATTCGTAACTTCGGATAAATTCATGTTCACGTAACAAATTAATAATAATAAATAACAATAATAATAAAAACTTTATATTATTATTAATTTGTTATTATTGTTATTGTTATTTATTATTATTAATTTGTTACGTGAACATGAATTTATCCGAAGTTACGAATTATCTGAAATAACAAATCCTGCATTTAAAAAAATGGAACGGAACAAAGTAATAATAAATAATAATAATAATAATATTATTATAATACAAAGTTTTTATTATTATTATTGTTATTTATTATTATTAATTTGTTACTTGAACACGAATTTATCCGAAGTTACGAATTATCCAAAATAACGAATGCCGTATCTAAATGAATGGAATGGAACAAATTAATAATAATATAAAGTCTTTATTATTATTATTGTTATTTATTATTATTAATTTGTTCCATTCCATTCGTTTAGATACGGCATTCGTTATTTCGGATAATTCGTAACTTCGGATAAATTCATGTTAACGTAACAAATTAATAATAATAAATAACAATAACAATAATAACAAATTAATAATAATATAAAGTTTTTATTATTATTATTGCTATTTATTATTATTAATTTGTTACGTCAACACGAAATTAATCTGAAGTTACGAATTATCTGAAATAATGAATGCTGCATCTAAACAAATGGAACGGAACAAATTAATAATAAATAATAATAGTAAAAAGATTTTATTATTATTATTTTTATTTATTATTATTAATTTGTTACGGCAACACAAATTTATTTCAAAGTTTCGAATTAGTCAAAATAACCAATGCTGCATCTAAACAAATGGAACGGAACAAATTAATAATAAATAATAATAAAAATAAAAAGATTTTATTATTATTATTTTTTTTATTTTTTATTATTATTAATTTGTTACGTCAACACAAATTTTTCCGAAGTTACAAATTATCCGAAATAACGAATGCCATATCTAAACGAATGGAATGGAACAAATTAATAATAAATAATAATAAATAAAAAGTTTTCATTATTATTATTATTGTTATTTATTATTATTATTATTAATTTGTTACGTCAACATAAATTTATCCGAAGTTACGAATTAGCCAAAATAACGAATGCCGTATCTAAACAAATGGAACGTAACAAATTATTAATAATAAATAACATCAATAATAATAATAAAAACTTTTTACTATTATTATTTATTATTAATTTGTCCTGTTACATTTTGTTTGGATGCGGCATTCGTTATTTCTTCTAACTCATAACTTCGGATAAATCCGTATTCGTTACGTTGACTAACAGCCAAATTTTTATTTATTATTATTAATTTGTTACGTCAACACAAATTTATTTCAAAGTTTCGAATTAGTCAAAATAACCAATTCTGCATCTAAACAAATGGAACGGAACAAATTAATAATAAATAATAATAAAAATAAAAAGATTTTTTATTATTATTATTATTATTATTATTATTATTTTTATTTATTATTATTAATTTGTTACGTCAACACAAATTTTTCCGAAGTAACAAATTATCCGAAATAACGAATGCCGTATCTAAACGAATGGAACGGAACAAATTAATAATAAATAATAATAAAAATAAAAAGATTTTTTATTATTATTATTATTATTTTTATTTATTATTATTAATTTGTTACGTCAACACAAATTTTTCCGAAGTTACGAATTAGCCGAAATAACGAATGCCGTATCTAAACGAATGGAACGTAACAAATTATTAATAATAAATAACATCAATAATAATAATAAAAACTGTTTATTATTATTATTTATTATTAATTTGTCCTGTTACATTTTGTTTAGATGCGGCATTCGTTATTTCGGCTAACTCATAACTTCGGATAAATCCGTATTCGTTACGTTGACTAACAGCCAAATTTGAAAGGAAATTCCAATACCTATCATTTAATAGTTAGTTATTATTAGTTAGTTATTATTTAGAATTTTTGGATATTTGTTCTTTCCAATTTATGGATTTTCTTTCTTATTTTTGGATTTTCGAATTTACGAACTTTAAATTTTACGGATTTACGAATTTTCGCATTTATGAATTTACGAATTGCGATCATAATGAATGAACTGAAAAACAATGTGCACATGTCTAATTATTATTATTATTATTATTAATAATAATAACAATAATAATAATAAATATAATAATAAAAAATAATATTTTTGGATACAGTATTAAAGGGATAGGGCTCCTTTACACACTGTGCACATAACGCATGAGCATTGCTGAGTGGTGTGACACATGCTGCAATCCATTGTTATAACGTATTTCAGTATTCAGGTTTTTTTTCCTTTTTTTTATCATCTAAGTTAATTTTTGCACTGTTACAGCGTGTCAGAACAGGCTGTGCATAAACAGAACATTTTTTTTTCCCCAGAGTACACCGATGCATTACACATTATGGCCATTAGATGGAGCTGACAACCATAGCAAGCATTTACTTCCTATGATCACCAGCAGCACCATCTAGAGGCCATAATGCAGTATTTTCCTGACTCACTCTATTCTGGATGAATGAAAAAGTATTTGACCTGGAGAAAAAATAGCCTAATAACATTTGTTTCCAATGCACCACACATTATGGCCCCTAGATGGCACTGAAAATCATAGCAAATAAGTATTTGTGTCAAATGATCATCAGCACCGTCTAGTGGCTACAAGGCAGTATTTTTCCAACTCACTCTATTTTGCCTGAATGAAAAAACAAACTGGAGAGAAAATAGCCTATTAAAATTTTTTCCAGGGTACACCAATCCATCACGCATTATGGCCACTGGATGGAGCTGATGATTACAGTAAAGAGCAGTATTTATTTCCAATGATCTGCGCCAACTAGTGGCCATAATGCGGTATTTTCCCAACTCATTTATTTGCATGAATGAAAAAGCATTCTACCTGGAGAGAAAATAGAATAAATCTGTTTCCAAAGTACACCAAGGCATCACACATTATGGCCACTAGATGGAGCTGATGATCATAGTAAAGAGTAGAACAGTGGAACCTCAGATTGCCAGTAACGCGGTTTACGAGCGTTTTGCAATAGGAGCTATTTATTTAATTTTTTTAAAACCCTGACTCGCTTTGCGAGCGTTGTCTCGCAAGACGAGCAGGATTCAAGCCGCTGGGGTGTGCAGTACCACATTTGGCCAGAGGTGATGCTCTGAGACACTCAGAGACGCTCGGAGACACTCAGAAACACTCAGAGACACTCGGTTCCTGGGGGTGTGTGGGTTTCTCTGGCGCCCCCCGCACCTCTGGCCACATGTGGTATTGCATAGACCAGTAGTGGCTGTGGAACGGATTATCTTAGTTTCCATTGACTTCTATGGGGAAACTCGCTTTGATATACAAGTGCTTTGGATTACAAGCATGCTTTGGATTACGAATTATGCTCGTAATCCAGGGTACAGTGGAACCTTGGTTTACAAGCATAATCCGTTCCAGGAGAATGCTTGTACTCCAAAACACTTGCATATCAAAGCGAGTTTCCCCATAGAAGTCAATGGAAACGAAGATAATTTGTTTCGCATTGACTTCTATTGCATGCAATACCGCATGTGGCCAGAGGTGAGGGGGGGCACTGGAGAGCTACGGAAATACCCAGGGACAGCTCGGCTGAACTCAGAAACCCTCAGAGAATTTCCGAACGGCTCCGAACCATTCCGAGTGTCACCGGCGCCCCCCGCACCTCTGGCCAAATGCGGTACTGCACACCCCATTGGCTTGAATCCTGCTCGTTTTGCAAGACAACACTCCGAGTCAGGATTTAAAAAAAAAAAAAGTTGTTCGTCTTTCAAAACGTAAACCGAGGTTCCACTCTATTACTGTATTAAATTCCAACGATCTGCACCATCTAGTGGGCATAATGCCTAATAAAATTGCTATGATAGTCAGCTCCATCTAGTGGCCATAATGTGTGATGCATCTGTATACTCTAGAACAGGGCTATGCAATTGGCGGACCTCCAGCTGTTGCAAAACTACAAGTCCCATCATGCCTCTGCCTCTGGGTGTCATGCTTGTGGCTGTCAGAGTCTTGCTATGCCTCATGGGGACTTGTAGTTCTGCAACAGCTGGAGGTCCGCTAATTGCATATTTCCGATTCTAGAGTATACAGACGCATCACACGTCATGGCCACTAGATGGAGCTGACGATCATAGCAAATAAATATTTACCTCCTATGATCATCAGCACCATCTAACCATCTAGTGGCCACAATACATTATTTTCCCAAATCGATCAATTTTTTTTGCATGGATGAAAAAACATTCAACCTGGAGAGAAAGTAGCCTTCTAACATTCGTTATTGGCCGTATTCGCACAGAACAATTTCAAATTTCAAAAACATGAATTTTTACAGGACAAATAGCTCTGCACATTTTTTCTTTTTTTTTCATAAATACACCCCTTAAAACAAGAGCTCCGCCATGAAGCTGTAAGCCTGGTTTTGGTGGAGTACCCAGACAGTGAAGTTCTCTATGCAGCGTCCTGCATTAGTAAGGTCCGGGTGGCGCCCGGTCATGTCTGGTACGGGCCAGCAGAAGGGTGGAGGGTTCGGGAGCACATCTTCCTCTATTGGTCGGCACACCGACTTGTGGCAAACGCTGTGAAAGTGAGCGATGAGGTCGGCATGCGGCAGGAAGACCCATTGCAGACTGCAAAAAAAAAAAAAAGCCAATCCGGGAGCAAATTCCATTACAGGTCCAACTGGAAGTCAAACCTGTATTGTGGGCGGAGTCATGTGTTTTTTTTTTTTCCAGTTCACTAAATCAGTTTTACCTGCAAAAGTCTTTTCTCTCTGTATATGAATATTGTTCTGTATATATGTGCTGTCCTGGAGATAACCTATACAATGTTATTGATCGCCCCCCCCCCCCTTTTATTGATCCCCCCCCCCTTTTTATTGATCCACCTTGAGCCATGGCTGAAGAGGTCATGTGACTGCCCGTGCCTCTGCGGATCACACGGTGCCCCAGCAAAAGCTTTTTTTTTAAAAAACACGTGGCGGGGGGGCGGGGCGGAGTCCATAGTGCCGCGCTCACATTTTTTTTCCCCGCAGTTTCACAAGCACACGCTGAGTTCTTTTTTCACCGTGCATTTATTGCAGTTCACCACGCAGCACCAGTGGAAGCGGCACAGGCAGCTCTCCTCCACCACCACAGTCTCCTCCCGGTACCCCCTGCCGCAGCACAGGAGGTCGCACCCTCCCACGTCCATCGCCGTGCTGTTACACGCGCGGCCCCTAGTCCCCGGCGAGCCGGTCTTCCGGTTGGCCTGGCAGAAGTCCGGGGAGTCGGCGGAGTAGATGAGGTCCTGTTTGTCGGGGGGTTTGATGTTGTGGCCGACGGGGATGATGGTCTTGCCGTCGTTCCCGCCCATGACCTTGAAGGCCCCGTTGAAGCGCTCTAGGAGCCGGTCTCCGACCTCCCGGAAGTGCGGCATCTTCTTCCAGCAGGTGCGCAGGGTGCAGGAGCCGGACAGGCCGTGGCATTTGCACTCCGTCCTCATGTAGTTTTTCACCGCCTGCGGGCAAGAAAACGGAAAAGTGCGTTAGAGAAGCCTTAAAGTTGTTGTAAACCCTTACATATACCCAGTGCAGTGACTGGCCTCAGGTGATACACAGAGGTGACACAAATCCTCCTATATAAGTGGTACCTGTTTATCTGTACAGTGGAGGTAAGATATCTATCTTCTCTCCCGTCAGATCCCCGTTCTGCCTCTCTGGGGAACGATCACGGACCCGCTGATTGGCTCCCCCTCTGACCAATCAGCGCATGCGTGCCCCCAGTATCTATTGCATGAAATGACGTACAGGTGCGTGATATCGCTCAATAAAACCAACCTGCCGCAGTATATCTGTGCCTATATCTGCGGTAGGCCATCTTTAAAGCGGAGTTCCACCCAAAAATGGAACTGCCGCTTTAAGCACTCCTCACCCCCTTATATGCCACATTTGGCATGTAATTTTTTTTGGGGGGGGGGGGAGTGGGGGCTTCATTAGGAGGTGGACTTCCTGTCCCACTTCCTCCTTCCGCCCAGGGACCGCCTAGGCGACTGTTCGTTTCGTCTTAGGCGGCCCCTCCCTCTAGGCGATGTCCTGGGACATGTGACAGGTCCCAGGAGATCGCCTATCCACTCTGGGAGCGCAGCGCGACTCTTGCATGCGCTGTGCGTGCCCGGCCGTGAAGACGAAAGCTGTCATGGCCGGGTGCCCTGAGTGGCAATGGAGGCGCCGGCGAAGAGGTGGGGGAGAGGAGCGACACCCCGTTCGGCCGCATCGCTGTACCGTGGAACAGGTAAGTGTCTGTTTATTAAAAGTCAGCAACTACACTTTTTGTAGCTGCTGACTTTTAAAAGGCCTGGAACTCCCCTTTAAGTAAAATGTACAAATACAGCCATTTAGAAATTGGAGTTTAGCACTGGGAAACACTTTTTGAAATATTAAAAAGTGTATTTTATATACAACTATATAGATCAGACCAACATGAGGGACAAATAAGGAGGAAAGAGGGACAGAGGGACATTGCTCCAAATCATGGACAGTCCCTTTGAAATCAGGGACAGTTGGGAGCTATAATAATAGTGACTAGTCTTTTGTCTGCTTACCTTTTATTGACACAGCTTCCACAATACAGGCCCTCTTTATACATAAATAATTTCTCTTAAAATAAGGGGTCCGTCAACCCAAGGATCCATTTAGGAACCGTTAAGGCCGGGACCCTTCCCTCCGAGCCCGGGGGCAGAACGTCAGGGCCCGCTCCCAAGTGTGGTCTTTGTGACAGTGGTAGTTTGGCCACTGGTGTCAGTATTTTTTTTTATTTTAATTTTATTTTTTTTATTATTTTTTTTACCATTTTTTTATCATTTTTTTTTCAATTTTATTTTGTATTATTTTTTTTTTTAAATGTTAGGAGCCATGTTGGCGTGGCTTTGGTGAGATGTCAGGGGTCTAAACAGACATCTGACATTTCACCTTTAAGAGAGAAAGGAGAGGAGGGAACCGGCGGGAGAGGGGATGGGAACCCGGCAGAGCTGTGTTGGACGAGGAAATTGGTTAAGGAGAGAGCACAGGGGGGCTGGAGAGCACACAGGGGGGCAGGAGAACACACAAGGGGGCAGGAGAACACACAGGAGGGCAGGAGAACACACAGGGGGGCAGGAGAACACACAGGGGGGCTGGAGTGCCCACACGGGGGCAGGAGAACACAAAGAGGGACTGGAGAGCCCAAAAGGGGGGCAGCAGAGCCCACAGGGGGCAGGAGAACACAAAGAGGGGCTGGAGAGCCCACAGGGGGGCAGGAGAACACAAAGAGGGGCAGGAGAGCCAACAGGGGGGCAGGAGAACACACAGGGGGGCTGGAGAACACACAGGGAGGCAGGAGAACACACAGGGGGGCAGGAGAACACACAGGGGGGCAGGAAAACACAAAGAGGGGCTGGAGAGCACACAGGGGGGCAGGAGAGCCCACAGGGGGGCAGCAGAGCCCACAGGGGGGCAGGAGAGCACACAGGGGGCAGCAGAGCACACAGGGGGGCAGGAGAGCACACAGGGGGGCTGGAGAGCACACGGGGGGGGCAGGAGAGCACACAGGGGGGCCTGGAGAGCACACAGGGGGGCTGGAGAGCACACAGGGGGGGCAGCAGAAAAAAGCTGGATAGGAGGAGTGGCAGGGGCGGCATATGGAGGAACCAATCTCTCCATTTTCCTTCTGCAGCCACTGATTGCCAGATTCTCCTCCTCCCATAGATATCCCCCCTGTGCACCTGGATAGGAGGAGCGGTCCTGGGCCGCACAGCCTCCTGCATCATGGGGCCGGGTTGCAATTGCGACCCCTGCAGGTACTCCCCTGCCTTTTGCTGCCAGTGACGTGGAAAGTGCATC
The DNA here is from genome assembly GCA_028564925.1 of Lithobates sylvaticus. Classification (NCBI taxonomy): domain Eukaryota; kingdom Metazoa; phylum Chordata; class Amphibia; order Anura; family Ranidae; genus Lithobates; species Lithobates sylvaticus. Next base: position 28,796,965 of record CM053031.1, read on the forward strand.
GGTAGCAACGGAGGGTTTTACACACACTCCCAGCAGGTATCTCTAAACTGATGACCTGTAGAGGCCTTTAAAGCATCACCAATGGAAAATATTAGGGATGCACCGATACTGTTATCGGTGCCGATACCAAGCATTTGCGCGAGTTTTGTTATTCGCGCAAATGCTTCCGATACCGAAACCAATACTTTGTGGTGCTATTTGCATCAATGCAAAATGAATGGGGGCCAATCGAACTGCAAAGAGTCACTGCAAAGAGTCACATTTCAGAGTGATTTGAACAGGAATGCGGTGCGAATTTATAGAATATAAATAATTTAGTTAACGAAAATATTTTAGTCAACGAAATTACCATTATGGGCTGACCCTTCGAATGATACAAGTATAACGTGTGACCGAGCGGCTCTCAGCCCTTTGTAATGTGGATGTAGCGCTGACATCTCACGTCGGCGGTGAAGGACGCGACCCGCGATTGCGGCATCTTTTGCTTCCTTCCTTCATTCTTTCAGACGTGAAGTTCTGCCGTGGAAAGCCGAGTTCCTGCACTTTTCATATTCTCCGTCAGACAAGTTTGAACAATGCTAAACCTACAATTATATTGACATACAAATTTGAAAACTGGAAGAGAGAGACAGAGCCTGCAGGGGGGTACGGCGGCCGTGCCAAGTGAGCGCCTTCCAAAATGTATCTTACAGTAAAAAAAGAAAAACACGCAGATCACTTTAGGGCAGAATTTGCCTGGATGATGAACTATCAGGAAATTCGGTGGAATACTGAAAACTACAGCAAACTTTCCAATCAGAAAACACATCTATGGTCATTATTTTTGGGCCACATTCTGCCCGGTCACTGCCTGCAGACCGAAAGAAAGAAAAAAATAAAGAAAAAAAGAAAGAAAATAAAAGTATTTATATTAAGGCTCCATGCACACTGAACGTTAAAATAACGTTATAAAAACGCCAGTAGCTCTGCAGTGAGTCTTTCAATGATTTTTAAAAATGTGTTGTGTTTTTTAGCGTTTTTCTGCGTTAGCGTTTTTAGCGTTGTTTTTTTTTTTTTTTTGGAAAATTTGTAGTTTTTTATTTCAATGGTTAAAAAACGTTAAACGCGGTACGCCACGTTTTTGAGAGTTTATCGACGTTCATCAGCGTTTATGAGCGTTTGGCGTTTTTGTGGTCAGAAAAACGATTCCTGAACACGATTTTATGGTGTTCAGTAAACAGCCCGTAAACTCTGGGCTCACCGGTATTTACCAATGGAGACATGAAAAGCCTGACAAATGTTCCAATCCTTCCTCGCTCTATCCAAAATTAAGTAAATAAATAAACTGCTGCCTCTATATAACCACCTCAGCTCCGGAAGGTTTTACCCCCCCCCCCCCCTCCATGATTGGGTAATTTTTTGCTATTCAGCACATCGCTACTTTAACTGGTAATTTCTCGTTCATACAACACTATACAGCTTTCTTTTGGTGGTATTTGATCACCACCGTTTTTTTTTTTTTTGGTTTGTTTTTTTGAGCTATAAACGAAAAAAAAATGAAAATGTAAAAAAAAATAAATAAATAAATAAAATAAAAAAAACAACAATAGTTTCTACTTTCTGTTATAAAACAATATCCAAACAAAAAAAAAAATCTTTGGTGAAAAAAATAAATACCAATAATAATATATTAGTGGTTGGTTTGGTTTGTGTGAAAGTTATAGCGTCTGCAAACTATGGGATATATATTTGACGGTACAAATATCTCCCAAATGACCCCTTTTGGAAAAGCAGACAGTCTGAGGCTTTAAGTAAATAAATAATAAAAAAAAAAAATTTAATTTTTTTTTTTTTATTTTGTAACAATTTTTCTTTTAATTTTTTGACAATGTTTTTATGTTTTTTAAGTGGAAACCAATGTGTAGCGCTAACAAAAAATAAAAGTGAATAAATGGTGAAACTACAGTAAATAATTAATTTAGTTTCACCATTTATTCACTTTTATTTTTTGTTAGCGCTACACATTGGTTTCCACTTGTTTATTTGACTTTGTTTGTTAGGGTGTTGGCTGCTTTCATATATATTTTCACGATATATTTCATTTTTATCACTATATATTATATTATTTTTTGGGTTAGCGCAGTGTTTCCCCCACTTTACTTTCTTATTTTTTTTGCATACTTTCATTAGAGTAGTTCAGTGTCACCATAGTAACACTGGACTACTCTGGGGGGGGGGGGGGGGGGGGGGGGGGGTTAATCCTTATTTATTTATTTATTTTACATTTTGCTGTTACAAGGAAGCTCCTTGTAACAGCTATGTTTTCAACTGTCATGAATGGGTTACATTCATGACAGCTGCGATTACTAGTGTGATTATCTACAGCTAATCACATGGTACAGGGTGCTGTGATTGGCCCAGGTACCATGTGATAGCTGTTGGCCAATCACAGCATAGGAAACAGATCTGTTATGAAGATATAACTATATATTTTACCAAAAGATATGGTAAGGAACAACGAGTGTCACCCCAGTACACTATAAGGTCTCTTTCCCATGAACAATGCATATGGGTATTTATATGGAATTATTGGAATTACCAGCTGCTCGTACCATGTGATCGCTGTGGCCAATCACAGCAGATCACATGACAATTGTACAAAATGAATAGCTTTGATTTATGCCATTCATTGTGTACTATTGTGAAGAGCTCTGTGATTGGTCACAGTGATCTTGTGGTACAGACAAAGCCAATCACAGCCCATCTGTACCATGTGATCTGTGGCCAATCACAGCTAATCACAATAGAAAACACTAAGTGAATAGTTTTAATTCCGAAATTTTTTTTAGATTTTAACTGTAAAATTATTTATTATTTAAGTAATATTATTTATTAATTTATAAGCACTCATAGTGTTTAAAAAAAAATTCTGATCACCTCCTCAGGGTATTACAGTGTAACTGTGGTAACACTGTATTACTCTGGTCACTGTATGTAAAAAAAAAAGAAAAGAATTTAATGAAAAAGAGAAAAAAAATATAATGAAAAAAAATTACAGAAAAATGTATTTGTTCTTTTTTTACATACTGTCACCAGTCACTGTCCCTGATCACCACCACACCAGTTATATGATAAAGCTGTACTACACCGGTGACAGTATGTAAAAAATTGTGAAAAAATTAAAAATAAATTAGTTTCTTAATTTTCCCAAAAAATTGTAACAAAAAATTGCAACTTCAAAAAAAAAACTCACCATGCCTCCCACTAAATACCTTGGACTGTCTACTTTCCAAAAAGGGGTACTGTCCTAGCATTTTGGGGTCTCAAGAAATGAGATTGGCCATCAGTACATTAGGATTGATCGATTTTCATATATATATCCCATAATTTGTAGACTCTAAAACTTTCCTACAGACTAAATAATATACACTGATTTGGGTTATAGCAAAAAAAAGAGGATTTTACCATGTCAGACCAGTGGGTACCGGAGCCTATTATATACCGGAGACTAACAACAATCTTTTTGTCATGTAAACCATGTAACCTGTCGTCTTTGTCTTTTCTTTGTTTTTCTTTATTTTTTTTAAAATATATTTATTTTTGTTATGTCCTTTTAATTATCAGTCATTTCATGATCAAATGATTTTATGTATACCTAATAAATTATATTTTCTAATTCACATATGTCGTCTTTGTCTTTTCTTTGTTTTTCTTTATTTTTTTTTATATATTTATTTTTGTTATGTCCTTTTAAATTATCAGTCATTTCATGATCAAATGATTTTATGTATACCTAATTAATTATATTTTCTAATTCATATATGTCGTCTTTGTCTTTTCTTTGTTTTTCTTTATTTTTTTTTTTAATATATTTATTTTTGTTATGTCCTTTTAATTATCAGTCATTTCATGATCAAATGATTTTATGTATACCTAATTAATTATATTTTCTAATTCATATATGTCGTCTTTGTCTTTTCTTTGTTTTTCTTTATTTTTTTTTTAATATATTTATTTTTGTTATATCCTTTTAATTATCAGTCATTTCATGATCGAATGATTTTATGTATACCTAATAAATTATATTTTCTAATTCACATATGTGTGGTTGTTGCCTTCAAAGTCCCAACGAAGGGGGATTCTCTTTTTTCTAAATTTGGCTTATTTTCACCAAAGAAATGGAGCAGAATACGTTTTGGCCTAAATTTATGAAGAAAGATTATTTATTTGCAAAATGTTAGAACAGAAACGAAGAAAAACATGTTATTTCAAATCTTTTTATGTTTATATAGCAAAAAAATAAAAAACCCAGCGATGATTAAATATCACCAAAAAAAGCTCTATTTGTGTGAAAAAAAAAAATGATTAAAATGTCATACGGGCAGCATGACCAGTGATGTAAGTAACTGAGTTAAAATAAACAGAGTTACCTAACGCAGTTACATTAGAGGGTAACGAGTAATCTAACTGATTACTTTTCCCCTCGTGGTAACTCAGTTCCCATTACTTTGGCTTAGTTACCCCAATTACATCTACCGCCACTAGATGGCAGTAGTGTAATTCCGGTGTCCTGACGAAAAAGTTCCCCAGCCGAATAAGGACCCCCTGTACTGCGCAGGTGCAGCGCTTGCGCAGTACGAAGGACTACGGAGCTTCCGAAAATTGCCGAACCTAAACAGCTCTGAGTGAACTCTACACTGCGCAGGCGCAGTTAACATGTAAGGGCTCTTTCACACTGACGGACCGTATGTCCGTTTTTTCATCCTTCCGTTTTAGGATGAAAAACGGACATACATGCATCCCTATGGGATAGCGGGTGTCAGCGGATGAGCATCCGCTGACACCCGCTCTCGTCCGTGCCCGATATGCTCCGTTTCTGCAGACGGAGGAAAACCCAATTTTTTCATCCGTCTGCAGAGCGGATCGGATGACGACGGACTCTACGGTCCGTCGTCACCCGATCTCCCATAGGGGGAGAGCGGCGCTCTGACAGGTCCGTCCCTGCACTGTGTGCAGAGACGGACCTGTCATCTTCCTGCTCAGCGGAGATCGCTCCGGCGATCCCCGCTGAGCAAGCGGCTATCCACGGGGCGGATCTGCACTGAGCCCTAATTGAGCCCTAATTGTACGAGGCGATGCCGCACGCTCCTGATGCTCGTGCTACTCTGCAAGGGGCGTCTATCATGTAACTAAGGGGCGGGTCTAGTATTACTGTAACCAAGGGGCGCATTTATTATTATTGTTATATATCGAGCTCTGCCCATTAATTTAACATTCGCCCTCTTCTGTAGAAATCCGCCCCTTACACGATATAATAATAATAGACCCGCCCCTTGCTTACACGCTATAACAGATCTGCCCCTTGGTTAGAGTAATAATAGAGCAGCCCCTTGGTTATTGGTTACACAATATATAACAATAATAATAAATGCGCCCCTTGGTTACAGTAATACTAGACCCGCCCCTTAGTTACAGGTATAGAATATTTTTTAAAAAAAGTCATAGTCACTTTGCTGCGTAACTAATTACTTTTCCAATGTAGTAACTGAGTTACTAACGCAATTACTTTTTGGGAGAAGTAATTTGTAACTTAACTAATTACTTTTTTAAAGTAAGATGACCAACACTGAGCATGACCGCGCAATTGCTATTCAAAGTGTGACAGAGCTGAAAGCTGAAAATTGACCTGGGCAGGAGGGGGGTGAAAGCGCCCGGTATTGAAGGGGTTAATTCATGGATTTTTGTGTGTGAGGGTCTCAGATAATGGTGCGGTATTTGGATTTCTTGCAAGGCAAGGAGGTCAATCATTCGATCCATTTAGTGTTTTAAAAAAGTTGCGATTATAGGAGAACAATAAGTACCTTTAGGCCGGAGCAGTATGATGCATGGGAAGAGACAAGGATAATTGACAGAAGGTAAGAAGTGTTCGGAAAGAGACAGGAACAAGGAGAGAAGGAAGGTGAGAGTCATGGGAGGAGGTGGAGAAGGAGATAGATGGGTTAGATAAGACTAGATGCTTCTCCCCTTGGAATGCGTCTTCCTTCCCTGCAGGCACAAACTCGCCACCCCCAGGAATTCTGCCTCCTTCTCCCATCTACCCCTCCTCGCTAATTAATTCATGATTCATGGAAGGCTCTCTCCTCGTCTGGCTCTTTAATTAAAATAGTTTTGTGGGACAGTTAAATGGGAGACCACAAGCACCAGGAGACTGCAGCCAAAAACAATAGTTTGAGGTGCTCCTGGGCGACGGTGAGGATTCTGGGTATGGCCAGACGCTGGAGAGGTCGTGGTGGCTTCCACTTCAGTTTTTTATTATTTTAAATAATTCTCTAATTTTAGGTTTTTGCGGTCATAACATGGTTACAAGAAGCGACTCCTCCGCTCCATTTCAAACGTAGTTATACAATGTCGAGCGACCGCGCCAGGACGGCTTCAAAAGATCGCGCACGTGCGCCAATATGCAGAAATAGGGATCGTTGCCAGAAGTTTGTGTGGGGAGCTTCAATTGTGTGAGAGTTCAAGAGTGGACATTGTGCGAACGTCTTTACATGCAGACGCATGGACATGCACACCCGATTAAAGACTTGGCACCAGACAGACTATTTTATGAAGTTTACTGAAACACCTGGAGGATCTTTAGCCGTTCCTTGTGTCCCGAATCTGCCCTTCTGATTTCCCCTTGTTGACCTGGCCTTTCTCTGGATTCTTCTCTGCTCTGATCTTCTGGTGTGACCCGGCTTGATTCGGACCTTAGCTTATTTGTTTACTCATTGCTGACCTCGGCTTACTTACTGACCATGACACTGCTGACTACCTGTTGCTGACCTCGGTTTACTTACTGACCATGACACTGCTGACTACTTGTTGCTGACCTCGGCTTACTTACTGACCATGAGACTGCTGACTACCTGTTGCTGACCTCGGTTTACTTACTGACCATGAGACTGCTGACTACCTGTTGCTGACCTCGGTTTACTTACTGACCATGACACTGCTGACTACTTGTTGCTGACCTCGGCTTACTTACTGACCATGACACTGCTGACTACCTGTTGCTGACCTTGTCTTACTTACTGATCATGACACTGCTAACTACCTGTTGCTGACCTTGGCTTACTTACTGACCATGACACTGCTGACTACCTGTTGCTGACCTTGTCTTACTTACTGATCATGACACTGCTTACTACCTGTTGCTGACCTTGGCTTACTTACTGACCATGACACCGCTGACTACCTGTTGCTGACCTCGGCTTACTTACTGACCATGACACTGCTGACTACCTGTTGCTGACCTCGGCTTCCTTATTAACTATGACACTGCTGACTACCTGTTGCTGTCCTTGGCTTACTGTCAGGGCTGGGCTCAGCCCTTCCTTCTCTGAGCTGGCCGCTCAGCTGTCGGCTAATTGCAAGCTCCTATCTCTCCACGGGTACTCAGCTGTTGATGATTTCCTGTTCGTCCGTCCTGCATACTCAAGCCGTCCAGCCCAGAGGATCTCTGCCTTTGCCTTAGTCAACATCACAGAGACGCTCTCCTGCATTCCTGTTAAAAGACTGTCTGACATCCCTTCTGGCTCCAGATCCTGCTTGCTGTTTTACTACGCTCATCTCCGGCACCCTGACGCTTGGCTTGTCTAAATATCCATTCCGGCTCCTGAACTCTGGCTATGTTTTGACTACAGTTTGTTTTATTTTTATTATTAAACAAGTGTGATTTAACTGTATTTCTGTCTCGGTCTGATTTCATGGTTTCTGACACTTACTGACCATGACACTGCTGACTACCTGTTGCTGACCTTGGCTTACTTACTGACCATGACACTGCTGACTACCTGTTGCTGACCTTGCCTTACTTACTGACCATGACACTGCTGACTACCTGTTGCTGACCTTGGCTTGCCTCTTGACCACAAACCTGTTGATAACCCATTGCTGACCATGGTTTGCTTCCTGAACATGTCCCTACTGCCTACCCCTTGCTGATCTCGGCTTGCCCCCTGACCATACCTCTGTCTTCTCTCCTGCCTGGTACTTACCTTCCAGGTTGTCAATCACTGGTCACTTCAGATTCTGTCTCCAGCTTGTCATGGTGCCTATGTTAGCTGTTGTTCCAGACTGCCTCTCTGTGGCTATTTCACCCGGCTCTCTGGTCATCTTCTCAGCAGTCTACAAGAGTACTTCTCTGCCAAGTTACTTACCAGAGGCGATCATCTGTGGACTCAACTCTCGGCACCTGTACCACTTTATACCCTTTCACTCCCTGTCACTCTTTTCAGGGGTGTTTGGCCCAGAGCTGTAAGTGAAGACACCTCATCAATTGAGCCTTCAACCAAGTATGAGATAGACAGTTACTGTAAGGAAAGACATTTGCATACATGCAGGTGTATAAGCCTAAGGACCCCTGCCTGTGGCTGTGTAACGAGAGCACGTGCACATGCCACTGCGCGTGTGCGTATTGGACCCAGGAGGGCTATTTAAACTGCACTAGTCCTCTGTGTCAGTGCCATTTGGTCTATTACGCTCCTTAGCCTCTGTTCCTGTGTTGGTCCTCTGTTGCTGACCTGACTCTGCCTGAACGCCGCCTGTACCAACCCCTGGATTGCATTTGGACTATTCTTGTGCCTGCTCCCTTGGATGGTCTGCCTTGCTGTTACTGACCCAGCCTTGTTTCTGACTACTCTGCTGCCTGTTGTCTGTACATTGATCTGCCCAAATGCTGCTGACCTGGACAGCCTGACCTTGGCTTGGCTCTCATACCTGCACCCACATCAGCTAACCTGTGCCTGCCTCAAGCTCTAGTCCTTCTGCTGGTGTGCATCCAGCTAGTCATCTCTGCGCACCCTAATGCACATCAGCACCTGCCGGCAGAAGACTTTGCAGGCATCCATACCACTCTGAGCCCCTGCGCTCCCTGTTACCTTACCAGGGCTCCTGAGCCGAAGCTGTAAGAGAGGCCTATGCCTGCGCTTCAGACTCCGTCACCAGGTACATTACAGTACATTGGAGAGCATAGCCTTTGAACATGAGGGGTGTAACCCAAGTTACATCTGTCTGAGGGGAGTCTGAAGAGGGTCTTCCATTCCGTAGAACTATAAATCATTCAAAAAATGACCAATATGTTGCAGGGAATTAAAATCTACCCAATAGTTCTATATTTTATGGAATAGTTCCTCTGTATGGTTCCTCCATCGATCTAATTTCATTACTCTTCAAGAACCAAAGGCCAATTAGTAAGGGTATAATTTGTTTTGAATACAGTACATCCTGGCAGCATTAAATTGTAGCGTTTTATTGACAACAGTGTCTGATGAAGGAGGAAAATTATGTTTTTTACCCAGTTTCAGAAACCTGTATAACTAATCAGAGCCAAAAGATATGCAAAAGGGAGCCCTTGCACTTTTGGCATCTTCAGCCGGGTTGGGGGTTCACTACGGAAAGAGCTTGCGAAATGTTTAGTTGATAGTGTAGCCAGATGTACAATACCCCTCTGACCAGCAGGGGGAGATCCAAGTCCAGTGAACTCACAGACCTCAATGCAGGGCGCTTGGAACCCTGGAAGTTGTAGTTTGAAGCCACAACCATATATTGATATAACCAGCTTTCTGAACTACAGGTCCCACACGAGTAGGAGGAGCCTGAGAGAGCTTTTATTGAATCGCTCAGGGAAGTCTGCTCTCGCAGGAGTTGTTCATCCCTTCTGATAGCAATAAAGTTGATAAAAAAAATAATAAAAATGAAAGAGACAGTGTAAAAATAAAATGTTTTTAATAAAATAAATAATAAAAATTTAAAAAGTTTAAAGCACCCCCGATTCCCCACGTGCTCATGGCCAAAAAGTGATTGAATTTTTAGGAACCGTGGTTTGGCGCTGTTCCATGGAATATAAACAATTTTCAAGTGTGACATGTTTGGTATCTATTTAATCGGTGTAACACCATCTTTAATATTTTAACAAAATTGGGTATTATTATGTGTCTGTGTGCATTCAATTTCATTAAAGTGTATTTTTTTCCAAACAATCTGCGTTTAAAAAAATGCTGCGCAAATACTGTGTGACATAAAAGAAAAAATTCAAAACACACCATTTAATTCTCCAGGGCCTTTGCTAAAAAAAAAAAAAAAGATATTTATTAGACATGTGCAATTCGTTTCGTTTTTTTTTTTTCCGTTATATTCATTCATTCGTTATCGTACGAATGAACGAACGATTCGCTAAAATTTTTAACGAATAACGTATCGTTCGAATCGAACGAATCCGAAAAACACTGAAAATCCGAAAAAAAATAATTAGAAACAACGAATCTACGAAAGAAGAAAATGCGAAAAACGAAAACAGGAACAACGAAAATCAAAATGAACGAAAAAATTCGTACATTCGTAACTTTTTTTTTTTGTTGAATTGGTAATTTTCCGTGTCTCTTACAATGGCGCTGCTTAACGTGCCTCGAATGGATTGAACGAAAAAATTTGTACATTCGTAACTTTTTTTTTTTTTTTGCGATTCGTAATTTTCCGTGTCTCTTACAATGGCGCTGCTTAACGTGCTTCAAATGGATTGAACGACAATATTCGTACATTCGTAACTTTTTTTTTCGATTCGTAATTTTCCGTGTCTCTTAAAATGTAATAATAGCATACACATTACATAAAATGATGAATTATGCTCCGATTACGAATCTACGAATGTTACGAATGTTACGAAAGTACAAATAAATACGAATGCATCCGAATTTTTCGAATAAACGAAAATTAAACTAACGGAAAAACGAATCAACGAAAAAATAACTCTTACGAAAATACGAATCGTTACGAACACCGACGACTTACGAATTTACGAATCGTTACGAATCAACGGAAACGAAAAAAACGAAACGAAAATAAACGAATTTTTCTGTTGTGCACATGTCTAATATTTAAACAGTAAAAAAAAATTCGAATTTTATATATATATATAGAGAGAGAGAGAGAGAGAGAGAGAGAGAGAGAGAGAGAGAGAGAGAGAGAGAGAGAGAGAGAGAGAGAGAGAGAGAGAGAGAATGTTTGGGAATTCTATGTAACTTTCCAGCAAATAAATGATGATTTTTACATGTAGGAGAGGAATGTCAGAATTGGCCTGGCAGAGAAGAAGTTAAATCGTTTTTTCACAATATGAACTTATAACAGGAATTGTGATATTTTATATGAATTTACAATCGATTTTTTTATCCCCTTTTTACTTGTGTTGTAACCCCGATTAGGAATGAGCTCAGAAGTGTTTGGATCCTCATCTGAACCCACCTGAGCGATCCCGCCAGGAAGCTGTCACTTGGCCAATAGTTGGCCAATCACAAGCAGCCGAGGCATTCCCATCCCCCTCTCCCGGCAACTGCATGTGTACAGTGCCTTTTATGCATGACAGAGTTTTTAACACCTTTGCACACTCCAAAGCTTAAAAAATGTTGCAGATGTAGCATGCGGAACTTCTGATGCGCTTTCAGAAAACGCGCCAAAAACGCACAACCTGATAGAAAGTCTATGGGGAAAACGCAGTGCAGTAGTGTGAAGCTAAGCGGTTAGAAACCAAATGAAACTGACTCTAGAGTATTTTTTGTGATTTCGGAGGTGAGTGAGGTTTTATTTTAAAACTCGTTTACTGCCGTTAAGAAAATGTAAATAGTTTATTGTCCATAGTCTGTGGCACAGATGCATTATAAAGTCTTTTTAAGGCTCCCTTCACACTTGTGCGACTTTGGACATCAAGTGACAAGTCGCAGCCCATTCTTTTCAATGGCACCCATTCAACTCGATGCGGCTTAGGCTCATGCACGCTGGACGTTTTTACAGCTGCTGTTTTTGTACATTCACGTCAGTCCCTACCCTCCGTGAGCTTACAATCTAAGGTCCAAAAAAAATATTTTTTTTTCCTCAGTTGAGGCCAATATGTATTCGTCTACATATTTCTGGTAAAAAAAATCGCAATAAGCGTTTATTGATTGGTTTGCGCAAAAGTTACAGCGTCTACAAAATAGAGGAAAGATTTACGTCATTTTGATTATTTACTTATTTTTTACTAGTAATGGCGGCGATCTGCGCTTTTTAGCGGGGCTGCGACATTGCGGCGGACAGATCGGACACTTTTGCAACTTTTTTAGGACCAGTGACATTATTACAGTGAATAGAGCTAAAAATATCTACTGATTACTGTATAAATGTCACTGGCAGGGAAGGTGTTAACACTAGAGGGCGATCGAATGTGTGCCCTAGGGAGGTGTTTCTAACTGTAGGGGGGGATGGGACTGACTGGAGGAGGAGAGAGATCGCCGTTTCTGATCACTAGGAACAGCAGATCTCTCTCTACTCCCCTGTCAGAACGGAGATCTGTTTACATACACAGATCCTGTTCTGGCTCTCCGTGGATCGATCGTGGGCGGCCAGCGGACATCGCAGCCGCCGGCCACAAGCAACGGCTCCGGCGGCGCGTACACCTACGGCGATTCATGCAGCCGCGCCCATTTGCCGCAGTATAATGACGGCGGCTGGTCGGCAAGTGCGGCTTCACTGCGCTCTGTGAATGGGTGGCGAAGGAGGAGGGGGGGGCAAATCAGGTACCCGACCCCCCCCCCCAAAAGGTGCCAAATGGGGCAGCGGAGGGGGGGGTGGAGGAGGCAGACAAGTGGAGCTTCCCCTTTTGGGCTTTGACAATAAAACCTGGAAGCTGATTGGTTTATCCTCAGAGCTGCACCAGAGTATGCACTCTCCAGGTTTAGTAAATACCTCCAAAAAAAACATTGCAATTTTGCGACTTTGATCCGGTTAAAAAAAAGGGTCCTGTGAGTGTTTAGTGTGAATTTAATCTCCCAGCTATGCTAGGGTTGCCACCTTTTCTTCAAGTCAAACCCCAACACTTCAGCGTCGCACAGCAATTTTCTTTCATAGTAAGCATAGATAAACTATACATAGATGTTGCTATTAAATAACATTTCTAATCATATGAAGTTAATCACAAGAGTCCCCCTTTACATCAGCATCCACAGAGTTCCCCTTTACATCAGTGTCCACAGAGTTCCCCTTTACATCAGTGTCCACAGATTTCCCCTTTACATCATAGTCCACAGAGTTCCCCTTTACATCATACTCCACAGAGTTCCCCCTTTATATCATAGTCCACAGAGTTCCCCCTTTATATCACAGTCCACAGAGTTCCCCCTTTATATCATAGTCCACAGAGTTCCCCCTTTATATCATAGTCCACAGAGTTCCCCCTTTATATCATAGTCCACAGAGTTCCCCCTTTATATCTGAACTTGCAGAGTTCCCTTTCACTGTAATGGGGACTCTGCAGACTCTGATGTAAGGGAGAACTCTGGGGACTCTAACATAAGGGATGCTCTGGTGTACAAAGAGGACTCTGATGTAAGGGGGAGCTCTGATGTAATGAGTGCTCTGAGAACCCTGATTTACCTTAGCATACTCACTTAGAGGCAGGATAGAGAAGGGGGGAGACAGTCCAGTCAGAATAATGTGTCCGGGTTTCAGACAGTCTGAAACCTGGACACATGATTCCAAACCCGAACTGTCCGGGTGAATCCCGAACAGGTGGCAACCCTAAGCTATGCCCAGTCCCCTCAAAAATCGCATTCAATTCACGCAAATCGCCAAAACACAAATCGCACGGTGAAATTGCATCAATTCACACCGCGTCAGTGGAGCATTTAACCCCTTGCAGTTCTGGGGGTAGGGGGGAGGGCACTGCAAGGGTAGATTTTGTCTGATTCCCAAAGTTCGGCTTCAGGACTTCTGGATCAGAACTCTTTACTTAACGAGGCGGTGCGGTAAAAGCGGCGTCACGCCGATAAGTACACAGATTAAGCTGGATATACCGTGTCACATTCGATCACCTAGAAAGGCGATAGGAAAAGTTGAGGCTTCTATCTTAGAATGTATAAAGTACATTTAGAGAAAACAGAAAACGAAATACTTGACATAGTTGTCTGCTAGTACCAAACAAACACGCCCGCCCCTCGTCATGACATCACCTATTTTGACAGCGTTTGACAGAGGAATGTACCAAATGGACAGAGGCAAAAATGACACACAGATATGGAAACAAATACCGTACATGCAGAAAATCTGTTTTAAAGAGGAGCGGTGAATTTTTTTTTTTTTTTTTTTTTGTTTTTCGGGTCGCAATTCGTAAATTCAAAAATTCGTAAATTTGAAAAATTTGAAAATCTAAAAAGAATAAAGAAAATCAGAAAATTCGAATGAATAGCTAACTAACTAACTAGAATAAATTGAAACAACAACCCTAAAGCCACATCTGTATAAACTTGATAGGCGGAGATGTTATTATTTTTTATTATTATTTTTTTTTTGTGGTTGAACTGGATGGACTTGTGTCTTTTTTCAACCTGACTAACTATGTAACTATGTTTTTAATTATTTTTGTTTTTAATTATTTTTGTTTTTAATTATTTTTTACTTGACCTGTTTGATATGACTTATTGTTAATAAAATATATTTTTGTACTATATAAAGTCCGAATTATGGCCCTGTGGTCCTTTACCCTTTCTCTCCTCCTAACTAACTAACTAATAATAACTAACTATTAAATTATAGGTATTGGAATTTCCTTTCAAATTTGGCTGTTAGTGAACGTAACAAATACGAATTTATCCAAAGGTACAAATTATCCGAAATAACGAATGCCGCATTTAAACAAATGCTCTTTTGGGGTTTTTTTTTGCCTTCGTCTGGATCAACTGTGGGTATAGAATGGGGTATATTGGATTGTATGATATTTTTTATTTTTATTTATTATTTTTTTTTTTTTATGGTTGAACTGGATGGACTTGTGTCTTTTTTTGGCCTAGCTAACTATGTAACTATGTAACTATGGAACAAGTAAAAAATAAATAATAATAATAATAATAATAATAAAAAGTTTGTATTATTATTATTATTATTATTATTATTGTTATTTATTATTATTAATTTGTTACATACCCTGCGGGTATTCGTTATTTCGGATAATTCGTAACTTCGGATAAATTCGTATTTGTTACGTTCACTAACAGCCAAATTTGAAAGGAAATTCCAATACCTATAATTTAATAGTCAGTAATAGTTAAATTATTATTAGCTGGTTATTATTTCAGATTTTCCAATTTTTGGGTTTTTGGATTTTCAAATTTATGAATATGCAGAAAAATTCATCAAACAGGTTTTCGTTAATTCGGATATTTCCGAATGAATGAATTTGTCGAAATTCGTTAAAAAACGGAACAAAGCGAATTGTACAATTCTAGCTATTTGTGTTGCTAACAAGTTCAGTCTGAAGCCCTGTGTTACTCTCCCATTCACATTGGCTTAGCACAACAACTCAACATTGGCTGATTGTGATTGGCTGTCACAGCGGTCACATGATCAAAAAACTCTCGACCACTAGTATGCACCAGGAGCTTGGAGCCTGCAGGGAGCGCGGTCGCACCACGGAAAGTGATTCACACATATATGAAGGCCACTCGGCATGAAGGCCCACGTGCCGAGAGGCCGCATATACAGGTCCATCTCAAAAAATTTGAATATCATCCAAAAGTTTATTTATTTCAGTAATTCAATTCAAAAAGTGAAACTCATATATTATATATAGATGTGTTACACACAGAGTGATATATTTCAAACATTTCTTTCTTTTAATGTTGATGATTATGGCTTGCCGCTCGTGAAAACCCAAAATTCAGTATCTAAGAAAATTTGAATATTACACAGGACCAAAAAAAAAAAAAGGATTTTTAATACAGAAATGTTGGCT
The DNA here is from genome assembly GCA_028564925.1 of Lithobates sylvaticus. NCBI lineage: Eukaryota > Metazoa > Chordata > Amphibia > Anura > Ranidae > Lithobates > Lithobates sylvaticus. Next base: position 28,812,740 of record CM053031.1, read on the forward strand.
TAGTGAAAAGTCTGTCCATGTACAGTATAGTTTGCACTCAATACTTGGTCGAGGCTCATTTTCCATGAATTACTGCATCAATGCGGCGTGGCATGGAGGTGATCAGCCTGTGGCACTGCTGAGGTGTTATGGAAGCCCAGGTTGCTTTGATAGCGGCTTTCAGTTCATCTGCATTGTTGGGTCTGGTGTCTCTCACAGTGACGTAACTAGAACCTTCAGGGCCCCGGTGCAAGAAACCATGAAGGGCCCCCCTGAACCCCAGCCGAGGCCCTTCCTTCCGAGTCCGGTGGTGGAACTCCAGGGCTCGGTCACAGGTACGACTTTTGTGAGCCCTGTAGTTCCACCACTGGTATCAGCAGTTTTTTTATTATTTTTTAGAAGGGGTTCCTGCACCCAAGGGAAATGGGTTCCCTGTCCTCTGGGGAGAAGTGGGTCCTGTTCCTAGGGGAGATGGGGTCCCCATTGGAGATGGGGTCCCTGTCCCCAGGTGAGAAGGGGTCCCTGTCCCCAGGACACATCTCTCAGAAAGACCTGTCAACATCTGTGTATGACGGGGAGGAGGGGGGGTGCTGGCAGACAAGCCTGCAGTGTCCTTTGGGGAGCCGGCTCTCATAGGGCTGCACTGCATCTGTGTGCTTAAAGTTTGTTTGCCGGCAGAAGCATGCAGTGCAGTGTGAGCCGGACTCAGGGGGAGGGACTCTGACTGGGGAGGACAGACACCAGACTGAGCCGCACTGCATGGAGCAGGAGAGGGGGACCCGGAGGAGTGGCAGAGGACACAGGTTGTGTGGGGAATGCACAACTAAAGAGCAGCCAGTGCGGTAGTCGAGCATGGAGCTCTGCTAGTCACTTCCAGCCACCCGTGCGCCCGGTGCCTAACTGCCTATGCTGCCACCGGCCATATGTAGAGGGGGCAGCATGGGCCCCTTGCAGCACAGGGCCCGGTTGCGCTCGCGACTGCTGCACCCCCTATAGTTACGCCCCTGGTCTCTCATCTTCCTCTTGACAATACCCCACAGATTCTCTATGGGGTTTAGGTCTGGCGAGTTTGCTGGCCAATCAGGCACAGGGATATACCATGATCATTACACCAGGTATTGGTACTTTTGGCAGTGTGGGCAGATGCCAAGTCTTGCTGGAAAATGAAATCCTCATCTCCATAAAGCTGGTCAGCCGAGAGAAGCGTGAAGTGCTCTAGAATTTCCTGGCAGAGGGCTGCGCTGACTTTGGACCTGACAAAAAAAAAAAGTGGACCAACACCAGCAGATGACATGGATCCCCAAATCATCACTGACTGTGGAAAATTCACACTGGACCTCATGCAACTTGGATTCTGCTCCTCCCCACTCTTCCTCCAGACTCCGGCACCTTGATTTCCAAATTAAATTCAAAATTGACTTTCATCCGAAAAGAGGACTTTGGACCACTGAGCAACAGTCCCGTCCTTTTTCTCCTTAGCCAAGGAAAGGCTTCTGACGTGGTCTCTGGTTCAGGAGTGGCTTGACACAAGGAATGTGACAGTTGTAGCCCATGTCCTGGAGACGTCTGTGTGTGGTGGTACTTGAAGTACTGACACCAACCGTAGTCCACTTCTTGTGAATCTCCCCCAAAATTCTTGAATGGTCTTTGCTTTACAATCCTCTCAAGGCTGCCGTTATCCCTGTTGCTTGTGCACCCTTTTCTACCACACTTCTTCCTTCCAATCAATGTTCCATTAATATGCTTGGATACAGCACTCTGTGAACAGCCAGCTTCTTTAGCAATGACCTTTTGTGACTTACCCTCCTTGTGGAGGGTGTCATTGATTGTCTTCTGGACAACTGTCAAGTCAGCAGTCCTCCCCATGATTGTGTAACCTACTGAACCAGACTGAGAGACCATTTGAGGGCTCAGGAATCCTTTGCAGGTGTTTTGAGTTAATTCGCTAATTAGAGTGTGACACCGTGAGTCTACAATATTCAACTTTTTCATAATATTCTAATTTTCTGAGATACAGAATTTTGTTTTTTTTCACTAGCTGTAAGCCATAATCATCAAAATAAAAAGAAAGAAATGCTTGAAATATATCACTCTGTGTGTAATGAATCTATATAATATATAAGTTTCACTTTTTGCATCGAATTACTGAAATAAATGAACTTTTTGATGATTCTCCAATTTTTTGCGATACACCTGTATGTGTGCGGCCAGCGTGAAGAGGTTAATCACTCTTCAGAGACCAAAGCAAGTGTGAAGGCGTGGCCTCGTCTACACTGGGCGTTAAAAACGCCGCTTTTAGAAGAGTTTGCCCTCTAAATGCCCCTCAATGTGGGCATGCACGCATAGGCTTTACAGGTGTTTAGAGGGAGAAAGAAAAATGCTGCCATTGCAAGACTACCTAAGGGATGCATTGACTGAAGAAGGGTGAGGAGCACTGCATTACAGGACCAATAGAAAGCCCTGGGAGGCGGAAGGGGGCTGAGCTAAGCTTGACTTGACTTTGAACAAGTCGAGAATTGAGCCTAACTTCAGCTGCCAGTATTTCTGGTCCTTCTGATTGAATTCATTTTATTTATTTTTTTCGGGAGGTTGCCCTCTGCATATTGAATATCCCAGGCTTGTGATCGGTCTACGGCAGTGGTCTCCAAAGTGCGGCCCTTTGCTTGCTTTTATCTGGCCGTTGGGGCACTATTTCATTTACTGACACAAGCAATGGAGCACAATTCTCCCCATCTGACACTAAAAAAGGTGCACAATTCCTCCCGATAACCCCAACAATGGGGCACAATTCTTCCTAATGACACCAGTAATGGGGCCAAATGACACCAATGATGGGGCAGAATTCCTCCCAATGGGGCCAATGACACCAATGATGTGGCACAATACCCTCATCTGACACCAACAAAGGTGCACAATTCCTCCCGATGACCCCAACAATGGGGCACAATTCTTCCTAATGACACCAGCAATGGGGCCAAATGACACCAACGATGGGGCAGAATTCCTCCCAATGGGGTCAATGACACCAATGATGTGGCACAATACCCCCATCTGACACCAACAAAGGTGCACAATTCCTCCCGATGACCCCAACAATGGGGCACATATCTTCCTAATGACACCAGCAATGGGGCCAAATGACACCAACGATGGGGCACGATTTCTCCAAATGGGGCCAATGACACCAATGATGTGGCACAATTCCCCTATCTGACACCAACAAAGAAGCACAATTCCTCCCAATGACACCAACAATAAGGCACAGTGACACCATCAATGGGGTGAAAATCCTCCCAGTGAGACCAACAATGGAGCCCAATGAGCACCAATGAAGGGGCACAATTCCTCCCAGTGACACCAACAATGGGGCCCAATGACACCAATGATAGCGTACAATTCCTCCCAACCACACCAATGATGGGGCAAAGTTTCTCTCACTGACACCAAAGATGGTGTATTGTTTACACCCACTTATACTGGGATATTTTCTACTCCCAGTGGCTACAGTCCGGCCCCCCTGAAGTCTGAAGGACGGTAAATTGGCCCTTTGTTTAGAAAGTTTGGAGACCCCTAGTCTACGGTATGAAACTATGCCAATCTTGGTGGATTTTCTGGCACATTCTGGTAAAATGAACCAATCGTAAATTCTCAAATTTTCCTACTCACCAGTCGCCCAGCCTCATTGTTATGGAGGTCTATGAGGGTTCGTATGTCGCTTTTCCCCTTTTTCCGCTTGGCATCCATGAACTGTCGCGACTTTTCGTAGCCGTACTCGACGTCATCTCCGCAGCCCCCCCACTCCCAGGCCGAGCCGTCGGCCCCGGGTCCCATGGCCAGCGGCGGAGGGGGCCCCCAGTTTCGCGTCACCTCGCATCCACACTGCATCAGCTCTCCCATGCTGCAGGCCTGGGTCACGGTGTGGATCACCCCGGCGGCGGTGATGGCGTAGACGAACGCCGTCTCGCGGATATCTGCAAGGCAACAGATCACAGAAAGTCAAAATTAAATTCATAACGTGCCCCGGAGACATTTGGAAATATTCAGCTGTCATTCAGTCTAATCATTCTGTAGAAATGATATGTTCTCTACAAGCGCCGGACTAAAACGGGAGCAAATTGCCAATTTTCCCGTGTCATGCGATAGCTCCGCTCTCTTGGCCGAAGTCCAATACGCTTTGGGGGTTTTGGTTTTGCCAACTGCAGGCCATTGTCAGCCACAGTGTAGTAAATGTAACATAATATAGTGCCAGCCACTGACTCCCTTATTTCATCTCCCCACTAATAACACTGGGCTCCTTTAGAGGAGACAAAAGCATCTATCTGAACAGTCCGGGTACAAATGAATATTAACAGAACTTAGAATATTTACATGAGTGTTTTATTTAACCTCTTCAATACCGGGCACTGTCACCCCCTTCCTGCCCAGACCAATTTTCAGCTTTCAGCGCTGTCCCACTTTGAATGACAATTGCGCGGTCACGCAACGCTGTACCCATATTTTTATTTTTCACACAAATAGGAGATTTCTTTTGGTGGTATTTAACCACCTCAATACAGGGCACTTACACTCCCTTCCTGCCCAAGCCAGCTTTCAGCGCTGTCGCTGTTTAAATGACAATTGCGCGGTCATGCTACACTGTACCCAAACAGAATTTTTATCATTTTGTTCCCACAAATAGAGCTTTCTTTTGGTGGTATTTGATCACCTCTGCGGTTTTTATTTTTTGCTAAACAAATAAAAAAAGACCTAAAATTTTGAAAAAAAAAAGTTTCTTTTGTTTCTGTTATAAAATTTTGTAAATAAATACGTTTTCTCCTTCACTGATGGGCACTGATAAGGCTGCACTGACGGGCGCTGATAAGGTGGCACCAATGAGGTGGCACTAATGGGCACTGAAAGGCGGCACTGATGGGCACTGGTAGGCGGCACTGATGGGCATTGATAGGCGGCACTGATGGGCACTCATGGGTGGCACTGTTGGGCACTAATGGGCACTAATGGGCACTGATAGGCAACACTGATGGGCACTGAAAAGGCTGCACTGATGGGTACTTATGGGTGGCACTGATAGGCGGCACTGCTGGGCACTGATGGGCAATGATAGGCGGCACTGATGGGCACTGATACGTGGCACTGATATGCAGCACTGATAGATGGCATTGTTAGGCATCACTGATGGCACTGGCAGGCATTGGGGATGGGCACTGATTGGCATTTCCCTGGTGGACAATTGTGGGTTTTTTTTTTTTTTTTTTTTTTACTAAATAAACAAAAAAAGGTTGAAAAAAAAATGTTTTTCTTTATTTCGGTTATACAATTTTGCAAATAAATAATCTTTCTTCAGAAATTTTGCCCAAACTGCATTCTGCTCCATTTCTTTGGTGAAAATAACCCAAATCCGTGTATATTATTTAGTCTGTAGGAAAATTATGCCGCGTACACACGACCGGACTTTGAGGGACTAGGTCCAACGGAACGAATCCGTCGGACAATTCGATCGTGTGTGGGCTCCATCGGACCTTTGCTGTCCAAAAATCTGACGGACTCGAGTCCGGTCCAAAAATCCGCTCGTCTGTGTGCTAGCCCAACAGACAAAAAAATAGAACGCTAGGGCAGCTATTGGCTGCTGGCTATGAACTTCCTTCTAGTCCGGTCGTACGTCGTCACGTTCAAATCCGTCGGACTTTGGTGTGATTGTGTGCCAAGTCCGTTCATTTGGAAAGTCCGCCGGAACTCCGCCGAAAGTCCATCGGGAAGACCGCTCGTGTGTACGCGGCATTAGAGTCCACAAACTCTAGGATACATATCTGAGGCCCGAAAACGCCAGGACAGTACAAATATCCCCAAAATTATCCCTTTTTAGAAAGTCTTTAGTAAGAGGCAATTTTTTTTGTCCAAATTTTTGGGAAAATTAAGAAATTTAAAAACAATAGTTTTTGTGTCACCAGTGCAGTACAGCATCATCATATAAAGATCAAGGACACTGACTGGTGATAGTATGTAAAAATAAATAAATACGTGTGTGTGTGTATATATATATATATATATATATATATATATATATATATATACAGGGGGTCTCCGGGTTACAAACGAGATAGGGTCTGTAGGTTTGTTCTTAAGTTGAATCTGTTTGTAAGTCGGAACAGGTAAATTTTTTAAATGTAGCTCCAACCAAAAAATCTATTTTTAAGCTTTTTGGAGAACATAGAGAAGGGTTATCACCCCTGTAACATTTGTTTTGCTGTCTGTGCCCCTGTTCAGAAGATTTCACCTCACCTTCTGTCCCAATGACAATTGGATTTTGAAAATTTTGGGTTGTTAGGGAAACATGGACTGGTGATAAAGCATCAGTGGAGGTACCCTTTTCCCTAATTAACTCTTACAGGAGTGAATTTCCCTTCCTAGAGGTGGATTTCCTCTCACTTCCTGTTGTCTCCCTCCGTTTGTAAGTAAGTCGTTTGTAAGTCGGATGTTTGTAAGTAGGGGACCCCCTGTATACACACACATTTAAAAAATTTAATAAAAAATAAAAATAAAAAAAATAATAAATAAATATATTATATATTATATTATACATATATTATATACATATATATATATATATATATTTATTTAATTACATTTTTTTAAATTGTTTAAATCATTTTTTAACACACTGTCACCATACAGTGTTACAATAATCACATTGTACTACTACTTTTTTTTTACATTTTTTGACTGTGTAGCACCCTGATTAGGCAGGGATGCTCCTAAATTTGCATATACAAATTTTTTTTCCCCATTCCATTCACGTTGGGGGATCACTTCAGCGGTGTCTCCGGGCCGTGTGACGTCAACGCGTTTCGTCCAGACGAAGCTACGTAACGCGTATGCGTATACACCCTCTGCAGACATAGACCAGGACACACTGTTGCAATACCGTTGGACTTCCGGGAGTACACCACATAACATTCCGCACAGTATTTGAGCTAAACTCCTCTGCCTCTGGATGCAAATATATGCACAAGAGGTGAAAACACTGCAGCTTCACACAGGGCTGGTGCAAAGATTTTTGACACCCTAGGCAAAACCTAATTTAGCCGCCCCCCCCCCCTCCCCATTGGCTCCACCCCTGACTCCACTCCCTTTGCCCTGCCCATGTATAACCCACCTTTTTAATAAAGTGCCCATCAAATGCAGCCCACCAGCGCCCATCTAATGCAGCCTCACCAGCGCCCCTCAATGCAGCCTCACCAGTCCCCCTCAATTCAGCCTACCATAGGATGAGTACATGGATTGAAAACTGGCTACAAGGGCGAGTTCATAGGGTGGTGATAAATGGGGAGTACTCGGAATGGTCAGGGGTGGGTGGTGGGGTCCCCCAGGGTTCTGCGCTGGGACCAATCCTGTTTAATTTGTTCATAAACGACCTGGAGGATGGGGTTCGGGATAAACAGTTCAATCTCTGTATTTGCTGACGATACTAAGCTAAGCAGGGCAATAACTTCTCCGCAGGATGTGGAAACCTTGCAAAAATATCGGAACAAATTAATGGGGTGGGCAACTACATAGCAAATGAGGTTCAATGTAGAAGAATGTAAAATAATGCATTTGGGTGGCAAAAACATGAATGCAATCTATAGACTGGGGGGGAGAACCTCTGGGGGAATCTAGGATGGAAAAGGACCTGGGGGTCCTAGTAGATGATAGGCTCAGCAATGCCAAGCTGCTGCAAGCAAAGCAAACAGAATATTGGCATTAAAAAGGGGATCAACTCCAGAGATAAAACGATAATTCTCCTGCTCTACAAGACTCTGGTCCGGCCGCACCTGGAGTATGCTGTCCAGTTCTGGGCTCCAGTCCTCAGGAAGGATGTACTGGAAATGGAGCGAATACAAAGGGCAACAAAGCTAATAAAGGGTCTGGAGGATATTAGTTATGAGGAAAGGTTGCGAGCACTGAACTTATTCTCTCTGGAGAAGAGACGCTTGAGAGGGGATACGATTTCGATTTCAATATACAAATACCGTACTGGTGACCCCACAATAGGGATAAAACGTTTTCACGGAAGGGAGTTTAACAAGACACGTGGCCACTCATTAAAATTTGAAGAAAAGAGGTTTAACCTTAAACTACATAGAGGGTTCTTTACTGTAAAGCCCCATACACACGGTCGGACAATCCGCGGACCAGGTCCGTCGGACCATGTCCGTCATACTTTGTCCGATGTTGGTTTTGCGTACACACGGTCGGACAAAGTTGTCGGAAAATCCGATCATTCTGAACGTGGTGACGTTTGTTGCCTACGACGGGACTACGTAGAGGCTAGTAGCCAATAGCTTTGGTCTTGTAATGTGATCTGAGCATGCGTAGCACTTTGTCCGGTCGGACAACCGTACACACGATCGGATTTGGTGTGATCAGACCGTGTTGACGGCAAAGATTTCCAGCAGGAGATAAGACTTTGTCCGTCGGACAAACCGACGAACACTGTCCGATGGTGCATACACACGGTCTGATTTTTCAACAACCTTGTCCGATCGGACAGAATCCATGAAAAAGTCCGACCGTGTGTACGGGGCTTAAGAGTGGCAAGGATGTGGAATTCCCTTCCACAGGCGGTGGTCTCAGCGGGGGGCATCTATAGTTTCAATAAACTATTGGATAAGCACCTGAACGACCGCAACATACAGGGATATACAATGTAATACTGACATATAATCGCACACATAGGTTGGACTGGTGTCTTTTTTCGACTTCACCTACAATGTAATCACGTTTCTTAGAACATCGAACGTTGTGCAACGTTGGGCTCCACACCGGCCGGTGATCTGGGGGGGGGGGGGGGGGGTCTGGACAGCCCTCATCTTCTGCCCCTGTTTGTCTTTCTTGCTGCCTCTGAAAGGTTCTCAGTCTTGCAGGGATCCTTCAGCAGGTGCCCCAGGCAAAGATATAACTCAGGAGTCAGACACATCGCAAGGCGTCAGGGACATTCCACACACATCATGCTCACTTAAGAGACTCACTCTGCATGTCCATCAAATTCCGCGGTGAAAAAGGCGAAAATCCTCTTCAGCGACAGAATGGGTTTACATTAAGGGGAGGCGAGGGGAGAAAAAAAAACTGACTTAAGCCTGTGAAATGCAGAGTCACTGCCAGACAAAAAAACGGGGCCCCAGGGGCCACGGATCGTTCATGCAGGCCATCACGTTTTTTTTTTTTTGTAGAACGTACAACTAGATGCCAACCCCAACTGGATGACATTTTTGCAAAAACACAGTAACATTTATTTTCACATTTTCTTCCAATACGTTGTTCTATCTCAGTGCTGCTGATCGCCTCCAGCCTCTTTTAGCCACTTCCCATCTACATGCGCTCGCTTAATGATCGTCAGCTGCAAATCATTGTTCTGGACCAACTTCCCCCACGGTGACATCGGTAGACCGCGCCTGCACGATGTGCGTGGCTGCTTATAGTTTCCATGTGACGGGGTGACAATGCAGGAGAGCAAATAGGAGACAGGGACACAGCGTTGTTGTCACCATATAAAAGGAAGTGCATGAACAAAGACGTTCATGGCAGGATCAACAGGTATTATTTTAACCAAATGCCGCCCACCATATAGCAATATGACGTTGGCAAAGTGGTTGCGATATCCTGACTGGACCTCAAATGACGTCGCCAGGATATCAAGCCGCTACGCACCCCTGGGGGCGCGCATCGCGGCGAATGTTGTTACGGCGTGTCAGTCTGACACACCGCAACTCCGATCTAGATAAAGAGTCTCTGACGGAGACTCTTTACCATGTGATCAGCCATGTCCAATCACGGCTGATCACAGTGTAAACTGGAAGAGCCGTTGATTGGCTTTTCCTCACTCGCGTCTGACAGACGCGAATAGAGAAGAGCCGATCAGCTGCTCCTCTGACACCACCAGGTATGCCACCCAGACCACCGGGGATGCCAATCAGTGCCCACAATGGATGCCAATCAGTGATGCCCATCAGTACCATCCATTAGTGTATTTCAGTGCCGCCTATCAGTGCTCAACCGTGCTACCTTTCAGTGCCCATGAGTGCTGCCTTTCAGTGCCCATCAGTGCCGCCTTTCAGTGCCCATCAGAGCCACCTATTAGTGCCGCCTATCAGTGCCCATCAGTGCCCATCAGTGCCCATCAGTGTCACCTCATCAGTACCTTTGCTTTGTCATCCAAATGAATGGGTGGGTTGGTTGGGAGGTGGTTGGATGGATGAATGGGTGGATGGAGGAATGGATGGGTGGATGGATGAATTGGTGGGCGGATGAATTGGTGGGCGGATGAATGGGTGGGTGGGTGGATGAATGGGTGGGTGGATGGATGAATGGGTGGGTTGGTTGGGGGGTGGGTGGGTTGGTTGGGGGGTGGGTGGATGGATGAATGGGTGGATGGGTGGATGGATGAATGGGTGGGTGGGTGGATGGATGAATGGGTGGGTGGATGGATGAATGGGTGGGTGGGTGGATGGATTAATGGGTGGGTGGGTGGATGGAGGAATGCGTGGGTTGGTTGGGGGGTGGTTGGATGGATGGATGGAGGAATGGATGGGTGGATGGATAAATTGGTTGGCGGATGAATGGGTGAGTGGATGGATGGGTGGATGAATGGTTGGGTGGGTGAATGAATACATAGATAGATGTCTGATAATGTTAATATTACAGTTTATTCACCTGCAGAAATATTTGTGTGTTTTCTAAGTGGAAGTCTCCTTCCCTCGTACACTCCATCAGATTTAATAAAGGTCCCGCCTCCCCTTGCGACGTGGGTGAATGGGTGGGTGGGTGGATGGATGGATGGATGAACGGGTGGGTGGATGTATAAATGGGTGGGTGGATGTATAAATGGGTGGGTGGGTGGATGGAATAATGAGTAGATGGATGGATGAACGGGTGGGTGGATGGGTGAATGGGTGGATGAATGAACGAGTGGATGGATGAACGGGTGGGTGGGTGAATGAGTGGGTGGATGGATGAATGGGTGGGTTGGTTGGGGGTGGTTGGATGGATGAATGGGTGGATGGATGAATGGGTGGATGGAGGAATAGATGGGTGGATGGATGAATTGGTGGATGGAGGAATGGATGGGTGGGTGGATGAATTTGGTTGGATGGGCGGATGGATGAACGGGTGGGTGAATGGATGAATGGGTGGGTTGGTTGGGGGGTGGTTGGATGGAGGAATGCGTGGGTGGATGGATGAATGGGTGGGTGGATGGATGAATGGGTGGATGGAGGAATGGATGGGTGGATGGATGGATGGGTGGATGGATGGATGGATGGGTGGATGGGTGGATGGATGAATGGGTGGGTTGGTTGGGTGGTGGTTGCATGGATGAATGGGTCGATGGAGGAATGCTTGGGTGGATGGATGAATTGGTGGGCGGATAAATGGGTCAGTGGATGAATGGGTGGATGAATGGTTGGATGGGTGGGTTGGTTGGGGGGTGGATGGGTGGGTGGGTTGGTTTGGGGGGTGGTTGGATGGATGGATGGATGGATGAATGGGTGGAAGAATGGCTGGATGAATGGGTGGATGAATGGGTGGATGGAGGAATGGATGGGTGGGTGGCTGGGTTGGTGGGTGGGTGGATGGATGAATGGGTGGATGGAGGAATGGATGGGTGGATGGATAAATTGGTGGGCGGGTGAATGGGTGAGTGGATGGATGGGTGGATGAATGGTTGGATGGATGGGTGGGTGGGTTGGTTGGGGGGTGGTTGGATAGATGGATGGATGGGTGGGTGAATGGGTGAGTGGATGGATGGGTGGATGAATGGGTGGATGGATGGGTGGATGGATGGGTGGATGAGGTGGATGGATGGGTGGATGGATGGGTGGATGGATGGTCTGAGGAATGGATGGGTGGATGGAGGAATGGATGGGTGGATGGATGGGTGGATGGATGGGTGAATGGATGGTCTGAGGAATGGATGGGTGGATGGAGGAATGGATGGGTGGATGGATGGGTGGATGGATGGGTGGATGGAGGAATGGATGGGTGGATGGAGGAATGGATGGGTGGATGGAGGAATGGGTGGGTTGGTGGGGGGGTGGTTTGATGGATGGATGGGTGGGTGGATGAATGGGTGGATGGATGGGTGGATGGATGAATAGGTGGGTGGATGGAGGAATGGATGGGTTGGTGGATGGATGAATGGGTGGGTGGATGGATGAATGGGTGGATGAATGGGTGGATGGAGAAATGGATGGGTGGGTGGCTGGGTTGGTGGGTGGGTGGATGGATGAATGGGTGGATGGAGGAATGGATGGGTGGATGGATAAATTGGTGGGCGGGTGAATGGGTGAGTGGTTGGATGGGTGGGTGGGTTGGTTGGGGGGTGGTTGGATAGATGGATGGATGGGTGGGTTGATGAATGGGTGGATGGATGGGTGGATGGATGGGTGGATGGAGGAATGGATGGGTGGATGGAGGAATGGGTGGGTTGGTGGGGGGGTGGTTCGATGGATGGATGGAGGAATGGATGGGTGGATGGATGAATGGGTGGGCGGATGAATGGGTGAGTGGATGGATGGGTGGGTGAATGGTTGGGTGGGTGAATGGTTGGGTGGGTGAATGAATACATAGATAGATGTCTGATAATGTTAATATTACAGTTTATTTCACCTGCAGAGATATTTGTGTGTTTTCTAAGTGGAAGTCTCCTTCCCTCGTACACTCCATCAGATTTAATAAAGGTCCCGTCTCCCCTTGCCACCATATAAATGACATAATTTAGCCGTCGCGGGACGGAAGCCATGTCTGCTCAGTAGAGCGATCTTTCCTGTCTCCCGGTGTACGGGCTGCATTTCCGCTGTGCCGCGCACCTTTGCTTTGTCATCCAAATCAAATACTACCTTTGCCAAATCATTTAGTAGATGCAGCTAAAAATATCCCAAATTATAGCTTTGCAGGGAGCAGCGGAGGAAGCGGTGGCATGAAAAGTAAGTGGTTTCCCTCCATTACGGAGCGATTAAGCTATTTAAATGCCATAGTAAAAACTGTGCCATCCGTAACTCCGGGGTCAGGCTAACCTGGGAACCCAATGTGTACGGGGTCCTGGGGCCCTTGTTAAAGGGGCACTACAATTTAACTTGCAAGGGTGCTTTTCCAGGGACTGTCATTGATAACTTTGGTAAAGCGCAAAGAACTTATCAAAGCTCAGGATATTTAAAGGGTCGGAAAGGTTTCTTCCCTCTTTTTTCCAAGATATTCACTTAAATAATCTCATACTTCCTATACAACACAATGTTGCTTGTTTTAGGATAACTAGTCCTTTAAAAGATCAATAGACATAAAAGATGGACTATGTTAAATCAAGGTAAGAGCCCTAAGGTAAGTAGGAGCGGGGGAACAATTACATACCCTGTTTCCCAAAAAATAAGACCTAGCGTGATTGTCATGATGGCTGCAATATAAGCCCTACCCCCCCCCCAAATAAGCCCTAGTTAAAGTCCTTGTAGGTCTTATTTTCAGGGTAGGGCTTATTTTCGGGGAAACAGGGTAGGGCTTATTTGGGGGGGTGGGGCTTATATTGCAGCCATCACCGACAATCACGCTAGGTCTTATTTTCGGGTAAACAGGGCAGTTACATAGTAGGTAAGGTTGAATACTATAAGTATTGAATACCCTAATACTTACCTGAGCCGATTCAGCGATGTGCACGAGAGCCTCAGCTGTCCCAGGACTCCCTCTTCTCATTGGCTGAGACAGCAACAGGAGTCATTGGCTCCCACTGCTCTCAATCACAGCCAGTGAGCCAATGAGGAGAGAGCTGGGGACTCTATATGTCTGAGGGATGCATAGAGCAGGGCTTGGGAGGGAGCATGCACCAGTGCCCCCAGAGCAAGCAGCTTGCTATTGGGGGCACTGGTCAAGTGAGGGGGAGCCAGGAGCGCCAGTGGGGGAATCAAGAAGAGGAGGATCGGGGGTGCTCTGTGCAAAACCATTACACAGAGCAGGTAAGTATGCCATTTTTTTTTCTCTAAAAGACGAACCTTTACTACCACTTTAACTGAACAAGCTGAAGTTAGAAGCTGATTGGCTACCATGCACAGCTGCACCAGATTCTTAGTGCTCCAGTGTTAGTAAGGCTCCATTCACGCTGGTGCGACTCCAAAGTCCTGCGATTTACATTGCGACTTTGATGGAGCTTTGGATGGGTGCGACTTGGATGTGACTTTGGCTGTTGTACGTATAGCATTCAGATGTGACTTTCGTGCAACTTTTGAGACTTTACATTGCAGTCTATGGCACTCAAGTCACGTCAAAGTAGTGCAGGAAGCTTTTTAAAGTGGCTGCGACTATAAGTCACATAGATTTGAATGGCTTCCATTAAAACACGAGGGCTGCGATTTCGTCATGCGACTTTCTGTGTCCAAAGTCACATCACAAGTCACACTATTGTGAATGGAGCCTAATGCCGCATACACGCGGTCGGACTTTCCGACGGCAAATTTGCGATCGGAGCTTATTGTCGGAAATTCCGACCTTGTGTAGGCCCCATTGGACAGTTTACATCGGAATTTCCTGTCGCACAAAATTTGAGATCTGGTTCTCAAATTTTTCCGACAACAAAATCCGTTCACGGAAATTCCGATCGTGTGTAGACAAATCTGACGCACAAAGTTCCACGCATGCTCGGAATCAAGCAGAAGAGCCGCCCTGGCTATTGAACTTCATTTTTCTCGGCTCTTCGTACGTGTTGTACGTCACCGTGTTCTCGACGCTCGGAATTTCCGACCAACTTTGCGTGACCGTGTGTATGCAAGACAAGTTTGAGCCAACATCCGTCGGAAAACAAAACATGGATTCTGTTGTCGGAATGTCCGATCGTGTGTACGCGGCATAAGTCTCTGCCATGGATTGAGTTCCAAAAGAGTTCCAGTTGGGCGCTCTGTAGCAGGGCTGGTGCAAGGATTTTTGACAACCTAGGCAAAACCTAATTTTGCCGCCCCCCCTGGCTCCACCCGTGACCCCACCCCCTTTGCCATGCCCTTGTATACCCCACCTTTTTAATGAAGTGCCCATCACATGCAGCCTACCAGCTTCCATCAATGCAGCCTCACCAGCGCCCATTAATGCAGCCTCACCAGCGCCCATTAATGCAGCCTACCAGTGCCCATCAATG
This sequence comes from Lithobates sylvaticus, assembly GCA_028564925.1. Classification (NCBI taxonomy): domain Eukaryota; kingdom Metazoa; phylum Chordata; class Amphibia; order Anura; family Ranidae; genus Lithobates; species Lithobates sylvaticus. The sequence goes on from CM053031.1 coordinate 28,827,864, forward strand.
CAGCTTCACCAGCGCCCATTATTGCAGCCTCACCAGCGCCCATTAATGCAGCCTCACCAGCACCCATCAATGCAGCCTACCAGTGCCCATCAATGCAGCTTCAACAGCGCCCATTATTGCAGCCTCACCAGCGCCCATTAATGCAGCCTCACCAGCACCCATCAATGCAGCCTACCAGTGCCCATCAATGCAGCTTCAACAGCGCCCATTATTGCAGCCTCACCAGCGCCCATTATTGCAGCCTCACCAGCGCCCATCAATGCAGCCTACCAGTGCCCATCAATGAATGTTTGCTTGCTTCAATTCATTCGGGAGAAGGGAGACAGACACAGTCCTCCACCGCCGCTGCGCCTCTGGCACAATCTGCGAATGGAGTGACGGCTGCCTGCTGATGCTGAGACTTAATTGCTTGCTGCAGAGAGAAGAGAGTAGGAACACCAGTGGCCAGGCACCCCCCCCCCCGGCAGCAGGGCGCCCTAGGCGGCTGCCTAGTTTGCCTAGTGGTAGCACCGGCCCTGCTCTGTAGACTGTACATAGCTATGGAGATCAGGGTGGTCCTCCTTTAAAATTACTACTTCAGAAGCCTCTAAGGGGTTTCCCTTTTTTCTTTTTTTTTTTTTTTAAATGCTTTAATTGCTTCAAGTTCAAAAGTCAATCAATAAAGACGATGGGAGTTTACACATCAGAGGGCCATAAATCCCCAATGAGTGTGTTTTGATGTGTAAATGGCGGCTAAACGGCACTTAGACCCATTAGGGTCATATAAGTGAGAGCTCCCAGGGAATTCTGGGACTTGGCATGGGACACCATGGAGGACACAAATTCCGAGCACTGAGGGTTCTGATTGGCTGGGGGGGGGGGGGATCTGCGCAGTAAATCATGCGTCAGACAGCAAAACATTCTTTTTCTTTATTAAACCCACACATTGTCTCGGAGCATTCATAATTACTGCATTACACACCGGGGGAACATGTCTAAGCAATAAAGCCGGGGACTTATGTAGAACATCGCAATAATCTGACTTCTGCCTGCAGGGGAGAAGAGAACGCAGCGTGCAAAGGAACGTCTATCCCTCCAACAGCAATCTCCGAAAAACATCCCTGAGATCCCGGAACAAGCTGTGTGTTGTGTTCACAGCTGCCTGGACAGACCAACGAGTGGCTGGTGGTCAGTAGACCTCCGGGGTCCCGATCGGCGATGGCCATCTTCACTTACTTGGTATGGCGCGGGCAAGACGAGGATGCCAAATTATGCTACAAAAATTAACTTTTGTTGAGAGAAAAAAAAAAAAAACATTCTCCTCTGGGTGATCGATGTACATTGCGAGTATTCTAACAAAGTTTGTTGCAGATTCCTACCTTTTGCTAGACATGCAATTCGTTTCGTTTTTCGTTTTTTTTCGTTATTTTCGTTCGTTTTCGTACGAATGAACGAATCGTTCGAATCGTACGAATCCGATTAACGAATCATTCGAATCGAACGAATCCGAAAAACAACGAAAATCCGAAAAAAACAAAACAAATTAGAAACAACGAATGTACTAATGAAGAAAATCCGAAAAAAAAAAACAAAAACGAACGAAAAAATTTGTACATTCGTAACTTTTTTTTGTTTGTTGTTGAATTGGTAATTTTCCGTGTCCCTTACAATGGCGCTGCTTAACGTGCCTCGAATGGATTGAACAAAAAAATTCGTACATTCGTAACTTTTTTTTTTTCGATTCGTAATTTTCCGTGTCCCTTACAATGGCGCTGCTTAACGTGCTTCGAATGGATTGAACAAAAAAATTCGTACATTCGTAACTTTTTCTTTTTGATTTGTAACTTTTTTTTTCGATTCGTAAATTATTAAAATGTAATAATAGCATACACATATACACATATACATGTTACGAATGTACGAATAAATACGAACGTGTCCGAAAATTAAACTAACGAAAAAACGAATCAACGAAAAAATAACTCTTACGAATGTACGAATCATTACCAATACGAACACCGACGACTTACGAATGTACGAATCGTTACGAATCAACGGAAACGAAAAAAACTAAAAGAAAATAAACAAATTTTTTTGTTGTGCACATGTCTACCTTTTGCTATTCTGAAGAAATAGCTGTTTGTTTGTCTGTGTTTTATCGTTATCAATCAGCTGCTGCACTTGTAGGGTTCCTAATGAGGAAGGTGGCAGGGTCTGCATCCTTTTAGGTCGTATCTAACCAAAAATTACATTTTTGTTGCAGGAGATGGTGATCAGTGAGAAGAATGTTCCCTACATGTTACATCAATGGGAAGTGGTCTTCAATAGGAAGAAGACTCCTTACATTGGTGATCAATGGGTACAATACTCCTTATTTTGGTGGTCATAGGGAAGAACACAGATTTTTACATACTGTCCCTGGTTTTACTGAGGCTGGCAACCCTGATGGGGCCCCCTAGTGGCCCGGGGCCCTCGGGAAGTGCCCGAGTGGCCGAATGGTCAGTCCGCCCTTGGGGAAGAATGCCCCCTTATTGATAGCTAAAAAGATCATTGGTGTTACTGTTTGCAACTCATGGGGCCCCCGGGCGATAAGAGATTATGGGGCCCCCGGGCAATCAGAGACTATGGGGCCACACAGTATACACACACACACAGTATACAATCACACAGTATACACAGACATGTACACACAGTATACACACACACACAGTATACAATCACACAGTATACACATACATGTACACACAGTATACACAGACATGTTTCTATTGGCTGAGAAGGTACTGGAGAGGTGGGGCAGCTATAATCTCTGGATTTTTAGACCAAAAGGATGTCGGTAAGGGACATTTCAGAAACAGATGTAAAAAAAACCACAGATTTTTACATACTGTCCCTGGTTTTACTGAGGCTGGCAACCCTGATGGGGCCCCCTAGTGTCCCGGGGCCCTCGGGAAGTGCCCGAGTTGGCTGAATGGTCAGTCCGCCCCTGGGGAAGAATGCCCCCTTATTGATAGCTAAAAAGATCATTGGTGTTACTGTTTGCTTATCTCATTGCTCAAGGAACCCCTAGCAACTTCTAGAGCAGGGGTCTCAAACTGGTGGCCCTCCAGCTGTTTCAAAAGTCCCATCATGCCTCTGCCTGTGGGAGTCATGCTTGTAACTGTCAGTTTTGCAATGCCTCATGGGAATTGTAGTTTCGCAACAGCTGGAGGGCCGACAGTTTGAGACCCCTGCTCTAGAGGAACCCTAATGTCCCACAGAACCCTAGATGAGAAAGGTTAGGATTAACTAATAGAAAGTCTGAAATATAAGCTAGTGCTTCCTCAGTGCTGGTCCCCTACATGCCTAAGGCCCCTTTCACACTGGGGCCGGAGCGGCGTCAGCGGTAAAGCAGCGCTATATTTAGCGCTGCTTTACCGTCGTTTTAGCAGCGGTATTCGGCCGCTAGCGGTGCGGTTTTAACAGCGGCTCTTTGCGGCGGTATTGCCGCGGTATTACGGCGGTGTCCCATTGATTTCAATGGGTAGGAGCGGTATAGGAGCGGTGAATACACGGCTCCTTCACCGCTCCAAATTTACTGCTAGCAGGACTTTTTTGACCGTCCTGCTAGCGCACCGCTCCAGTGTGAAAGCCCGCCGGCTTTCACACTGGAGTGAATGGGGCCGGATTTTTTCAGGCGCTGTACAGGTGCTATTTTTAGCGCTGTAGCGCCTGAAAAACGCCCCAGTGTGAAAGGGGGCCCAAGCGTTTGGTCACATGTTATCTGAGCAGAGCATTGGCCACTCTAAATTTCACCGTCCCTCAGCAAATATCACACAACCAAATGCTTAGACTTTTCATTATGTGAGTTGCATTGGAAGGAGCATGGAGCAGCTTTTTCTTAGGAAAAGGTATTTTAGCTCCTTTATGAACCTGTATTCACCAATGCCAGCAAGTATGCTACATAGATTTATAATAATGTGTGACCATAAGGTCCATGTCATAGTAGCGAAACTTTCATTGTAAGAACACATAGTTACATAGTTAGTCAGGTTGAAAAAAGACACAAGTCCATCTAGTTCCACCACAAAAAAAAAAAACAATATCATACAATCCCATATACCCAACTCTATACCCAGTTGATCCAGAGGAAGGCGAAAGACCCCAGCAGAGCATGCTCCAATTTGCTACAGCAGGGGAAAAAATCCCTTCCTGATCCCCCGAGAGGCAATCAGATTTTCCCCGGATCAACTTTACCTATAAATGTCAGTACCCAGTTATATTCTGTACATTTAGGAAATAATCCAGGATCTACTGAGCTTACCAGAACCAACCTCTGGAGGGAGTATATCCCACATTTTCACAGCTCTTACTGTGAAGAAACCTTTCCATATTTGGAGATGAAATCTCTATTCCTCTAGACGTAAAGAGTGCCCCCTTGTCCTCTGTGATGACTGTAAAGTGAATAACTCAACACCAAGTTCACTATATGGACCCCTTATATATTTGAACATGTTGATCATATCCCCCCTTAATCTCCTCTTATCAAGAATGAATAAATTCAGTTCCTCTAATCCTTCCTCATAGCTGAGCTCCTCCATGCCTCTTATCAGTTTGGTTGCCCTTCTCTGCACTTTCTCCAGTTCCCCGATATCCTTTTTGAGAACTGGAGCCCACCAGGTGCAGAAAAAAATACTCAGATGCTTTCATGTGTTGCTCCCTTTCAAGCCAGATGAGTGACATGTCGCTCCCTTGCTGACAAGCACTGCAGAATTAAAGCGGAGCTCCACCCACACCAAAAATATTAAAAGTCAGCAGCTACAAATACTGCAGCTGCTGACTTTTAATAAATGGACACTTACCTGTCACAGGTTCCAGCGATGTCGGCAAAATGTGACGAGCGAGCGCTCGTCTCTCGGCTGCCCCCGCCGCCATCCTCTGTCAGGGAATCAGGAAGTGAAGACGCAACGTCTTCACTGCCCGGTTCCCTACAGCGCATGCGCGAGTCGTGCTGCGCGCCTCTATTGGTCCCCGTTGTGTCCTGGGAACTGTGTTTCCCAAGACACAACGGGGCATCTTCGGATAGGGGCGGGGCAGCTCCGGATAATTCGTCACAGAAGTGGGTGCAGATACCTGTATTATACAGGTATCTGCACCCCCCTCCCCCCTGAAAGGTGCCAATTGTGGCACCGGAGGGAGGGTGGAATCCGATAAGCGGAAGTTCCACTTTAGGGTGGAACTCCGCTTTAAGTAGGTAACTGGCGAGGGTACGATACCTTGCTCATCTGGCCAACGTGGAGGTGACATAGCGGAGTATTTCTTTATCTTGTATAGTAATTCTGCTGCTGGTGATTTGTCACCAGCCACATGATTGCTGGTGTAATGTTGGCCAATGTCTTCTATAAATGAACATCGCTAATGCCTTGTAACGTCATCTCCATCCCTCCCTTGTGGTGACCCTTCTCACCTCAATACCATTTTATGTTCCACAGATATCTCATGTCATTGCTTGTTGAGCCTCTTCTAGCTGTTAATTATGATAACACTGATAACAAGCACTGCAATAATAGTTTAAATTATTCTAGCCCAGGGCTACATGGAGCTCCCTAATAAGTAATGTTGAGTTACGGTATGCTGCTAATTAACACCGTGGACTGGTAACTTGGCTCATTTCCTAATCCTCTCCGTTGACACCTCTCAGGGGTGGAGAAGACCTGCGCTCACCTTGCTGAAGGATCTTTCCAAAGTACTTGTTGTGACCGGTGCAGTTCCACCGCCGTGACCTGAACTGGTACTGACACTCGCGCACTCCCATCTTGGCGCCCTTAGCCACCTCGTGGACGATCTCCGGCTCGGTCTGGCAGAGCTCAGCCTGCTTACCCGCCAGGCGCTTGGTTTTGCGGCATATGCTGTTGGGGTCCATCACCAGGGGGCTTCCAACTGCCCTGCCAAATCCGTAAAAGAAAGAAAAAAAAATGAGATTAGCGCAATGTATCCTAACCTGAGCCTCCCATAGCTGTCTCCATGCAGGGGCGAGGCAACAAGTTAAAGCTGAACTCTAGGAACATACAGTATAAACAATGGAAATGAATGCGGTTTTGTAATCATTAATAATACATCAATATGGAAAAACAGGATAATACCTAAAACCGCCCCTAGGTGTACCCCTCCGCGCTAATGGTTTGTGTGCTCCTTAAAATACAATGGATCACTCATAATTCATTATGTGAATATAAAATAATATAAAATACCAAGTGACGGTAATAGCAGCTACTAAGAAATACAAAATATGGAAAATATGGCAATAGTAAAAAAGTCAAAAAAATCATTATTAATACATCATTCGTTTTTTTTTTTTTTTTATAAATGCAGTGTAAGTACCGGAATTTGACCTGGTATCAGCCTTGTTGCAGTCCCTGTACAGCAGGGCTGGAGTGTGCAAAGAAGAAGAAACGCAAGCAGCCAATCAGTGACAAGGAACGTGCTGGTATGCTGATAAGAGCAAAGAGCAGTAAGATGAGCTCATCAGTGCACTGCTCCCCCTTTCACTGTCCAGTCACAGGCCAGGGTGGGTGCATAATGACCTGGGCTGGGTATCAGACTGAGGACATCTAGAGGCAGAGAAAAGTACTGCAAGGAAAATCTCTGGATTGAAGGTGAGTTTTGGAGCAAATTCTGTTTTATTTATTTTATTCTATTTTATCTTGCTTATCTTTTATTAGGTTATTCATTTTTATCTTGATATTTTTGGCTAAAGTTCTTTAGTTTAATCCCTCCCTTCCCAGCAACAAATTTTCTTCACTCCTTTGCAGCTCTGCGATTAAGGAAAGCAACCCCAGTAAGCTCCAAAACACTCTAGCTGGAGCTTACAGAAGAAGTTTGGGTACTAACATTTATAGGTAAAGTTGATTCGGGGAAAATCTGATTGCCTCTCGGGGGATCAGGAAGGGATTTTTTTCCCCTGCTGTAGCAAATTGGAGCATGCTCTGCTGGGGTTTTTCACCTTCCTCTGGATCAACTGTGGGTATAGAGTTGGGTATATGGGTATTCCATCGAAAATTCCATCGAAAATGCATGTAAATGTGTTCTGTGCAAATGGGGTAAAATCGAATTGAAATAAAAAAATAACAGTGTGAATGCGATAAATACCACATTATGGCCACTGAATGGCGCCAAGTATCATAGGAAATAAGTATGGTCCTCAGCTCCATCTATTGGCCACAATGCAGTATTTCCCCTATTCATCCAGTTTTTTCTTTTAACTCATAGCATTTGATTTGCAGAGAATGTAGCCTCAGAACCTTCGATTTTGCCCCATTCGCACAGCTATGCAATTTTGTTTTATAAATATATCCCTTAGGCTCTTTTCACACTTATACGACTTGTCCCACGATTTGGGACTGCAAAGCAGCATGAAAAGTCGTTCCCCATGATTTCCAATGACAGCCATTCATATTAGTACGACTTCAAGTCGTTCCGACTTCAAAGTAGTCCCTGCACTACTTTGGTCCGATTTTGATGCCACTTACACAGGCATTCCTTGAAATCGCGGAAAAATCATGGCAAAATCGCGGCAAAAAATTGCGGTAAACTTGCGCGACTTTGAAGTCGCACAAGTGTGAAAGGGGCCTTAGCTTGACTGCTGGTACCTCCAGGTTCCACCCTTCTATCTTATGCCCCGTACACACGGTCGGAGTTTCCGGCGGAAAATGTCCTATCGGACCATGTTGTCGGAAAATCCGACCGTGTGTGGGCTCCATCGGACTTTTTCCGTCGGAAATTCAGACGGAAAAAATTTGAGATCCTGCTCTCAAATTTTCTGACAACAAAGTCCGATCGGCCTTTTTCCGATCGTGTGTAGCGAATTCCCAAAAATGAACGAAAAAAATTCGTACATTCGTAACTTTTTTTTTTTTGTTGAATTGGTCATTTTCCGTGTCCCTTACAATGGCGCTGCTTAACGTGCCTTGAATGGATTGAACGAAAAAATTCGTACATTCGTAACTTTTGTTTCGATTCGTAATTTTACGTGTCTCTTACAATGGCGCTGCTTAACGTGCTTCGAATGGATTGAACGAAAAAAATTCGTACATTCGTAACTTTTTTTTGCGATTCGGAATTTTCCGTGTCTCTTACAATGGCGCTGCTTAACGTGCTTCGAATGGATTGAACGAAAAAAATTCGTACATTCGTAACTTTTGTTTCGATTCGTTTAATTTTCCGTGTCTCTTACAATGGCGCTGCTTAACGTGCTTCGAATGGATTGAACGAAAAAAATTCGTACATTCGTAAATCCTTTTTTTTTTTTTTTTTTGCGATTCGTAATTTTTCGTGTCTCTTACAATGGCGGTGCTTAACGTGCTTCGAAATGATTGAACGAAAAAATTCCTACATTCGTTAACTTTTTTTTTTGCGATTCGTAATTTTCCGTGTCTCTTAAAATGTAATAATAGCATACACATTACATAAAATTATGAATTATGCTCCGATTACGAATCTAGGAAAACAATGTTACGAAAGTACGAATAATCAATCTAACGAAAGTACGAATGTAACTAAATCTACGAAAATACGAATGCGTCCGAATTTCGAATAAACGAAAATTAAACTAACGGAAAAACGAATCAACGAAAAAACAACTCTTACGAAAATACGAATCGTTACGAATACGAACACCGGCGATTTACGAATCGTTACGAATCAACGGAAACGAAAGAAACGAAAAGAAAATAAACGAAAATTTTGGTTGTGCACATGTCTACTCAGGAGTAGGGAGGACTCATCCTGTATGAGCTCAAAGTTCTGAAATTTGGGCATTTGCCTTGCCCTGGATTTTTTACTCCTTTAGTAGGAGCTAAACATAAAAAAATAGTAGTGGCGTTTCTACTTTCCATGACAGCTTCCTATCGATGTTTGCTAAGGAAGCAGTAGGTGTCGGCACCTGCTCCATTCTCAGTGTAGCACCCTGGAGTTCAGTCAGGGTTGCGCCTTGAAATTTACTTGCCAGGAATAGTCATCTTGGCTAATTATTATTAACCACTTGCCGACCGCTGCGCGCCAATATACGTTGGCACAATGGCAGTGGTGGGCGAATGAGCGTACCTGTACGTCCCCTCTAAAAGGCGGGGATAGCAGGCGCGCGTGCCCGCTGCGTACAGTGTGACCATGCCCGCGGGACCGGCGGACTCGATGTCCGTCGGTCTCCCAGCGGTCATGTCACGGAGTCGCAGAACGGGGAAGTGCCTATGTAAACAAGGCATTTCCCCATTCTGGCTTGTGTCATGACAGAGATCACCGCTCCCTGTCATAAGCAGTGATCGCTGTCATGTGACTTGAAGTCCACCCCCCCCCCCCACAGTTAGAATCACTCCCTAGGACACACTTAACTCTTTCATCGCCCCCTAGTGGTTAACCCTTCACTGCCAGTGTCATTTACACAGTAATCAGTGCATTTTTATAGCACTGATCGCTGTATAAATGACAACGGTCCCACAATAGTGTCAAAAGTGTCCGATGTGTCCGCCATAATGTCACAGTTATTAATAAAAAAAAAGAAATAAAAATGCCATAAAACCATCCCTATTTTGTAGACGCTATAACTTTTGCGCAAACCAATCAATATACGCTCATTGCGTTTTTTTTTTTTACCAAAAATATGTAGAAGAATACGTATCGGCCTAAAGTGAGGATTGTTTTTTTTTATATATTTTGGGGGATATCTATTATAGCAAAAAAAAAGTTAAAAATTTTTTTTGTTTATAGCGCAAAAAATAAAAAACGCAGAGGTGATCAAATAGCACCAAAAGAAAGCTCTATTTGTGGGGGAAAAAAAGACGTCAATTTTGTTTGGGTGCAACGTCGCACAAACGCACAATTGATAGCTAAAGCGACGCAGTGCCGAATCGCAAAAAGTGCTCTGGTCAGGAAGGGGGTAAAATCTTCCGGGCTAAAGCAGTTAATATACAGGTTTTATATGGCGCCAACAGTTTGCGCAGCGCTTAACAAAATAAAAGACAGACATTACAGTTACATTACAATTTGGTACAAGAGGAATCAGATGGCCCTGCTCATTAGAGCTTACAATCTAAAAAGGGAGGGTCAGTTGATACAAAAGGTAATAGCTGTGGGGGGGGGGGGGGGATGAGCTGATGGAGGAAGTAAAACAGTGTTATGCGGCGTACACACGGTCGGAATTTCCGATGGAAACAGTCCGATGGGAGCTTTTCATCAGATTTTCCGACCGTGTGTATGCCCATCGGTCTTTTTCTGTCGGAATTTCCGACAGACTTTGGATTGAGAACCTGTTCTCAATTTTTCAGACGGAAAACCTTTCTATCGGATTTTCCGATCGTGTGTATGCAATTCCGACACGCAAAATTCGGACGCATGCTCGGAAACAATTCGACGCATGCTCGGAAGCATTAAACTTCCCTTTTATAGTGCTGTCGAACGTGTTTTATGCCGCTGTGTTACTGACCGTCGGAATTTGGTGTGACCGTGTGTAGGCAAGACAGTTTGAGCGAAATTCCGTCGGAATTCCGACGGGAAAACCATCAGAGCTTTTTCCGACGAGAATTCCGACCGTGTGTACGCGGCATTAGTTAGAAGCAGGATAGGCTTCTTTAGAGAGAAGGGTTTTCAGGTATTGTCTAAAGATGGATAGATTAGGGGACATTCGGACATATTGGGGTAGGGAGTTCCAAAGGATGGGAGAAGCTATGGAGAAATCCTGGAGGCGAGCATGGGAGGAGGTGACAAGGGAGCTACAGAGCAGGAGGTCTTGGGAGGACCGAAGAGAGCGGCTTGGTTGGTATTTTGGGACTAGGTTAGTGATGTAGCTGGGGGGGGGGGGGGCAGAGTTATGGACGGCTTTGTAAACTATTGTTAGTTCTTTGAATTTTATTTGTTGGGTGAGTGGAAGCCAGTGGAGGGATTGGCAGAGAGGGGTGGAGGACACGGAATGGTTGGTAAGGTGGATGAGTCTTGCAGCGTCATTCATTATGGACTGAAGGGGGAATAGTCTATGTAAAGGTAATCCAATGAGGAGGGAGTTGCAGTAGTCGAGGCGAGAGATGATCAGGGAGTGAGTTAGAAGCTTGGTGGTGTCTTTGGTTAAAAAGGGGCGTATTCTGGAAATGTTGCGGAGGTTGAGGCGGCATGATTTGGGCAAGGATTGGATGTGGGCCTGAAAGGACAGTTCAGAGTCTAGGGTTACCCCTAGCACCCTGGCATGTGGGAACGGACTGATAGATGTGCCATTGATCTTGACAGAGAAGTCAGGGGAAGGGGCACGTGGGGGAGGAAATATTAAGAGCTCAGTTTTAGATAGATTCAGTTTGAGGAAGTGGTGTGACATCCAGACTGATATGTCCGTTAGTAAATCAGTGATGTGTGAGGAGATTGATGGGGTGAGCTGAGGGGCAGAGAGATAGATTTGGGTGTCATCAGCATATAAATGGTAGTGGAAGCCATGGAAGGCCATCAGCTGACCCAGGGAAGACGTGTAGATTGAGAATAGTAGGAGGTCCAGGGACAGAACCTTGGGGGGACCCCAACGGTAAGAGGAGTTGGAGAGGAGGAAGTGGAGCTGTAAGTGACACTGAAGGTGCGGTGAGATGGGTAAGATTCGAACCAACGGAGAGTGCAGCCATGGAGACCAAGCAAATTGAGTTTTTTGGGGGTGGTGGTCAACTGAATCAAAGGCAGCGGAAAAGTCCAAGAGTAAGAGTACGGAATAATGACTGTTGGTTTTGGCTGTTAGTAAGTCGTTTGTGAGTTTTAGGAGGGCAGTTTCTGTGAAGTGTTGAGGGTGAAAATCCAGACTGAAAGGGATCAAGAAGGTTATTCTCAATGAGGTGGTCGCTCAGTCGGCTGTAGACTAAACGTTCAAGGAGTTTGGAGGCAAAAGGGAGTAACGAGATGGGTCTTAGGTTGTTAAGATCGGTGGGGTCTAGTTTTGGTATGGGAGTGACTAGCGCATGTTTTAGAGGGTTGGGGAAGATGCCAGTAGAGAGGTTGAAGATATGAGTTAAAGCGTGTAGGATAGAGGCAGATGGTGACCGTAGTATTTGAGAAGGAACGGGGTCCAGCTTAGTGATTTCCTCTATAGTAGCTGGGTTGAATTGATTGTGCAGGAGGACAAAGAGCGTAAAGTGAGGGAGATATAGTATATAATAATAAAAGTTCCAATTCATATTACAGATAATAATGTTATTAGTGGTATCAATTGATGATAAAATTCATGTTATATACATGAATTTTATCATCAATTGATACCACCATTAACCGCTTCAGCCCCGGGCCATTTTTCACCCTTCCTTACCAGAGCACTTTTTGCGATTCGGCACTGCGTCGCTTTAACTAACAATTGCGCGGTCGTGCGACGTTACACCCAAACAAAATTGACGTCTTTTTTTTCCCACAAATAGAGCTTTCTTTTGGTGGTATTTGATCACCTCTGCCGTTTTTATTTTTTTGCGCTATAAACAAAAGAGAGCGACAATTTTGAAAAAAAAAACACAATATTTTTTACTTTTTGCTATAATAAATATCCCATTTTTTTAAAAAAAAACAATTTTTTTCCTCAGTTTAGGCCGATACGTATTCTTCTACATATTTTTGGTAAAAAAAAAATCGCAATAAGCGTACATTGATCGGTTTGCGCAAAAAGTTATAGCGTCTACAAAATAGGGGATAGATTTATAGAATTTTTTTTTTTTTTTTTTTTACTAGTAATGGCGGCGATCTGCGATTTTTTTTTCGTGACTGCGACATTGCGGCGGACACTTCGGACACTTTTGACACATTTTTGGAACCATTCACATTTACACAGCGATCGTTGCTATAAAATTGCATTGATTACTGTGTAAATGTGACTGGCAGGGAAGGGGTTAACACTAGGGGGCACTGCAGGGGTTAATGTGTTCCCTATAGAAGTGATTCTAACTGTGGGGGGAGGGGACTCACAAGGGGAGGAGACCGATCAGTGATCCTCCGTACTGGGATCACATGATCGGTCTCCTCTCCGCTGACAGGACGTGGAGCTGTGTGTTTACACACACAGCTCCACGGTCCCGCACGGTCCGTTGTTTTAACGGGCAATCGCGGGTGCCCGGCGGACTTCGCGGCCGCCGGGCACTCGCACCGGGTCCCGAACGATGCCGCACGCGCGCCCCCCAGGCGGCCCGGGAATGCGAGGACGTCATATGACGCCCACCAGGATGGTAGATCCACCTTGTGGGCGTCATATGACTATACGCCGGTATTGAAGTGGTTAAAGAGGAAGTAAAGAAATAACGGAACCTGCAAGGCAAAGGCATAATGAGCTAGTATGCACAGCATACTAGCTCATTATGAATAACTTACCTGAGAAAGAAGCCCCCGAAGCGACCCTCGTCCACGTCCTCCACCGCCGCCATCACTCCCGGAGTGACTTCCGGATCTCGCTGCTCCAGAGCTGTCATTCGCTGGAGTCGCGATGACATCACTCCCGCGCCTGCGCGCCGCTGTCTATGGCGTGTAGGTTTAGGAGATATTTATTGGATATTACAGGTAAGCCTTAATCTAGGCTTACCTGTAGGCCAAAGTGGTTTGTAAGGGTTTACAACCACTTTAACATTATAATCTTTAATATGAATTGGAACCTTTTATTATTATATACTGTATCTATGTATCTATTATTATACTGTTAATCATGTTTAAAGGGACACTAAAGGTTCGTGCTTTTTCACCTTAATGCATCCTATGCATTAAGGTGAAAAAACATCTGTTTGTGAAAATGTCATTCTCTGCTGCAGAAAAGTGCTTGACGTTTTCCAAACCGACTTTGGGCCCCCGTATCTCGGGGCCACTTAGTGCTAGGAACCTCTTTGGATATGTTGTAGTGCTGGTTCCACTGGGTTTGCACACCAACTTTGGGGTTAATAGCCCCAAGTGACCCCGAAATACGGGGCCCCAAAGTCGGTCAACTGTGTCCATCAGCAGCAATGTCATTTCGGGACCCTTTGGGTCCAGAGACCCCACATTTTGGCTGCAGCTAGGGGGCCATCTAGGAACCCTTAACTACCAAGTTTGAAGTTCGGGGGCAAATGGGCATTGTTGACCCTCTTTTCCACTTACAGTAGCTGCGCAAAGCGTTAATGAGACCTCAACTCCAGCTGCCTTTTGTACTCTTTGCAGGTAACTCTACAAGTGCTGGAATTCGGAGTCGCCCGCAGATCTATGGATTGTGCGGCTTTAAACTAGACATGTGCAATTCGTTTCGTTTTTTTTCGTTTTTCGTTTTTTTTTCGTTTTTTTTCGTTCGTTCGTTTTCGTACGAATGAACGAATCGTTCGAATCGAACGAATCCGAATAATGAATCGTTGGAATCGTACGAATCCGATTAACGAATCGTTTGAATCGAACGAATCCGAAAAACAACAAAAATCAGAAAAAAAAATTAGAAATAACGAATGTACGAATGAAGAAAATCCGAAAAACGAAAAAAGGAACAAAGAAAATGAACGAAAAAATTCGTACATTCGTAACTTTTTTTTTTGTTGAATTGGTAATTTTCCGTGTCCCTTACAATGGCGCTGCTTAACGTGCTTCAAATAGATTGAACGAAAAAATTTGTACATTTGTAACTCTTTTTTTCGATTCGTAACTTTTTTTTTTTTCGATTCGTAACTTTATTTTTCGATTCGTAAATTATTAAAATGTAATAATAGCTTACACATTACATAAAATTATGAATTATGCTCCGATTACGAATCTACGGATGTTACGAATGTACGAATAAATACGAATGCGTCCAAATTTCGAATAAACGAATAAACGAAAATTAAACTAACGGAAAAACGAATCAACGAAAAAATAACTCTTACGAATGTACGAATCGTTTACGAATACGAACACCGACGACTTACGAATGTACGAATCGTTACGAATCAACGGAAAACGAAAAAAACGAAACGAAAATAAACGAATTTTTTTCGGAAACGAAAAAAACAAAACGAAAATAAATGAATTTTTTTTGTTGTGCACATGTCTACTTTAAACCACTTCTACTACTGGGCATTTTCACCCCCTTCCTGCCCATGCCAATTTTCAGTTTTCAGCGCTGTCGCATTTTGAATGACATCTACACGGTCATACAACACTGTACCCATATGACATTTTTAGCATTTTTCCTGCATTCATCCCCCCCCCCCCCCCACAAATAGAGCTTTCTTTTGGTGGTATTTGATCACCTTTGCGGTTCTTATGTTTTTGCGCTATAAACAAAAGAAGAGCGACAAGTTTGAAAAAAACACAATATTTTTTACTTTTTTGCTATAATAAATATCCCAATTAAAAAATATATATATTTCCTCAGTTTAGGCCGATACGTATTCTTCTACATATTTTTGGTTAAAAAAAAATTGCAATAAGCGTATATTGATTGGTTTGCGCAAAAGTAATAGCGTCTACAAAATAGGGGATAGATTTATGGCATTTTTATTTATTTTTTTATTAGTAATGGCGGTGAGCTGCGATTTTTTTCCGTGACTGCGACATTGCGGCGGACACATCGGACACTTTTGACACTAATTTGGGACCATTCACCTTTATACAGCGATCAGTGCTAAAAAAATGCCCTGATTACTGTATAAATGTCACTGGCAGGGAAGGGGTTAACACTAGGGGGGGCGCTGCAGGGGTTAAATGTGTTACCTAGGGAGTGATTATAACCGTAGGGGGAGGGGACTCACAAGGGGAGGAGACCGATCGGTGTTCCTCTGTACTGGGAACACACGATCGGTCTCCTCTCCCTGACAGGACGTGGATCTGTGTGTTTGCACACACACAGATCCACGTCCCGGCCCTGTTACCGGTAATTGCAGGTGCCCGGTGGACATCGCATGTGATTCTTTGCAGTGCGAGTTGAGCCCATACATTTTGTATGCACACAAAGTGCACCGCAAAGTATCGGTGTTGGCGAATACTTGACTAAAAGTATCGGTAATCGTCAGTTTTGGCCGGTGTTATGTTTTCTTAGGGGGGGGCGGCAAACAGTGCACTCCCCCCCCCCTCCCCCCGGTCGGTTACCCGCACCACGTTCCCGGGCAGTGCTTCCCTCTTGGCCAATGGGCAGCTAGCTTCCCCTGTTTTTCCTTCTCTGCATCACGGCAGTTTCCTCGCCGTGCGTCTCCTCCCTTAGGTCAACAATAGGGTAGCTTCTCCTTTCGGCCAATTGGGGAAACGGGTCGGGGTCAGTCACCCGCAACACTTGGGCAACGCTTTTCTGCGTACAATGGGTGGCCGCCTTCACCTGTGCTTCCTTCTCAGCATCATGGCGGTGTCCTCGCCGTGGGACTCCTCCCTCGGCAATAGGGTAGCTTCTCCTTTCGGCCAATCGGGAAACGGGTCTCAGGACCCGCTTCCTGATTGGCTGGGAGGCAGAATCAGTGTTACAATAGCGAATATTTATTTGCTATTTCACCCCAAGCACATCCTTTTTTGAAGCCTATTCGAGCCACTGGCTCAAATCACATGCTTCAAAACCCCACCCCACATTGGAATCCATGCATCCGGCGCCCTGCATGTAGATTAGGGGGCTGGACGCATGGATGGGGTGGTGGCACCCGTGCGCCCCTTATGGACGAGCCGCCACTGGTACCCGTACTCGCCGATAATAAAACGGTATGAATAACTATAACTTATTACAGCGCTGAATGAATAAAACACCCCTCTCAATCACAAGACTGTGTGCATATACAAAAACTCAAATAAAAAAGTAGACATGTGCACAACAAAAAAATTTGTTTATTTTCGTTTCGTTTTTTTCGTTTCCGAAAAAAAATCGTTTTTTTTCGTTTCGTTTTTTTCGTTTCCGTTGATTCGTAACGATTCGTACATTCGTAAGTCGTCGGTGTTCGGATTCGTAACGATTCGTACATTCGTAAGAGTTATTTTTTCGTTGATTTGTTTTTTCGTTAGTTTAATTTTCGAATGCATTCGTATTTATTCGTACATTCGTAACATTCGTAACATTCGTAGATTCGTAATCGGAGCATAATTCATAATTTTATGTAATGTGTATGCTATTATTACATTTTAATAATTTACGAATCGAAAAAAAAGTTACGAATCGAAAACAAAAGTTACGAATGTACGAATTTTTTTGTTCAATAGAGACACAGAAAAATTACAAATCGAAAAAATTTAAAAAATAAAAGTTACGAATCGAAAAAAAAAGTTACGAATAGAAAAAAAAGTTACGAATGTACGATTTTTTTTTGTTCAATAGAGACACAGAAAATTACAAATCGAAAAAAAAAAAAAAAAAAAAAGTTACGAATCGGGAAAAAAGTTACGAATCGAAAAAAAAAGTTACGAATAGAAAAAAAAGTTACGAATGTACGAATTTTTTTGTTCAATAGAGACACAGAAAATTACAAATCTAAAAAAAAAAAAAAAAGTTACGAATCGAAGAAAAAGTTACGAATCGAAAAAAAAAAGTTACGAATGTACGAATTTTTTTGTTCAATAGAGACACAGAAAATTACAAATCTAAAAAAAAAAAAAAGTTACGAATCGGGAAAAAAGTTACGAATCGAAATAAAAAGTTACGAATAGAAAAAAAATTTACGAATGTACGAATTTTTTTGTTCAATAGAGACACAGAAAATTACAAATCGAAAAAAAAAAAAAAAAAAAGTTACGAATCGAAGAAAAAGTTACGAATCGAAAAAAAAAAGTTACGAATGTACGAATTTTTTGTTCAATAGAGACAGAAAATTACAAATCGAAAAAAAAAAAAAATTTAAGAATCGGGAAAAAAGTTACGAATCGAAATAAAAAGTTACGAATAGAAAAAAAAGTTACGAATGTACGAATTTTTTTGTTCAATAGAGACACAGAAAAATTACAAATCGAAAAAAAAAAAAAAAAAAAAAGTTACGAATCGAAAAAAAAAAGTTACGAATCGAAAAAAAAAGTTACGAATGTACGAATTTTTTTGTTCAATCCATTCAAAGCACGTTTAGCAGCACCATTGTAAGGGACACGGAAAATTACCAATTCAACAAAAAAAAAAGTTACGAATGTACAAATTTTTTCGTTCGTTTTCGTTTTTCGGATTTTCTTCATTAGTACATTCGTTGTTTCTAATTTGTTTTTTCGGATTTTCGTTGTTTTTCGGATTCGTTCGATTCGAATGATTCGTTAATCGGATTCGTACGATACGAACGATTGGTTACGATTCGTTATTCGTATTCGTACGATTCGAATGATTCGTTCATTCGTACGAAAACGAACTAATTAAAATAACAAAGAAAAACGAAAAAAAAAACGAAATGAATTGCACATGTCTATAAAAAAAGTCCTTGTCCAAAGGCAATAAAATGATATCAAGTGTAGTATCAGTTCAATAGATACATACATTAATCAATTCCTATCACTTAAAAACTCTATAGTCCAGTAGTGTATGGTCTGAAAATGTCCGCTACTACGTCACTTCTACAAAACAAATTGAAGTCTTGATTCCAATTGCCCACCACTATTTTTTACGAAATGCACTAACCAAAGGTCGTTACACAAGAATAGGCAAACCCAGCTGTAGATGTTTCAAACCCTGGTGGTGTTCACTTTAAGGCTTTCCCTCTAGTACAGCACTCTCCTCCTTCAATAGCACATCTCCCAGTACAGGCGAGACTCCCATAGTGCAATAACATTAAGCCAGGCTTTATTAGATAAAAATAGCAATAGACTCACAAACAATTTAGTACAGGCTTCAAAAAGATAGAGAAGTGTCGACACGATAGCAGAGTAAACCGCCAGCCGCTCCAACCCTCACCGCTCCCACAGTAATGAGAAGACACAGACCCAAACTGCTCCCAGCGTTATGCCTCGCCCTCCATGATTTGACCGTATTGACACCATCCAAATATTGTCAGGGCTGGGCTCATTTGCCAGCTCTTAGCTCTCCACAGTTACTCAGCTGTTGATGATATCCTGCTCGTCAGTCCTGCCTACTTAAGCCGTTCCAGTCCAGAGGATTTCTGCCTTCGCCTTGGTCAACTTCACAGAGCCTATCTCCTGCGTTCCTGTTTAAAGACTTGCTTTGCTGACTTCCCTTCTGGCTCCAGATCCTGCTTGCTGTTCCACTACATTGATCCCTGACTTCTGGCTTGGCTGACTACCCGTTCCAGTTACTGAACTTTGGCTATGTTTTGACTACGTTTGTTCTTTTTACTTTTATTATAAAACAAGTGTTATTTAACTTTATTTCTGTCTTGGTCTGATTTCATGGTTTTTGACAAATATACCCTATCCCGATCGCTGCAGGATGGATCCCCGTAGCTAGGCGCTAGATATCTTTTTGTTTTACAATGTGTACATTCATTTCCGGCTTCAGACGAGCAGTTCTTAGGCTCATTGCGGTGCTGACAATGTCTTTGCTGCTGGTGTGAGCTAGTGCCCTGCTCTGGGGAATCCATCCTGCAGGGGTCAGTTGAGTGGTGTTTCCAGTGTAAGGCATCCCCCTTGAGTAAGTCAACATGGACAAAACACGTAAGGGACGAAGCCTAACAAAGGGAGCAATTGGGGTCTGTGTCCTATCGTTCCTTTTACAACTATGAACAGAATATGAAGTCATGGACTTTGTGTGGACATATAGAAGAGAAACTGAATACAGTGGGGATCGAAAGTTTGGGCACCCCAGGCAAAAATGTGTATTAATGTGCATAACGAAGCCAAGGAAAGATGCAAAAATCTCCAAATGGCATCAAATTACAGGTTAGACATTCTTATAATATGTCAAAAAAAAAGTTAGATTTTATTTCCATCATTTACACTTTCAAAATTACAGAAAACAAAAAAATGGCGTCTGCAAAAGTTTGGGCACCCTGCAGAATTTATAGCATGCACTGCCCCCTTTGCAAAGCTGAGATCTGCCAGTTTAATGGATTGTTCTCAATCGTCGTCTGGGAAGACCAGGTGATGTCAATCTCAAAGGTTTTAAATGGCCAGACTCATCTGACCTTGCCCTAAAAATCAGCACCATGGGTTCTTCTAAGCAGTTGTCTAGAAAACTGAAAATAGTTGATGCTCACAAAGCTGGAGAAGGCTATAAGAAGATAGCAAAGCGTTTTCAGATGTCAATATCCTCTGTTCGGAATGTAATTAAGAAATGGCAGTCATCAGGAACAGTGGAAGTTAAAGCAAGATCTGGAAGACAAGAAAAATATCAGACAGAACAGCTCGCAGGATTGTGAGAAAAGCAATTCAAAATCCACGTTTGACTGCATGATCCCTCCAGAGAGATCTGGCAGACACTGGAGTTGTGGTACACTATTCCACTATAAAGAGATACTTGTACAAATATGGTCTTCATGGAAGAGTCATCAGAAGAAAACCTCTTCTACGTCCTCACCACAAAAATCAGCGTTTGAACTTTGAAAATGAACATATAGACAAGCCTGAGGCATTTTGGAAACAAGTTCTGTGGACCGATGAGGTTAAAATAGAACTTTTTGTCCGGAATGAGCAAAGATAGGTTTGGAGAAGAAAGGGCACAGAATTTAATGAAAAGAACTTCTGTCCAACTGTTAAGCATGGGGGTGGATCAATCATGCTTTGGGGTTGTATTGCAGCCAGTGACACAGGGAACATTTCACGAGTAGAAGGAAAAATGGATTCAATAAAATTTCAACAAATTTTGGATGGTAACTTGATGCCATCTGTGAAAAAGCTGAAGTTAAAGAGAGGATGGCTTCTACAAATGGATAATGATCCTAAACACACCTCAAAATCCACGGGGGATTATATCAAGAGGCGTAAACTGAAGGTTTTGCCACGGCCTTCACAATCTCCTGACCTCAACATTATTGAAAATCTATGGATAGACCTTAAAAGAGCAGTGCGTGAGAGACAGCCCAGAAATCTCAAAGAACTGGAAGACTTTTGTAAGGAAGAATGGGCAAAGATACCTCAAACAAGAATTGAAAGACTCTTGGCTGGCTACAAAAAGCGTTTACAAGCTGTGATACTTGCCAAAGGGGGTAGTACAAGATATTAACTGTGCAGGGTGCCCAAACCTTTGCAGACGCCATTTTTTTGTTTTCTGTAATTTTAAAAGTGTAAATGATGGAAATAAAATCTAACTTTTTTTTACATATTATAAGAATGTCTAATCTGTAATTTGATGCCATTTGGAAATTTTTCCATCTTTCCTTGGCTTCGTTATGCACATTAATACACATTTTTTACCTGGGGTGCCCAAACTTTCAATCCCCACTGTACCATAAAAACAACTTTGTTATGTAGCATTAAAATTGTATTACACAACATTAAAAATGACTCTCCACATAGGAGTTCACAACATGCAAAGAGTCTGAATACAGTTCACATGTGGAGTTGACTCGTTTTGTCAATCTTTCTTCGGGAGCACATGTGACAGAATCAGTTCACTGGAACCCACTCCTAATCTTTCATAGACTAATATCAGCCAGTAGGGTAGACTGGAATTCATAGCTTGTGTATGTTGCCCATAGAGGTGCAAATGGGTACGTGAAGCCACTGCCTCTCGGGTGGGAAATTTCAGGTGCATTCAGTAAACAGCCAATGATCTTGTACACATAATCTTAAAATAGAAGGACCGATCTCTCAATGGGGAACCATCCAGACCCAATGTGAGTAAGTCACCATACAGACAGCATGGTAGTTAACCCCTTCCCGCCCACGCTATAGCCGAAAGACAGCTTAAATTGCAGGGAGTGCGTCCATGTTCGTCCTCTTGTAATCGAGCGGACTGCGAGCCCCCTGCGGCGCGGGCGGAGCCGCTCTGGGATCAGCGAGTCAAGGAGCCTCAGCTGAACATAGATCGAAGTAAGGGGCAGCTCCTAACCCCTTACCACATGATCAGCTGTTTCGGCCCATGACAGCTGATCACGTGATGTAAACAGAGCCCGTAATCTGCTA
The DNA here is from genome assembly GCA_028564925.1 of Lithobates sylvaticus. NCBI lineage: Eukaryota > Metazoa > Chordata > Amphibia > Anura > Ranidae > Lithobates > Lithobates sylvaticus. Next base: position 28,849,767 of record CM053031.1, read on the forward strand.
TTTTTTCTCCTCACGCTGACAGCGCGAGGAGAGAAAAAAATACCTGATTGCTGTCTACTGTCAGAGGGACATCGGGCCCTCAGACAGAGAGCCACCGCCAACTCATCTGTGCCCACCAGTGCCACCTGCCAGTGCCACCTACCAGTGCACAACAGTGCCACCTATCAATGCCCACCAGTGCCACCTATCAGTGCCGATCAGTGCTGCCAATCAGTGCCTCATCATCAGTGTTGCCTATCAGTGTTACATACCAGTGCCTATCAGTGCCCATCAGTGCCACCTATCAGTGCCACCTTTTTAGTGCCCTTCAGTTGCGCCCTTCAGTGCCACCTTTCAAGGCCACCTATCAGTGCTGCTTCATCAGTGCTGCCTTATCAGTGCCCATCAGTGTGGCCTTATCAGTAACCATCAGTGCAGCCTCATCAGTAACCATCAGTGCAGCCTCATCAGTAACCATCAGTGCAGCCTCATCAGCGTACATCAAAGAAGGAGAAAAATTACCGGTTTGCAAAATTTTATAACAAACTATGAAAACTGTTCTGTTTTTCTTCAAAATTTTCGGTCATTTTTTGTTTGTTTAGCAAAAAAAAATAAAAACCCAGCAGTGATTACATACCATCAAAATAAAGCGATATTTGTGTAAAAAAATTAGAAATAAATGTCATTTGAGTACAGTGTTGTATAACCGCGCAATTGTCATTCAAAGTGTGACAGAGCTGAAAATTCGCCTGGGCAGGAGGGGGTGAAAGTGCCGGTAGGCAAGTGGTTAAAGGAGAAGTACAGCCAACTCTCATTTGTCTGTACTTCTCCTGTGGATCACAGAAATGCAGTTCTTTTGCACTCCTGTGACCCGTTTTTAGCAGACAGCAGGCTGAAGCCTGACAAAGTCACAAAACCGGTCCAGTCTCGGCAAAGATCGCATTAATGAAGTCCGGATCCAACCACATGCCTGGACCGTTACCTGGCTCAGCCTCTCTGTGAGACTATGAGAGCCTGAGCCAGATGATCCCGCCCCCTATACAGCCCGGCACTCCAGTGAGGGGGGGGGGGGGCAGAGCAGAGAGCAGTGACCGACAGTCTTCACCGAGTGATCAGCAGTCTTTGGTCTCTTAGTTCTCTTCTAGTCTTAGAGCCGGCAGGCAATAGATGCAGCACCAGAACGATACTTCATCCAGGGCTGGGACAAGGGGTGGGCAGGAGGGTCGGCTGCCCTGGGCACTGTGGTATTACATGAGGTGGGGGGGGGCACCACAAGGTGATTGGGGGGAGGGAATTTGTGTTGAGAGGAGGAATTTGGGGAGGGGGGGGGTGGGTAAGAATTGTTCTAGGAGGGGACATTTTTGGAGGTGTACTAGGAGTGGTGATTTGGGGGATTTGTGTTGGGAAAGGAGAGATGGGGGGAAGAGGATTTGTGCTAGGAGGGAGGATCTGGGTGGTTTATGCTGGAAAAGGTAATATGGTATTTGGGGAATTTGTGCTGAAATCAGAAATTTGTTTTCTTTTTCGGGGGGGGGGGGGAGCATTTATCCTAGTAGGGATGATTAGGGATTAGTAGTGCTAGGAGGAGGGGATATGAAGTGGGGGTGGGGGGGGAGTGGGATTTGTGCTCGGATGGGAAATATTGGGGTAGAAGAATTGTGCTAGGAGGGGTGATTTTTTTTTTTTTGGGGTGGGGGTGGAGAATTTGTGCTCGGGGCAGGGGGGGGGGGGGGACGAGGGGTTGGGGGGGGGGGGGTGATGGGAAGAGAGGGGCCAAAGATTTGTGCCGGGGGGGGGGGGGGATTTCAGCTATTTCAAAATTGTTGCTCTTTTTTTTTTGTTTATAGCGCAAAAAATAAAAACCGCAGAGGTGATCAAATACCACCAAAAGAAAGCTCTATTTGTGGGGAAAAAAGGACATCGATTTTGTTTGGGTGCAGCGCCGCACGACCGCGCAATTATCAGTTAAAGCGACGCAGTGCTGAATCGCAAAAAAAATGGCCTGGTCATTCAGCAGCCAAATCTCCCGAGGCCGAAGTGGTTAATGTGGGAAGAGTGATCGGTTTTGGGGAGAACATCAATAGGCATCATTACAGCAATCCCAAATCGCTCCAGCTAATCGCATTGCCTTCTGCTGGAGTCAAACTTGTGAAAGCTGGTTTCTTATTGGTTGCTTCTGGGTCATGTTTTGGAATTGTAAAATTGAGTTTTATATGCATTTGATGAGTTGGTGCCCACAAAAGGGTTAAACGTCTGGAAGGAAAATTGAGAACTTTGGCAAATCAGTCTGACGTGATTTGCAGTGACTGTCCTGCAGGCAGTGCTCTCTCCAGGGACCACCTGCAAGACGATAATCCCACCTGCAGGGGCGTACGCCATCACTCACACTCGTCAACCCTCAATACATGATCTATGAGGGTGCAAAGATTAAGTGAAAACAGAATGTATGCTATTAGGAAAGTAATATCATATTCTTAGTGTTGAATTTATTTTTCCTATTTAGGAGATGCAAATTCCGACTTTGCAAAGTAAAATATAAATTTGAATTAATAATTAATTTTACTATTTCTTTTTTTATCATTACAATTTCCCTTGTTCGTTTTATTTTTACAATATTTTTTTATAATAATTCACTTTGTGCGTAAATTATTTACAGTGTAGCAAAAGTCAAAAAGTTTATTTTTGTAGTTTTGGATTAGAGCTGCTTAGAATAAAAAGATCACGATTCTCTCATGATTCTCGCGGCGTAAAATCTTTCACATTATACAAAAAAAAATTATGCTGACTTTACTGGTTAGTTTTTTTTTTAACCACTTCAGCCCCGGACCAATTGGCAGCCAAAGGACCAGGCCCCTTTTTGCGATTCGGCACTGCGTTGCTTTAACTGACAATTGCGCGGTTGTGCGACGTGGCTCCAAAACAAAATTGACGTCTTTTTTTTCCCCACAAATAGAGCTTTCTTTTGGTGGTATTTGATCGCCCCTGCGGTTTTTATTTTTTGCGCTATAAACAAAATAGAGCGACAATTTTGAAAAAAAATGCAATATTTTTTACTTTTTGCTATAATAAATATCCCCAAAAAATATATAAAAAAAACATTATTTTTTCCTCAGTTTAGGCCGATACGTATTCTTCTACATATTTTTGGTAAAAAAAAAAAATTGCAATTATTGATTGGTTTGCGCAAAAGTTATAGCGTTTACAAAATAGGGGATAGTTTTATAGCATTTTTATTAATTTTCTTTTTTTTTTTACTAGTAATGGCGGCGATCAGCGATTTTTATTGTGACTGTGACATTATGGCGGACACATCGGACATTTTTGACACATTTTTGGGACCATTGTCATTTATACAGAAATCTGTGCTATTTAAATGCACTGATTCCTATGTAAATGACACTGGCAGTGAAGGAGTTAACCACTAGGGGGCGGGGAGGGGTTAAATCTGTGTGTGTGTGTTTTTTTTTTTTTTTACAGTAGGGGGGCGTGGCTGTACGTCTGATGTCACTGATCGGCTTTCCCGATGACAGGGAACAGCCGATTAGTGACAGCGTCACTAGGAAGCGCGGGGAGAGGTTTGTTTACACAGACCTCTCCCCGTTCTTCAGCTCTGTGACCCGATCGCGGGACACCAGCGGCGATCGGGTCCGCTGGTCCCCGCGGTCACGGAGCTCAGGACCGGGTCGCGAGCGCGACCCCCGGCTGGGCTCTTAAAGGGCCACGTACAGGTACGTGCTTGTGCCCAGCCGTGCCATTCTGCCGACGTATATCGGCATGAGGCGGTCCTTAAGCGGTTAAAGTGTAATTTTTTCCCCCAAAAATTGCATTTGAACGACTGCTGCGCAAATGCAATGGGGGTTATTTACTAAAGGAAAATCCACTTTGCACTACAAGTGCACTTGAAATTGCAGCACTTGGATTCGCTTGGATCACTTGCACTTGGATCACTTTTATCGGCGGCGGGAGAGGGGCCGTCGGCAGCCGCGGAGACAATCGGATCCTTCCTGTGGTCCTGACATGGAGACGAGTGAGGGGAAGATGGCCCCCACCCCATCTCTCCATATCATGGTGATCTGCCCAGTAACAAACCTCCTGTATTAGAGAGCCTCCACTCTGGATGAAGGGGCACAGGGGGCACCTTTGGACAGCGGCACTGCCAGTCTGGGGGGGGGGGGGGAGTGTTAGATGTACTATCAGATTTAGATTCACTAACAAATTGAAGCCAAACTCCAGCTAACCAGTTACAGCAAACAGTATTTTCGTTTTGGGGATAAAGGTTTTTTACATGAATGAATAAGATTTGATCGCTGTAAGCACCCTTGTCAGTGTTAAATGCTTCATCTCTATCCCTGTAACTATTACGTTCGCAAGAGAGCTTGTTCTTTTGAGAAAAAAGAAAAACAGACTTACTGGCCTGATCACCAGGTGGAAATAAAGAGCAAATCCTAAAAAAACAAAACAAATGCAGCCGTCACATCTAATGCCGCGTACACACGGTCGGAATTTCCGATGGAAACTGTCCGATTGGAGCTTTTCAACGGATTTTCCGACCGTGTGTATGCCCATCGGTCTTTTTCTGTCGGAATTTCCGACGGACTTTGGATTGAGAACCTGTTCTCAATTTTTCCGACGGAAAACCTTTCTATCGGATTTTCCGATCGTGTGTATGCAATTCCGACACGCAAAATTCTGACGCATGCTCGGAAACAATTTGACGCATGCTCAGAAGCATTAAACCTCCCTTTTATAGTGCTGTCGAACGTGTTTTATGCCGCTGTGTTACTGACCGTCGGAATTTGGTGTGACCGTGTGTAGGCAAGACAGCTTGAGCGAAATTCCGTCGGAATTCCGACGGGAAAACCATCAGAGCTTTTTCCGACGAGAATTCCGACCGTGTGTACCCGGCATAAGAATTGGTTCAGCGGAAATATAATAAATCTTTTCTTTTGGGTTTATTACTGTTTAAATGAATAATAATTGCTGAGGCGGTTTCGGGCCGTAGAGGAAACCTGTGGTGTTTTTTTGGTTCGTAGCGGCTGGCCAGGAAAGAGTTAACGACGCTGTGCAAAAACCTGTAACCGCGATGAAAACAAATGCTGGGAGCGCGGCTCGGGCCAGAGATAAACTGCTCCCAGTATATTAAAAACAATTTATTTCCCGGAGCTCGTTCCCCTTCCTCTGAACTCGCCCTTTGTTCTGTATATTGGTATAATAAGTGGTTGCCATGTTAACTCTTTCACCGACGAGCGCGGTGGGATGATGAATTATCGGGCCCCCGGCTTCAATATTCTGAGATCAGATGTTCGGGAATATAGGGGGGGGGGGGGAGTTTGTTTGGACCCAGCTGACATTGTGATGAAATTATTTGTCGCACTCTTGCAGGATTTTATATAACCTCCAAAATAGTAAAATTACATGAAGTAGGAGGGCTAAAAAAGGAACCTGTATGGAGGCCCCGCCTCCCAAGTGACCCCTCATCCTTAGCCCATCTTTTCTATTATATGAGCCAAGTATTTTCAGCAAAACTGATTTTGTTCCAGCGGAAAATTGGGCTCCTTGCAAGAAATTTGCCTGAAAAGACCCTTTATTTATTTGTTTCTATTTATAGAGTTTTTTTTGTTGTTTTTTTTTTTGGGGGGGGGGGGGGATAGAGAGCAGGTTTATTTATTTATTACTTGATTTTTTTGATTATTTTATTTTATTTATTTATTTGATTTTATTACAGCAGAAACTTGAACTACTTGCATCGGCCGGAAAAAAAAAACCTTTATTTATTTATTATTTGTTTGTTTCTATTTAGAGTTTGTTTGTTTGTTTGTTTTTTTTTGGGGGGGGGGGGGGGCAGGTTGGCATTTCATTTATTTCACCACCAATTGATTTTATTTATTTATCCTTCTTTTTTGTTTGTTTTTTTTTTGGGGGGGGGGGGGGAGAATTTTTTTTTAGAATATTTTTTTTATTTTTTTTATATATCATTTTTTTGATTATCATTTGTGTACTGTTCCTTAAAACTTTTTTATTTTACTTTTTTTTTTTGGCTGTCCTTTTTAGCACATAAATAGATCCAGGATAGTTGGAAGGGGGTTCCATAGCCCTAAGGAGCCATTTATTATTATTTATTCTTTGTTTGTTTATATTTAGAGTTTGTTTCTTTTTGTTTTTTTTTGTTTTTTGTTTTGTTTTTTTTGGGGGGGGGCAGGTTGGTATTTCATGTATTTCACCAGATTAATTCCTTATAGAATATTTTTATATTTTTTTTATATCATTTTTTTGATCATCATTTGTGTACTGTTCCTTAAAACATAAATAGGTCCAGGATAGTTGGAAGGGGCTTCCATAGCCCTAAGGAGCCATTTATTATTATTTATTATCTGTTTCTTTCTATTTAGAGTTTGTAAGTTTTTGTTTTGTTTGTTTTGTTTTGTTTTTGTTTTTTTTTGGGGGGGGGGGGTTGCAGGTTGGTATTTATTTATTTCACCTGATTAATTCCTTATTTTTTTAGAATATTTTTATATATTTTTTATATCATTTTTTTGATCATCACTTGTGTACTGTTTCTTAAAACTTTTTTATTTTACTTTTTTTTTGGCTGTCCTTTTTAGCACATACATAGGTCCAGGATAGTTGGAAGGGGGTTCCATAGCCCTAAGCAGCCATTTATTATTATTTATTTGTTTCTATTTAGAGTTTGCTTGTTTTTGTTTTGTTTGTTTGTTTGTTTGTTTGTTTGTTTTTTGGAGGGGGGGCAGGTTGGTATTTCATTTATTTCACCAGATTAATTCTTTATTTTTTTAGAATATTTTTATATATTTTTTTTATATCATTTTTTTGATCATCATTTGTGTACTGTTCCTTAAAACATTTTTTTTATTTTACTTTTTTTTGGCAGGGAAGGGGAAGGGGCTTCCATAGCCCTAAGGAGCCATTTATTATTTGGCTGTTTCTATTTAGAGTTTTATTTTTTTTTATTTTTTTTTTTGGGGGGGGGGCAGGTTAGTATTTAATTTATTTCACCAGATTAATTCCTTATTTTTTTTTTAGAATATTTTTTAGATATTTTTTTATATCATTTTTTTGATCATCATTTGTGTACTGTTCCTTAAAACTTTTTTATTTAACTTTTTTTTGGCTGTCATTTTTAGCACATAATTAGGTCCAGGAATAGTTGGAAGGGGGTTCCATAGCCCTAAGAAACCATTTATTATTATTTATTATTTGTTTGATTATATTTAGAGTTTGTTTGTTTTTTTTTTATTTTGGGGGGGGGGGGGGGGTGACAGGTTGGTATTTAATTTATTTCACCAGATTAATTCCTTATTTTTTTAGAATATGTTTATATATTTTTTTATATTATTTTTTTTTATCATCATTTGTGTACTGTTCCTTAAAACTTTTTTATTTAACTTTTTTTTTTGGCTGTCCTTTTTAGCACATAAATAGGTCTAGGCTGTGCAATAAAATATTTAAAAAAATTGTGTTATTTTTATTTACACTTTTACACCTTAGGTGAATGGGTAGGGGTACATCGTACCCCATACTCATTCACATAGGGAGGGGGGCCGGGATCTGGGGGCCCCTTATTAAAGGGGGCTCCCGGATTCCGATAAAACCCCCCGCCCGCAGACCCCGACAACCAATGGCCAAGGTTGTCGGGAAGAGGCCCTTGTCCTCATCAACATGGGGATAAGGTGCTTTGGGGTGGGGGGCCACAGGGCCCCCCTTTCCCCAAAGCACCCCCCCATGTTGAGGGCACGCGGCCTGGTACGGCTCAGGAGGGGGGGGCGCTCGCTCGTCCCCACCCCCTTTCCTGACCGGCCGGGCTGCGTGCTCAGATAAGGGTCTTTTTTCGGTATAGGGGCCTCCCCTTAAAATCCATACCATGCAACGGGGCTCGCAAGGTGTCAATCTCGCCAATAAAAGCAGCGAGATTGACTTCCTTTTCTAGTCCCGTCGTAACTCATCACGTTCTAAATGAACGGACTTTGATCCGTGTGTGGGCAAGTCCGTTCATTTGGAAGTCCGTCGGAACTCCGCCGGAATTCCGGCGGGGACTCCGTCGGACCTAGTCTGCCAGACCTAGTCTGCCAGAAAGAGGGAGAGGGGACAGAGAGAGAGGGAGAGGGGACAAAGGGAGAGGGGACAGAGAGAGAGGGATAGGGGACAGAGGGACAGGGGACAGAGAGAGAGGGAGAGGGGACAGAGGGAGAGGGGACAGAGAGAGAGGGGAGAGGGGACAGAGGGAGAGGGGACAGAGATAGAGGGAGAGGGGACAGAGGGAGAGGGGACAGAGGGACAGGGGACAGAGAGAGAGGGAGAGGGGACAGAGGGAGAGGGGACAGAGGGAGAGGGGACAGAGAGAGAGGGAGAGGGGACAGAGGGAGAGGGGACAGAGGGAGAGGGGACAGAGAGAGAGGGAGAGGGGACAGAGGGAGAGGGGACAGAGAAAGAGGGAGAGGGGACAGAGATAGAGGGAGAGGGGGCAGAGGGAGAGGGGACAGAGAGAGAGGGGAGAGGGGACAGAGGGAGAGGGGACAGAGGGAGAGAGGGGACAGAGAGAGAGGGAGAGGGGACAGAGGGAGAGGGGACAGAGAGAGAGGGAGAGGGGACAGAGGGAGAGGGGACAGAGGGAGAGGGGACAGAGAGAGGGAGAGGGGACAGAGGGAGAGGGGACAGAGAGAGAGGGATAGGGGACAGAGGGACAGGGGACAAAGAGAGAGGGAGAGGGGACAGAGGGAGAGGGGACAGAGAGAGAGGGGACAGAGAGAGAGGGAGAGGGGACAGAGGGAGAGGGGACAGAGAAAGAGGGAGAGGGGACAGAGATAGAGGGAGAGGGGGCAGAGGGAGAGGGGACAGAGAGAGAGGGAGAGGGGACAGAGGGACAGGGGACAGAGAGAGAGGGAGAGGGGACAGAGGGAGAGGGGACAGAGAGAGGGAGAGGGGACAGAGGGAGAGGGGACAGAGAGAGAGAGGGATAGGGGACAGAGGGACAGGGGACAGAGAGAGAGGGAGAGGGGACAGAGGGAGAGGGGACAGAGGGAGAGGGGACAGAGAGAGAGGGAGAGGGGACAGAGGGAGAGGGGACAGAGAAAGAGGGAGAGGGGACAGAGATAGAGGGAGAGGGGGGCAGAGGGAGAGGGGACAGAGAGAGAGGGAGAGGGGACAGAGGGAGAGGGGACAGAGGGAGAGGGGACAGAGAGAGAGGGAGAGGAGAGGGGACAGAGGGAGAGGGGACAGAGAAAGAGGGAGAGGGGACAGAGATAGAGGGAGAGGGGGCAGAGGGAGAGGGGACAGAGAGAGAGGGAGAGGGGACAGAGGGAGAGGGGACAGAGGGAGAGGGGAGAGGAGAGGGAGAGGGGACAGAGGGGGAGAGGGGGACAGGGAGAGGGGACAGAGAGGGAGAGGGGACAGAGAGAGAGGGGACAGAGGGAGAGGGGGAGAGAGAGAGGGGACAGAGATGAGAGAGAGAGGGGACAGAGGGAGGGGACAGGGAGACAGAGGGAAGGGGACAGAGGGAGAGGGGACAGAGAGAGGGAGAGGGGACAGAGAGAGAGGAAAGAGTGTGAGAGAGATGCTGAGAAAGAGGGGCAACAGATAGAGGGAGAGGGGACAGAGGGACAGGGGACAGAGAGAGAGGGAGAGGGGACAGAGGGAGAGGGGACAGAGGGAGAGGGGACAGAGAGAGGGAGAGGGGACAGAGGGAGAGGGGTGTGAGAGAGATGCTGAGAAAGAGGGGCAACAGATAGAGGGAGAGGGGACAGAGGGACAGGGGACAGAGAGAGAGGGAGAGGGGACAGAGGGAGAGGGGACAGAGGGAGAGGGGACAGAGAGAGAGGGAGAGGGGACAGAGGGAGAGGGGACAGAGAGAGAGGGATAGGGGACAGAGGGACAGGGGACAAAGAGAGAGGGAGAGGGGACAGAGGGAGAGGGGACAGAGAGAGAGGGGACAGAGAGAGAGGGAGAGGGGACAGAGGGAGAGGGGACAGAGAAAGAGGGAGAGGGGACAGAGATAGAGGGAGAGGGGGCAGAGGGAGAGAGGGACAGAGAGAGAGGGAGAGGGGACAGAGGGACAGGGGACAGAGAGAGAGGGGAGAGAGGGGGACAGATGGAGAGGGGACAGAGGGAGAGGGACAGAGAGAGGGAGAGAGGGGACAGAGAGAGAGGGATAGGGGACAGAGGGACAGGGGACAGAGAGAGAGGGAGAGGGGACAGAGGGAGAGGGGACAGAGAGAGAGAGGGAGAGGGGACAGAGGGAGAGGGGACAGAGAAAGAGGGAGAGGGGACAGAGATAGAGGGAGAGGGGGCAGAGGGAGAGGGGGCAGAGAGAGAGGGAGAGGGGACAGAGGGACAGGGGACAGAGAGAGAGGGAGAGGGGACAGAGGGAGAGGGGACAGAGGGAGAGGGGACAGAGAGAGGGAGAGGGGACAGAGGGAGAGGGGACAGAGAAAGAGGGAGAGGGGACAGAGGGAGAGGGGACAGAGAGAGAGGGGTGTGAGAGAGATGCTGAGAAAGAGGGGCAACAGATAGAGGGAGAGGGGCTGAGAGGGGTGTGAGAGAAATGCTGAGAGAGGTGAGCTGAGAGAGAGGAGGAGCAGAGAGAGGGAGGGGGGACAGAGACAGATAGAGAGATGGGGGACAGAGATAGAGGGGTGTGAGAAAGGGGGAACAGAGAAAGAGAAGGGGGACAGAGAGAGAGAAGAGGGACAGAGAGAGAGGAGTGCGAGAGAGATGCTGAGAGAGGGGTGAGCTGAGAGAGGGGGACACAAAGGGGGGGCAGAAAAAGAGGGGGGCTGAAAGAGAGGGAGGGGGCTGAGAGGAGAGAGAGACCTCTAGCTCTGTCCTGGACACAAAGATGGCTCTGCGTGCCAGCTGTGGCGCGAGTGCCATAGGTTCGCCATCACTGGTCTAGGTTTTATTTTATTTATTTATTTATTACAGGATTTATATAGCGCCAACAGTTTACGCAGCGCTTTACAATATAAAAAGGGAGACAATACAGTTATAATACAATAAAATACAAGAGGATTAAGGGGGCCCTGCTCAGAAGAGCTTACAATCTAATAGGGTGGGGGGAGGTGATACAAAAGGTTGTAACTGTGGGGAATGAGCTGATAGAAGTGGTAAAAGATTAGTTGGAGATGTGATAGGCTTCCCTGAAGAGATGAGTTTTCAGGGATCGCCTGAAGGTGGCTAGAGTAGGGGATAGCCGGACAGGTTGAGGCAGCGAGTTCCAGAGGATGGGAGAGGCTCTGGAGAAATCCTGGAGACGAGCATGGGAGGAGGAAACAAGAGAGCTTGACAGGAGGAGCTCTTGAGAAGAGCGGAGAGGACGGTTTGGGATATGTTTGGAGACAAGATTGGTGATGTAGCTCGGGGCAGAGTTGTGAATGGCTTTGTAGGTTGTGGTTAGTATTTTGAATTTAATTCGCTGGGTGATTGGGAGCCAGTGTAGGGATTGGAGGAGAGGGTTGGCAGACACTGAGCGGTTGGTTCATACTGAATGCAGGTTTGAGTTCAGCTGACATGTCAGTCCGACTTCCGGGGCAATTTGAGAGACATCTGTGCGGGTTCATGCACAGATGTCGCCAAAAGCAGTGCAGTACTTTTGGGATCGGTGTGGCGCGGGAAAGTGGGCATCGCACCGATTCGGATAGTGCCGTTGCCGGCAATAGGCTCTGATTTGGCATGCGATTTGTCAAGTCGCATTTCAATCCGGCCCCGGTGTGAATGCGGGCTAAATGCTATGAGAGATAGTTTGAAGAAAAATATTTAAAAAATGTATATAAATAAAATCCAAGATCAGATCTCAGATCAAACCCCCTGCAGCACACACACTAGAGCAGGGATATGCAATTAGCGGACCTCCAGCTGTTGCAAAACTACAATTCCCATCATGCCTCTGCCTCTGGGTGTCATGCTTGTGGCTGTCAGAGTCTTGCTATGCCTCATGGGACTTGTAGTTCTGCAACAGCTGCAGGTCCGCTAATTGCATATCCCTGCCCTAGAGATAGCTCTAAATAAAATCCTCATCAGACCGACGCTGGATGTCTGAATTTTATCACAGCGCGTTGCAGCGGAGCCGTAGGCTGCGTTGCCGTGTGAATGGGACACATAGGAAATAATTGTTTCCTATGTGTCCTTGTGTGATGTAAAAACATCTGTCACCGCACACTGTGTAGCCCTACAGCCGTTCGAATTATCAACCCACCCCCCACCCCCACCCCCGGCCGGTGGGTTGTTGGGGACCACAACCCTAGATGGAGCCGATGATCATAGTAAGTATTTATTTCCCAATAGCTCCAACTAGTGGCCATAATGTGGTATTTTCCTGATTCGACATTCGAACTGGAGAGCAAACAGCCCAGTAACGTTCGCTTATGCAGGCATTTGATCTGAATGAATGTGCAGTTTCGCAGGATGAATAGCTCTAGGGAAATTTTATAATTACACCCTTTAGTAAATAACAGCTGATACTAAGATTGAGTAATAAGTATCTCCTTGTGCTGCAGTCGCTGTGTTTCTTGAGCTCCTCTATCAGGTGCAGAATAGAGGAGGCGATGGGATTCTTCCCGGTATTCAATGGCATTGAGTGACGCACATAACTGACAGCTTGCAAGACATTCAATTACTGAGACTGGCCGCCCCCCCCCCCCCTGTGACCGCAGCCCCCCCTGTGACCGCAGCCCGGCTACCTACGTAAGGATGGTGAAAGGGCCGCGGTCACAGAGGGGTAGGCCAGTCTCTGTAATCTGACAGATTAGTGATCAAAAACGTCATCAGATCGTATGAGTTGGATTCGATCATCGGCTGCCACTCATCGGTTTAACCCCCTCAGCTCCGGAAGGTTTTACACCCTTGCTGACCAGGCAATTTTTTTGCGATACGGCACTGCGTTACTTTAACCACTTGACATCCGTGCTATGGCCCCTGTGCACGCTCCCTGCACACTGTGATCACCGATTCACTGAGACTCGGGTGATCACCGATCTGAGTAAGGGGCGGGTCCCGGCCGGGTCCCGGCCTCTTACCATGTGATCAGCTGTCAGCCAATGACAGCTGATCACATGATCAAAACAAAAGCTCGGTGATCGCCGACAGCGGAGGAGAAAAAAAAAAAGCCGATCACCGGCTCATCTTAAAGGGTCTTCGGTCCCGAAACAGAAGAGGCAATTATGTCACTGGGAGGAAATGTGCCCTATCGTTGCTGTCATTGGGCTCCATTGTTGGTGTCACTGGGAGGAATTGTGACCCTTCATTGGTGTCATTGGGCTCCATTGTTGGTGTCACTGGGGGGAATTGTGACCCTTCATTGGTGTCATTGGGCTTCATTGTTGGTCTTACTGAGAGGATTTGTGCCCCATCGATTGTGTCACTGTGCCCTATTGTTGGTGTCATTGGGAGGAATTGTTCCCCATCGTTGTGAGGAATTATGCTTATTTGTTGCTGGTGTCATTAGCCCCATTGGGAGGAATTCTGCCCCATTGTTGGTGTCATTTGGCCCCATTGCTGGTGTCATTAGGAAGAATTGTGCCCCATTGTTGGGGTCATCGGGAGGAAATGTGCACCTTTTTTTGGTGTCAGATGGGGAGAATTGTGCTCCATTGTTGGTGTCAGATGGGGAGAATTGTGCTCCATTGCTTGTGTCAGTAAATTAAATAGTGTCCATAGGGCCAGATAAAAGCAAGCAAAGGGCCACATCCGGCCCCCGGGCCGCAGTTTGGAGACCACTGCTGTAGAGTATCGATATTCGTTATAATGAATCGATTTGTTTTCGGATAATTCGATAGAATTATGTATGTATATATATTTGTGATAACAATTCGTAGTTCAGAAAGTCGTTTGTTTATTGAATCCATTAACACACACAATGACAATATCTCTTCTCCTCGGCTCCAATACAATACAACACCCTTCTCACTCACTTCTCAGGAATTCAACCTCCAGCACAAAAATGAATCAGCTGATTGGACTGTAATGCCGCGTACACACGGTCGGAATTCTCGTCGGAAAAAGCTCTGATGGTTTTCCCGTCGGAATTCTGACGGAATTTCGCTCAAACTGTCTTGCCTACACACGGTCACACCAAATTCCGACAGTCAGTAACACAGCGCCTTAAAAAACATTCGACGGCACTATAAAAGGGAAGTTTAATACTTCTGAGCATGGGTCGAATAGTTTCCGAGCATGCGTGGGAATTTTGCGTGTCGGAATTGCATACACACGATCGGAAAATCCGATAGAAAGGTTTTCCGTCGGAAAAATTAAGAACAGTTTCTCAATCCAAAGTCCGTCGGAAATTCCTAAAGAAAAAGACCGATGGGTATACACACGGTATACACACGGTCGGAAAATCCGATGAAAAGCTCCCATCGGACCGTTTCCATCGGAAATTCCGACCGTGTGTACGCCGCATAAGATTTTTGTTTCATTGGACGAATTAATGAATCATGCCGAATTCATTCGTTATTGTCGCCATCATTTCTTTCGTATTCGTTGAAATTCGTTATTTTTTTTCTTCGGACATTCAGATGCATCCGAATGTCCGAAAGATTATAGAAAGAAAAGTTATAGGATCTACAAACTAAGGGATAGATTTATGGACTTCTTTTTTATTTTTACTAGTAATGGCGGCGATCAGCGATTTTTAGTGGGACTGCAACATTGTGGCGGACAAATTTGACACTAAGTGACACTTTTTGGGGACCAGTGACAACAAAAAATTTTTTTTTTTTAGCTATACATACTAGCTGATGAGGGATGCTGGGACTAGTAGTTCCTCATCAACCAGCACTATGTTACCTCTTAACCTGGCTCCAGGGTCCTCCAGCTCAGACACGTTTTTTCCCCTCCCTCCACCCCCGGCAGATCCTGCCCCCCCCCCCCCCCATGCGATTCATCACTGGGCTCGCAGCGGTGCCAGGGATTATGTGATCTGATCTCTTCTATCCTCTGTTTAATGATTCAGCGCTCTATGAAATGATTCAGCCCCGCGGTGAGTAATGGTGACTACATAACTGTTTGTGTGCCCGCGCAGTCGTGTGTTCTCACTCAATTACCCATGCTTGCTGCTGGGCAGGGTGCCCACTACAGAATAACAAATGCATCTGTTTTCCCGTAAGACCAGGAGCGGCGCTCAGCCTGAACGTCAGCCCCCCCCGGGGGTTAACCCTTTCCGGAAGGCCCCGAAGACGTTTCATCGCTTCTCGGGGAATGTTTACCACCCTGAGAACACATGTGGAGCTCATAGGATTGGCTGGGCTGTGTAAAATCTGCTTCATTTTAACCACTTCAATACCGGGCACTTTCACACCCCCCCCCCCCCCATTCCCGCCCAGTAAAATGTTCAGCTTTCAGCGCTGTCGCACTTTGAATGAGAATTGCGCGGTCATACAACACTGTACCCAAATTACTTTTTTATATATTTTTCTTTTAGACAAATAGAGCTTTCTTTTGGTGGTATTTATTCACCACAGGGTTTTTTTTTTTATTTTTTTTGCTAAACAAAAACGCAAAAAAGACCGAAAATTTTGAAAAACAAAATGTTTTTCTTAGTTTCTGCTATAAAATTTAGCAAATAAGTAATTTTTATTTTTCACTGATGTGCCCTGATAGGCTGCAGTGATGAGATGAGGCAGCACTGATGGGAAGTGATAACCTCACCTGCACTGATCTACACTGATGGGCACTGATAAGCTGCACTGATGGGAACTGATAACATGCATTGATCTACACTAATGGGCACTGATAAGCAGCACTGATGGGAAGTGATAACCTGCATTGATCTACACTGATGGGCACTGATAAGCTGCACTGATGGGAACTGATAACCTGCATTGATCTACACTGATGGGCACTGATAATCTGCACTGATTGGCACTGATAAGCTGCACTGATAATTAGTGTAAAAACAACAAACTCACTGTGCCCTGTCAGCCTTGTCGGTTATTGACTCTCCTTTTTCTTAGTTTCTGTTATAAAATTTAGCAAATAAGTAATTTTTTTTTTCACTGATGTGCCCTGATAGGCTGCACTGATGAGATGAGGCAGCACTGATGGGAACTGATAACCTGCATTGATCTACACTGATAATCTGCACTGATAAGCTGCACTGATCTACACTGATGGGCACTGATAACCTGCACTGATTGTCACTGATCTACACTGATGGGCACTGAAAAGCTGCACCGATGGGAACTGATAACCTGCATTGATCTACACTGATGGGCACTGATAAGCTGCACTGATTAGCACTGTTAAGCTGCACTGATCTACACTGATTGTCACTGATAAGCTGCACTGATTTACACTGATTGGCACTGATAAGCTGCACTGATCTACATTGATGGGAACTGATAAGCTGCACTGATTGGCACTGATAAGCTGCACTGATGGGCACTGATAAGCTGCACTGATCTACACTGATAATCTGCACTGATCTAAATTGATGGGAACTGATAAGCT
Source organism: Lithobates sylvaticus (assembly GCA_028564925.1). Classification (NCBI taxonomy): domain Eukaryota; kingdom Metazoa; phylum Chordata; class Amphibia; order Anura; family Ranidae; genus Lithobates; species Lithobates sylvaticus. Next base: position 28,866,204 of record CM053031.1, read on the forward strand.
GCACTGATTGGCACTGATAAGCTGCACTGATCTACACTGATGGGCAATGATAAGCTGCACTGATTTACACTGATAAGCTGCACTGATGGGCACTGAGCTACACTGATAATCTGCACTGATCTAAATTGATGGGAACTGATAAACTGCACTGATTTGATAAACATTCAGAAATTAGAGACAAAAATGTATCCTGAAGGGAAAAAAGATTTATGTATTAGAAAAGGATTTGAAGGTATTGCATCAGTTGTAGAGCCGGAATGGGGGGGATACGAGAAGTGGGTGTGGAATGGGGGGGGGGGGGGGGGGGGGGGTACGAGAAGTGGGTGTGGCTTTAAAGGGGTTTTCCAGCATCAGATGACTTTAATTTACAGCTGAGCAACGTTACATTCATCACAGTGCAACCTGAAATAAAAGGTCACTGTGTACATCAATTACCCATACAGAGCAATGTATAAGGAAAGAGAACCTGTCAGCCATTGTTTAACCACCTCACTACAGTGCATTTTCACCCCCTTCCTGACCAAGCCATTTTTCAGCTTTCAGCGCTGACGCACTTTGAATGACAATTGCGCAGTCATACAACACTGTACCCAAATTAAATTGTTATCATTTTTTTCCCCACAAATAGAGCTTTCTTTTGGTGGTATTTGATCACCTCTGCGGTTTTTCTTTTTTGCGCAATAAACAAAAGAAGAGCGACAAATTAAAAAAAAAAACAATATTTTTTGCTTTTTGCTATACTAAATATCCCCAAAAAATATATAAAAAAACATTTTTTTTTCCTCAGTTTCGGCCGATACGTATTCTTCTACATATTTTTGGTAAAAAAAATTGCAATTAGCGATCATTGATTAGTTTGCGCAAAAGTTATAGCGTTTACAAAATAGGGGATAGTTTTATAGCATTTTTATTAATATTTTTTTTTTTTTACTAGTAATGGCGGTGATCAGCGATTTTTATTGTGACTGCGACATTATGGCGGACACATCGGACATTTTTGACACATTTTTGCCACTATTGTCATTTATACAGCAATCAATGCTATTTAAATGCATTGATTCCTGTATAAATGACACTGGCAGTGAAGGGGTTAACCACTAGGGGCGGGGAGGGGTTAATTATGTTCCCTAAGAGTGTTTCTTACTGTGGGGGAAGGGGACTCACAAGGGGAGGAGACCGATCAGTGTTTCTCTGTACAGAGAACACACCATCGGCTCCTCTCCTCTGACAGGACCGTTGATCTGTGTGTTTACACACACAGATCAACGGTCCTGCTGTGTTACCGGGCAATCGCGGGTGCCCAGCGGACATCGCGGCCGCTGGGCACGCGCATCGGGTGCCCAGTGACACGGCGAGAGCGCGTGCGCGCTCCCGGCGGCGCGCGCGCGCTCCCTGCAGTGCACAGAAGAGGAGGACGTCATATGACGCCCTCCCGGAACGAGAGCTGCGCCGCCTGGCCGTCATTTGACGGCCGGCGGTGGCAAAGCGGTTAAGCATTTGCAGAGGCACCTTTCTAATTAGGCGGTCGCCTTAGGCCTCGCAATCCCAGGGGCCTCGCGGCCGCCTAATTTGCCTGACGTGTGTAGGGGTTGGAGGGAATGTCCACTTGAATTATTTTTCCCGTTTTGGGCGTGAGTGGGTCTTAAAATTGCCTAAGGCCTCACAAAGCCTAGAGCCGCCTCTGAGCATTTGTATTCCCAAACAACAAACAAAATAAAAAAAAAACCTGTAAGGCAAAGGCATAATGAGCTAGTATGCACCGCATACTATACAACCGCTTTAGCCACTTCATCTCTTGCACCCATATACCCCTTATGCATAGCTCCCAACTGTCCCTGATTTCGAGGGGCTGTCCCTGATTTGGAGCAATGTCCCTCTGTCCCTCTTTCTTCCTCATTTGTCCCTCATTTTGGTCTGATCTTTATAGTTGTATGTAAAATGCACTTTTTATCCTTCAAAAAGTGTTTCCCAGCGCTAAACCTTTCATCCAATTTCTAAATTGCTGCATTTGTACATTTTAACCGCTTCCCTACCGCCCACTGTCATATGACGCCCACAAGGTGGATCTCCCATCCTGGTTGGGCGTCATATGACGTCCTCCCATTCCGGCCGCCTGGGGGGCGCGCGCGCCCGCCGCGTCGCTCGGGACCCGGTGCGGGTGCCCGGCGGCCGCGATGTCCGCCGGGCACCCGCGATTGCCCGTTTAAAACAGCGGGACCGTGCGGGACCGTGGAGCTGTGTGTGTAAACACACAGCTCCACGTCCTGTCAGCGGAGAGGAGACGGATCATGTGATCCCAGTACGGAGGAACACTGATCGGTCTCCTCCCCTTGTGAGTCCCCTCCCCCCACAGTTAGAATCACTCCTATAGGGAACACATTAACCCTGCAGCGCCCCCTAGTGTTAACCCCTTCCCTGCCAGTCACATTTACACAGTAATCACTGCAATTTTATAGCAACGATCACTGTGTAAATGTGAATGGTCCCAAAAATGTGTCAAAAGTGTCCGAAGTGTCCGCCGCAATGTCGCAGTCACGAAAAAAAATCGCAGATCGCCGCCATTACTAGTAAAAAAATAAAATAAAAAATGCAATAAATCTATCCCCTATTTTGTACACGCTATAACTTTTGCGCAAACCGTTCTATATACGCTTATTGCGATTTTTTTTACCAAAAATATGTAGAAGAATACGTATTGGCCTAAACTGAGGAAAAAAAATTGTTTTTTTAAAAAAAAATGGGATATTTATTATAGCAAAAAGTAAAAAATATTGTGTTTTTTTTTTCAAAATTGTCGCTCTTCTTTTGTTTATAGCGCAAAAAAAAAAAACGCAGAGGTGATCAAATACCACCAAAAGAAAGCTCTATTTGTGGGAAAAAAAGGACGTCAATTTTGTTTGGGTGTAACGTCGCACGACCGCGCAGTTGTTAGTTAAAGCGACGCAGTGCCGAATCGCAAAAAGTGCTCTGGTAAGGAAGGGTGTAAAATGGCCCGGTGCTGAAGTGGTTAAAGGCCAATATAAAGGCCTTTATCACCTCCGACTTCCTTGTAGTCTAACATTGCAAAGCGCCTGTAAAGCGCCCCAGCGTGCCCCAGCATCAGTTAGTGTCAGATTGTCCATCACATTATCACAGTCACCAATCACTGCCATTAGTAGTATAAAAAAAAAATAACAATTCCAGTATGTATCCAATAGTTTGTAGACACTATAACGTTTACGCAAACCAATCAATATACACTTATTGGGATTTTTTTTTTTTTTTACCAAAGACATGTAGCAGAATACATTTTGGCAAAAATTTATGAAGAGGTTTAATTTTTTAATTGTTTTTTTTTATTGGATATGTTTTATAGCAGAGAGTAAAAAATATTGTTTATTTTTTTAAATTTTCGGTCTTTTTTTATTTATATCGAAAAAAAAATTAAAACCTAGTGGTGATCAATACCACCAAAAGCTCTATTTGTGGGAAAAAAAATATTTAAATTTAATTTGGGTACAGTGCTGCATGACCGCGCAATTGTCAGTTAAAGTAGCGCAGTGCTGAATAGCAAAAAATGGCCTGGTCATGAAAGGAAGTAAATCCTTCCAGAGCTGAAGTGGATATTATAGGCATAAAACATGGAGAATGTGGTTAATTGCACCCCCGTACATCTGATAACGCAAGCACATGCTACAGCACTATTCGGGTTGGGTGCGGTGTGATTTTCCTAAAGGGTTAGGGACTTCTTTTGCGCATTTCTCATGCGTAGGGCAGCCCATTAAAAGGAATGGGTGCAATGTGTGGAAATGCACGTGCGCCCATTTGCACCAGCATGGTACCAATTCCTGGTGTAATGATGATGGTATCACTGTGCTTGATTGGCCACCAAATTTGCTTGACCTAAACCCCATAGAGAATCTGTGGAGTACTGTCAAGAGGAAAATGGGAGACACCAGAACCAACAATGTAGATGAGCTGAAAGCCGCTATCAAAGCAACCTGGGCTTCCATAACACCTCAGCAGTGCCACAGGCTGATCACCTCCATGCCACGCGGAAAAGCAGTCCCGACCAAGTATTGAGTGCAGGGCTGGTGCAAGGATTTTTGACACCCTAGGCAAAACCTAATTTTGCCACCCCCAATGACTCCACCCTGACTCCACCCCCTTTGCCCTGCCCATGTATACCCCACCTTTTTAATGAAGCGCCCATCAAATGCAGCCTTACCAGTGCCCATTAAATGCAGCCTACTAGCACCCATCAATGCAGCCTACCAGCGCTCATCAATGCAGCCTACCAGCGCCCATCAATGCAGCCTACCAGCGCCCATCAATGCAGCCTACCAGCACCCATCAATGTAGATACCCGCGGCCATCAATGCAGCCTACCAGCGCCCATCAATGCAGCCTACCAGTGCCCATCAATGCAGCCTACCAGCACCCATCAATGTAGCCTACCAGCGCCCATCAATGCAGCCTACCAGCACCCATCAACGCAGCCTACCAGCGCCCATCAATGCAGCCTACCAGCTCCCATCAATGCAGCCTACCAGTGCCCATCAATGCAGTTGACCAGTGCCCATCAATGCAGACTACCAGCGCCCATCAACACAGCCTACCAGTGCCCATCAATGCAGCCTACCAGCGCCCATCAATGCAGCCTACCAGCACCCATCAACGCAGCCTACATTTCTGTATTAAAAATCCTTTTTTTATTGGTTTTATTGTAATATTCTAATTTCTGAGATACTGAATTTTGGGGTTTCACAAGCTTTAAGCCATAATCATCAAAATTAAAAGAAAGAAATGCTTGAAATATATCACTCTGTGTAACAAATCCATATAAAATATAGGAATTTCACTTTCTGTGTTGAATTACTGGAATAAATTAACTTTCTGATGATATTCTATTTTTTTCATATGCACCTGTAGCTCATGAGGGTTATAGAAGCTCATTACTACTATCCTGGACCTGGACCTTGTTTTATGGATTTTTTTTTTTTTCACTAAATAAAAATAAACATCTAAAGCAACAGTACACAAATAATGATTGTATACACAAAAAAGGAAAACAAAACTAAATAGATAAACTAAACTAACCTCTACAAAAATAAAAGGATAGAGAAAAAAATATTTTGCCTACACAGTTTAATGACTGAACATGAGATTTTTCGATTCGGCCAAAGTTTGTCAACGGCAGTAATTCCACAGCAAAATCAGTTTTGTCTGAAACCACTCCGCTTATCCTTAACCGGTTCACACTGGTGCGATGCTGGAAACCATGCGATTCACTGCCGGTTCCCGCATCGCACCTGAATCGCACACTGGTTCACACTGAGATCTGAGAACCGCGCCATTGGCGCCATTGGCTCCCGCTGCTGTCAATCAAAATCAGTCAACCAATGAGGAGAGAAAGGGGGTGAATTGACTCAGGGAGCTGTGGCTCAGCTCGCAGCTTGCTGTGGGGGCACTCACCAGGAGGTAGGGGCCAGGAGAACCGTAGAGGGACCCAAGAAGAGGAGGATCTGGGCTGCTCTGTTTGTTATTTAAAAAATAAATAAAAAACAAGACTTTGCAATCACTTTAAAGCAGAGTTCCACTCAAAAGTGGAACTTCCGCTTATCCGTCTCCTTCCTTCCTCCGGTGCCACATTTGGCACCTTTCAGGGGGGAGGGGGGGACAGGTACCTGTTTTCCAAAGATCGGTTGGGGTGCCGACATCGCGGGATCCCTGGACAGGTAAGTGTACATATATTAAAAGTCATCAGCTGCAGTATTTGTAGCTGCTGACCTTTCTTTTTTCGTGGGGGAGCTGGACCTCCTCTTTAAGGCTCAATTCACATCGAGCCTTAAAGCGTGGTTGCTAAGGAGGGGGTCGGGAAGCCGGCCGCAGCATCCTTAACAACCGATGTCAACGGGCTTCCCGTTGAAAGTAAAAAAAAGAATTGACGGCTAAAAAAAAAAAAAAATTTGAAAAAAAAACAGCGTGGGGTCCCCCCCCAAAATCCATACCAGACCATTAACCGAGCACGCAGCCTGGCAGGTCAGGAAAGGGAGGGGACAAGCGACTGCATGCCCTCAACATGGGGCGATGGGTGCATTGGGGCAAGGGGGCTCTGACCCCCCCCCCCCCCCCCCACCCCAAAGCACCTTGCTCCCATGTCGATGGGAACAAGGGCCTCTTCCCGACAACCCTTGCCCAGTGGTTGTCGGGGTTTGCAAAGAACAAAGAAGAAGAGCGGAAGAAGAAGCAGCGGGAGAAGAAGACCGAAGGAGGAATATGCGGGAGAAGATGGAGGAAGACTGGAGGAAGAAGCAGGGAAGAAAAAGAAGATATTTTTAATAAAAGACTTGTCAAAAATTGTCTGCTGTATTATTTAACACTACAATACTTTTTTTTGGTGAATGGGTAGGGGTACAATGTACCCCATACTCATTCACACAGGGGGGGGAGGCCGGGATCTGGGGGTGGTATATTGTTGCTGGGGAATCTATTGTTGCTGGGGGTCTAATATTGCTGGGGGTCTATTGTTGCTTGGGGGTCTGTTGTTGGTGAGGATATCTATTGTTGTTGGGGGATCCCATGTTGCTGGGGGGGAGGTCTAATGTTTCTAGCAGCAGAGGACCTCTTTAACGTTTTTTCTTATCCATTCAAATTATTTAGGAACAAACCTGGCAGACCTGATAGGCAGCTCTATGGCAAAATGAAGGCGCTTGCACAGCAGGCTGACAATGCCGCCGTTCAACTTTACCATTGATTCATTAGCAACATGTCGCTTGTCTTTGTGTGTCGCGTGCCAATAAGAATGTGCCTGAGCTGCCATCAGTTACTGCCCCCCCGTGCGGAAATTTGTACCAGTGCGTTTTGGCGCATTTACCAAAAGCATGTGCATAGTGCTGTTTGCATGTATGTGTGTGCAGCTATTTGTGCGAGCGGCGTGCAATGTTAGTGCTCTCGTGTGTACCGAGGGGGGGTGGGGGGGACACGGTGCAGCTGCCAATTTCTCCCTCTCTACCAGGAGCTCCGGGTCTGTCTAAGCTTGTTCTCCATGACACGATTTTAGGAGCCATCCAAAATCTATAATTATCATGACAAGCTTGTCTCAACGCCTCCCTCCCTGAGCCCTTCCACCCCTGTAATCAAGATTTAACCCCTTCTACCCAACAGGTGGCCCGCCACTTACTAATCTTTCAGGGATGGGTTGCAATACATGGTGTTCTAGGTTGTCGTATATAGGTATGGATGATATCCAGGACTGTTATGAAGGTAGTATAGCCTCTAGTCTTCTAGGTTGTCCTATATAGGTGTGGATGATACCCAGGACTGGAATGAAGGTAGTCTAGCCTCTGGTCCTCTAGGTTGCCCTATATAGGGGTGGATGATATCAAGGACTGGTGGTATGAAGGTAGTCTAGCCTCGAGGTTGTCCTGTATAGGTGTGGATGAAACCCAGGACTGGTATGAAGGTAGTCTAGCCTCTAGGTTGTCCAGTATAGGTGTGGATGAAACCCAGGACTGGTATGAAGGTAGTCTAGCCTCTAGTCTTCTAGGTTGTCCTGTATATGTGTGGATGAAACCCAGGACTGGTATGAAGGTAATCTAGCCTCTAGTCTTCTAGGTTTTCCTGTATAGGTGTGGATGATATTCTGGACTGGTATGATGGTAGTCTATAATCTATGCACAGGTTTTTATTATATAGAACTAGGGACGAGTGTTGGAGTCATGTGCCACTTTGGGTTTGTTGATGGTGGATCTCCTGGTTTTGCAGTTCCTCTGCATTTCAAGTTTCTGGTCATAAATGTGTGCCTGAATTCATATTGTAGTGCAAAGTCTTTACCCTTGAGTCCTTCGAAGTCAATACACCAACGAGCTAGCCAACTGACTATAAGGGCAAGTCAAAGGTGTAACTAGAACCTTCAGGGCTCTGGTGCAAGAAACCACGAAAGTCCCCCCTGACTGCTGGGGCCCTTTCCATCGGTCCCTAGGTCCTTTCCTCTGGTTCCGGGGCTCTACCCTCCGGGCCCGGGGCCCTTCCCACTGATCCCAGGGCCCTATACTCCCATGCAGGGTCCTTTTTAAAGCCCTGGTCAAAAGTCAAAACACATTAATTTCAACTGGTGCTGTCCTAAACAATGTGATTCAAGTCGCAGGGACAAAAAAAAAAAAGGCTTGTGCACTACTTTTCTGTGACTTTGGTGCGATTTGAGTGCCATAGACTGCAATGTTAGACTACAAGGGAGTCAGAAGCAAGTCGCAAGGAAATCAAAAGCAGGTCGCACGACTTTGGGGTTGCAGCAGTTTGAACCAAGCCTTACGGTCTGGCCTCATGGTGGTGGAATGCCAGGGTCCATTTGCAAGTGCGACCTTTGTGACCCCGGTAATTCCACCACCAAGGCAAGTTCACACTATAAGGGCATGACCACACTCACTCTGGCAGGCCGCAGGAAAAGAGGGGGGGACGAGAGCAGCCCCCCCTCTCGCCTGAACCGTACCAGGCCACATGCCCTCAACATTGGGAGGATGCTTTGGGGGTCTAAGACCCCTAAAGCACCTTGTCCCCATGTTGATGAGGACAAGGGCCTCTTCCCCACAACCGTGCCCGGTGGTTGTGGGGGTCTGCGGGCGGGGGGCTTATCGGAATCTGGAAGCCCCCTTTAACAAGGGGACCCCCCGATCCCGCCCCCCCCCTGTGTGAAATGGTAAGGGGGTACAAAAAGTACCCCTACCATTTCACCAAAAAAAGTGGCAAAAATGGTAAAAATGACAGGAGACAGTCTTTGACAATTCCTTTATTAAAATCTTCTTTCTTCTTTCTTCATCCTTCGGTTTCTTCATCTTCTCCTTCCTTCATCTTCTTCCATCTTCTTCTTCCATTTTCTTCTTCCTCTGATCCGCTTCTTCTTGCGCTGGTCTTCTCGTCCTTCTCGTCCTGCATCTTCTTCCGTCGGCGTCGGTGTCGGTGTCTCTGTCTCTTCTTGGGCCGCTCCGCGCAATGGGAGGCTCCCGCTGTGTGAGGCTCCGCTCCGTCTGACAGGTCTTTTATAATGGAGGGCACCTGGTGACCCCGCCCCCTCTGACGCACAGGGACGTCATGGGGAATTCCATGATGGCTTTCCCCATGACGTCAGAGGGGGGCGGGGTCACCAGGTGCCCTCCGTTTTAAAAGACCTGTCAGAGGGAGCGGAGCCTCACACAGCGGGAGCCTCCCATTGCGCGGAGCGGCCCAAGAAGACACCGACACCGACACCGACGCGACGCCGACGGAAGAAGATGCCGGACGAGAAGGACGAGAAGACCAGCGCAAGAAGAAGCGGATCGGAGGAAGAAGAAAATGGAAGAAGAAGATGGAAGAAGATGAAGGAAGGAGAAGATGAAGAAACCGAAGGATGAAGAAAGAAGAAAGAAGATTTTAATAAAAGAATTGTCAAAGACTGTCTCCTGTCATTTTTACCATTTTTTCCACTTTTTTGGTGAAATGGTAGGGGTACTTTTGTACCCCCTTACCATTTCACACAGGGGGGGGGGCCGGGATCTGGGGGTCCCCTTGTTAAAGGGGGCTTCCAGATTCCGATAAGCCCCCCGCCGCAGACCCCCACAACCACCGGGCACGGTTGTGGGGAAGAGGCCCTTGTCCTCATCAACATGGGGACAAGGTGCTTTAGGGGTCTTAGACCCCCAAAGCATCCTCCCAATGTTGAGGGCATGTGGCCTGGTACGGTTCAGGCGAGAGGGGGGGCCGCTCTCGTCCCCCCTCTTTTCCTGCGGCCTGCCAGGTTGCGTGCTCGGATAAGGGTCTGGTATGGATTTTGAGGGGGACCCCCACGCCATTTTTTTTGGCTAGGGTTCCCCTTAAAATCCATACCAGACCTCAAGGGTCTGGTATGGATTTTGAGGGGGACCCTACGCCATTTTTTTTTTTTTTTTATAGACACCCCCCAGGTACGAAATTTAAAGGAATATTACACTTTTATTGTTTCAATTTAAGCATTTTTAAAATCACTGCTCCTGAAAAAACGGCCGTTTTTAAAAAAAAATTTTGCATTGATACATGTCCCTGGGGCAGGACCCAGGTCCCCAAACACTTTTTTTGACAATAACATGCATATTAGCCTTTAAAATGAGATGACCACACTCACTATAAGGCCATGTTCACAGAACAGGCAGGTCAGGGGGCCGGTGAAACCCTGCAGTTCAGCCGTGCTTTTACTGCCCCCAATCGCTACCCCTTTAGCTGCAGAGGCAGCAGCCAGGGGTGTACACATGCTGCAACTGTGATGGTTGCCGCAATAATTAAACCCCCTGTCAAAGGGGCAAAGTGGTTAAAGCAGGTGGTGAGGAAGAAAAAAAAAAAACACTTCCTCACTGCCTGACAAATTCTTTCTGAATAACGATCAGAACGCGGATCACTGTTCAGAGAGCACCACTACTGTGAACAAGCCTTTAAAGTGTGAGCACCCTGCAACCATATTGTGCCCTTGCCCACCCCCTTTGGCTGTCAGTCATATTGGGTGTACACAGAACGTTACCTCTCACTACAGGCATACCACATTGCTTGTCCTGCAGAGGAGGGGTCAGTGCAGCAGTTTCTCCACCTACCGATCAGTGTGCCCGTTACTGGCCTCCAAGGAGAACCTGGGGTAGTAGGGAATGATCATATACTGACAATGGGTGATGGGGCCAAGAAACACCCCATGCATCAGAAATATTATTAGACTTAGAGACCCAGGGATTGTGGGTTATGTAGTTTCTTCACTGGAAGTGTCAGTTCTTAGACCGCATGCATCAGAAATAGCGATAGTCTCCGGTGAAGCTGCAATGCTTCCCAGACTGCATTTAACCACTTACCCACTGGGCACTTAAACCCCCTCCCTAACCAGACCAATTATCAGCTTTCGTTGCTCTCACATTTTGAATAACAATTACTTTTTCACGCAACACTGTACCCATATGACATTTTTGTCCTTTTTTCACACAAATAGAGCATTCTTTTGGTGGTGTTTAATCACCGCTGAGTTTTTTATTTTTTTATTTATAAAAGAAAAAAAGACTGAAAATTCTTTAAAAAAAAAACGAATTTTCTTAGTTTCTGTTATAAAATATAGCAAATTAGTCATTTGTCTTCATAAATTTTGGCCAAAATTTATACTGCTACATATCTTTGGTAAAAATAACCCAAATCGGTGTATATTATTTGGTCTTTGTGAAAGTTATAGAGTCCACAAGCTATGGTGCCAATCGCTGAAAATGTATCACATCTGATGTACTGGCGGCCTTTCTCACCTCTTGAGACCCTAACAAGCCAGGAAAGTACAAATACCCCCCAAATGACCCCTTTTTGGAAAGTAGACATTCCAAGGTATTTAATAAGAGGCATGGTGAGTTTTTAGAACTTGTAACTTTTTCCCGCAATTCTTTGCAAAATCAAGAGTTATTTTTAATTATTATATCACAAATGACACCCCTAAAACACATTCTGCTTCTCCTCCTGAGTACGGCAATACCACATGTGTGCGACTTTTACACAGCCTGGCCACATACAGAGGCCCAACATTGAGGGTGCACCTTCAGGCGCTCTAGAAGCATAAATGACACATATAATTCTTGACTACCTCTTACACTTTTGAAGGCCCTGGAGCACCAGGACAATGGAAACGCCCCAAAAATTACCCCATTTTGGAAAGAAAACACCCAATGTATAATCTATGAGGCATAATGTGTCTTTTGAACATGTCATTTTTTTCTACAGGTTTTCTGAAAATGTGGAAATAAAATAAAAACGCATTTTCTTTTCACAAAGTTGTCCATTTATACAATATTTCTATTACATAGCATGTACATACCAAAAATTACACCCCAAAATAGATTTTCCTACCCCTCCTGAGTACAGCGATACCACATGTGGGAGACTTTTTCACAGCCTGGCCACATAGAGAGGCCCAACATGCAGGGAGTACCGTCAGATGTTCTAGGGGCATACATTTCAAATCAAATTTGACTACCTGGGGCGTGGTCTGGCTATGGAGGAGTGAGGACGTGTCCTGCCTGAGCTCCGTCCGGTCCGCAGCTATACAAGCAGCTACAGGGGCGATTATCCCCCGCTTTTAAGCTCAGGGTATGTCACAGCGGCGGCGAACACCCTCCCAGCCGAAAAGGACATACCAAACCCGCCAAGGATCGATGGAATCCTTTCTTTTGGACACCCCACGCCAGCAGCAGGAGAAGGGGAAATCCAAGATGGCGCCGGAACGAACGGCCTCGCCGGAACGCCACGAGGCCCGGCCCGCTCAGCATACACAAGCGGCCCTGCCTGCACAGACACCGCTCACAACTCAGCCTGCACAGCCATCGCTAGGATTCCAACCTACACTGCCACAGCTAACCGCACAGCCTGAACTGCCATCGCCATGTGCATCCTCTGCACAACCGCGGCTAGCTGAACAAACTGCACAACCTCCCTTGGGGACACAGCCTGCTATGTCTCCCATCCCCTCTCCTAGGGTGGTAAGTGACACTGCTCCCCCTGCCTCCCCTCGCTCCATATCACCTCAGGGCCAGATTGCAGATGCGGCTGACTTAACATGGGACAGGGACATCAGGCAACATCTATGGTCTCTCCCCACAAAGGCTGACTTAGAACAATTCACCAGCAGAGTGGAAAAAGCATTCAAACAGGACATTGAGCAACTGAAAAGTGACACGACCGAGCTGGGCCATAGAATAGAGACATTGGAACAGAATTTTGAGGACTCTATACCTGCCGTAGCCATGTTAAGAGAACGGGCATCCGCACATGACCAACAAATTGAAGCTCTAATCTGCCAATTAGACGATATGGAAAATCGCAGCAGACGTGCGAACATCCGCATACGCGGACTGCCAGAAGCCACTGGGCCCAAAGATATTATTCCCTCACTGCAAGGAGTATTCCGTGACATATTAAATCTACCTGCGTCTGTTCCCATCGAGATAGACAGAGCACACAGGGCACTTAGGCCCCCATCAGATGACCCCGAGAGGCCTAGAGACGTCATTTGTAAACTCCACAAGTACTCGCTGAAGGAACGCATAATGCAAAAGATGCGCAACAGACCAACCTTTGATTTTGATGGGGCCTCCCTGTCATTCTACCAGGACCTCTCCAGAAGAACCCTCATGCAACGCAGAGCCCTGCGACCACTATTGTCTGAGATTCAGGCGGCAGGACTTACATACCGCTGGGGCTTTCCGTTTAGCCTGCAGGCATCTAAGAACGGCAAATGGGCAGTGTTGCGAACCAAAGATGACCTCCCTCGCTTCCTACACACACTGGAGCTGGAGCAGGTCGACTTTCCAGACTGGCGCAGTTCCCTGAGTATACCGACCCCACAAGTGCCAGAACCATGGATACCCACCTCTGGCAACAGGAGATCCAGGCGCCGTCAAAGGCATGAAAGAGGATACTCTCCAGGGCCCTCGGGGGCTAGGGACTAACCTTGCAGTGATATCCATTACCGACGGCCATCGAGCTACAACGCCATGGATGTGCCTTACCCCCCCTCCTTTGGCGGGGCTTGACTGAAGGAACTGTCCGAGCACATCCATGATTGAGACGCCAAGTTAAAAGGCCCCACGCATGAGAGGATGCTGGACAGGGGAACATATGCGGAATTGGGTGATGGTGGTACATGACTACCCCCGTCCCGTTTGTTTGTTTTTCGCTGATTCCTACCTAGCAACACTGGCCGACAACTGCCCCTAGGAGTATGCAGCCAATTGGCTCAAGAAAGTTAACTGTTCACTTTATCGTTACCCTGTAACAAGATTTAATGGACTGGACGGGGCGCGGGCCCCACGTCCCCCCTGTGGTTGCCCACGTTTCCCGTATAGGCCCCACCTACTTAGGTGTTAGTCCCTAGAGGGACACCAGGACGGTTCCCGGGGTCTCAGATTTCTGGGTCCCCCGGGGGCACGCCCTGTTAGAGAAAGTGTAACTGTCAGCTAGGCCTATTACTATAGGCCTGGCCTGCGATACCTCTGCTACTGTTTTTACTTGTTTTTGGTCCATTTTTTTATTTTTTTTTCTCTCGTTCTCTAGCCTTTCCTATTATCTTGTACACCTCAGTACTTACCCGCTCCTCCTTTCTTACTTCCCTACTTAACCAACTGACTTTTTCTCACCAGGAAGGAAGGAACCTAATCCCCACCACCACCGGATTCGGTTGCAACGAAAAGGTCGCCTGGACAGTCGCCTCTGCTGCAACATGGCCACGATTAAGGTAGTCTCTTACAATGTCAGAGGCCTATGTTCCCCTAACAAGCGCAATAGGTTGTGGTTAGAACTGAAGAGATTGAGGGCGCAAGTGGTGTTCCTACAGGAGACCCACTTTACAGATGCTTCTATTCCCAAGCTGCCCACCCATATGTTCTCGCAATGGTTCATGTGTAACTCTCCTAGACCTAAAGCCAGGGGCACGGCCATAGCTATACACAAGAACTGTCAATTTTCACACATAGAACACATGATAGACCCCCAGGGTCGCTATGTGTTTCTGAAGGGCACCATACTGGGGCAGACGTACACGTTCGCCACATTATATGCACCTAACTCCCAACAACTTACCTTTATAGATCAAGCCCTTGCTAAGCTAGCAGAATTCCGGGAGGGTAGATTAATCCTGGGTGGGGACTTCAATGTCAGCCCAGACCCCACGCTAGATACCTCAACAAATAGATCGTCCCACTCACTCGCCTTCTTGAGACACTTTCGTAGGTCCCTCCAGAGGTTTACTTTAGTGGACTGCTGGAGAGCACTACATGCCTCTGAAAAGGACTTTAGCTACTACTCCAGTGTGCATAAAATATACACCAGGATCGACCTGCTACTGGTTGACCAAAGCTCCCTAGACCTAATACTAGAAGCAACTATTGACCGGATAACAATCTCAGACCATGCCCCTGTGACAATTACTCTCTCACTAGCTCAGGCCATGACTAAAGCAAGGACATGGAAACTCAACGAAAACCTGTTAGACGACATAGGAGTGGTGGCGGGGGTTAGGGAGACCTTGACACACTATTTCGCTGAAAACAATAATGGGGAGGTTAATGAAGGCACCCTATGGGAGGGCCACAAGGCGGTGGTGAGGGGCACTTTTATAGCCATGGGAGCAAAACTCAACAAGGCTAGGCAGGCGGACTTCCAGAGAGTATTGCGGGAGCTCCAGCTAGCAGAGATCAAACATAAACATTCGTCAGGTCCCGAAGAGCTTAAGCGACTGACAGAACTAAGGCAGCTCTTTTCCAAACTACTGGACCGTAGAATAAATCGCAAATTACGCTACTTAGCCCACACCTATTACGAGCACGGGAACAAGTGCGGCAGGTTGCTGGCTCGAGCTCTCCGCAAAAAAAGACTCATGGCACACGTCCATAAATTACACTCCTCTACGGGAGAACCCGCACAACACACCTCCAAAATAGCAGCCTTGTTCCGTGAATACTACGAGAACCTATATAACCTGAACCCCTCCTCCTCGCCCACTGAGATAGAAGCTAAAAGGTCTCGTATTAAAACTTACCTTGCATCGACTGGTCTCCCCACCCTGACCCCTGAACAGGCGACCGACCTAGAATGCCCGATCACCACTGCTGAACTACTGGCCACCATCAAATCTTTACCGACAGGTAAGAGCCCTGGACCGGATGGTTTCACCAGGGCCTACTACCTAAAGTTCTTCGATAAAATACAATCCCCACTCTGTGCCCTCCTCAACTCCCTAGCAACCGGAGGCTCCCTTCCAAGGGAGACCTCGCTGGCCCACATCACCGTCCTTCCAAAAGAAGGGAAGGACCCCACCCAACCACAAAGTTATCGCCCAATTTCCCTCCTGAACACTGACCTAAAAATTTTCTCCAAAATCATTGCCAACCGCATGAAACACTTGTTGCCTGAACTGATCCATGCGGACCAGACAGGCTTCATAACTGGTAGGGAGGCCAGGGATAACTCTAACAGAGCCCTCCAGCTTATCCACTGGGCACGTACTAGCGATCGAATGCCTCCATACCTAATCTTATCAACAGATGCGGAGAAGGCATTCGATCGCGTAGACTGGGATTTTCTGAACACTGTACTCCAGGGCACTGGGCTAGGACCACGTATGTTACGTTGGATCTCCGCTCTGTATGTATCCCCCACAGCACAGGTCAAGGTGAACGGAGGTCTCTCCTCACCATTCCCCATCCGAAACGGCACGAGACAGGGTTGCCCGCTCTCACCCCTCCTGTTCGCGCTGGTCTTGGAACCCCTATTACAGAAAGTTAGAAATAACCAAAACATCAGGGGGGTGCAGGTGGGCTCCACTGAGCATAAGCTCTCTGCATATGCAGATGACATACTATTTCACGTAGCGGAACCCCAGGTCTCGCTGCCGAATCTGATGGAGGAATTAACTGCATACGGAGAGGTATCCAACTTCCGTATAAACTTCACAAAATCTGAAATACTCCCAGTCACCATCCCACCGTCCATGACAGATACACTAAAAAGATCGTTCCCATTCACTTGGGCCTCCCCCTCCATGAAATACCTCGGCGTCCAGCTTACAGACAGGCCAGACTCCCTGTACGCACATAATTACGCACCATTGCTCAAGAAGATCTCACAAGATCTCCTGCAATGGGACAGGACGCACTTTACATGGCTGGGTCGGACGAACATCATAAAGATGACGATATTACCACGCATTCTTTTTATGCTTCAAATGGTACCAGTACACCTGCCAAAACGCTTCTTTACCGAGCTACGTAGCTCATTCATTAAATTTGTATGGGGGGGCAAGAAGCCCCGTCTGGCTATGGCAACGCTCCAAAGAAACAAGATGAGGGGGGGTCTGGGAATACCTAACATCCCCCAGTACTATCAAGCGATCGCTTTACAGCGACTCTTAAACTGGAAATTCCATGCGTCAACTAAACTGTGGGTCCCCCTGGAGAAGACGATGGCAGGCAGAGATTTGGCGGGTGCCCCCTGGGTCCCCGCCGGGGATAGAGGATTTTCAGACTGGGTCTCACCCTTGACTGTTCACTCCCTACAAATATGGGACAGAGTGAACGCCCGCTTAACTCTAGCCCCACAGATATCTCCATTGACCCCGGTGTGTGGATACCCGTGGTTTTCTCCGGGGGAACAGGCAGCAGCACTGGGCACATGGACTAGAGATGGTGACGTCAGGCTAACAAAATTACTGGAGGGAGACTCAGTGATGCCACTGGCCACCCTGAGGGAACGCTACGGCAGCTTCCCCTTTGATTTCTGGAGACACCGTCAACTTGCGACCTTTGTAGCTAAACGCCACAGACAAACACCAATCAGAACCACGCTGACGGAATTTGAAAGCATTTGGTCAGCTGCTGACCCAATGCCTCACATGATTTCGGCACTGTACAGACTGCTGGAAACAGCGACCCCCAACCCCAAGCCCCTTTACATCAAGGAGTGGGAAAAAGACCTACAACTTGAATTTACAGATGAACAACTCAACCACCTTTACCGCTTGACCCACTCGAGCTCCATAGACGCCAAAACACAAGAAAATAACTTTAAGATACTGTCAAGATGGTATAGGGTCCCCACTACCTTAGCTAGAATTTTCCCCACTGTATCTGACCTCTGCTGGAGGGGATGTGGGATGAAAGGCACATTCCTACACATTTGGTGGGAATGCCCAATACTGAGGCCATTCTGGTCTATGGTGAACAAACATGTCTCTGACAGCTTGGGAATAGACGTCCCGGACCTGCCAAAACACTTCCTCCTCCATGTGCCCCCCATGTCTCTGTCTCGCTACAAAAAAAGCGCTCTCCCCCACCTCCTAAACGCAGCTAAACGGCTAATTCCAATACATTGGAAGAGTGCACAGATCCCCAGCGAACAAGACTGGCTGGGGAAGGTGGGGGAGATCATGGAAGCAGAGAGCTGGCTGGCCACCTGCCGAGACACTAGAGACAAATTTGAGCTTACGTGGGCAGCATGGAGAGCCCACACGCAAGAGACAGACTGGGCCCCCTCTAGCCTAGATATTGCGCTACTTGCACTAGCAGACCCTTCCTTTCAGAGACTTGTCCAGGCGAACCATCCGTCAGCAACCACAAGCTCCACCTAAAGGTGGACACCAACGAATCCGGTGAGATATGGTAAACAAGCTTCCTCTTAGCTCTGGTCCTCCTCTTTTTCTCCCTTTTTTTCTCTCCTTCTCCTCTCGCGGGGTACATGCCCCAATCTCTACCCACCTTTTTCCATTATTGTTGGTTGTTTTTATTTGACCTGGTTTTTTTTTTTTCATGCTTGTTGGCACGACAACCAGGGGATACAAAGTTACTTAAGGGGAACACCCATCCACCCCCCAACCCGGGGGGTGGCTCGTCTGTCTAAGAGGACCGAATGTCCAAGATGGGCGGGGAGTCTCCCTAAACACTAGAAAAGCTGCACCCCAGCAGTCGTAGGCTTAACCACTTACTCTTAGAGCGATAAACTTGCAACCCCCTCCCTTTCTCCCCCCCCTCCCCTCCTTCCCCATTTGTTCCCCCTACCCTCCCCTGATGTCCCCCCCCCTCTGATTTTTGTTTTTTCCATGTATGTGTTGTGTTGCTACCTTGTTAATATTTGAAAATGAAAATAAAAATTATACAAAAAAAAAAAAATTTGACTACCTATTACAGATTTGTGAGGCACTTTAGTGGCATGGATGTGGCGTGGATGAGAACTGATGTGACATGGATGAGCATGAATGGGGTTGGATGAGCCGTGGCTTGGGATGGCTGAGCATGGTTGAGCTATGAATGTGGATGGCTGAGTATGGATGGGATGACTGAGCATGAATGAGTATGGCTGTGTATTGTTGAAGATGGCTGAGTACGGATGGGATGGCTGAGTATGGATGGGATGGCTGAGTATGGCTGAGTATGGCTGGGTATGCCGTACTCTACACCCGTAGAGTAGACAGCAGGCAGCCAGAGCCATGACACACGACAGGAGAGGAGAGCCGCCTGCCCGAGCACCGAGTGGGGATCTTCTCACAGTGGCGCGGTGGCCACATTGTAATGCCCGCCTCCAGAAGGCGGGACCTGCTATGTCACTCGGCCGTGCTCGGGTCAGATTGGTCCAGGCTCGTCGGTGGCGCTCGGGCTCGGAGCTAATAACAAAACTGTGCATGACCGAAACCCAGGGCTTTTTGGGGACCCACTCAGGGCTCCAGCCACCATCAGCCCCCCCCCCTGCCGAAAAGCCACTGCCAATCAGCGCACATCAGTGAAGGAGAAAAATTCCTTATTTAAAAAACTTACTGACAGAAACTAAGAAAAACTTTTTTTTTTTAAATGTCTTCTTTTATTGTAAAAAATAAAAAACCCAGCAGTGATTAAATACCACCAAAAATAAATCTCTATTTGTGTGTAGAAAATGATTAAAAATTCATATGGTACAGTGTTGCATGACCACGCAATTGTCATTCAAAGTGTGACAGCGCTGAAAGCTGAAAAATGGCCTGGGCAGGAAGGGGGTGAAAGTGCCCTAATGTCTCTGCCTGTGTTGTGTCTGTGTCAGATCTAATTATTGTGTAGCTTTCACCTGCAGAGCACTAGACAGAGAGACCCAGGGATTGTGGGATATATAGTTTCTTTACTGGAAGTGTCAGTTCTTAGACTACAGACAGATATCATGCATTAACCTGTGCAGTGCCATGCCAGCTTCTACGTGTTTGAACACAAACATAAATGGCTAACAAAGAATTGTGACGATTTACTCTACTATAGATGTGCGTAAAGGGCAACAAATGACACCATGAAACTACATGATCAATGCACAGGTGAAAATTACAAAGTGCAGGTAGGAAGGTTTATAATGCCTTTAAGGGTTTACTGAATGGTTTTACTTTTTGTCCAGAGTCGTGCAGTTTTCCTTTCTATGTGAACTAGCCCTTTAAACCGACATACTTTGAGCTGTAGGTACATGCAGGTCAGTAGATTGCAGAGTCGTTAATCACAGAGGAATCTGACTGTATTTGGCACGTTATATTGTTTTAACAGACGTCTGAAGTGAGCATGCTTATTGATCAATATTTTATTTGAGTGACTAAACACGGGTGTCTCGAGTCATCGTGTTTAGCTGATTTAGACAGAAGCATCAAGCAAAGGGCAGCCAAAGGGTTTTACCGTTTCTAATTCCTTACCTTTAGACTGTATTTTCTGGGGGCCGAGTACGGTAGTTCACTCAGGTTCAGAGGGACTGGAAAGCCTCCTATTATTGCATTAAAAGATGTGTGCAAAATCTACCATTATGTGCAGCACTGCATACATACCCTGTATTGTCAAAAGTATTGGGACGCCTGCCTTTACACACACATGAAATTTAATGGCATCCCAGTCTTAGTCCATAGGGTTCAATATTGAGTTGGCCCTCCCTTTGCAGCTATAAGAGCGTCAACTCTTCTGGGAAGGCCATCCACAAGGTTTAGGAGTGTGTCTATGGGAACATTCTCCCAGAAGTACATTTGTGAGGTCAGGCACTGATGTTGGACGAGAAGGCCTGGCTTGCAGTCTCCGCTCTATTTCATCCCAAAGGTGTTCTATTGGGGTGAGGTCAGGACTCTGCGCAGGCCAGTCAAGTTCCTCCACCCTAAACTTGCTCATCCATGTCTTTATGGACCTTGCTTTTTGCACTGATCTAAATCATTTTGGTGGAGGGGGGATTATGGTGTGGGGGTGGGGGGGTTATGGTGTGGGGGATGTTTTTCATGGGTTGGGCTTGGCCCCTTAGTCCCAGTGAAGGGAACTCTTAAGGCATCAGCGTACCAAGACATTTTGGACAATTTCATGCTCCCAACTTTGGGGGAACAGTTTGGGGATGGCCCCTTCCTGTTCCAACATGACTGCACACCAGAGCACAAAGCAGGGTCCATAAAGACATGGATGAGCGAGTTTGGGGTGGAGGAACTTGACTGGCCTGCGCAGAGTCCTGACCTCAACCTGATAGAACACCTTTGGGATAAATTACTTGGGCTTGCGCGAGGAGCATGAGTGGGAGGACGTCATATGACATCAAAAGTGTGTAAGTGTGGTTAAAACATTGGAATGTTAACCACTTTCATATGTTGTTGTTGATTATCACCAATTGTCAATTGAGTGTCAAATGGCTATATACTGTATTTAACTTACATGGCTGGAAGAGGAGACTACTGGGGGGGGGGGGGGGGGGGGGGGGGGGGGGGGGGGGGTAAGGTAAGTAGTAAAAGTGCTTTTAAATGGTACCCTAAATATGAATGAGAATTTAACTTTGATGGGGGTTGAGCCACTGCAAGGAATATTTTTAATTGTCTCGGAGTTCAGCTTTAAACATCAACAGTGTCTTACGCATTTTGGACAAACAGAACCCAACAAATACAGTTTATTAAAGTGACACTAAAGCATATTCATATTCTCCCAATATAATCCATGTACATCCAAAAAAAAAACGTCCCCACTGGGTGATCTATGTACATTGCAAGGATTATACCAACCTTTGTTGCAGATTCCTACCTTTTATTATTCTGAAGAACCCCTGGGCTGAGTAAGTCTAATGGGAGTCGTTTCATAATTATCAATCAGCTGTGCACCTGGCAGGGCACTAATTAGGAAATCTGCAGGGTCTGTATCCCTTTAGATGTGATTTCCTATCGGGGGTATCTCACCAAAAATGAAATGTTTGTTGCAGGGGATGCCTGAAATCTGACTTGTATCTTAGTGCATTACTGGATCTATTGATTACCAATAATACAGACCTGAACACAGATGTGGAAATACGCGGCAATTTAGGAAACAGCGATCACAGGTCAATTCGTTTCAGTATAAATCATACCAATAGGAAACATAAGGGGAATACAAAGACACTAATTTCAAAAGAGCCAACTTCCCTAAACTACAAGCCTTGCTAGAAGATACTAATTGGGATAAAATCTTAGGAACAAAGATCACTGAGGAGAAATGGGTATGCTTTAAGAGCATATTGAATAAGGGCATTAGCCAGTGCATCCCAATGGGAAATAAATGTAAAAGAGCTAATAAAAGTCCTGGGTGGCTTAACTCCAATGTAAAAATGCATATAAAAGCAAAGGAGAAGGCCTTCTAAAAATACAAAGCTGAGCAATCATCATCAGCATTCCAACTTTACAAAGAATTCAACAAGAAATGTAAGGGTGCAATCAGGGCGACTAAGATAAAACACAAAAGGCACATAGCGGAGGAGAGTAAGAAAAATCCCTAGAAAGTCTTTAAGTACATAAATAGTAAGAAAGGGAGGTCAGATCATATTGGTCCCATAAAGAATGACGAAGGAAACCTGGTTACTAAGGATAGAGAGATGGCAAATGTATTGAATTTATTCTTCTCCTCAGTCTTCATAAGGGATTCGGGGGGCAAAACTGCAATGTTTATCCTCATAACACGTCACAGAAGCACCCTCATGGCTAACAGAGGACAGAATTAGAAATAGACTTGAAAAACGTAACATTAATATGTCCCTGGGACCAAATGGCTTGCATCCGAGGGCTACCCTGGTCGATGCCTGTGTGGGTCGTCCCTGCCGAGTTGTCCGCCACAGCTCCCGGTTGGAGGTGCCCTCGGATGGCTCATGGTGCCCGGCACCATACCATCAATACAGGAACTACAGTAAGTAAGCATGCACCGAGTGTGGGGTCTTCTTTACCCTATCCCTGTTCATGTTTATATATATATCAGACTATTCATATATAATAATTCTATTTTAGATACATCACAGCAGGACTATGGCAGGGTGGCTACGTTCCTACATACAGTGAGACTAAGGCAGGGTGGCTACGTTCCTACATGCAGTGGGACTAAGGCAGGGTGGCTACGTTCCTACATACAGTGGGACTAAGGCAGGGTGGCTACGTTCCTACATACAGTGGGACTAAGGCAGGGTGGCTATGTTCCTACATACAGTGGGACTAAGGCAGGGTGGCTACGTTCCTACATACAGTGGGACTAGGGCAGGATGGGTACATTTCTACAGACAGTGAGACTAAGGCAGGGTGACTACGTTCCTACATACAGTGGGACTAAGGCAGGGTGGCTACGTTCCTACATACAGTGGGACTAGGACAGGATGGGTACGTTCCTACATACAGTGGGACTAGGACAGGATGGGTACGTTCCTACATACAGTGGGACTAAGGCAGGGTGGCTACGTTCCTACATACAGTGGGACTAAGGCAGGGTGGCTACGTTCCTACATACAGTGGGACTAAGGCAGGGTGGCTACGTTCCTACATACAGTGGGACTAAGGCAGGGTGGCTATGTTCCTACATGCAGTGGGACTAAGGCAGGGTGGCTACGTTCCTACATACAGTGGGACTAGGGCAGGATGGGTACATTTCTACAGACAGTGAGACTAAGGCAGGGTGACTACGTTCCTACATACAGTGGGACTAAGGCAGGGTGGCTACGTTCCTACATACAGTGGGACTAAGGCAGGGTGACTACGTTCCTACATACAGTGATACAGTGGGATCTAAGGCAAGGTGGCTACGTTCCTACATACAGTGGGACTAAGGCAGGGTGGCTACGTTCCTACATACAGTGGGACTAGGGCAGGATGGGTACATTTCTACAGACAGTGAGACTAAGGCAGGGTGACTACGTTCCTACATACAGTGGGACTAAGGCAGGGTGGCTACGTTCCTACATACAGTGGGACTAAGGCAGGGTGACTACGTTCCTACATACAGTGATACAGTGGGATCTAAGGCAAGGTGGCTACGTTCCTACATACAGTGGGACTAAGGCAGGGTGACTATGTTCCTACATGCAGTGGGACTAGGGCAGGATGGGTACATTCCTACAGACAGTGAGATTAAGGCAGGGTGACTACGTTCCTACATACAGTGGGACTAAGGCAGGGTGGCTACGTTCCTACATACAGTGGGACTAAGGCAGGGTGACTATGTTCCTACATGCAGTGGGACTAGGGCAGGATGGGTACATTCCTACAGACAGTGAGACTAAGGCAGGGTGGCTATGTTCCTACATACAGTGGGACCATGAAGAAAAAATGTAGACACCCTCTTAAGCCCCATACACACGGTCGGATTTTTTCATGGATTCTGTCCGATCGGACAATGTTGTTGAAAAATCAGACCGTGCGTATGCACCATCGGACAGTGTACGTCGGATTGTCCGACGGACAAAGTCTTATCTCCTGCTGGATAGATTTGCCGATAACACGGTCCGATCACACCAAATCCGATCGTGTGTACGGTTGTCCGACCGGACAAAGTGCTACGCATGCTCAGATCACATTACAAGACCAAAGCTATTGGCTACTAGCCTCTACGTAGTCCCGTCGTAGGCAACAAACGTCACCACGTTCAGAATGATCGGATTTTCCGACAACTTTGTCCGACCGTGTGTACACAAAACCAACATCAGACAAAGTATGACGGACAGGATCCGACCGACCTGGTCCGCGGATTGTCCGACCGTGTGTATGGGGCTTAACAGTAAATGGGCTCACAGCTACAACAAAAAAATAGAAGGGACTTTTAAAATTTATGAATAGATTACTTAAGTATAAGCACATAAGGAAGATTGCATGAGTTGCTGGTCAACGCTGTGCTTGCAATGAGAGCCATAGCCGCTGCACTCTGCAGGTCAGTGGAGTCTACTGGATGCTGTGAATCAAGTGAGCAGTTTGTATCTGTTGGTTTTAAAACGCATTGATAAATAAACTGGAAGCCAGTATAGCCTAAAATTATGCAATGGGGTTGCGGCCTTTAAGAAGCACCGATTAAGGTTAAACGGCTCAAAGCAAACACTTTATATATAGCGCATACAATCTTTCTTATCAGTTTCTTCTGCAAATGGTACTTACAGTCTAATGTCCCTACCAGGCTCATGGCCAATATGGTCAGATAAATTAGTTAATCTACCTGTGCTTTCTTTTTGGTTTTGTTATGGGAGGATACCCACAACAAACAAGTGGAGAACATACAGACTTCTTGGAGACAATACTCCTAACCAGGGCCGTCTTTAATATTGATTGGACCCTGGGCAAAACTTTTCCTGGGTTCGCTGATTAGAGGTTACAGCGCATGATTTCTGCTTGTTGATTGGTTGCTAGAGATTACTGTGGATATGGCCCCACAACAATGACAGGGCACAGGGCACAGGGCAGTGGCCCCTTTTGCCCTGCCTTAAAAACGACCCTGCTCCTAACAGGAATGTACCCTGAAATTGCAAGTAAGGCTGGATTGCCCTCTAGTCACACGAGACACTGTATATAGATTCTGCACCATTGAGGGCCAAAAGGGAGAACATTATTGTCAGATACCAACTGCATCCTAAAATAGCCAAAACCCTCAATGGAGGAAACTTTTTATCCATGGTAAGGCTCAACAAATGTTCCTGGCCACCTGGCATTGCCAAATTCACTGCATGTTCCATTCTGGGAGGGCACTGCAACAGGCTGAGATGTGGGTTTCCCCAAAGGGACCACCAATTGTCCACATTGACACTTTTGGTGTTTCAGTGCTACAGCATGAAGCTCACATAGCCATTGGTACACCTTTACCTACTGTAAGTGGTATTAGTGTATGGTGGGTGCTGAGCACCTTGCACAAAGAGACGTACAACTTGAAAATGAAAAAGGAACATCATTCAGCTATCCAAAAATAAAAGTCAGCAGCTACAAGTACTGACTTTTAAAAAAACACATACTTACTGGTCAATGAAGTCTTCCTCCCATCCAAAGTTTTTTTGGCTCTAATTTTTGCCATGTCGCCATCTTGGATTCAAGAGCCCACTGTCACTTCCTAATCACTCAAGAGAGATCAACTGACTGAGGGCGATGATCCTTAAGCCTCCTCAGATGTGGGATGGTTGATGCTGGTGTTAGAACTAGGGCTGTGCCCTGGGTTGTTTTGGCTTATACATTGGGGTTGATTTGCTAAAGAGTGTAAAATCTGGTGCAGCTTCTAAGGTTGGCCATACATGGTTCGAGTTTCGAAAGAAATCAGAAAAAATCCTTCCTTTTTTTGACCTGGTGGTGCCACCATTGATTTCGAAATTCGGCCAACCAAGCCTTAAATTTCACCTCATGTTGCTACATAAAATAATTTTCGAGGCCGGGAATCTTCTTTTCTTTTTGTGAATTTTCTTTTCTTGCACATGCGCATTTCTTTTTTCGATTACATTCCTCGCACGATTCTCCCATCATTGATTAGAAAATCGTTAGTTTTTCAAAAAATTTCCAACATTCCTTTTTTATTTATTTTTTTCCTTTTTTTCTTCTTTTCTTCCCCCTTTTTTTTCCCTCTCCCCCTTCCTCTTTCTTCCAAAACCCGGTTAAGATGGTAAAACTATGTTCCTATAATATCAGAGGACTAAACGCAGCCTCAAAAAGATCACAGGTCCTGTATTCTCTCCATAGAAAAAATGTTGGCATCATTTTGTTCCAGGAGACACATTTTCGCTCAGACCACATACCCAATATACATAATGGATACTATTCAACCAGGTATCACGATTCTTTTGCCTACTCAAAATCCAGGGGAGTCCCTATAGAAATACATAAATCAATACCCCATCAGGTACTGGAAATCTTAAGGCCCCTTTCACACTGGGGCGGTTTGCAGGCGCTATTGCGCTAAAAATAGCGGCTGCAAACCGACCCGAAACAGCTGTTGCTGTGTCTTCAGTGTGAAAGCCCGAGGGCTTTCACACTGAAGCGGTGCGCTTGCAGGACGCTGGAAAATGTCCTGCAAGCCGCATCTTTGGCTCGCTATAGGAGCGGTATATTTACCGCTCCTATAGCGCCCGTTCCCATTGGAAACAATGGGGCAGCACTCCGAACCCGCCCGCAAAATGCCGCTGCAGCGGCGGTTTGCGGGCGGTATTGACCCTTTTTCGGCCGCTCGCGGGGGGTAAAACCACCCCGCTAGCGGCCGAAATGCGCTGCTAAAACGCCGGTAAAGCGGCGCTAAATATAGCGCCGCTTTATCGCCAGCGCCCCCACTGCTCCAGTGTGAAAGTAGCCTTAAGAATAGGGATGGTAGAGCACTCCTTTTGAAAGTAACTATATATATTAAGAAATATACTTTTATTAATGTGTATTTGCCCAACCAGGAACAGCTTAGAGTCGGAACGCAACTTTTAATGGATTTAATGGAAAAAGCAGAAGGGGTTACAGTAATTGGTGGCGACTTTAATTTTGTTCTTGACCGGGAAATAGATACCACAGCACCTCCAATGAAAGGGAGTAACAATGAGAAGAGGAAGTTTAAAGAAATGATGACAAGTCATCAATTAGTGGATATATGGAGGGTCACCCATCCGCTTGAAAGGGACTATACGTTCCTCTCAAAAGTTCATGGAACATATCATGGACTAGATTATTTTCTGATAAACCGACTGGGAATGACAGTGATCTCCTCCTCTGAAATTAAAAAAAATAAATAAAAAATTTCCAACATGTCCGATTACTCAAATTTGATTACCGTACGAAAATCGGCTGTTGCTGCAGCCCACTAATGGTGCGAAATACGTACGAAAATTCTTAGATTTGATTTTCGAAAGAAAATTCTTTCGAAATTCGACCCGTGTATGTACCAGACGAAGTCCTAGAGGACGAAACGCGTCAGTTGGACTACAGCAACAGCACTACGCCATCTCTACTACTTACTATGAGCCTAATTTTATCTACTTAAATGTGAGTGTTTTTAATCAGTTTTTTACAACATTAAATATATCTTACGGTATTACACTATGTGAGTCTCTCTCTCAAATCCAATACATATGAACACGGGTGAACTATTGGAGTTTTTGACGACCACATCCCACCTGCTGGCCATTTATTCGCGCACATCCACCTTGGAGCCTATCCGTGGAATAGGGATCTGGTAACCCTCCACAAAAAGCTTGTCACGACTTGTGAGGCGTATGTCTCTTCGAGTCCGTGACCTCCGGTAAGCCTTTTTTTTTTTTTTAACAGAAAAGTTTTTTTTTTTATTAACAAACTAGACAGTACAACACAACATACATCATACAGAGGATCCGACAGTAGATGTTCAAGTACACAACAGTATTTAGCATACTAAACAGTCATTAATTCCTATTCAAGTTTTTCTCCGCTGTATACCAAACAGTTGGTGAAGGATATCGCCACAGTAGGGTAGCAACATCAGCGGTGAGGGAAGCTTGTGGATAGCTGCACAGGATAAGTGAAGGTATCGGCTGGGGGGGGGGGGGGGGGGGGGGGGGGAAGGCATCCGCGGGCGTAGGGGGGGAGCCCCCCGAGAGAGGCCAGCTCTCCCGAGTGGGACTCCCCCCCCCCGCCCGGGGAGCGGGGGAGGGGAGGGAAGAACGGGGAGGGGAGGGGGGGGGACTTGATTAATCATATGCATCCACCCAACAAGACCAAACCTTATCAAATTTCTGTGGGCAGTTCCTGCTTTCATAAGTAATACGGTATAAGGGTAACACATTATTAATTGCCTTCTGCCATGCTTCCCTGGATGGGGGATCTTTTTGCTTCCACTTGAGAAGAATCTCTCTACGGGCGTAAAATAGGGAATATGTAAGACACAGTTTGACATATCTATCCCCCGCTATATCCTCCAAGTGGCTCAGGAGCAGGATCTGGGGATCCAAGGGCAATTCTACCCCGCAAACTGACCCCAGGGTGTCCGCAACCGAGCTCCAAAAAGGGAGCAGCTTGGGACAGGACCAGACCATATGGAAGAAGGAGCCAGTTTCGAGCTCACAGCGAGTGCAGTTGGGACTCGTGCCCGGATATATGCTAGCCAGTCTTTGAGGGGTGTAATAGGCTCTATGTAGGAATTTTAACTGGATGTATCTATCCCTGGCGGCGATCATAGATGGAATATAGGCCGTGAGGCACTCCTCCCATTCCTCCTCCCCCAGGGACGGAATGTCCGCTCTCCATTTAAGCATGGATTTATTACTTTTTACATCGTGGGCCACAGTAAGATAGAGATATAGGGAGGATAAGGGTTTGTCCAGCGCTCGCGATATTAGGAGGCGTTCTATGGAGTCAGGTTCAAGGGTCATCTGGGAGGGGAATTGGGCCTTAAGAGCGTGTTTGAGCTGCCAGTACCTAAAGAGAAATGCTCTCGGGAGATTATGTGAGGCCTGCAACTCCGGGAACGTAAGTACCGTGCCCCGTGGCATAACATGTTTCAGGGTGGTGATACCTTTTCGTGCCCACCCAGCTTGGTCAGGGATTGTATAGAGGTGTGTGAGTCTGGGGTTACCCCATATTGGGGTGTGGGGGGAGATGCTGGATTCGTCCAGAAGAGCAGCTCTGGAGGATCTCCACACCTGAAGGGTAGTCTTCATAGGGGTAGTGACTTCTGGGCAGGCCTTTGGTCCTCTGTACGGAAGGTTGGACAATGCCGCATACGACCCCATCAGGGCTGCCTCCAGGTTGACCGCTGGATTCCCTTTTGGTTGTGAAAACCACCACCTTATTGTCACCAGGACCGCAGCCCAATAATAAACTAGGAAGTTGGGCATCGCCAAGCCTCCCCCAGACAAAGGGAGGTAGAGTATGCTAAGTGCCACCCTCGGGGTTTTCCCAGCCCAGATAAAGGAGATCACTATGCTATCTAGACGTCGGAAAAATGATTTGGGGATCGGGGTCGGGGTCTGCCTAAAGAAGTAGAGGAATTTTGGTAAATAGATCATCTTTAAAAGATTGCCCCTTCCTACTGGTGTCAATGGGAGGGACTTCCAGACAGAGCACCTCTGCTGGAGTTGTGATAACAGTGGGTACAAGTTTTTGTCTAGGTATCCTGCCATGCTGTGCCCTATCTTCACTCCTAGGTAAGTGAATTCGTCCACCCATTTCAAAGGGGTTCCCGTATCAGCCTGAGGCATGGATGGACATAAGGGGAATAAGACAGATTTACTCCAATTTATGCGAACTCCCGAAAAGTGTCCGAATTCGTCAAATAGGGCCAATGCCGCCCTTAATGAATCAGAGGCGTCCGCCAAATAAAGGAGTGAATCGTCCGCATACAAGGAGATTTTTTCTGTCAGGTTACCCACCTGTATGCCTTTTATGGATTCGCTAGCTCTGAGAAGGGATGCCAGGGGTTCCAAAGCCAGTGCAAACAAGGCCGGGGAGAGCGGGCATCCCTGCCTCGTGCCCCTCCCCAGCGTAAATTCCCCCGAGAGGGTCCCGTTGGTGCGGACCCGGGCCCTCGGCCGGGCATACAGCATCTGGAGCCAAGTCAGGAACCCAGGTCCGAAGCCAAACCTTTGGAGGACAGCCCATAGGTAGCCCCACTCGACCGAGTCGAATGCCTTCTCGGCGTCGAGTGAGGCCACCACTCCGACCCCCCTCTCTGAGGCAAGTGCAATGTGTGTGTGTAGTCTACGGATATTTATGTCCGTCCCTCTTCCGGGCATAAAGCCCGTCTGGTCCGGGTGGATTAGGGCAGTGATGACCGTGTTTAGTCTATTGGCGAGGACCTTAGAAAGGATTTTAGCGTCCACATTGAGGAGGGAAATAGGGCGATATGATGAACACGAAGCAGGATCCTTACCCGGCTTCGGGATGACCACTATCACCGCTTCCTGCATTGTGTCTGGAAGGCAGCCACTCTTCATGAACTCCGCAAGTAGTGATTGGAATCTGGGGGCTAACTGTTCCGCATACGCTTTATAAAATTCCACCGGGAAACCGTCCGGTCCCGGTGTTTTCCCCGTCTGCATCATTTTTAGTGCTCTTTGTATCTCCTCAGTTTTAATGGGGGCGTCTAAGGTCTTAGCATAAGCTGGGGTGAGGGACGGGACATCTACGTTATCCAGGTAGGTTACCAGGGCCAGGGGGTCGTAATCCACTCTAGAGCGATATAAATTCTGGTAGAAGGAGGCAAACTCGGAATTAATCTCCTCTGGAGTGGATAAGGGGGGGCCGTCAGCAGGTTGGATCTGGCAGATGGTCATACCTACTGTTTGCTCTTTGGAGAGCCAAGCCAGCAGGTGTCCAGTCTTTTCCCCCTGTTCAAATATCCTTTGTTTTTGATGTAAAAGTCTCTTTTGCGTCAGAGCCGTACGCAGCAAGAGAGCTTCCCTGGACAGGGACTGCAACTTAGCATAGGATTGGGGGTCTGGGGATCGCACATACTCAGCCTCCTGCCTCACAACTTCTGCCTCTGTGTCGGTGAGTTCTTTCCTGCGCTCTCTACGAACTTCCGCAATGATGGTCTGATACTGTCCCCTTGAATAGGCCTTAAAGGCATCCCAGACCGAGGCGGCCGAGGCTGTGCCCTCATTCGCCCTCCAATACGTCTCCAGTTCCTGGCCATATCTCGGCTCCACCCCCTCGTCCGACACCCAGTACCTAGACAACCTCCAAAGCTTGTCCGACTGGGCAGACGAGAGTTCAAAGTCTACGAGGAGAGGGGTGTGGTCCGAGATACCCCTTGGGAGGATCTTGACCTCCCGGACCTTGGGGAGCACAGGGCCGCCCACATAGACCAGATCAATGCGTGAAAAGGTTCTATGGGTCGATGAATGACAGGTATATGCCCTCGCCTGGGGGTTCTTCCAGCGCCAAACGTCAGTAAACCCATACGTGTCGGCCCAGTCCGCTAGTCCCTGGCGTGTCGTGTCAGCAGAGTGGAGTCTATCAATCGCCGCGTCAGGGACTAGGTTAAAATCGCCTAGGAGAACTACGTTGCCCGTGGAGAACTCTGCTATCTTGGTAGTGATAAGGTTTAGTACGTGTAAAGAGGCCGGGGGTGGCAAATACAGGCCCACTATAACCCATGGGACATTGTGTATCAGTGCATGCATCACCACGTACCTACCCTCCGGATCCAGAGCCAGGTCAAGGAGCCTGAAGGGAAGTGATTTCAAAACTAGAATGCTGACGCCCCGTGAAAATGTTGAATGAGTCGAATGGTAGTGATGCCCCACCCATGGCTTTTTTAGACTAAACGTCTTCTTCCCGACCAGATGTGTCTCCTGGAACACGCATATGTGAGGGTGGTAGGATTTAACAAACTGAAAGACCAGGGATCTTTTAATCGGTGAGTTAAGGCCTCTCGTGTTCCAGGAGAGTATCCTAAGAGAAGACATGGAAGATGTGAGAAAACATTGCAGGATTTAATGTAGAGATCACGCTCCTTGAACCTTGTACTCCGGATCCGGCTAGGGTCCCAGGGCCCAACACTGAGTATGCATCCTCACCCATCTTAAAACTGAACAGTACTGTCAATAGATACAAAAAGAATGTACATATAAACTTGGGGGCTGCAACCGCAGTCCAACTGTAATAATTCCCCCCCCCCCCCCACCCACCCCCCGAACTCGGGGGAAGGTCTCCATTCCCAAACAAATGTTGGCTCAAAGCCTAACTTGGGGGCAATGTGCAAGAGGTGTCAACCTCCTACTGTAGCTGCGCTGTGGGGCAAAGTGCTCGCTCCACAGAACAGAAGGATTCATTGGTACATATCACCCGGGTCCCCGGGGGCACACACTTCAAAACATTAGGACATACAGTGAGAGAGTACTTAACAACATCCCAGACACTATAGTCTCATGACCTCCCTTTTGGCACAGCTAGGGTGCCTGCGGATTAACTCTCCCCAAAAGACAGCTCCGTTGGAGGAACATTAGAAAGAGCCAGCAGTAGTCCCGATCATGTGAAGAGTTATTGAGGATATACCCATGCCCCCAACCCCCCCCCCCCAAGGTACCGGGTTCCCGCGGGGTCGCCCCCCGTGAGCAGGTGCAGGCAGAGGGAAAAGTTTCGCCAAGAGTGTCTAGATCCTGGAGTAACAAAACCGGGAACCGGAGGGGGAGTGTAGCTCACTCCAGGTTATCCAGCCAGGAGCAGGTTCAGTAAATCCCCCCGGCTCTGCAAGGCAGGGAGGAGAAGTGGGGAACGTGTACGGCCGGTCCATAAGTCTCTTTGGGGGGGGGGGGGGACCGAAACAGAGCCAGGGTTCAGAGTGCTAGAGCTACCCCCCGCCTGGGTCCGTAGGAGCCACCAGCAGCATGCTCAACCATCCATGAGGTGGGGGGAGGGGGACCAGCTGCTACAAGCCCGGGAAGTCAGTAAACGGGAGCCGTCACTCCAACTAGAGTCCAGGAGCTAATATCCATGTCATAGGGGGCAAAGTGTGGGGATCTGCTGCATAGGTTGGCCATGTACTTTGGTCTGGGGTTGTCAGCATACCTGATGTAAGGTTAGCGGGGGAGAGCTTCTGCCCATGCTGCCGCTTCCCTGGGTGAGGTAAAGAATTGTATCTTCTCTCCGTCTTGAACCCTCAGGCGGGCGGGGAAGAGCATGCTGTATTTGACCCCCTTTTGGCGTAGCAGGCTCCTGACTTGATCAAAGGATTTTCTCTGGCGCTGTGTCTCCACAGAATAGTCCGGAAATATTAGCAGCCTGGTATTTTCGAATTTCAGTTCTCCTTGCTGTCTTGCCGCCCGGAGGACTGTGTCGCGGTCACGGTAATGAAGCAGTTTAAATATGAACGTACGCGGTGGAGCTCCCTGGGGACCCCTGGTTGTCGGCATCCTATGGGCTCTCTCGATAGAGAAGTGCGGGGAAAACCGGGCTTCAGGGAGCAGGGTTGGTAGGAGCCGCTCCATGAATTCCACCGGGTTGTTGCCCTCTGCCCCCTCCGGAAGGCCGAGAACCCGCAGGTTGTTGCGCCTGTTCCGGTTCTCGGCATCTTCCGCCCTTGATTCCAGGTGTTTTACCCTAATCTTCAGGGCCTGGATGTCCCCATGGTGATCCCGCTGTGTGTCCTCCACCTCCGACACCCGCCTCTCCGCCTCCGTCACGCGGTCGCGGAATTTGTCCATGTCCCTCCGTATGAGGGCCGTCTCGATCTGGACATGGTCGATCTTGGTGGTTAGTGTGTTTTGGCAGGTCGAGATCGCCAGCATTAGGGCGTCAAAGGCCGCGGTGCCGGCCTGTATTGCGCCGTCCGGCGGGGAGTCCGTCTGGGTCTCCATGTGTTGGGGAGCCTGGGAGGTAGGCCGCGTCACGGGTCGGGTACTCACAGTCGGCTTGCCGGTCCTTTTCTGGCCGTACTTCTTCCCCACTGGCATCGCCCGCTGTCTCCGCTTCCACTGCTGATGGGTATCCCCTCAATATTGGGTCTGATGTACCCGGATTAAGGCAGGATGGTGAGTCGGAGCCGGGAGCTCTGCTAACACGCGTCTGCTCCCATCGCCATCTTGGACACGCCCCCGTTTATATATTTTTAATATTTTTATGACATATATTTATGATTTATTTTATATATTTTTATACATAATATATTCATATTTATGTGATTAATTTAAATTCACGGGTTGACCTTATACCCACGCACATCAGCACTCGAGCGCAACATATATACCCCTTTCAACCCATGTATGGCCTGCCTAACTTTAGCTTTTTCAATTAGGCTTTGACAAAAAAAAAAAACCTGGAAGCTGATTGGCTGCCATGCACAGCTGTGTCAGATTTTGCACTCTCCAGTTTTAGTAAATCCCCCTATTGTGTCAGCTGTGGGGCAATCCAACGCAGATTCCAGCATCAACCATCCCCCAGTAGACATGTGCAATTCGTTTTGTTTTTTTTTCGTTTTTTTTTTTTTTTCGTTATTTCCAAAGACGAATCATTCGAATCGAACAAATCCGAAAATAATGAAAAAAAATAACGAAAATCCGAAAAAAACTAATTAGAAACAACGAATGTACGAAAAGAAGAAAATCCGAAAAACGAAAACAGGAACAACGATAATGAAAATGAACGAAAAAATTTGTACATTCGTAACTTTTTTTTTTTTGTTGAATTGGTACTTTTCCGTGTCCCTTACAATGGTGCTGCTTAACGTGCTTCGAATAGATTGAACGAAAAAATTCGTACATTCGTAACTTTTTTTTTTTTTTTTTTCGATTCGTAACTTTCTGTGTCTCTTACAATGGCGCTGCTTAACGTGCTTCGAATGGATTGAACGAAAAAAAAATTCGTACATTCGTAACTTTTTTTTTTTTTTTTTTCGATTCGTAGTTTTCCGTGTCTCTTACAATGGCGCTGCTTAACGTGCTTCGAATGGATTGAACGAGAAAAAATTCGTACATTCGTAACTTTTTTTTTTGTTGAATTGGTAATTTTCCGTGTCCCTTACAATGGCGCTGCTTAACGTGCTTCGAATAGATTGAACGAAAAAATTCGTACATTCGTAACTTTTTTTTTTTGTTGAATTGGTAATTTTCCGTGTCCCTTACAATGGCGCTGCTTAACGTGCTTCGAATAGATTGAACGAAAAAATTCGTACATTCGTAACTTTTTTTTTTTGTTGAATTGGTAATTTTCCGTGTCCCTTACAATGGCGCTGCTTAACGTGCTTCGAATAGATTGAACGAAAAAATTCGTACATTCGTAACTTTTTTTTTTTCCAATCGTAATTTTCCGTGTCTCTTACAATGGGGTTGCTTAACGTGCTTCGAATGGATTGAACGTAAAAATTCGTACATTCGTAACTTTCTTTTTTTTTTTTTGGAATCGTAATTTTCCGCGTCTCTTACAATGGCGCTGCTTAACGTGCCTCGAATGGATTGAACGAAAAAATTCGTACATTCGTAACTTTTTTTTTTTTTTTTTTTTTTTTTTTTCGAATCGTAATTTTCCGTGTCTCTTACAATGGCGCTGCTTAACGTGCTTCGAAGGGATTGAACAAAAAAATTTGTACATTTGTAACTTTTTTTTTTTTTTTTTTTGAATCATAATTTTACGTGTCTCTTACAATGGCGTTGCTTAACGTGCTTCGAATGGATTGAACGAAAAAATTCGTACATTCGTAACTTTTTTTTTCGATTCGTAATTTTCCGTGTCTCTTAAAATGTAATAATAGCATACACATTACATAAAATTATGAATTATGCTCCGATTATGAATCTACGAATGTTACGAATGTACGAATAAATACGAATGCGTCCGAATTTCGAATAAACGAATAAACGAAAATTAAACGGAAAAACGAATCAACGAAAAAAATAACTCTTACGAATGTACGAATCGTTACGAATACGAACACCGACGACTTACGAATTTACGGAAACGAAAAAAACGAAACGAAAATAAACAAATTTTTTTGTTGTGCACATGTCTACCCCC
This sequence comes from Lithobates sylvaticus, assembly GCA_028564925.1. Taxonomy (NCBI): domain Eukaryota; kingdom Metazoa; phylum Chordata; class Amphibia; order Anura; family Ranidae; genus Lithobates; species Lithobates sylvaticus. The sequence goes on from CM053031.1 coordinate 28,902,361, forward strand.
CAGAGCCCTGAAGAACAGAAATCCTAATTCCCTAAACATATTGGCTGTATTTTTAATGTGGCTACCAAATAAAATTGGAACCGTGATGTATACGGTAATTCTTTGAGCAAGATGTTCCTCACCACCACTTACTGGTGACTGGTTTCTCCAGAAGCCAAAGAGCCAAAAACCCACAATTGGGTCCTTATGCACCACTCCAACTTTGACTAGACCTTCCAGACAGATTGGCCACCGCCAACCCACCCACCAAAGGCTGATGTCAAGTTAGAAGTAGGGAGTTTGGTGCCTAAATCCACATTGAAACTGAGAAACCCCATCCTTACGCTGTTATTTTGTGTTTCTGAGAGAGGTAAGAGCCCTCAACACAAGCAGTTAAAACGTTTCCACTCAAAAGACAATTAAGGAGGAAAAAAATTATCACGTTAAATACCTCAAATTCCTAAAGTCAGTGGAAAATCTTGACATATATATAACTGTGAATTCTACCAAGTTCTGAATCATAAAGACAGCTAGTCTGCTAGAGAGGGCAGGTAAAGGAAAATCACATCACCTTATATGGAAGTATATTGTTTTCCTGTCCAAACCAGTTATCTATTAAAAGGTTTGATTTGCCTCACATTATTTGCCTTTATTGCCCCATCAGTGCCCCAGCAGGAGGGGTATTTACAAACAATATTAGCTAAACAATTTTAGCTTTTAATTTACTGTATATACTCGAGTATAAGCCGACCCGAATATAAGCTGAGCCGAAGAGCTCGAGTATAAGCCGACCCGAATATAAGCAGGAGGGGTATTTACAAACAATATTAGCTAAACAATTTTAGCTTTTAATTTACCGTATATACTCGAGTATAAGCCGACCCGAATATAAGCTGAGGCACCTAATTTTACCACAAAAAACTGGGAAAACGTATTGACTCGAGTATAAGCCTAGGGTGAGAAATGCGCAGCTACTGTAAGTGTAAAAGAGGGTCAACAATGCCCATTTGCAGCCTCACTGTGCCCATTTGCAGCCATAGGTCCCCCAAACTTCAAACTTGGTAGTTAAGGGTTCCTAGATGCCCCCTATCTGCAGCCAAAAATTGGGGTCTCTGGACCCAAAGGGTCCCGAAATGCCATTGCTGCAGATGGACACAGTTGACCGACTTTGGGGCCCTGTATCTCGGGGCCACTTGGTGCTATATTTGGATATGTTGTAGTGCTAGTTCCACTGCACTAAGTGACCCCCAGATACGCGGCCCCAAAGTCAGGTCGGAAAATGTCAAGCACTTTTCTGCAGCAGAGAATGACATTTTCCGAACCGACTTTGGGGCCCCGTATCTCGGGGCCACTTGGTGCTAGAATTTGGGGTTCCTAGCACCAAGTGGCCCCGAGATACGAGGCCCCAAATTCGGGTCGGGAAAATGTCATTCTCTGCTGCAGAAAAGTGCTTGACTCGAGTATATGCCGAGGGGGGTACTTTCAGCATAAAAAAATGTGCTGGAAAACTTGACTTATACTCGAGTATATACGGTAGCTAAATTGTTACCTCCTCATCTGTGAACCAGAAAGGGTTCAGAAGACCCCTTATCCATACATAATGTTGAAAGTCTAGCACACTCCTAGTCAGGGCCGTCTTTAAGGCGGGGCAAAAGGGGCAGCTGCCCTGGGCCCTGTCATTGTTGTGGGGCCCAAAGCAGGTGCCTCATACTTGCCAACTATTCCAGTTTAAATTCCCTTGTCCCTTGAAGTTTTAGTCCTGTGCTGTGTCCTGATATCTCAGTGTGAAGTGCTACTACTTTTGCTGCCCAGCTCTGCCCTATTGTTTTGTACAGATGACTCACCTGCAGACCTTGTGTTTACATGTTAACAACTGGCATTGATATGTAAATAGCTGCATCCAGCGGCATTGATATGTACCACATACCCAATATACATAATGGATACTATTCAACCAGGTATCACGATTCTTTTGCCTACTCAAAATCCAGGGGAGTCTCTATAGCAATACATAAATCAATACCCCATCAGGTACTGGAAATCTTTAGGAATAGGGATGGTAGAGCACTCCTTTTGAAAGTAACTATATATATTAAGAAATATACTTTTATTAATGTGTATTTGCCCAACCAGGAACAGATTAGAGTCGGAACGCAACTTTTAATGGATTTAATGGAAAAAACAGAAGGGGTTACAGTAATTGGTGGCGACTTTAATTTTGTTCTTGACTGGGCAATAGATACCACGGCACCTCCAATGAAAGGGAGTAACAATGAGAAGAGGAAGTTTAAAGAAATGATGACAAGACATCAATTAGTGGATATATGGAGGGTCACCCATCCGCTTGAAAGGGACTATACGTTCCTCTCAAAAGTTCATGGAACATATCATGGACTAGATTATTTTCTGGTAAACCGACTGGGAATGACAGTGATCTCCTCCTCCGAAATTAAAAAAAAAAGAAAAAAAATTTCCAACATGTCCGATTACTCAAATTTGATTGCCGCACGAAAATCGTCTGTTGCTGCAGCCCACTAATGGTGCGAAATACGTACGAAAATTCTTAGATTTGATGTTCGAAAGAAAATTCTTTCGAAATTCGACCCGTGTATGTACCAGACGAAGTCCTAGAGGACGAAACGCGTCAGTTGGACTACAGCAACAGCACTACGCCATCTCTACTACTTACTATGAGCCTAATTTTATCTACTTAAATGTGAGTGTTTTTAATCAGTTTTTTACAACATTAAATATATCTTACGGTATTACACTATGTGAGTCTCTCTCTCAAATCCAATACATATGAACACGGGTGAACTATTGGAGTTTTTGACGACCACATCCCACCTGCTGGCAAAAGGGGCAGCTGCCCTGGGCCCTGTCATTGTTGTGGGGCCCAAAGCAGGTGCCTCATACTTGCCAACTATTCCAGTTTAAATTCCCTTGTCCCTTGAAGTTTTAGTCCTGTGCTGTGTCCTGATATCTCAGTGTGAAGTGCTACTTTTGCTGCCCAGCTCTGCCCTATTGTTTTGTACAGATGACTCACCTGCAGACCTTGTGTTTACATGTTAACAACTGGCATTGATATGTAAATAGCTGCATCCAGCGGCATTGATATGTAAATAAAGGCAGCATTGATATGTATATCATGCCCCCTGCAGTGAGATGATGTGCTGTAACCTCTAGCAACCAATCAGTGAGCAGTATTACTGTACAGTAATCTCTAGCAACCAATCAACAAGCAGAAATCATGTACTGTAACCTCTAGCAACTAATCAGTGAGCTGTAATGTGTGATTTTAACCTCTAGCAACCAGTCAGTAAGCGGTAATGATACACCGTAACCTCTGGCAACCAATCACAATCACTTCCTGATCTGATACAGTAAACTGCTTTTAAGTCTAGCTGCTATTTATTGTATGTCTCAGAGCAGGTGGAGAGCAAAACTGCATGGGGTGGGGGGGGGGGGGGGCAAGAAACCGTTTGATCAGGGTCCAAACAATATTAAAGACTGCCCTGATCCTAGTACAGTATATAGCAGTCAATTTATTCTGTCTTACCTGTAATCAGTGGAGCAGGGGTTAATTATTCAGGGCCGCTAAATGTTTCACTGGCTGCTGTTCTGTCTTCTATATTTACGGAAGTCCAGCCAATCCCTAGGGAGGTGTGCCCAGAAGGTAGTGAGCAGTTCCTTAACAGTACAGCAGTGGTGTACCTAGTCCCAGTTCTGCAGTGACTCTGCCCCCTGGTGCAGGACCATAGAGGAGCCCATGAAGAAGACACCAAGGTCCCAGCTTGGATTAGCTGGGGGGGGGGGGGGGATATCCAGGGATCAAGTTGGGTCACTGGAGAGAGCCAATAGGAATAGGGTTGCCACCTTTTCTTCAAGCCAAATCCGAACACTTTAGAGCATACCTCCCTGATTTCGAGGGACTGTCCCTGATTTGGAGCAATGTCCCTCTGTCCCTCATTCCTCCTCATTTGTCCCTCATTTTGGTCTGATCTATATAGTTGTATATAAAATGCACTTTTTATCTATCAAAAAGTGTTTCCCAGTGCTAAACCTTTCATCTGATTTCTAAATTGCTGCATTTGTACTTTTTAAAAGCCAATATAAAGGAATAGTAGTGGTAATAAAAGCACTTGTGGATTTAATTAACCTTTTTTGGGGGGTTAATTCTCCTTTAACCACTTGACCACTGGGCACTTAAACCCCCTTCCTAACCAGACCAATTTTCAGCTTTCGGTGCTCTCACACTTTGAATGACAATTACTCATTCATGCACCACTGTACCCAAATTAATTTTGTGTCTTTTTTTTCCACACAAATATAGCTTTTTTTTGGTGGTATTTAATCACCGCTGGGTTTTTAAATTTTTGCGCTATAAATCAAAAAATACTGAAAATTCGGTAAAAAAATAAATAAATAAAATTCTTTGTTTCTATTAAAATTTATTGCAGAGTATTGGCGAGTATTGGCAGAGTATTGGCGAGTACTGGCGAGTATTGGCAGAGTATTGGCGAGTACTGGCGAGTATTGGCAGAGTATTGGCGAGTACTGGCGAGTATTGGCAGAGTATTGCAGTGTTGCACAGTATTGCACAGTATTGATAGAGTATTGCACAGTGGTGGCAGAGTAGGCAGTGTATTGCACAGTGGTGGCAGAGTATTGCACAGTGGTGGCAGTGTATTGCTGTCACTGACCAGCGCTGTGGGCACTACACATCCAGCCCACAGCGCTGGTCCCATCTCTCCCCCTCTCCGCTTCTCCCCTCTCACTGTACCGATCGGTACAGAGAGGGGGGGAGGGAGGAACCGGCGTCATGACGTGACCTCGGTTTGTGTACATGTGATCGCTCCGTCATTTGACGGAGCGATCACGTGGTAAACGGCCGCTATCAGCGGCCGTGTAACGTGATCCGTGATGTGCCGGGTCCTCGGGGCCCGGCGGTCACGGATGTTCCCAGGGCGCGCGCGGGAGCAAGTTTCTGGGAGGACGTCCACTCAGGATAAGCCGACCGCGCTGTAGCTGCCTTTCGGCTATGGCCTGTTCGGCATGTGGTTAAGGGGGTGTGGCAGGGGGTGTGTCCTATGCCTACATACATTTGCTAGTAGGTGTCCCTCATTCCCATCTCAAAATGTTGGGAGGTATGCTTTAGAGGTACACAGCAAAGGGGAGCACACAGAAGCCCGGGTGCAGCAGAAGGAAGAGGAAGCTGGACAGGAAGGGCAGCGGTGGCGGCGTTTTCTAGAACAGATCTTCTGTATTTTCCTCCTGCAGCAGCTGAATGCCGGCAGGAGGGAGAGGAAGAGAAGCCGAGATTCAGCTGCGGCAGAAGTAAAACACAGCCAATCGGTTCTAGTAAATGTGTGACAGGGAGTCGGCACAGGCCCCCTGGAAGCTACGCCCACAGTCCTGTCTGAATAATGTGCCCGGGTTGCAGGCCAATACCTCCAACATCCTCTATACTTAAGGATGAAAAGCCGGAAACTGGGGGTAAGGGAAGGGGGATCGGGAGAGGAGGGGAACCACCAATCGCCCTTCCCGTCATCCCCTGAATGGTACTGAGTACCCCGACACTGCCCATCCCTCAACCACAGTCCTGTCTGAATAATGTGTCCGGGTTGCAGGCCAATACCTCCAACATCCTCTGCCAGGGATACGTGAGGATGAAAAGCCGGAAACTGGGGGTGAGGGAAGGGGGATCGGGAGAGGAGGGGAACCACCGATCGTCTTTCTCATGATCCGCTGAATGGTACTGAGTACCCCGACACTGCCCATCCCTCAACCACAGTCCTGTCTGAATAATGTGTCCGGGTTTCAGGGGGAATAAAACCTGGACACAAGATTCAAACTGTCCGGGTGAATCCCGGACAGGTGGTAACCCTAAGTAGGAAGTTGGTGGGAAAAAATTCAGCTCTCCTATGATGACGTGAGTCTACATCTCCCTCACTAGGAAGAGTCTGGTGGATGTCGGCAGGAGGCAAACGATGATCCTGTGGCTATGTGAGTAGAAAACCCCAGTGCTGAAGGCAAGTAGACATGTGCAATTTGTTTAGTTACGAATTCTTTTTCCGTTCAAATTCGTTATATTCGTTCATTTGTAATCGTACGAATGAACGAATGGTTTACAAAAAATTCGAACGAAAAACTAACTATCGAAAAGAACGAATATGAAAAACATGAAAATACGAAATATTTAAATTAGAAACAACGAAACTACGAAAGAATGAAAACAAAAACAGAAACAACGAAAATACCGAACAAAGATTCAAAAATAACGAAAATCAAAATGAACGAAAAATCGAAATTACGAATATTCGGGAAAAAAGGAAATCAAAACAACGAAAATACGAAATAACGAAAATTCTGCTAATCGAGAATTCGAAAGAACGAATATTAGTTCTGATTCTGAAATATTCCATCCAGAGTCCAGATAGGGTGTGGTTGGGTCGGAGGCTCTGTGTTTTGGTGGATTTTTGAGTTAAGTTCTGACTTGTGAGAGAGAAATTCTTTGTTTCTTAAACAATGTAAACAGCATACACATTACGTAAAATTATGAATTATGCTCCGATTACCAATCTACGAAAACAATGTTACGAAAGTACGAATAAATCAATCTCACGAAAGTACGAATGTAATTAAATCTACAAAAATACGAATTTCGAATCAACGAAAAGTAGATTAACGGAAATACGAATCATTTCAAATCAACGAAAATATAGCTCTTCCGAAAATACGAATGCGTCCGAATACGAAATATAACGAAAATACGGATTTCGAATAAACGAAAATTAGACGGAAATACGAATCAACGGAAAAATAACTCTTACGAAAATACGAACGAGTCCGAATACGAACACAGACGACTTACGAAATTACGAATCGTTACGAATCAACGGAAACGAACAGAAACAAAACTGAACTAAACAAATTTTTCTATTGTGCACATGTCTAAAGGCAAGTGACCAGTGACGGCTGGTGCTCAAAATTTTTGGGGGGGCGCAAACAAACAGCCTCACTGTGCCATCAAACGCTGCCACTGTGCCCATCAAACGCTGCCACTGTGCCCATCAAACGCTGCCACTGTGCCCCAAGTGCTGCCACTGTGCCCCAAGTGCTGCCATTGTGCCCCAAGTGCTGCCACTGTGCCCCAAGTGCTGCCACTGTGCCCCAAGTTCTGCCACTGTGCCCCAAGTGCTGCCATTGTGCCCCTCAAGTGCTGCCATTGTGCCGCTCAAGTGCTGCCACTGTGCCCCCTGCCTGCCCTCTGCACTTACCTTGTCTCGGTGTGCAGCGGTGTCCCCTCATCTTCCCCTCATCTTCCGATATCTTCTCCCGCGCTCCTGTCTTCTGCTATGATTGGACGCCTAGCGTCCAATCACAGCGCCTGTGACTTCAGCCAATCAGGTGACAGGTAGCAAACCCGGCAACCTGATTGGCTGAGAGGCGGATCTGTGTTAGGGAAGCCATGTATTCGCTTCTCTAACACAATACTGTGTAATCAGCGAACGCACAGCAGTGCGCCCGCTGTTTACACTTAGGGAAGCCTATTAGAGCCCACCGCTCTAATCAGGTCCCCTATTAGAGCTTTACAGCTCTAATAGGGCGCTTCCAGAAAACACCCCCCCCCCCGCTGTAATTCAGATGCCCGGCGCCCGACAAGGGGCCGGACACCTGAATAGGGGGGGCGGCAGCGGTGACAATAGATAGATTCATGCAATGCATGAATCTATCTATTGGTGACAGAGCGGTGCAGGAGAGAGGGGGGGCGGCGCTCCTGCGCCCTCTATGCACGCACCGCCACTGCAAGTGACTGTATGTAGCTTTTAACTCTGGAAGGAGTACAGGTCACCTACAGCTTAGAGATCCTGTGGGGACATTCAGTATGTACAGTGCAGCCAGCAACGTTGTGCAGTGCAGCCAGGAACTGAGCAGTCCTCAAGTTATCCAGTTCTGCAGTTTTCTTGGGATATCCCAGGCTTCCTCTGCCTATCCCAGTTTATTGTCCCCAATAAAAACCCTAAAATTACCCGTGAATTGCTTTCTGAGCAAAGGGGGTAGATAGGACTGTATTCCCCAGCAGCTCCCACAGGTGTGCGCTACACAAGGTAAAGGTAAAGGTAAGCTCCTGTCAAAATTGACAATGTTGCCTTGGGATGCATATGAGTCACAAAGCCAAACTGCCAAGAATTTTCATTTTTTTTTATTTAATTTTTTTAATTACTGAAGTGCAAAAGTCCATCCTGCTATCTATTGCTAGACGTCTGTTGACCAGTGTACCTAGGGTTGCCACCTTTTCTTCAAGTCAAACCCGAACACTGCATGGCAATTTTTTTTTATAGTATAAACTATACATAAATGTTGCTATTAAATAACATTTCTAATCATATGAAGTTTATAACATGAGTCCCCCTTTACATCAGAGTCCACAGAGTTCCCCTTTTACATCTGAACTCGCAGAGTTCCCTTTCACTGTAAGGGGGACTCTGCAGACTCTGATGTAAGGGAGAACTGTGGGGACTCTGACATAAGGGATGCTCTGGGAACCCGGATTTAAGGGGGAACACTGAGAACTCTGATGTATGGAGAGGACTCTGATGTACGGAGAGGACTCTGATGTGAGGGGAAACACTGTGGCCTCTGGTATAAAGGGGAACTCTGATGTAAGGGGTGCTCTGAGAACCCAAATTTTCCTTAGGCTACTTTCACACTGGAGCGGTGGGGGCGCTGGCGGTAAAGCGGCGCTATATTTAGCGCCGCTTTACCGGCGTTTTAGCGGCGCATTGCGGCCGCTCGCGGGGTGTTTTTACCCCCCGCGAGCGGCCGAGAAAGGGTCAATACCGCCCGCAAACCGCCGCTGCAGCGGCGTTTTGCGGGCGGGTTCGGCGCGCTCCCCCATTGTTTTCAATGGGACCGGGCGCTATAGGAGCGGTAAATATACCGCTCCTATAGCGAGCCAATGATGCGGCTTGCAGGACATTTTTGAGCGTCCTGCAAGCGCACCGCTTCAGTGTGAAAGCCCTCAGGCTTTCACACTGAAGGAACAGCAACAGCTGTTTCGGGTCGGTTTGCAGGCGCTATTCTTAGCGCAATAGCGCCTGCAAACCGCCCCAGTGTGAAAGGGGCCTTACTGTACTCACTCAGATGCGGGAGAGAGAAGGGGGGAGACTTTAGTCACAGACAGGAATCCATCCACAGACAGGGATGGATGGTGAGCTCACTCACCCCTTGGCACCGCCCAGCCCAACCCCATCAGGGTTGCCAGCCTCAGTAAAACCAGGGACAGTATGTAAAAATCTGTGTTTTTTTTACATCTGTTTCTGAAATGTCCCTTACCGACATCCTTTTGGTCTAAAAATCCAGAGATTATAGCTGCCCCACCTCTCCAGTACCTTCTCAGCCAATAGAAACATGTCTGTGTATACTGTGTGTACATGTATTTGTATACTGTGTGATTGTATACTGTGTGGCCCCATAATCTCTGATTGCCTGGGGGCCCCATAATCTCCTATTGCCCGGGGGCCCCTTGAGTTGTCAGTCCGCCCCTGTGTATGAGCCTTACTGATTGTAGAGCTCCAGCTCTGACTCAGCAGGGGGGCGTGTCAGATCTCTGCAGAGAGACCGCTGCTTCCACACAGAGACCAAGGGTCCCTCACTGCAGCATGCTGGCAGGGGACAGGCTTTTTCTACTAAGGCTGTGGCTGCTTTTTTTTTAATAAAAAATGAACTATAGGTCTTTGAACACCTTTTTTTTCCTTTTGATGTGTTTGGTAGACATTTGGCTCCATCGGACGCCTTTATTATAGGAATAGAAGAAATGTCTTCCCTCCTCGCTCCCAGAAGAAGGCCTCGCTCCCTCTCTTCATATGTGTGTTTCCATGACGGTGCCTCTGGCAATAACACAGCGAGATGTGGCATTAAATAAATCATTTTGGGATAAGAGCCATCGAAACGGTTTAGATGAAGCTTTATTTGGCAGGGGCGGAGGAGGGGGAGGGGGAAGCGGTGACTCGGGAGCCAGGATATCTGGATCACGGATCACCTTTAGATAATAAATTGTGTACAATTGCAGGTTCTGGCTGGAATAGCACGACTTTGGAAGGGTGGCTTAAATTCTTAATAGATTTAAAGAGTTCAAGTTTCGACACATACCTGCTTCCCCCTGCCTGGATCTGATCCGTGTAATGAGAACCCTCCGTGCACTTCCCTGTCCCCAGCGCACCGCGCCGAGCCCAGCTGGGGAGGAATGGAGGACCGCTCCGATTTTGGAAATTTCAGGAGGTTTCTGTGTCCACTGACATCTCCACCAAGGAAGTGACCCGAAACGTCACCGTATTACCAAAAGTATTGGGACGCCTGCCTTTACATGCACATGAACTTTATTGGCATCTCAGTCTAATGCCCCGTACACACGGTCGGAAATTCCGACCACAAAATCCGTCTGATTTTTCCCGACGGACTTTGTCCGACACTGGTGTTGCATACACACGGTCGGACAAAGTTGTCGGAAAATCCGATCATTCTGAACGTGGTGCAGAGCAGGATTTGAGAGCAGGATCTCAAACTTTTTCCGTCGGAAATTCCGACGGAAAAAGTCCAATGGAGCCTACACACGGTCGTAATTTCCGACAACATGGTCCGATAGGTAATTTTCCGTCGCACAGAGTCCTGACCTCAACCCGATAGAACACCTTTGGGATGAATTAGAGCAGAGGCAGCGAGCCAGGTGTTCTATTGGGGTGAGGTCAGGACTCGTCCAACATCAGTGCCTGACCTCACAAATGCGCTTCTGGAAGAATGGTCAAACATTTCCATAGACACACTCCTAAACCTTGTGGACGGCCTTCCCAGAAGAGTTGAAGCTGTTATAGCTGCAAAGGGTGGGCCAACTCAATATTGAACCCTACGGACTAAGACTGGGATGTCATTAAAGTTCATGTGCATGTAAAGGCAGGTGTCCCAATACTTTTGGTAATATAGTGTACGTTGAAGAATCTGTATTAGGCAGCCTTAAAGGTAAACTACAATCTTTAAAAAAAAAAATCTCCATCTTTTCTAAGCTTTTATTTTATTTTTATTTATTTATTTTGCCTGTGGCCCCATTAGAAAAATATACCCTCACTTCCTGCGTAGTCACCAAGACAGGAAGTGTGAGAGAACCTCAGCAAAAAAAAACATTTTGAAAAAAAAGACAACAATAGCACGGCTCCTGTTTGTCCTTCAATCGGTTCTCCTACCACAGTGGGTTCCATTCCCTCTGGAAGCCCGTCTTACATCACGGAACTATTACAATAGCAACCTTTTGGGGCACACACCACATAGATCAACCACATCCACTTGTGAGCCAGAGGCTACAGCTACCGTCCCCGAATCTTGACCGCCCGTTTTACCCTGATTGGGCTTAGTGCATCTTGGCCGTGCCTTGCCGACGTGTTTCACCCGGATTGGGCTTAGTCATAACCTCCCTGGAAGCACGTCTCACTCCATGGAGCAATCACAATAGCAAAACCAGAGGACGTGTTTCACCCTGATTGGGCTTAGTCATAGCCCCTCTGAAAGCACGTCTCACTCCAAGGAGCAATCACAATAGGAAAACTAGAGGGTGCACATCACATAGATCAACCGCATCCGCAGGTAAGCTAACAGAAGGTTCAGCCACGGTGCCTGCATCTTGGTCGTGCTTGGCTGACGCGTTTCACCCTGATTGGGCTTAGTCATAGCCCCTTTGGAAGCGCGTCTCACTCCATGGAGCAATCACAATAGCAAAACTAGAGGGTGCACATCACAAAGATCAACCACATCTGCTGGTAAGCTAACAGAAGGTTCAGCCACAGTGGACCTGGGGACCCTGATGTAAGGGGTAGCTCTCTGGGGACCCTGATTTAAGGAGGAGGCTCTCTGGGGACCCTGATGTAAGGGGGGCTCTCTGGGGACCCTGATTTAAGGAGGAGGCTCACTGGGGACCCTGATTTTAAGGGGGAGGCTCTCTGGGGACCCTAATGTAAGGGGGGCTCTCTGGGGACCCTGATGCAAGGGGGAGGCTCTCTGGGGACTCTGATGTAAGGAAGATGCTCTCTGGGGACCCTGTTGTAAGGAGGAGGCTCTCCTCTGGGGACGCTGATGTAAGGGGGAGCTCTCTGGGGACCCTGATGTAAGGAGGAGGCTCTCTGGGGACCCTGATGTAAGGGGGAGGCTCTCTGGGGACCCTGATGTAAGGGGGAGGCTCTCTGGGGACTCTGATGTAAGAAAGAGGTTCTCTGGGGACCCTGTTGTAAGGAGGAGGCTCTCCTCTGGGGACGCTGATGTAAGGGGGAGCTCTCTGGGGACCCTGATGTAAGGGGGGGGCTCTCTGGGGACCCTGATGTAAGTGAGAGCTCTCTGGGGACCCTGATGTAAGGGGGGGGCTCTCTGGGGACCCTGATGTAAGTGGGAGCTCTCTGGGGACCCTGATGTAAGGGGGGGGGGGTCTCTGGGGACTCTGATGTAAGGAGGAAGCTCTCTGGGGACCCTGATGTAAGGAGGAGGCTCTCTGGGGACCCCGATGTAAGGGGGAGCTCTCTGGGGACCCTGATGTAAGGAGGAGGGTCTCTGGGGACCCTGATGTAAGGGGGAGCTCTCTGGGGACCCTGATGTAAGTGGGAGGCTCTCTGGGGACCCTGATGTAAGGGGGGGCTCTCTGGGGACCCTGATGTAAGTGGGAGGCTCTCTGGGGACCCTGATGTAAGGGGGGGGGCTCTCTGGGGACTCTGATGTAAGGAGGAGGCTCTCTGGGGACCCTGATGTAAGTGGGGGGCTCTCTGGGGATATATACACACACATACATATTACTGTATATACATGTGTATGCCCGCCCAAGCGTATGACTTTCTTTACTACGCTGCTATGGGCTCTAGCCCCAGATCTTTTGTAGACCTAACAACACCCCTTGAGGTGTGTATCTCCCATCTCAACACAAATCCCCCCAAATCACCATTCCTTCCTAGCACACCTCTCTCCCTAAACAATTCTGACCTCCTGTCGCCCCCCCCCCCCCCAAATTCCCCCTCCCAACACAAATCCCCTCTCCCCAATCTGCTTGTTGTGCCCCCGAACCTCACATGATACCACAGTGCCCAGGGCAGCCTCCCCTCCTGTCCACCCCCTTGTCCCGACCCTGGCGATCAGCAATTGGTAATGAGCTGCCCTACCCGCAGGAAATGCTGGGAAAGAAGTTCCCGACCTCCCAACATTTTGAGATGGGAATGAGGGACACCTACTAACAAAAGTATGTAGGCATAGGACACGCCCCCTGCCACACCCCCTTAAAGGAGAATAAACCAAAAAAAGGTTAATTAAATCCACAAGGACTTTTTTTTTTACCACTACTATTCCTTTATATTGGCTTTTAATTTACAAATGCAGCAATTTAGAAATCGGATGAAAGGTTTAGCGCTGGGAAACACTTTTTGAAAGATAAAAAGTGCATTTTATAGACAACTATATAGATCAGACCAAAATGAGGGACAAATGAGGGGGAAAGAGGGACAGAGGGACATTGCTCCAAATCAGGGACATACCCTCGAAATCAGGGACAGTTGGCAAGTATGCCCAACCGCATGGTGTTGCTGCACCATGCGGTTTGGCACGCATGTGTTCACTGATGCATGGGGTTGCCATTAGGAATGATTTGCCCCCCCTATGCGTCACTTCTGCGCGTGTCTGGAAAGTGCGCAGATTTGTGTGCGTTCCCGACACGCATTACGCCCTACAGGATGGACTTTATGATTGCCGCCCACTGTTCCTGGCATCAGGTGTGCAAGGGGAGGCCTTCCAATTTAATGCGATGTCACATCTGGTGTTCTACGACTTCCAAATCCCACCCGCACCTTGGGAACCCCCCGGATATGAAAGCCTGCCCATGGCTGGTTACCGATATCTCAGCATACACATTGCCAAGGCCACATCTACTCCCCTGTGCAGAGAACGAGCATTTCATCACCATTATCAGCTGGAGGAGAATATACCGAGCACAGCTGCATCCCATCACCCACCCAGTGCGCGGGCAGACAGCGGAGGGCCTGATTAGGTCCTGTCCACGCCAATGCGCTTTTCATGATTTCTGCATGGCGATTGGCCGATGGGGATTGCGCCTTGATTGGGTAGTACTGGTGCTTGAGCATCTTTGCTGTAATTCACATTAGACATGTGCACAACAGAAAAATGTGTTTATTTTTGTTTCGTTTCTTTCGTTTCCGTTGATTCGTAACGATTCGTAAATTCGTAAGTCGTCGGTGTTCGTATTCGTAACGATTCGTATTTTCGTAAGAGTTATTTTCTCGTTGATTCGTTTTTCCGTTCGTTTAATTTTCGTTTATTCGAAATTCGGACGCATTTGCATTTTCGTAGATTTAGTTACATTCGTACTTTCGTTAGATTGATTCATTCGTACTTTCGTAACATTGTTTTCGTAGATTCGTAATCGGAGCATAATTCATAACGTTATGTAATGTGTATGCTATTATTACATTTTAAGAGACACGGAAAATTACGAATCGAAAAAAAAAAGTAACGAATGTACGAATTCTTTCGTTCAATCTATTCGAAGCACGTTAAGCAGCGCCATTGTAAGAGACACGGAAAATTATGAATCGCAAAAAAAAAAAAAATTACGAATGTACGAATTTTTTTCGTTCAATCCATTCGAGGCACGTTAAGCAGCGCCATTGTAAGAGACACAGAAAATTACGAATCGCAAAAAAAAAAAAAAAGTTACGACTGTACGAATTTTTTCATTCAATCCATGCGAGGCACGTTAAGCAGCGCCATTGTAAGCGACACGGAAAATTACGAATCGAAAAAAAAAAAAAAAAAAAATTATGAATGTACGAATTTTTTCGTTCAATCCATTCGAAGCACGTTAAGCAGCGCCATTGTAAGAGACACTGAAAATTAACAATTCAACAAAAAAAAAAAAGTTACGAATGTACGAATTTTTTCGTTTATTTGGATTTTCGTTGTTCCTGTTTTCGTTTTTCGTATTTTCTTCTTTCGTAGATTCGTTGTTTCTAATTTGTTTTTTTCGGATTTTCGTTGTTTTTCGGATTCGTTCGATTCGATAATTCGTTGTTCGTTAAAATTTTTTGCGAATCGTTCGTTCATTTGTACGATAACGAATGAACGAATATAACAAAAACAAAAAACGAAAAACAAAAAAAAACTAAACGAATTGCATATGTCTAATTCACATTGGGGTTGATTTACTAAAGGCAAATAGACTTTGAAAGCGCAGTTGCGCCCTGCATGAGCAGTTCTTTCAGAACTTAGTAAATGAGGGAGAACTCTGCTGACTTCCACCATCCAATCACGTGCGAAGCAAAAATGCTGTTGTTTTATTTTCCTTGCATGTGATTGGATATTCTTTGCAAAGTGAATCTTCCCCTCATTTACTAAGCTCTGGAGCAACTGCATTTTCAAAAGTGCACAGTCTATTTGCCTTTAGTAAATCAACCCCAGTGCTGATTTGCGCTGTGTGCAGTTTACTCCTATATAGTAAGTGTTAAAGCCTCGTATGCGTGATCAGATTTTCGGCAGACCCGTCTGTCACTACGTTCGTGTTTGTTGGCCGACAATTGTGTACTGTTTGTATGCAAGATAAGTTCCTGGCACACGCCCTTCGGACAAAAGTCTGACGCTTTGTCAGACTTTTGTCCGTAGGGCGTGTGCCAGGAACTTGTCTTGCATACAAACAGTACACAATTGTCGGCCAACAAACACGAACGTAGTGACATACTACGAGCCAATAAAGAGGAAGTTCAGTTGTCATGCGCCACCCTTTGGGCTCCTTCTGCTAATTTTGTGTTAGCAGAAGTTTGGTGAGTGTTGATTTGCGCTTTTCATTTCACGCTATTCATTTTGTGCTTTTCAATTAAGGCCCGTACACACTATCAGACTTTTTGACAACCAACATGCAAATTAGCTGGTTTGGACCAACATCTGACCGTGTGTACGCTCCATCGGACCAACTTTTTTCCAGGTTTCATCAGACTTTTGTTGGCTGTGCGAACGGACCAACTTTCTGCCAACAAAAGTCTGACCGTGTGTACACAAAACCATCGGACTTTTATCCAAAGTACAAACACGCATGCTCAGAACCAATGCAAAAGATCAGACAACAATACAGAAGTTGACCAAAGGTGGCGCTGGAGTATTCGAACGTCCTCTTTTGAAGTGTCGTCAGTACGTTGAAACGTCACTACGTTCGTGTTGGTTGCCTAAAAAGTCCGACCGTGTGTATGCAATACCAACTTGGGGCCAACGCCCTTTGGACAAAAATCCACAGGAAAGTTGGTCCACGGTCCGATCGTGTGTATGAGGCTTTAGTTACTGAACGGCCCGTTCGTCAACCAGACATGTTGCGGAATCGGAGGAGATAACGTGTTATTTATTATTGGCCTTGGAGTTATTGCTTTGACCCAAGTCCAGTCCAGGAACAGGAGAAGGAGGATCTCTTGGACCAAAAATTGGTTGCTTTATTAATCGTGATGTCATATGCCTTTGCTGCGAGAGCTCCAGGAGAATAATCCGGATGATTTTCGGAAATTATCTCCGGATGACGGGCCCCTGCCTTCACCAACTCTTGGCATTCTTGACCCCCTATATTAAGAAGCAGGACACATGCATGAGATTTTTATTTTATTTTTTGGTTGAATAATGATTTGATTTGGTATATTTTCTATATTTTTGGATGCATAGAATGCACTTTTTGGTTAATTCTATTGGCAGATGGCATGTCTAATTTTTATTGTTTTCTTTTTTTAATGCACAATAAAAACATTGTGTAGAATAATACTTATACTTATATATAAAAAAATAAAATGTAAAAAAAAAAAAAAGAAAAGAAAAAAGGTGTATATATATATATCTATATATATATATATCTATATATATCTCTATCTCTATATATATATATATATAGATATATATATATATATATATATATATATATATATATATATATATATATATATATATATATATATATATATATATATATAAATATATAGATCTATATATATATAGATATATAGATATATATATATATATATATATATATATATATATATATATATATATATATATATATATATATATATATAGATATATATATAGATATATATATATATATATACACACTTTTTTTTTTTTACATTTTTTTTTTTTTACATACTGTGACCAGAGCAATATATATTATATATATACAGATATAGATTTATATATATATATATATATATATTTTTTTTTTTTTTTTACATATAGTACTGTCACTAGGCAGTGTCCCTGATCCCAGCCACGCCAGTCCTATGATGATTGTGTACTGCACCAGTAAAAGTATATAAAAAAATTGCAAAAAAAATCTTTGTTTTTTTCTTGATTTTTCCCAAAAAAATTGTGACCAATAAATTACAACTTCAAAAAACTCACATGCCTCTTACTAAATACCTTGGACTGTCTACTTTCCAAAAAGGGGTTATTGGGGGATAGGTGTACTATCCTGACCTCTCAGGACCACAAGAAATTAGATAAATCAGATCTACTGTATATCCCATAGTTTGCGGACTAATATACACTGATTTGGGTTATTTTTACCAAAGAAATGAAGAGTAAACACTTTGACCTAAATTTCTGAAGGACGATGATTTATTTGCAAAATTTTATAACAGAAACAAATAAAAAAGTTTCGGTCTCTTTTCACTTTCAATAGATTTTTGTTGAAAAAATATAAAAAAAAATAAAAAAAAAAACTTACAAAACATGGCATGTGAGAACTTTCTAAATATGTCAAGAAGATAGTAGACAGCTAGAATGTAGCTGCTGAGAATGTAAAAACAATATAAATCCCATAATAATAATAAACAAAACTTGCAGCATGTAATTTAGTAGACATGTGCAATTCGTTTCGTTTTTTTTCGTTTTTCGTTTTTTTTTCGTTATTTTCGTTCGTTCGTTCGAATCCGATTAACGAATCGTTCGAATCGAACGAATCCGAAAAACAACGAAAATATGAAAAAAACTAATTAGAAACAACGAATGTACTAATGAAGAAAATTCGAAAAACGAAAACGAACGAAAAAATTCGTACATTGTAACTTTTTTTTTTGTTGAATTGGTAATTTTCCGTGTCCCTTACAATGGTGCTGCTAAAACGTGCTTCGAATGGATTGAACAAAAAAATTCGTACATTCGTAACTTTTTTTTCGATTCGTACCCTTTTTTTTTTTTCGATTCGTAACTTTTTTTTTCGATTCGTAATTTTTTTTTTTTTTTCGATTTGTAATTTTCCGTGTCTCTATTGAACAAAAAAAATCGTACATTCGTAATTTTTTTTTCCGATTCGTAACTTTTTTTTTCCGATTCGTAACTTTTTTTTTCGATTCGTAAATTATTAAAATGTAATAATAGCATACACATTACATCAAATTATGAATTATGCTCCGATTACGAATCTACGAATGTTACGAATGTACGAATAAATACAGATGCGTCCGAAAATGAAACTAACGAAAAAACGAATCAACGAAAAAATAACTCTTACGAATGTACGAATCGTTACGAATACGAACACCGACGACTTACAAATGTACGAATCGTTACGAATCAACGGAAACGAAAAAAACGAAACAAAAAAAAACAATTTTTTTTCGGAAACGAAAAAAAACGAAACGAAAATAAAGATTTTTTTTGTTGTGCACATGTCTATAATTTAGGGTAGATATCGATGAGCCGGGTAATACGGTATTTCTATTGGCCACAAAACAATAAGCAGGTCCAGACATCAAGTCTGAATCAACAACAATATTTTCAACAAGGAAATTCGAAAGAAGGAAAGAGAAAGGTGGGATGTCCGCAGGAGGAGGATGGGAGAGATTATCCGTCTTTTTTCATTTATTTTGCAAAAAATAAAAAAAACTCAGTGGTGATTAAATACCACCTAAAGAAAGCTCTATTTGTGTTTAAAAAAAATACTAAAAATATCACATGGGTACAATATTTAAAAAAATTAACTGTTTGCAAAAAAAAATAAAAAAAATAAAAATTTTCTGTATTTTTTCGTTTGTTTTTCAAAAAATAGAAAAAGCTCTATTTGTGTAAAAAATGATGTAAATGTCACACGGGTACAGTGTTGTATGACCGCGCAATGGTCATTCAAAGAGTGACAGCGCTGAAAGCTGAAAATTGGTGTGGGAAGGAAGGGGGGTGAAAGTGCCCGGGATTGAAGTGGTTAAAACACTTGACCCGATAGCAGTCCCTGTATAGCAGAGCTCAGGAAGGGAGAGAGAGAAGCAGCACAAGGAGCCAATCCGGTATATTGTAATGCAAAGAGCATGCTGATAGGAGGAGAGAGCAGAGTAATAAGAGAGCTGAGGCCGTCTGTGGGTTTCTTCTATTTTCAGTGTTCAGGCAGGGGGTGAGGAGGAGACTGTAAGTAATTGTGCAGTGTAGCAGAGCTGTGTGAATCTCGGAAATGGATAGGCAGGTAAATTAGCTCTTGTATCTGTGTTTCCTCTGTGTAGATAGTGGTTATATGTTACATGTTAGGAGGACAGTGAAGCCTGTGGGGTATGTTGAACAGTGATCAGTGGTAGCAGAAAATGGTGTTAATGGGAGGTATGGTGCCCCATCATTGGTATCAGTGGGAGGGAGAGTGCCCCATCGTTGGTATAAGTGGAAATGAGAGTGCCCCATCATTGGTTGGTATCAGTGGGGGGAGAGTGCCCCATCATTGGTATCAGTGGGGGGAGAGTGCCCCATCGATGGTATCAGTGGGGGGGGGAGTGCCCCATCATTTGTATCAGTGGGGGGAGAGTGCCCCATCATTGGTATCAGTGGGGGGGAGAGTGCCCCATCGTTGGTATCAGTGGGAGGGAGAGTGCCCCATCGATGGTATCAGTGGGGGGCAGAGTGCCCCATCATTTGTATCAGTGGGGGGAGAGTGCCCCATCATTGGTATCAGTGGGAGGGAGAGTGCCCCATCGTTTGTATCAGTGGGGGGGAGAGTGCCCCATAATTTGTATCAGTGGGAGGGAGAGTGCCCCATCGTTGGTATCAGTGGGGGAGAGAAAGTGCCCCATCATTGGTATCAGTGGGAGGGAGAGTGCCCCATCGTTGGTATCAGTGGGAGGGAGAGTGCCCCATCGTTGGTATCAGTGGGGGGGAGTGCCCCATCATTGGTATCAGTGGGAGGGAGAGTGCCCCATCGTTGGTATCAGTTGGGGGTGCCCCATCGTTGGTATCAGTGGGGGGGGGAGTGCCCCATCATTGGTATCAGTGGGGGGAGAGTGCCCCATCGTTGGTATCAGTTGGGGGGGGTGCCCCATCATTGGTATCAGTGGGAGGGAGAGTGCCCCATTGTTGGTATCAGTAGGGGGGAGAGTGCCCCATCATTGGTATCAGTGGGGGGGGGGGGATGCCCCATCATTGGTATCAGTGGGAGGGAGAGTGCCCTATTGTTGGTATCAGTGGGGGGGAGAGTGCCCCATCATTGGTATCAGTGGGGGGGAGATTGCCCCATTGTTGGCATCAGTGTGGGGGAGAGTGCTCCATCATTGGTTTCAGTGGGAGCAGAAGTGCCCCATTATTGGTTGGAGGACAGTGGAGCCTGCGGGGTATGTTGCACGCTGTCGCAGTGTGTAACACATGTGCATTGTCCCATCCGCACTGATCTCCTCTCCTATGTAGTGGATTCACTATGAAGTTTTTTCTATAGATTTTATCCTGCATTAGGGAATGTCTGTTCTTCTTTCACTAGATAAATATTAGGTGGCCGTCTTCCCCGCATGCAGGAGAGGCGATCTCTTCCTCATCCCTGCAGGCCACATTTCTGTGTAATTTGTTTTTCTTGCACAATCTAATAGGATTCTGCCTCCGGAGGAATTGCAGCGCGTGGAGGTCATGCATCTTAGTAATAAAGTGTACCTGTCACTCATAGGCAGCATAGGATCCATTTACTATTATTGACAAAATTTAGCTGCAGCGACAGTGATGTGCCTGATCTGAGCTGAGAGTACGGACGTGTTACAAGAGATGGTCAGAGACTGCAGACACAATACAAGAGATGGTCAGAGACTGCAGACACAATACAAGAGATGGTCAGAGACTGCAGACATGATACAAGAGATGGTCAGACTGCAGACATGATACAAGAGATGGTCAGACTGCAGACATGATAATAAAGATGGTCAGAGACTGCAGACATGATAATAAAGATGGTCTGAGACTGCAGACATGATAATAGAGATAGTCAGAGACTGCAGACATGATACAAGAGATGGTCAGAGACTGCAGACATGATACAAGAGATAGTCAGAGACTGCAGACATGATACAAGAGATAGTCAGAGACTGCAGACATGATACAAGAGATGGTCAGAGACTGCAGACATGATACAAGTGATGGTCAGAGACTGTAGACATGATACAAGAGATGGTCAGAGACTGCAGACATGATACAAGAGATGGCCAGAGACTGCAGACATGATACAAGAGATTGTCAGAGACTGCAGACATGATACAAGAGATGGTCAGAGACTGCAGACATGATACAAGAGATAGTCAGAGACTGCAGACATGATACAAGAGATGGTCAGAGACTGCAGACATGATACAAGTGATGGTCAGAGACTGTAGACATGATACAAGAGATGGTCAGAGACTGCAGACATGATACAAGAGATGGCCAGAGACTGCAGACATGATACAAGAGATTGTCAGAGACTGCAGACATGATACAAGAGATGGTCAGAGACTGCAGACATGATACAAGAGATAGTCAGAGACTGCAGACATGATAATAAATATAGTCAGAGACTGCAGACATGATACAAGAGATGGTCAGAGACTGCAGACATGATACAAGTGATGGTCAGAGACTGTAGACATGATATAAGAGATGGTCAGAGACTGCAGACATGATACAAGAGATGGTCAGAGACTGCAGACATGATACAAGAGATTGTCAGAGACTGCGGACATGATACAAGAGATGGTCAGAGACTGCAGACATGATACAAGAGATGGTCAGAGACTGCAGACATGATACAAGAGATTGTCAGAGACTGCAGACATGATACAAGAGATGGTCAGAGACTGCAGACATGATACAAGAGATAGTCAGAGACTGCAGACATGATAATAAATATAGTCAGAGACTGCAGACATGATACAAGAGATGGTCAGAGACTGCAGACATGATACAAGAGATAGTCAGAGACTGCAGACGATAATAAATATAGTCAGAGACTGCAGACATGATACAAGAGATTGTCAGAGACTGCAGACATGATACAAGAGATGGTCAGAGACTGCAGACATGATACAAGAGATAGTCAGAGACTGCAGACATGATACAAGAGATGGTCAGAGACTGCAGACATGATACAAGTGATGGTCAGAGACTGCAGACATGATACAAGAGATGGTCAGAGACTGCAGACATGATACAAGAGATGGTCAGAGACTGCAGGCATGATACAAGAGATGGTCAGAGACTGCAGACATGATACAAGAGATGGTCAGAGACTGCAGACATGATACAAGAGATGGTCAGAGACTGCAGACATGATACAAGAGATGGTCAGAGACTGCAGGCATGATACAAGAGATGGTCAGAGACTGCAGATATGATAATAGAGATAGTCAGAGACTGCAGACACAATACAAGAGATGGTCAGAGACTTCAGACATTATACAATGGATGGTCAGAGACTTCAGACGTGATACAAAAGATGGCCAGAGACTGCAAATATGATACAAGAGATGGTCAGAGACTGCACAGATGTTACAAAAGATGGTCAGAGATTGCGGACATACAAGAGATGGTTAAGCTTGCATTGCCTATTGGCTAACATTGACTTCTCCAGTCGATGAGGGTGGTTGAAGGACTCTGGAAGAGAAGAGGCCTGCAATGAAGGTTAGGTAGGCCAGGGTCACACAACCCAGAGCATTGGAGTGAGGTGGGGAGCACCGGAGTGAGGATACATGTTATTCCTCTACCCTGGGGGGGGGGGGGGGGCAATGAAAGGGTATTTCTTCCCAAAATCCTGAGGTTAAGTTTCGATCACCTGTTGACACCCCTGGACTTACTCTGGTCAATGAGAGTGGGTGGGGAACCTGTGCTCTGGAGGAAACTTGCATTACACAAGGACGGTTGCAGTACAGAATTGGACTGGTCTGGGGATGAAAGGTTCTGCATAGACGTTCATTTTTACCCAGCAACCCTGAGGGCCAGATAAAGGCAACAAAGGGCCGCAGCTTGGAGACCACTGATGTAGCGTCATCCACTGTTCAGTGCCACTGGTCTTCTTCAGGGCAGAACAACACTTGCATCATTTCCTGTGAGCCCAGCTTGTTGTTCGCAGCCCCCACCCCCCCCCCCCCCCGCCATTAATTCACACCATGGGTGCCCACCATAACCCAGGCCGGGCTTATAGTATTCCAGGACTAGGCCTCACACATCATTACGTAATTGCCTCTCAGTTCTGGAAGAGTTGCTGCTCCCCCTCCCCCTTGTCACCGCCAAGGGGGCATCATCAGACCTGGTGATGTCATCGGACCTGATGATGTCATCAGACCAACAAGCAGACTGCAGGAAAAAGGTATGTATAATATATTTTTTTTTGGGGGGGGGGGGGGGGGTTGGTGGAGGCAGGTGGCAGGTAATGTGGTTGGAGTTCCTCTTTAATATGGAGCACAGCACTCTGCCTATTGCTCTTTGCCTTTTTTAATAAAGCCCACATGTGCAAAGTCCGCATGTGTTTTCATTTGAGCCATCAGACATTGATTTCCAGAAGGGGGCGTGGCCAACGAAATCACTCGATGGCATTTCCCATCATGCAGCGTGGTAATAATTAATGACAAGGCTGAGTCACATGGAACTGATACAACTTTAATTTCCACTTGAGTCATCTGGATTTGTTTGGATCACAAAGCAGACAAGATAAGGACACCGGGGTTCATTAACACTCAGCGTCCTATTTATAATGGCCGGCGAGATCGGCCGCGGTGAAAAGTGGACGGGGTGGGGACAAACTTCAGCAAAGGCTAAAACAGAAATGGCGCCACTATGAGGTCACAGTGTCTTCATCCCCTTCCAGTGGAAATTGATGTAGCTGCATTTTCCAAAAAGGGCAACATTAGAGGCGTTTGTTTTGAGTATGATCAATAAAATGATCGAGAATTATTATCATCTAATATGATTCCCGAAATGCACGGCAAACGCATGTCAGCAGATTCCCATTCACTTCATTGAGTAGTGTGGATGGGAGCGCGACAATATAAATCGTGGTGCTCTGTACAACCTACCTGACAGGACACCCCCCCACCCCTTCCTGGGCACACAGAGGAGACGAATGAGGCCACAGTGAATTGTGGATGTGGAAAAAATGCACTAACAGAGGGAGGGGGGGGGGGGTGATGGGGGGGCATAAAACTGGAGCCTCTGTACAGAGTGCAGGAGTTGGAAGAATGTAATGTAGTAGAGTGCAGGAGTCAGAAGTAAGTAATGTGCCAGGGTCACGAGTGGGCAATGCACAGATTGCAGAGGTCAGGTGTGTGTGTACAATGTACTTAGTGCAGGGGTCAGGTGTGTAATGTAGAGTGCAGAGGTCAGGTGTGTGTAATGTATGTAGTGCAAGGATCAGTTGTGTAATGTAGAGTACGTGGGTCAGGTGTGTGTAATGTACATAGTGCAAGGGTCAGGTGCGTAATGTACAGTATGGGGGTCAGGTGTGTGTAATGTACGTAGTGCAAGGGTCAGGTGTGTAATGTAGAGTAGGGGGGTCAGGTGTGTGTAATGTACGTAGTGCAAGGGTCAGGTGTGTAATGTAGAGTATGGGGGTCAGGTGTGTTTAATGTACGTAGTGCAAGAGATAGGGGTGTAATGTAGAGTATGGGGGTCAGGTGTGTGTAATATACATAGTGCATAGGTCAGGTGTGTAATGTAGTGGGCAGAGGTCAGGTGTGTGTAATGTACAGAGTGCAGAGGTCAGGTGTGTAATGGAGAGTGCAGAGGTCAGTTGTAGACATGTGCGATTCGTTTCGTACGAATTCGTAATTCGTACGAATTTTTCGAAATTCGTACGAATTTACGAATCTGTAGTACGAATTTTTTTTTTTACGAATTCCGTACGGAATACGAATTTTTTTTTACGAATCGTTACGAATCGTTACGAATCGTTACGAATCGTTAACGCGGCTAATGAATTGTTGGTTCTCATAACACAGAGAACAATTCGAATCCAACTACAAATATCGAATTTCAATTTCAAGTTACGAATCGTTACGAATCGTTATGAATAGTTACGAATCGTTACGAATCGTTATGAATAGTTACGAATCGTTAGTAAATCCAACTACCAATATCGAATTTCAACTAATTTGAACGAAATTATTATAGCAGATATAACGAATGAATTCGAATGACAAAGTGTCATTTTTGCAGAAAAAAAAAAAGCGTAGGGGTCCCCCCAAATTCAATAACCAGGCCCTTCAGGTCTGGTATGGATATTAAGGGGGACCCCAGCCAAAAAAAAATAAAAAAAATGGCGTGGGGTCCCCCCCAAAATATCAATACCAGACCCTTCAGGTCTGGGATGGATTTTAAGGGGAACCCCGGCCAAAAAAAAAAAAAAAAAATGGCGTGGGGTCCCCCTCAAAATCCATACCAGACCCTTTATCCGAGCACGCAACCTGGCAGGCCGCAGGAAAGGAGGGGGGGACGAGAGCGGCCCCCCCTCCCGCCTGAACCGTACCAGGCCACATGCCCTCAACATTGGGAGGGTGCTTTGGGGTCCCCCCCAAAGCACCTTGTCCCCATGTTGATGAGGACAAGGGCCTCATCCCCACAACCCTGGCCGGTGGTTGTGGGGGTCTGCGGGCGGGGGGCTTATCGGAATCTGGAAGCCCCCTTTAACAAGGGGACCCCCAGATCCCGGCCCCCCCCTGTGTGAAATGGTAAGGGGGTACAAAAGTACCCCTACCATTTCACCAAAAAAGTGTCAAAAATGGTAAAAATGACAGGAGACGGTCTTTGACAATTCCTTTATTAAAATCTTCTTTCTTCTGGTCTTCCTTTCTTCATCTTCTCCTTCCGTCATCTTCTCCTTCCGTCATCTTCTTCCATCTTCTTCTTCCTTCGATTCGCTTCTTCTTCCTCCGGTCTTCTCGTCCTTCTCGTCCGGCGTCGTCCTTCTCGTCCGGCATCGTCGTCTCTTCTCGCAGGCCACTCCTCGCAATGGGAGGCTCCCGCTCTGTGAGGCTTCGCTCCGGGTGACAGGTCTTTTATAACGAAGGCACCTGGTGACCCCGCCCCCCTCTGACGCACGGGGACGTCATGTGGAATTCCCTATGGCTTTCCCCATGACGTCAGAGAGGGGGCGGGGTCACCGGGTGCCTTCGTTATACAAGACCTGTCACCCGGAGCGGAGCCTCACAGAGCGGGAGCCTCCCATTGCGAGGAGTGGCCTGCGAGAACAGACACCGATGCCGGACGAGAAGGACGACGCCGGACGAGAAGGACGAGAAGACCGGAGGAAGAAGAAGCGAATCGAAGGAAGAAGAAGATGGAAGAAGATGCCGGAAGGAGAAGATGAAGAAAGGAAGACCAGAAGAAAGAAGAAAGAAGATTTTAATAAAGGAATTGTCAAAGACCGTCTCCTGTCATTTTTACCATTTTTGTCACCTTTTTTGGTGAAATGGTAGGGGTACTTTTGTACCCCCTTACCATTTCACACAGGGGGGGGGCCGGGATCTGGGGGTCCCCTTGTTAAAGGGGGCTTCCAGATTCCGATAAGCCATCCGCCCGCAGACCCCCACAACCACCGGCCAGGGTTGTGGGGATGAGGCCCTTGTCCTCATCAACATGGGGACAAGGTGCTTTGGGGGGGACCCCAAAGCATCCTCCCAATGTTGAGGGCATGTGGCCTGGTACGGTTCAGGCGGGAGGGGGGGCCGCTCTCGTCCCCCCCTCCTTTCCTGCGGCCTGCCAGGTTGCGTGCTCGGATAAGGGTCTGGTATGGATTTTATGGGGGACCCCACGCCATTTTTTTGGGCTAGGGTTCCCCTTAAAATCCATCCCAGACCTCAAGGGTCTGGTATGGATTTTGAGGGGGACCCTACGCCATTTTTTTTTTTTTTTTGGCTGGGGTCCCCCTTAATATCCATCCCAGACCTGAAGGGCCTGGTTATTGAATTTGGGGGGACCCCTACACATTTTTTTATCAATGACTTCAATGAATGACAGTTCTCTGTATTACGGATCCAACAATTCATTTGCCGGCAATAGCTGCGACTCGATTTTAAATAGTTTTTTTTTTCCTGCAAAAATGACACATTGTACAGAGACAGTTCCCTATATTAGATATACTGAATCTCGAATCATTCGAAGCATTCGTTATATCCGCTATTATCATTTCTTTCATATTAGTTGAAATTACATATTTGTTAGTTACAATACAACATTCGAATTGTTCTCTGTATTGCGGGAATCGGCAATTAGCCGCGAGTGATTTTAAATGTCTTTTTTTCCTGCAAAAATGACACATTGTACAGAGAGAGTTCTAAACACGGGAAACATGACCCCCTTCATAGACATACTATAGAGTATATAGTATATAGAAGGGCGCAGGTTTCCCGTGTTTAGAACTCTCTCTGTACAATGTGTCATTTTTGCAGGAAAAAAAGACATTTAAAATCACTCGCGGCTAATTGCCGATTCCCGCAATACAGAGAACAATTCGAATGTTGTATTGTAACTAACAAATATGTAATTTCAACTAACATGAAAGAAATTATAATAGTGGATATAACGAATGCTTCGAATGATTCGAGATTCAGTATATCTAATATAGGGAACTGTTCCTGCAGTGTCATTTTTGCAGGAAAAAAAAACTATTTAAAATCACGAGTCGCAGCTATTGCCGTGCCGGCAAATGAATTGTTGGATCCGTAATACAGAGAACTGTCATTCATTGAAGTCATTGATAAAAAAAAAGCGTAGGGGTCCCCCCAAATTCAATAACCAGGCCCTTCAGGTCTGGGATGGATATTAAGGGGGACCCCCAGCCAAAAAAAAAAAAAAATGGCGTAGGGTCCCCCTCAAAATCCATACCAGACCCTTGAGGTCTGGGATGGATTTTAAGGGGAACCCTAGCCCAAAAAAATGGCGTGGGGTCCCCCATAAAATCCATACCAGACCCTTATCCGAGCACGCAACCTGGCAGGCCGCAGGAAAGGAGGGGGGGACGAGAGCGGCCCCCCCTCCCGCCTGAACCGTACCAGGCCACATGCCCTCAACATTGGGAGGATGCTTTGGGGTCCCCCCAAAGCACCTTGCCCCCATGTTGATGAGGACAAGGGCCTCATCCCCACAACCCTGGCCGGTGGTTGTGGGGGTCTGCGGGCGGATGGCTTATCGGAATCTGGAAGCCCCCTTTAACAAGGGGACCCCCAGATCCCGGCCTCCCCCCTGTGTGAAATGGTAAGGGGGTACAAAAGTACCCCTACCATTTCACCAAAAAAGGTGACAAAAATGGTAAAAATGACAGGAGACGGTCTTTGACAATTCCTTTATTAAAATCTTCTTTCTTCTGGTCTTCCTTTCTTCATCTTCTCCTTCCGGCATCTTCTTCCATCGTCTTCTTCCTTCGATTCGCTTCTTCTTCCTCCGGTCTTCTCGTCCTTCTCGTCCGGCGTCGTCCTTCTCGTCCGGCATCGGTGTCTGTTCTCGCAGGCCACTCCTCGCAATGGGAGGCTCCCGCTCTGTGAGGCTCCGCTCCGGGTGACAGGTCTTGTATAACGAAGGCACCCGGTGACCCCGCCCCCTCTCTGACGTCATGGGGAAAGCCATAGGGAATTCCACATGACGTCCCCGTGCGTCAGAGGGGGGCGGGGTCACCAGGTGCCTTCGTTATAAAAGACCTGTCACCCGGAGCGAAGCCTCACAGAGCGGGAGCCTCCCATTGCGAGGAGTGGCCTGCGAGAAGAGACGACGATGCCGGACGAGAAGGACGACGCCGGACGAGAAGGACGAGAAGACCGGAGGAAGAAGAAGCGAATCGAAGGAAGAAGAAGATGGAAGAAGATGACGGAAGGAGAAGATGACGGAAGGAGAAGATGAAGGAAGGAAGACCAGAAGAAAGAAGATTTTAATAAAGGAATTGTCAAAGACCGTCTCCTGTCATTTTTACAATTTTTGACACTTTTTTGGTGAAATGGTAGGGGTACTTTTGTACCCCCTTACCATTTCACACAGGGGGGGGGCCGGGATCTGGGGGTCCCCTTGTTAAAGGGGGCTTCCAGATTCCGATAATCCCCCCGCCCGCAGACCCCCACAACCACCGGCCAGGGTTGTGGGGATGAGGCCCTTGTCCTCATCAACATGGGGACAAGGTGCTTTGGGGGGGACCCCAAAGCACCCTCCCAATGTTGAGGGCATGTGGCCTGGTACGGTTCAGGCGGGAGGGGGGGGCCGCTCTCGTCCCCCCCTCCTTTCCTGCGGCCTGCCAGGTTGCGTGCTCGGATAAAGGGTCTGGTATGGATTTTGAGGGGGACCCCACGCCATTTTTTTTTTTTTTTTGGCCGGGGTTCCCCTTAAAATCCATCCCAGACCTGAAGGGTCTGGTATGGATATTTGGGGGGGACCCCACGCCATTTTTTTTTATTTTTTTTGGCTGGGGTCCCCCTTAATATCCATACCAGACCTGAAGGGCCTGGTTATTGAATTGGGGGGACCCCTACGCTTTTTTTTTTTCTGCAAAAATGACACTTTGTCATTCAAATTCATTCGTTATATCTGCTATAATAATTTCGTTCAAATTAGTTGAAATTCGATATTGGTAGTTGGATTTACTAACGATTCGTAACTATTCATAACGATTCGTAACGATTCGTAACTATTCATAACGATTCGTAACTTGAAATTGAAATTCGATATTTGTAGTTGGATTCGAATTGTTCTCTGTGTTATGAGAACCAACAATTCATTAGCCGCGTTAACGATTCGTAACGATTCGTAACGATTCGTAACTTTACTAACGATTCGTAAAAAAAATTACGATTCGTCCGAATTTCGTATTTCGTACGAATTCGAACGGAATTTCGTACACGAATTACGAATTACGAATTTTTTTATATACGAAACGGGACGAAACGAAACGAAACGAATTTTTTGGCAGTTCCCATGTCTAGTCAGTTGTGTACAGAGTGCAGGGGTGTGTCTTTTTGGATAAAAAAAAAAAACGTCATAGTACAGGGGTCAGGATTGTGTAATGTACAGAGCGCAGGGCTCAGGTGTGTGTAATGTACAGAGTGCAGGGGTCAGGTGTGCAGTGTACATAATGCAGGGGTAATGTGTGCAATGTAGAGTGCAGGGCTCAGGTTGTGTGTGCAATGTCCAGTGTGTGTAATGTACAATGTGCAATGGTCAGGTGTGTGTACTTTACCTAGTGCAGGGGTCAAGTGTATGCAGTGTACATAGTGCAGGAGTCAGGTGTGTAATGCAAAAAGTTAAAGGGTCAGGGGGTTTGTGATGTACATAATGCAGGAGTCAGGTGTGTGTCATGTGCATAGTGCAGAGGTTAGCTGTGTGTAATGTACAGAGGGCAGGGCTTAGGACTGGGTAATGCACAGGGCTCAGGTGTGTGTAATGTACATATTGCAGACAGTCAGTGTGTGGATCAGGACCCGCCTTGGCCTCCCATTAATCCCAATATTTCTGCTCTACTACCGGATATGCCCACCTCTACCACAAATCCAGATCCCCTTTATCTTTAACCTTGTACCCCTTCAGTCCCTCCACCCATCACTTACCATGTACCCAGGACATGCAAAGTCCAGCAATCATCATTTTACATCAAGTAAAACTGTGGCCACGTCCCCCTTTACCATGAAAACCTTGGCACTGTTGGCTGAGAGGTAGCAGGGCAGCAGCCCATCGGGGACAATCTTCATTAGCACTGTGTGTATTACCCGGTCTATATTAGCCAGCATGCTGTCCAAGGTGCCCCTATAAGATGGTGCCCAATTTTGTGAAGCCCTGCCCCTTGTGTAGGGTTGCCACCTCATCCCTTTAAACCGAACACATATTAAAGCGGTAGTAAAACGCTGAAACTTTTTTTTCTTTTTTAAACACCTGTAAGGGAAAAGGCATAATGAGCTAGTATGCACCGCATTCTAGCTCATTATGAAATACTTACCTTAGAACGAGGCGTCGGTAACTCACCTGGTCCACGCCGAGGTCGCTGACATGTTGCCTCGGCGTGTCTTCCGGATATCGCGACTCCATCGCTGTGAGTGGCTGGAGCCGCGATGTCGTCACTCCCGCGCATGCGCACAGGAGACTTCTTCCCGGCAGGGTTTGGGTTTTCAGCTGCAGTCAGTGGCGCATTGCACGGGGAATATCTCCTAAACCGTACAGGTTTAGGAGTACCTACAGGTAAGCCTCATTATAGGCTTACCTGTAGGTAAAAGTCAAATTTTTGACTTTACAACCGATTTAACCACTACAATACCGGGCACTTTCGCCCCCTTCCTTCCCAGACCATTTTTCAGCTTTCAGCGCTCTCGCACTTTCAATGACAATTGCGCAGTCATGCTACGCTGTACCCAAATTACATTTTTATCATTTCGTTTACACAAATAGAGCTTTAGTTTGGTGGTATTTATTCACGACTCTGTTTTTTATTTTTTGCGATATAAGCGGAAAAAAATAGCGGAAATTTGGAAAAAAAACTATATTTTCTTCTTTCTATTTTAAAAGAAATCCAATAAAATCGAATTTTGTCATAAATTTAAGCCAAAATGTATTCTACTACATGTTTTTAGTAAAAAAAAATCTGTTAAGTGTATAATAATTACTATGTGTCATCACGGACTTATGTACGCAAATGATCATGTACAGATGTGTGCAGATGTGTGCAGATGTGTGCAGGTGATCACAGACATATGTGTGCAGATAATCATTGGGACATGTGATTTTACTGGGACATATGTGGGGGATATGTGTTTTTATTATTTGGGGACATGTGTGTTTTGGGGACATGTGTTTTTAATATTTGGGGACATGTGTGGGGTTATGTGTGTTTACAGTGTTTTACACTAGACTGGTGATCAGTGAGTAAAAAGCTGTAAAAAACAGCTCATACTCACTGATCACCAGCCGGCTGCAGCGATCCGCTCTCCTCTCCTCAGCGACGACTTCCGTGTGAGGAGAGGTGATTGTTTGTTTACATCACATGAAGGCTGTGATTGGACACGGCCGTCATGTGATCAGGAGGGCCAATCACAGAGCCCTCCCCTCCTGCCGATCCGAGATGCGCCGTGTCCGGGTGACACGAGCGCATCGGGATTGCGCCGCTGCGCGGGCACGGGCACGCGCGATCCCCCTACTTCTGAAGGAGGTTCAGGAAAGTCCAGACAGAAGGAGAGAGCTCCCACCCGGCCGTATATATACATCGTGGAAAGAATAAAACCGCGCTTACAGCTAATCAGGCAATTATGGAAAACAGGCTGCTGCTCAAGGTGGGATACACACACTAAACAATAAGGCTGCTTTCACACTGGGGCGGTTTGCAAGCGCTATTTCGCTAAAAATAGCGCCTGCAAACCGACCCGAAACAGCTGCTGCTGTGTCTCCAGTGTGAAAGCCCTGAGGGCTTTCACACTGGAGCGGTGCGCTAGCAGGACGGTAAAAAAAGTCCTGCTAGCAGCATCTTTGCAGCGGTGAAGGAGCGGTGTATTCACCGCTCCTATACCGCTCCTTCCCATTGAAATCAATGGGACACCGCGGGGATACCGCCGGCA
Organism: Lithobates sylvaticus; assembly: GCA_028564925.1. NCBI lineage: Eukaryota > Metazoa > Chordata > Amphibia > Anura > Ranidae > Lithobates > Lithobates sylvaticus. The sequence continues at coordinate 28,935,174 of CM053031.1, forward strand.
AAGCGCCGCTGCAGCGGCGCTTTGCGGAGGTTTTTAACCCTTTTGCGGCCGCTAGCTGGGGTTAAAACCACCCTGCTAGCGGCCGCATACCGCGGCTAAAATGATGGTAAAGCAGCGCTAAATATAGCGCTGCTTTACCGTCGCCGCCCCGCACCGCCCCAGTGTGAAAGCAGCCTAATAATGAAAAAAGGAACAGCGCCAAATGGTGATGATATATAACTACCCCAATATAATCACTTGTGCATAACTACCTAGCGAATCTATACCCCACAACAGTATAAGATAGTATACACCAAAGGATAGTATAAAAGTTCATATGGTGATAATATGAGCCTATATATAAAGTCCTATGATGGCAACAACGTCACAGGTGAGTTGTGATAATGCATTACTCGGATGGATGGTAACCCCGCATGCATCCAGATCACATTAGAAAACTTGCACTGCGGTGACTTGTATATGCAGTTTGTGCAAAGTGACCCTCCACCGAAAATGTATATGCCCTTACCAGATGGTAGAGCATATGGAGCTCTATAATGAAAGCAGTCAGCAGACAGGTGTAGATATCCCTGATTTTCACTCTAGGTTTGTGGCCTCCAGCAATGGTGAAATGTTCTCATCACAGAAACCCAACGAATAGCAGAATGCTAGGGATATCCCAGGTTTTTCTCCTCCCGATCCACAACACAACATGTATAGAGTCTGGATGCCTTTAAACCTCTCTTGACTCAGAGGCAACACGTTTGGGAAAGGAGAGAAGAGCCACCCATAGTGTAATTCCGTTTTCAAATTTTATTTAAAAAAACAATAGTATAACTTACAATTAAACTCCTTTGGAGCGCTTTAAAATAAATCCGCCGGCCGGTCGGATACTGGAGCCCATCCTCCTTAAGCCCCATACACACGCTCGGATTATCCGAGGACCAGGTCCGTCGTACTTTGTCCGATGTTGGTTTTGCGTACACACGGTCGGACAAAGTTGTCGGAAAATCCGATCATTCTGAACGTGGTGACGTTTGTTGCCTACGACGGGACTACGTAGAGGCTAGTAGCCAATAGCTTTGGTCTTGTAATGTGATCTGAGCATGCGTGGCACTTTGTCCGTCGGAATTCGCTACACACGATCGGATTTGGTGTGATCGGACTTTGTTGTCAAAAAATCTATCCAGCAGGAGATAGGACTTTGTCCGTCGGACAATCCGATGGAAACTGTCCGATGGTGCCTACACACGGTCGGAATTTCCGACAACATTGTCTGATAGGACAGAATCCATCGGAAAATCCGACCGTGTGTATGGGGCTTTAGTCTTATGCCCCGTACACACGGTCAGATTTTCCGACGGAAAATGTCCTATCGGACAATGTTGTTGGAAATTCCGACCGTGTGTAGGCTCCATCGGACTTTTTCCGTCGGATTTTCCGACGGACAAAGTTTTATCTCCTGCTCTCAAATCTTCCGACAACAAAGTCCTATCGGACTTTTTCCGATCGTGTGTAGCGAATTCCGACGGACAAAGTGCCACGCATGCTCAGATCACATTACAAGACCAAAGCTATTGGCTACTAGCCTCTACGTAGTCCCGTCGTACGCAACGAACGTCACCACGTTCAGAATGATCGGATTTTCCGACAACTTTGTTCCGACCGTGTGTATGCAACACCAGTGTCGGACTAAATCCGTCTGAAAAAATCCGATGGATTTTGTGGTCGGATTTTCCGACCGTGTGTACGGGGCATTAGCGTGGTGACGTCACTGCGTGCCTTCCCATATATACATTGGCCGGGTGGGAAGTAGTTAATTACATGTGGCCAATTAAAGTGGTAATTTGACTCACTTGGTGCCTTATCTGCATTAAATTAGCCTCAGAACCCGTGTAATTCATATGTGTTCAGGTTTAAAAGGGATGAGGTGGCAACCCTACCCTTGTGTCATGCCAATGATATTAGTAAAATAAAATGTTTTTGAAACAATATACAGTTTCTTTCATATGCCAAGCTACTTTTTAACTCTACAGTCCACCAAACATGGAAAAGTTTTTTGAGCTGCAGTGAGTCTCCTGACTCCTCTTAACACCCCCTACCCCCTACAGCTGCTCAATTAGTAACTAAATGACCAGAAGATGAAAACAAATGAAGGAAAAAGTTGTCACTGTTTGTAAGTTATGAGGCTTGGTGGTGCCCTTCTCCACCCTTGGGGGTCATGATGGGTGAATACAACCCCTGGCTAGTGCCCATTAGGGGTCCCTCTGTACACGGGGTCTCCAGCAATGGAGGAAGCCAGACTTGGAGAAAGCCGTACAGAAGGCAGTGAAGAGTTAAGGCAGATAATTAAACAGATCTGCCTGTAGAACGATTCCGCCTTGCTGCCTTGCCAGATCAGATGCAATAGAATTGTTTCTTAATTGTGTCAGTAGCACACGGTGCACAGCCTTGGGTATTTGGGTAATGTGTCCCTCGCAAGACTCCAACCGCCCGCCATTCCCAACATGCAAACCTTTTCATCACATTGCCGAGCTGGAGATTTAACCCCCTGATCCACCATTGGACCTTCGCAGAGATCAGCGTATTTCAGAGCGTTCCTCTGCAGACAAGGAGTTACATTTCGCTGACCGGCATCGCCGGAGGGAATTTACGCAAATGTGACGTTTTGGTAATTAGAGACTCCCATTTGCAGTCGTTCAGAATAAATAAATAAGATTAATTGCATCTTTGGCATATACAGTACGGTCTAAAGAGGTTGGATCTCAGCGGTCACAGATAATATAATGTTTGGTGCTATAAATCGGTGGTTGTCAATAAGGATGATCTCGGGTTGGGTCCCAATTTGGATTTGGAATAAACCTGAAAGACGGTTGTCACTCCTGTCTACTGCCGCCCAATCAACTGCAGCCAAGGCATTCCCCGCACAGAGGCTTGTGACACCATTGATGTAACGTGGCTACGTGTCACGAGCAACCTTGCTCCTTCGTTATGGGGAATGCCCTGGCCGCAGTTCATTAGGTGGGGTGATAGGTTGATACAGAGGCATAACTAGAAGCTTCAGGGCCCTGGTGCAAGAAACCATTAATGCCCCCCAGGGTTGCCACCTAATCATGGGCGTCCGCAGAACTTTTTTCAGAGGGGGGCATCATTTTAAGGACACCCATGCTCTGACCTTTTTGACAATGTCATTATCACATTATCACGGTCAGAGACTACAGACATAGTACAGGTGATAGTCAGAGACTGCAGACATGGCCGTAGAGACTGTCAGAGACTGCGGACATGGCCCAAGAGACTGTCAGAGACTGCGGACATGGCACAAGAGACTGTAAGAGATTGCGGACATGGCACAAGAGATGACCAGAGACTGCATACATGGCACAAGAGACTGTCAGAGACTGCGGACATGGCACAAGAGACTGTCAGAGACTGCATACATGGCTCAAGAGACTGTAAGAGACTGCGGACATGGCACAAGAGATGACCAGAGACTGCATACATGGCCCAAGAGACTGTCAGAAACTGCATACATGTGGGGGTGACAGAGAGAAAGGGGGATGACAGAAAGAGACAGAGAGTGCGACAGAGAAAAGGGGGTGAGAGAGAGAGGGGTGACAGAAAGAGACAGAGGGGGTGACAGAGAGAGACATAGGGGGTGACACAGAGAGAGGAGTGTGACAGAGAGAGACAGAGGGGGTGATAGAGAGAGAGGGGGTGAAAAAGACAGAGGGGTTAGAGAGAGAGAGTGGGGGTGACAGAGAGGGGTGATGGGGGTCCTCACTCCTGATCCGATCCCTAATTCCAGGGGGGGGGGGCACTTGCCCCCCCTTGCCCCTACCTGCGGACGCCCATGCACCTCATCCCTTTAAACCCGAACAGATATGAATTAATGTATATACTCGAGTATAAGCCGACCCGAATATAAGCAGAGGCACCTAATTTTACCACAAACTTATTGACTCGAGTATAAGCCTAGGGTGAGAAATGCGCAGCTACTGTAAGTGGAAAAGAGGGTCAACAATGCCAACAATGCCCATTTGCAGCCTCACTGTGCCCATTTGCAGCCTCACTGTGCCCATTTGCAGCCATAGGTCCCCCCGAACTTGGTAGTTCTAGAGGCCCCCCTAGCTGCAGCCAAAAATTGGGGTATCTGCACCCAAAGGGTCCTGAAATGACGTTGCTGCAGATGGACACAGTTGACCGACTTTGGGGCCCCGGATCTCGGGGTCACTTGGTGCTAGGAACCCCAAATTTGGTGTGCAAACCCAGTGGAGCTATCACTGCAACATATCCAAATGTGGTGTTCCTATCATCCGAAATACGGGGCCCCAAAGTCGGGTCGGAAAATGCCATTCTCTGCTTGACTCAAGTATAAGCTGAGGGGGGCATTTTCAGCACAAAAAAATGTGCTGAATAACTCAGGCTTATACTCGAGTATATACCGTACACATTCCTGCGTAAAAACTGAGAAGAAGGCATTTAGTACAGTTGCCTTCTCTGTGTCATCTGTAATGCTCAACCCATCATCATCTTTTATGTGGGCAATGTGCTCTGATTTTGCCTTTTTTACTGTTAATAGATCTAAAAAACTTCTTTGGATTTTATTTACTTTCCTCCGCTATGTGTCTTTCATAATCTTTTATTAGCCGCAGTGTGACCTTTGCTACCCTGGTAGTTCCGTCACTTGGTTGATAGGTTCTGTTGGAATACAATGTTCAAGGGGTTGTAAAGGAAAAAAATTTTTTTTTAAATAACAAACATGTTATACTTACCTCCACTGTGCAGCTCGTTTTGCACAGAGTGGCCCCCGAACCTGGTCTTCTGGGGCCCCTCGGCGGCTGTCTCGGATTCCCCCCCCTCCCCCGCAAGTGCTTCTCACCTAAATGCGAGCTCCCTCGCATGGTGAGAAGCACTTGCGAGCGCGCTCCCGTGATACAGCCGGCGGCTATAGCCGCTCGCTGTATCACTCAGCCCCGCCCCCCGGCGCGCCGCGTCATTGGATGTGATTGACAGCAGCGCGAGCCAATGGCTGCGCTGCTTTCAACCCATCCACTCTAGCCAATCATCGGCCAGGATGAGTGGCGAAGAAGAGGTCGGGGGGCGAGTGTGGGACTTTCGAGGGGTCAGGTAAGTAAAACAGGGGGGCTGGGGGGGCCGGTATAGTCAGATGTTTTTTCACCTTAATGCATAGAATGCATTAAGGTGAAAAAAATTTACCTTTACAACCCCTTTAATTTGTATTTTATGCCACAACTACATCAATATCAGTATTCGGTAGAGAGATATTCTTCAGCCAGTAGATGGCACTGTTTATAAGTTTGTACCTGCATCTATGGTTCAACTCTATGTCTTTTCTCTATTTCTCTATAATAAAGTTTCCTGTTTCCTGTCTGCAGTTAAGCAGCAAAGCCCATGTGGCTCTGTGCACTGTCTGAATTTCTAACAGATTCTTTCTTGGTTCGATCGGAAGACAAGTTTGGACCAGACCTTAGCTCGTCCTTAGTTGTCATCTTACAAGGTATGGATGGGGGGGGACTCAACCTAATATCAGTTATATTTTATACTACAGAAGACTGTCTGTAGATATACCACAGGAGATGGTCAGAGACTGTGGACACGCTACAGGTGTGGTTGGAGACTGAAGACATGGTGCAGGACACAGACAGGGTCTGGGAAGATATTACAAGACATTACTAGAGATTACTGCCATTGCAGTGTCTTTACAAATAAATGCTCCTGCTACTGACTGCTGGGGTCTAAGGGCTGCGCAACAAGTACCAAAGGGTTGCATGTGACCCCTGGGCTACAGATTTGACACCAGGGATGGAAAATTTATATTTCCGAAGTGGAAGTGTTGCTGGAGTCAGGGAGAAATCTGTACCAGGGCAAAGAAAAGTGTGCGTGAGAAGCAAACGATGGAAAAATGTGCTGAATGGTTTGGGGATCTCTTGGCAGCTTTGCCAGATGATGGGACCAAAAAAAATGGGAAAATAAAATTTGAGTCAGATGAACCAGCAGCAGCTATTGGCAGCCCTAAATCCATCTTTCTTAACCTTTTTACCCCAGAGGAATCCTTGAAATATGTTTTAGGTCAGGGGAAAGTGGTAAAATCAATTCATTGGGTGTCAGTGAAAAAAATACCCCCTACATTGGAGGTCAGTGAGAAGAATGTTCCTTACATTGGTGGTCAGTGGGAAGAATGCTCCTTACATTGGTGGTCAGTGGGAAGAATGTCCCTTACATTGGTGATCAGTGGGAAGAATTCTCTTTACATTGGTGGTCAGTGGGAAGAATGTTCCTTACATTGGTGGTCAGTGGGAAGAATGCTCCTTATATTGGTGGTCAGTGGGAAGAATGCTCCTTACATTGGTGATCAGTGGGAAGAATGCTCTTTACATTGGTGGTCAGTGGGAAGATTGTTCCTTACATTGGTGATCAGTGGGAAGATTGTTCCTTACATTGGTGATCAGTGGGAAGAATGTTCCTTACATTGGTGGTCAGTGGGAAGAATGTTCCTTACATTAATGATCAGTGGGAAGAATGCTCTTTACATTAGTGATCAGTGGGAAGAATGCTCCTTACATTGGTGGTCAATGGGAAGATACCCCTTACATTGGTGGTCAGTGGGAAGATAGCCCCTTACATTGGTGGTCGGTGAGACAAAAGCCCCTTACATTGGGGGTCAGTGAGTCAAAAGCCCCTTACATTGGGTATCAGTGAGGCAAATGCCCCTTACATTGATGTTCAGTGGGAAGAATCCTCCTTACATTGGTCGTCAGTGAGAAGAATGTCCCTTACATTGGCGGTTAGTGGGAAGAATGTCCCTTACATTGGCGGTTAGTGGGAAGAATGTCCTATACATTGTTGGTCAATAGGAAGAACACCCCTTACATTGGTGGTCAGTGGGAAGAATGCCCCCCTAACAGTGGTGGTCAGAATGCCACCCTTACAGAGAGCTAGAAAGATCCTTGGTGTCCTGCAGTTGGCTTTGCCAAGTGTCATGGACAACAGAACCATGCAGGCGCCATCAAATAGGACATCAGTCAATCACAGCTCAAGAAACCTCTCGCAACCTCTGGAGGAATCCTTTTTGGAAAATGGCTGTCCTGGATAACTGTACCAGCAATGATAAGATAGGGGTGGGATCTGGTGGCGCTGACATCCTAGCTCGGGATGCTCAGGCAACAGCAGAAGCAGATATAAGGCAGAAACAGCCTTTGGATAAAGTGTTGGTCCCTCTCTCCCAGAAGTCTTTAACAATCGAAACTGCCAAAAATAACACTGAAATTAGGATTTGGCTCAGGACATCTGAACTCATGAAATTCAGCCTGAATCTAATGTTATCTCCTGAATGTTGGGATTAACTCTACCCACAATAGACTATACAGTACACGCTAGCCTGAGGAGTACACTTACCAACCTATTTGCACATTTTAGGCAAAGAACAGTCCAGACATGTCATCAGTCACAGTACGGCAGCTTTTCTCAGCCTTTTCTACACAGAGGAACCCATGAAATAACTTTCCAGTCTCAGGGAACCCCTGCTAAAAATGACTATATCTACAACACATGATACATTAGCGTGATGGTCAGCAGAAAGAATGCTCTGAATCCTTACACTTGTAGCCACCCGATGACCCCAGCCCCCCTCTGACATCATGGGGAAACCCATAGCGAAGTCCCCGTGCGTCAGAGGGGGGGTGGAGTTACCAGTTGGCCCCGCCCTCCTTTGTATAAGAAATGTCAGAAGAAGAGAAGCGTCACACAGCGGGAGCCTCCCATTGATGCGGAGCGGCCCGAGAACGAAGCGAGGAAGAAGAGACGGCGTGGAGGAAGATGCCGGATGAAAACACAAGAGCAAGAAGCAGAGGATCGGAGGAAGAAGAAGATGGAGGAAGAAGAAGATAGAGGAAGAAACCAAAGGATGAAGGAAAGAAGAAGGAAGAAGATGGAAAGAAGAAGACTTAAATAAAGGAATTGTCAAAAACTGGCTCTTGTCATTTTTAACACTTTTGTCCCTTTTTTTGGTGAAATGGTAGGGCTACTTTTGTACCCCCTTACCATTTCACACAGGGGGGGGGGATCTGGGGGTCCCCTTGTTAAAGGGGGCTTCCAGATTCCGATAAACCCCCCCGCAGACCCCCACACCCGGCCAGGGTTGTGGGGATGAGGCCCTTGTCCTCATCAACATGGGGGACCCCAAAGCACCCTCCCAATGTTGAGGGCATGTGGCCTGGTACGGTTCAGGAGGGGGCGCTCTCTCGTCCCCCCCCTCTTTTCCTGCGGCCTGCCAGGTTGCGTGCTCGGATAAAGGGTCTGGTATGGAATTTTGGGGGAACTCCACGCCATTTAAAAAAAAAATTGACGCAGGGTTCCCCTTAATATCCATACCAGACCTGAAGGGCCTGGTAATTGAATTTGGGAGAACCCCACGCTTTTTTTTTTTTTTTTTAATCAATGATTTTCAATGACTGTTCTCTGTATTTTACGGGGAGCCGACAATTCATTATAGCCGCGAGTGTTTTTAAAACCCTTTTTTCCTGCAGAAATTACACTTTGTGCAGGGACAGTTCTAAGCACGGGAAACATGCGCCCCTTTACAGGCATACTATACACACCCCCCCAGGTACAAAATTTAAGGAATATTACACTTTTATTGTTTCACTTTAAGCATTATTAAAATCACTGCTCCCGAAAAAACGTTCGTTTTTAAAACTTTTTTTTGCATTGATACATGTCCCCTGGGGCAGGATCCAGGTCCCCAAACACTTTTTATGACAATAACTTTTTAAAAATCAATGACTTTCAATGACTGTTCTCTGTATTACGGGGAGCCGACAATTCATTATAGCCGCGAGTGCTTTTAAATGACTTCAACCTCAAAAGTTCGGGTCCCCATTGACTTCAATGGGGTTCGGGGTCAAGTTCGGTCCTGAACTCAAACTTTTTTGCAAAGTTCGGCCGAACCCCTCGAACCCGAACATCCAGGTGTCCGCTCAACTCTAACCATGACATGTTGCCCTTGGAACTAGCACTAGCATCTTCAGCTGTGACAATCAATGCTTCTTCTAACAGGTTCCATATAAATGAAAGTGCATCAGATGCTTGCAGTACTCATTCCTGGTCAACTTAGACCTCAGTGGAGAACATGGTCTCCCTGTTGCTGTTGCATGGGATAGAGCGATTCCTCTTGTAGCCCATCAATGGGGAGATAGATCTGCGTGACCTTACCTGACCAATTGTCAGTTTGCGTGAGGGCATCTTACATGTCCTCTTTACATGCCTGGAGAATACTATAATGTTAAACAGAGTGCAAGTTCTTGTGAACAAGTGATATATAGGATGTTTCATTTTTCAACTTTCTGTCCAATGTTTGGGATACTGGGATCAGTAAAAGTCACCACCTGTTCGCTCCTCCTATGTCACAGAGACAGACAGGAAGACCTGTACAGAGACAAAGATGGAGGCTACTATTGCCGGCTATTCCAAATAGATGGCAATATCCAGCAACCCAACCGAAATGTTAAGTGCTTAGTTGTCATTCTAATCCTTCGTTTTTTCAAAGAATAAATTGGTAGATTGAGTGTTTTTTGCCAGGTAGAGAAGTATCTCTGTCTTCATGAATTCTGACTTTACTCGGACATCAATGTCTGACATCAAGGCTTCTCACACTACTTAGATTTCACTGGCTGCTTGCTAGTTCTAGGCTGGGGACTTAGAAAGTGCTTCAGCTCCTGTTCTCTACCCGTAGAGAACTCCTGAGACGTGTTTCGTCCTTTTTGGGGCTTAATAGTAGAGGCCAGGCAACTAGCCTTTGCAAAATGAGAGGTCACCAATGGCAACCTCTGGGTTTCTTTACATACATACAGCCAATCAGACACTCAATCTCTCATACAAGGAGTTGTGGATGGTAAAACATCTGTTATTTTGCTGTTTTACTAATTTTATTCACATTCGTGTAACAGAGTAATTTTCCCATTTTGTAGACGACCGCCATTTTGTTAAAGTCTATTTGCCTGGCTGTCATGTTGGACGTCCTATTCAATAGCGGAGACTACGCGAAGCGCAAGAATGCAGACAAGGACCTCTTCTGACTTTGCTCTGACTTTCACAGTCTGCATACTTGTTCTGATTCAGTGACTTAATGAAGCCAGGTACTTTGTTAATTGAAAAATATCCCCTTCGTAGCTCCGGTGCTGTCTTCTTCCTCTGGTCTTCTCCCCCCCGCTGTCTTCTTCCTCTGGTCTTCTCACCCCGCTGTCTTCTTCCTCTGGTCTTCTCCCCCCCGCTGTCTTCTTCCTCTGGTCTTCTCCCCCCTCTGTCTTCTTTCTCTGGTCTTCTCCCCCCTCTGTCTTCTTTCTCTGGTCTTCTCACCCCGCTGTCTTCTTCCTCTGGTCTTCTCCCTCCACTGCCTTATTCCTCCTGTCTTCTCCCCCCACTGTCTTCTTCCTCTGGGCTTCTCCACCTGCTGTCCTCTTCCTCCGATCTTCTCCCTCCACTGCCTTATTCCTCCTGTCTTCTCCCCCCGCTGTCTTCTTCCTCCGGTCTTCTCCCCCAATGTCTTCTCCTCCCGCTGTCTTCTTCCTCTGGTCTTCTCCCCCTCTGCCTTCTTGCTCTGGTCTTCTTCCCCTGCTGTCTTCTTCCTCCGGGCTTCTCCCCCCGCTGTATTCTTCCTCTGGTCTTCTCCCCTCTGCCTACAAATTGCATACGTCGCCCCCATGATCCAATTTGCAGCATGTGGGAGCATTGGCTGGTAAAAAGACTGTATGGACACTTTCTCATGGGTGGCCGGTAAAAACAGGGGGCTTATGATGTTAAAATGGAACTAAACCCTGAAACAAGTGCTAGGAGGTAGACTTCACTGAACATTATGGCAAGAGCGGCAGGCTGTTTGCCCATATAGTACTTAAAGTGGAAAATCCACTTTAAGGTGGAACTTACCTGCCAGCTGGAGGCAGGGGGGGGGGGGTAGCTAGTAGCTCATTTCCACTTTCAGGTGCAGAACTGTCATAGCTCCCAACTGTCCCTGATTTGGAGCAATGTCCCTCTGTCCCTCATTCCTCCTCATCTGTCCCTCATTTTGGTCTGATCTATATAGATGTATATAAAATGCACTTTTTATCTATCAAAGAGCTAAACCTTTCATTTGATTTCTAAATTGCTGCATTCGTAAATTCCAAATGCCAATATAAAGGAATAGTGGTGGTAAAAGAAAGCACTTGTGGGTTTAACCAATCTTGTACTTTTTTGTGGCAGTGAGCCAAGTGCATTTTTCTGGCATGTTTTTTCATGCAGCAAACGCACAACTGCTACCCTTGTTTGCGGTGCCATTAAGAAACACGCTTTGTGATGTTTCTTGTACGTATCCAGGAACGTGGGGAGAAATGCTTGTTTCTAAATGCTTAGGTGTGAGTGCTGAGCCAAAAAAAAAAAGAAAAAAAAAAAAAAGGAAACACTAATCAAAGATTTTTAAGACAAGGTTGGCATTTCTATTTCAGCAACAGCAAAATAACAGATGTTTTACCATCCACAACTCCTTGTATGAGAGATAGAATGTCTTATTGGCTGTATGTATGTAAAGAAACCCAGAGGTTGCCATTGGTGACCTCTCATTTTGCAAAGGCTAGTTGCCTGGCCTCTACTTTTAAGCCCCAAAAAGGACGAAACACGTCTCAGGAGTTCTCTACGGGTAGAGAACAGGAGCTGAAGCCATCTTTTACTCATTTTATTCACATTTGTGTAGCAGAGTAATTTTCCCGTTTTGCAGACGGCCGCCATTTTGTTGAAGTCTATTTGCCTGGCTGTCATGTTGGACGTCCTATTCAATAGCGGAGACTACGCGAAGCGCAAGAATGCAGACAAGGACTTCGTCTGACTTTGCTCTGACTTTCACAGTCTGCATACTTGTTCTGATTCAGTGACTTAATAAAGCCAGGTACTTTTATTAATTGAAAAATATCCCCTTCGTAGCTCCGGTGCTGTTTTCTTTCTCAGGTCTTCTCCCCCCTTTGTCTTCTTCCTCTGGTCTTCTCACCCCTCTGTCTTCTTCCTCTGGTCTTCTCACCCCTCTGTCTTCTTCCTCTGGTCTTCTCCCCTCTCCGGTCTTCTCCCCCCACTGCCTTCTTCCTCCTGTCTTCTCCCCCCTCTGCCTTCTTCCTCTGGTCTTCTTCCCCTGCTGTCTTCCTTCTCCGGGCTTCTCCCCCCTCTGTCTTCTTCCTCTGGTCTTCTCACCCCGCTGTCTTCTTCCTCTGGTCTTCTCACTCCGCTGTCTTCTTCCTCTGGGCTTCTCTCCCCGCTGTCTTCTTCCTCTGGTCTTCTCCCCTCTCCGATCTTCTCCCCCCACTGCCTTCTTCCTCCTGTCTTCTCCCCCCCCTGCCTTCTTCCTCTGGTCTTCTCCCCCCGCTGTCTTCTTCCTCTGGTCTTCTCCCCCCGCTGTCTTCTTCCTCTGGTCTTCTTCCCCCGCTGTCTTCTTCCTCCGGGCTTCTCCCCCCGCTGTCTTCTTCCTCTAGTCTTCTCCCCCTCTGCCTTCTTCCTCTGGTCTTCTTGCCCTGCTGTCTTCTTCCTCTGGGCTTCTCCACCTGCTGTCTTCTTCCTCCGGGCTTCACCCCCCAATGTCTTCTTCCTCCGGGCTTCACCCCCCAATGTCTTCTTCCTCCAGGCTTCTTCCCCCGCTGTCTTCTTCCTCTGGTCTTCTCCTCCCTGTGTTTTTACTCTGGTCTTCTTCCCCTGCTGTCTTCTTCCTCCGGTCTTCTCCCCCCGCTGTCTTCTCCCCCTGGTGTCTTCTCCCTCCAGGGATGTCTTCTTCTTCTTTTTCTTCTTCTTCATGCCCCGGGTGGTGATGTCACAAGAGGGGCAGAGTTTACACGTGATGTCACCGGATGGCCACGCCCCAAAGCTATACAAGAACTGACAGACACTGTTGCTGACCTAACTGCGGGAGCCAGCGTCGGAGCAGCATGTTTTTTTTATTTTGAGCGGAGTCGGCGGTGACAGTGGCGGAGGAAGAAGAACAAAAAGAAGAAATCGGCGAAGGGAGGAGACAGCGGGGGGAGAAGACCGGGGGAAGAAGACAGCGAGGGGAGAAGACCGGGGGAAGAAGACAGTGAGGGGAGAAGACTGGGGGAAGAAGACAGTGAGGGGAGAAGACCGGGGGGAGAAGACCGGGGGAAGAAGACAGTGAGGGGAGAAGACCAGGGGAAAAAGACAACGGGGGGGGGTCAGAAGAAGAAGACAGCTTTGGGAGAAGACGGCGGGGGGGGGGGGGACCAGAGGAAGAAGACAGCACCATCTCTGTTTTTTGTAACACTACACTTTTTCTTTTTCGGTGAATGGGTAGGGGGCAATGGGGTACCCCATACTCATTTACATGGGGGGGATGATCTGAGGACCCCTTCTCTGTTGACTTTGACTGTTGCACAACTGAGCATTGATAACATTAAGCTGTGACATTCATGCTACTTTTGAGAGTTTACATGGCACTCAAGTTGCATGAAAGTCACACCAAAGTCGTGCAGGTACCATGTTTAAGTCGCTGCTTCCATCGAAACGGCTTCCATTGAAATACATGGGCTGCGACTTGTCAATGCGACTTTATGTGTCCAAAGTTGCATGACAAGTTGCACAAGTGTGAATGGAGCCTAAGGCCCTATTTTTGCATGTTTTTCGCACGTTAACGCACGTCACACTTAAGGCCCGTACACACACGATCGGACTTTTTGACAACCAACATGCAAATTAGCTGTTTTGGACCAACATCCGACCGTGTGTACGCTCTATCGGACCAACTTTTTCCAGGTTTCATCGGACTTTTGTTGGCTGTGCGAACGGACCAACTTTCTACCAACAAAAGTCCGATGGACCAAAGTCCGACCGTGTGTACACAAAACCATCGGACTTTTGTACAAAGTACAAACACGCATGCTCAGAACCAATGCAAAAGATCAGACAACAATACAGAAGTTGACCAAAGGTGGCGCAGGAGTATTCGAACGTCCTCTTTTGAAGTGTCGTCAGTACGTTGAAACGTCACTACGTTCGTGTTTGTTGCCTAAAAAGTCAGATTGTGTGTATGCAATACCAACTTGGGGCCAACGCCCTTTGGACAAAAATCCCCGGGAAAGTTGGTCCACGCTCCGATCGTGTGTATGAGGCTTTAGTGCAGCACATTCACTGTGGCAGCCCTATGCGTGACAAAACGTCCCAAAGTGGCTCCACAACCTTATGCGGTCGTGGAGCATTGGCCGCATTTTCAGTGCGTGTTTTGGTGCATTTTGTCGCACGGGATGCCATGAACAATTAATGGCACCGCAGGCGCGACCCGCGATTGCAGCGCATTCGCAACTTGTTTCCGAAACGCGTGGCAGAACACATTTTTGGAAATACGTTGGTGTGAATTCAGTCCAATTCTTAATGGCACACCCCCCCCACGTATCTAAACCACCACGTTTTCTCGCTTGTGAAACCGCATGGTGCCGCAACAATGCAGCACAACTAAAAAAAAAAAAAAAAATTTTAAAAAAGGGTCAGGGAAGTCTTTTCCGTTTCTCATTGAAATAAATGGGCCGCCCGTCACGCAGATCGCAGCCCCACAGGTGTAAGCGAATGAGTGCGATTCACAGCAAATCCCGATTCGCACAAGAACAGTTCTGTCTCTCTTTGCATATGAAAAGCTGCTGATTGAAGAATCCTCGGCTCCCGGGCCACAAGAATCAGCCCTGCCAGGAACATCAGGCGGCTGCATCTCTGCGAGTTGTGCAATCATTTAACCCCATCTCCAGCCAATAACAGACGAGCCACTAATTCTGCTACAATGTGGCTTAACCCGTTTGCTCCGTGCCTTTGCCTGGACTTGCCTGCGCCATAAAACTCCATTTGATACAGTTCTCTCGGTAATAATTAATACGGAGAGATCAAGATAAAGAGAGCGATCCTAAAAGCGATCACAGCACGTTCTTTTCAGCCGGGTGAAGCTCTTATACTGCCAGTGTACTAGACCTGGGAGAACTAGTGATCCCAGCATGCCCTGAGTCAGGCTCCGTTCACACTTGTGCAACTTGTCGTGTGACTTTTAACACATAAAGTCGCAGGACAAGTCGCAGGCCAATGAAAGCCGTTCAGATTTTTGCGACCCAAAGTCACGGTGACTGTAAAAAAAAAAAAAAAAAAAAAAGGTTCCTGCACTACTTTGTTGCGACTTTCATGCAACTTCAGTGCCAGAGACTGCAATGGAAACTCTCAAAAGTCGTGTCTTAACCACTTAAGGGCTTAAACCCTTCCAGCCCTTAAGTGGTTAAGACACGACTTTTGAGAGTCGCACGATCGTGCAATTGTCAGTTTAAGCAACGCAGTGGCGTATCGCAAAATATGGCCTGGTCATTAAGGCCCCCTTAATGACCAGGCCATATTTTGCGATACGGCACTGCGTTGCTTAAACTGACAATTGCACGATCGTGTGACTTTGTATCGCTGTCATGTCAGTGGTAGTCCATATCCCCCCCCCCCCCACAGTTAGAATCACTCCCTAGGACACACTTAACCCCTTGATCGCCCCCCTAGTGTTTAACCCCTTCCCTGCCAGTGTCATTTGCACAATAATCAGTGCATTTTTTTTTAGCACTGATCGCTGTATAAATGACAATGGTCCCAAAATAGTGTTAAAAGTGTCCGATGTGTCCGCCATAATGTCGCATTCACGATAAAAATGGCAGATCGCCGCCATTACTACTAAAAAAAAAATTATTAAAATGCTATAAATATATCCCATAGTTTGTAGACACTATAACTTTTGCGCAAACCAATCAATATCCGCATATTGCGATTTTTATTTTTTTTTACCAAAAATATGTAGAATACGTATCGGCCTAAACTGAGGAAAAAAATGTGTTTTTTTATATATTTTTGGGTGATATTTATTATATCAAAAAGTAAAAAATATTGTTTTTTTTTTCAAAATGTGTTGCTGTTTTTTTGTTTTTAGCGCAAAAAATAAAAAACGCAGAGGTGATCAAATGCCACCAATAAAAAGCTCTATGTGTCGGGAGAAAAAGGACATCAATATATTTGGGTAGAAACGTTGCACGACCGCGCAGTTGTCAGTTAAAGCGACGCAGTGCCGAATCGCAAAAAGTGCTCTGGTCAGGAATGGGGTAAAATCTTCCGGGGCTGAAGCAGTTAAGCGTGTCAGTACCCTATATTTTTCATAGGGGACACCTTAAAAGCCCCCAAAAGGTCATCAGTTTAGCGTTACAGAGGAGGTCTTGTGCTAGAATTATTGCTCTCACTCCGACATCGCGCATCGATATGTAAGATGTGTTTTGCAATTGACGTTCATGTGCGTTTATGTTTGTACGTCTGGACATGTGGGGGTGGGAGGGCCCCAATTTTGGGGGGATTTTATGTGTAACTTTCATTTTTTACAATTAACTTTTTTTTTACTTACCGTATATACTCGAGTATAAGCCGACCCGAATATAAGCCGAGGCACCAAATTTTACCACAAAAAATTGGGAAAACTTATTGACTCGGGTATAAGCCTCGGGTGAGAAATGCGCAGCTACTGGAAGTGGAAAAGAGGGTCAACAATGCCCATTTGCAGCCATAGGTCCCCCGAACCTCAAACTTGGTAGTTAAGCAGCCTCCCCCTTGCATCAGGGTCCCCAGAGAGCCTCCCCCTTAAATCAGGATCCCCAGAGAGCCTCCCCCCTACATCAGGATCCCCAGAGAGCCTTCCCTTGCATCAGGGTCACCAGAGAGCCTCCCCCTTAAATCAGGGTCCCCAGAGAGCCCCCCCACTTACATCAGGGTCCCCAGAGAGCCTCCCCCTTACATCAGGGTCCCCAGAGAGTCTCCCCCTTACATCAGGGTCCCCAGAGAGCCCCCCACTTACATCAGGGTCCCCAGAGAGCCTTCCCCTTACATCAGGGTCTCCAGAGATCCTCCCCTCCCCTTGGGGATCCCTGCAGAGACTCGGGGCTACAGCCCCAAAAGCCACCCCCTAGCGACGCCACTGCGTTCCTGTACAGTTCTGTGCAGGAAAAATGCAGCACGTTCTACTTTTCTTTTTTTTTTCTGGAACCGTAACGTACTGAAACTGCAAGCACTGGTGTGAACTATGCCATTGAAAACCATGTGACCTACTTTCTATGCATTTTGGATGCAGAAAAAAAATCAACTAGCACTGAAAAAAAAAAGAAGAAAAAAAAAGCATCTAAAATGCACCTGGAAATTATTCAAAAACTCACTGGAAGGCATAAAAAGCGCAGTAAAAAAATGTGTATGCAGAAACGCATACTGGAGGACGTTTTTTGGCCAGTAACACACCTCCTGTATTAGTGAGACACAACTCTGGAGGGAGGAGCACAGGAGGCACAGCAGGCACAGCAGTTTAGGATGGAGGGAAGGGTTAAATATATTAGCAGATTTAGATAAACTAACAAATTGAAGCCAAACTCCAGTCTACACTTTACCATAGCTCCCAACTGTCCCCGATTTCGAGGGACTGTCCCTGATTTGGAGCAATGTCCCTCTGTCCTCTTCATTTGTCCCTCATTTTGGTCTGATCTATATAGATGTATATAAAATGCACTTTTTATCTATCAAAAAGTGTTTCCCAGTGCTAAACCTTTCATCCAATCTATAATTTTGCTGCATTTTGTAAATTCCATAAGCCAATATAAAGGAAGAGTAGTGGTAAAAAAAAAGTAATTTTTTTGTTGTACAGTTCTCCTTTAAGGGGGTGTGGCAAGGGGTGTGTCCTATGCCTGCATACTTTTGCTGATAGGTGTCCCTCGTTCCCATCTCAGAAAGTTGGGAGGTGTGCTATATAATCAGTTACAGCAAACTGTTTTTGTTTTTTTTTTCCTTTTGGGATAAATGTTTTATATGAATAAATAAAAGCTGGTCATTTTAACCGCTTCCCGACCGCCTCACGCCGATATACGTCGGCATAATGGCACGGTTAGGCAAAAGCACGTATAGGTACGTGGTCCTTTAATGTCCCATACACACGGTCGGATTTTCCGATGGAAATCTCCGAATGTTGTCGGAGATTCCGACCGTGTGTAGGCACCATCGGACAGTTTACCTCGGATTGTCCAACGGACAAAGTTCTATCTCCTGCTGGATAGATTTTCCGACAACAAAGTCCGATCACACCAAATCCGATCGTGTGTAGCGATTTCCGACGGACAAAGTGCCACGCATGCTCAGATCACATTACAAGACCAAAGCTATTGGCTACTAGCCTCTACGTAGTCCCGTTGTAGGCAACAAACGTCACCACGTTTAGAATGATCGGATTTTCCGACAACTTTGTCCGACCGTGTGTATGCAACACCAGTGTCGGACTAAATCAGTCGGACCAAATCCGATGGATTTGGTGGTCGGATTTTCCGACCGTGTGTATGGGGCTTAAGAGCCCAGCTGTGGGTGGCGCGCGCGCTGCCGGCGGCGCACTCGCGACCCGGTCGGGAGCTCCGTGACCCCGGCCGCGGGACCAGCGGACCCGATCGCCGCTGGTGTCCCGCGATCGGGTCACAGAGCTGAAGAACGGGGAGAGGTCTGTGTAAACAAACCTCTCCCCGCGCTTTCCTACACTGCCTGTCACTGATCGGCTGTTCCCGGCCATCGGGAAAGCCGATCAGTGACATCAGACATCAGCCCCGCCCCCTAATGTAAAAAAAACACACACGTCACACTTAGCCCCTCCCCTCCCCCTAGTGGTTAACTCCTTGACTGCCAGTGTCATTTACATAGGAATCAGTGCATTTAAATAGCACTGATTGCTGTATAAATGACAATGGTCCCAGAAATGTGTCAAAAATGTCCGACGTGTCCGCCATAATGTCGCAGTCACAATAAAAATCGCTGATCGCCGCCATTGCTAGTAAAAAAAAATATATTAATAAAAATGCTATAAAACTATCCCCTATTTTGTAAACGCTATAACTTTTGCGCAAACAAATCAATAATCGTTTTTTTTTACCAAAAATATGTAGAAGAATACGTATCGGCCTAAACGGAGGGAAAAAAAAAGTTTTTTTTTTATATATTTTTTGGGGATATTTATTATAGCAAAAAGTAAAAAATGTTGCATTTTTTTCAAAATTGTCGCTCTATTTTTGTTTATAGCGCAAAAAATTAAAACCGCAGGGGCGATCAAATACCACCAAAAGAAAGCTCTATTTGTGGGAAAAAAAGGACGCCAATTTTGTTTGGGAGCCACGTCGCACGACCGCGCAATTGTCAGTTAAAGCGACGCAGTGCCGAATCGCAAAAAAGGGGCCTGGTCCTTTGGCTGCAAATTGGTCCGGGGCTGAAGTGGTTAAGCACCCCTGCCAGTGGTAAATGGTTTGTCATGCTACTTCAGTGCGCTTTCAAAGCCGCACCTCGGTGCTATTTGCACTGAAGATTTCATTGCGGCTTCACTTAACAGAAATCCATGCAAGGTGCAATGAAATCCCCAAAAAGTCGTGCAGGAACTGTTTTTATAATCGCTGCGACATGAGACGCGGCAACATAAAAACAGTTCTATTGCGGGCGATGGGGTGCGACTTGTCATGTGATTTTAAACTGTCAAATCGCATGACAAGCAGCACCGGTGTGAATAGGGGGCTAAAGCGAACTTCGCACCTCGTACAGGTCGGGGGGACATGTGCGAATGCCTGTGCTTTCCTGACACGCACAGAAACGCGCCGCCCCTTTAGCAGGCGCATGGCGGATTCATTTATTTTAACGGCACCTCCAAACATCCAGAGTTCTTTGATACTTCCTACCTCCAAACATCTGCTGATTCACATGACAAAGTGCAGCGTTCTGCATCACCGTGCGGTTCGGGGTGACCATACTGAATAAAGGGGTTAGAGATTTCTATTGCGCACTTCTCAGGCGTAGGAGAGACTTTTGAAATAAATGAGCGGCCCGACACAGGACACGCCCACGCTCCGTCGCACCGCTATGCCTCGCCCACTTCCCTGCAGCATGCGCAAACCAGCGAAACCAGCATGGTTCTAGTGAGATAAATTGTCAGTGTGTCATTTACTCAGCGGACAGATATAGGGGCCACCCAAGCACAAGCAGAACATGCAAACTCCATGCAGATAGTGTGCTGACCGGGATGTAATCCAAGGACCCCGGTGCTGGAAGGCAGAAGTGCCGACCGCTAATCCACTGTGCTGTGTGCTCAGTAGGCAATAAGAGAATCTAAAGAAACAGGGGATCCTTTCAGTACGATAAATAAATTCCTCGCAGGGTTTAATCCTTAAACTTTCAGGGACAGCCGGACCAGCCCAGATCCCGACTATTCTCCATATCCCGACTAATCTCCAGATCCCGACTATTCTCCATATCCCAACTAATCTCCAGATCCCGACTATTCTTTGTATCCCGGATAGTCTCCATATCCCGGCTACTCTTCGTATCCTGGCTATTCTCCAGATTCCAACTATTCTCCATATCCTGGCTATTCTTTGTATCCCAGCTATTCTCCCCGCTCTCCTCCAGATCCTGGCTATTCTCTGTATCCTGGCTATTTTCTGTATCCTGGCTATTCCCCAGATCCCGGCTATTCTCCCGGCTATTCTCCAGATTCCAACTGTTCTCCATATCCTGGCTATTCTTTGTATCCCAGCTATTCTCCCGGCTCTTCTCCAGATCCCGGCTATTCTCTGTATCCTGGCTATTTTCTGTATCCTGGCTTTTCTCCATATCCTAGCTATTCTTCATATCCCAGCTATTCTCCGTATCCTGGCTATTCTCCGTATCCTGGCTATTCTCCGTATCCTGGCTATTCTCTGTATCCCGGCTATTCTTCATATCCCGGCTATTCTCCGTATCCTGGCTATTCTCCGTATCCTGGCTATTCTCTGTATCCCGGCTATTCTCCGTATCCCGGCTATTCTTCATATCCCGGCTATTCTCCGTATCCTGGCTATTCTCTGTATCCCGGCTATTCTCCGTATCCCGGCTATTCTTCATATCCCGGCTATTCTCCGTATCCTGGCTATTCTCTGTATCCCGGCTATTCTCCGTATCCCGGCTATTCTTCATATCCCGGCTATTCTCCGTATCCTGGCTATTCTCTGTATCCCGGCTATTCTCCGTATCCTGGCTATTCTCCGTATCCCGGCTATTCTCTGTATCCCGGCTATTCTTCGTATCCCGGCTATTCTCAGTATCCCGGCTATTCTCAGTATCCTGGCTATTCTCCGTATCCCGGCTATTCTCTGTATCCCGGCTATTCTCCGTATCCTGGCTATTCTCCGTATCCCGGCTATTCTCTGTATCCCGGCTATTCTTCGTATCCCGGCTATTCTCAGTATCCCGGCTATTCTCAGTATCCTGGCTATTCTCCGTATCCCGGCTATTCTCTGTATCCCGGGTATTCTCTGTATTCTGGCTATTCTCTGTATCCCGGCTATTTTCCGTATCCTGGCTATTCTACGTATCCCGGCTATTCTCTGTATCCCGGCTATTCTCTGTATCCTGGCTATTTTCTGTATCCCAGCTATTCTCCATATCCCGGCTATTCTCTGTATCCCGGCTATTTTCTGTATCTTGGCTATTCTCCATACCCTAGCTATTCTCCATATCCTAGCTATTCTCCGTATCCCGGCTATTCTCCATATCCCAGCTATTCTCCATATCCCGGCTATTCTCCGTATCCTGGCTATTCTCTGTATCCCGGCTATTCTTTGTATCCCGGCTATTCTTCGTATCCCGGCTATACCCCATATCCAGCTATTCTCCATATCCCGGCTATTCTCCATATTCCCGGCTATTCTCAGTATCCTAGCAATTCTCTGTATTCTGGCTATTCTCTGTATCCTGGCAATTCTCTGTATCCCGGCTATTCTCCGTATCCCGGCTATTCTCCGTATCCCGGCTATTCTCTGTATCCCGGCTATTCTCTGTATCCTGGCAATTCTCTGTATCCCGGCTATTCTCTGTATCCCGGCTATTCTCCGTATCCCGGCTATTCTCCGTATCCCGGCTATTCTCCGTATCCCGGCTATTCTCTGTATCCTGGCTATTCTCTGTATCCTGGCTATTCTCTGTATTCTGGCTATTCTCTGTATCCTGGCTATTCTCTGTATCCCGGCTATTCTCCGTATCCCGGCTATTCTCCATATCCCGGCTATTCTCCATATCCCGGCTATTCTCTGTATCCCAGCTAATCTCCAGATCTCGACTATTCTCATCTTTCCTCTTGTTATATGTTGGGATTAGCCTGATCTGCTGCGACTAAGAGAGGACTTTATAGAGCAGCCATTGCTCAGAATTTATCACCTTCTTCTGTCTATGAAAACTTTGGGCAAAGTGTAAAAACCTTCCAAACCGCACCCTGAGAGAGATACTCTGCAGACTATTATTATACTCTGTGCATCCATATTATTCTGCAGACTATTATCATTAGAAATACTCTGTGCATTCCATACTATTCTACAGACTATAAGGCTAGGTGGGTGCACATCTATGCAGGTGTGATTGATTTTCATGTGCATTTTTGATGCATTTTTTGGTTAGTGTTGATATTGCGAGGAGGAGGTGTCTGTTGTCATGCAGAAGAAATCACCAAAAACACATCTACATGCATTCTTCATGTATTTTTCCATTGAAGTATATTCTGTGCATCCATATTATTCTGCAGACTATTATTATTATTATTTTCTGTGCATTCCATATGATTCTGCAGACTATTACCATTAATATACTCTGTGCATTCCGTATTAATATGCAGACTATTACAATACTCTGTGCATCCATATTATTCTGCAGACTATTATCATTACTATACTCTGTGCAATGCATATTATTCTGCAGCTCACAGCCCCGTCAGCCCCGCTGGTTTACCTCTTACCACTATTATTATTATTAATATTATATTCTATTCAATCTATATTATTCTGCAGATTATTGTTATTAATATTTTTTGTGCAATCCATATTATTCTGCAGACTATTACTATACTCTGTGTATTTCATATTATTCTGCAGACTATTACTATTACTATACTCTGTGCAATCCATATTATTCTGCAGACTATTACCATTACTATACTCTGTGTATTCCATATTTTTCTGCAGACTATTACTATTACTATACTCTGTGCAATCCATATTATTCTGCAGACTATTACTATTACTATACTCTGTGCAATCCATATCATTCTGCAGACTATTACCATTACTATACTCTGTGTATTCCATATTATTCTGCAGACTATTACTATTAATACACTGTGCAATCCATATTATTCTGCAGACTATTACCATTACTATACTCTGTGTATTCCATATTATTCTGCAGACTATTACCATTACTATACTCTGTGCATTCCATATTATTCTGAAGACTATTACCATTAATATACTCTGTGAAATCCATATCATTCTGCAGACTATTACTATTAATACACTCTGTGTATTCCATATTATTCTGCAGACCATTACCATTACTATACTCTGTGCAGTCCATATTATTCTGCAGGTCACAGCCCCATCCTTGCTGCTTTAGCTCTCATTATTATGAATGTCTTCCCGTGGGGTTGTGGCGTATTGTTTCCTCTCCATCATCTGCACATCACATTTGTTATTTTTGTACGGATCGCAGGTAATCCCGGCGCTGTCACAGCCTCGCTCC
Source organism: Lithobates sylvaticus (assembly GCA_028564925.1). NCBI lineage: Eukaryota > Metazoa > Chordata > Amphibia > Anura > Ranidae > Lithobates > Lithobates sylvaticus. Next base: position 28,958,793 of record CM053031.1, read on the forward strand.
CCGCTCTGTCAACAGCCCAGAGACCTGAGCACCGTGTCACCGCAGGAAGCCGGGGGGGAGCGGAGACGACGAGCCCCTCCAGAGACCGCAGCCCGGACTTGAGCGTTTTGCAGGGTGTTCCACCTTCCTCAGGTATTGTAGTAAACTTCCCATCACCCTCCCCAGAAATGTCCCTGGGGGCTTTTAGATTGCAAGCTCCCGCGAGCAAACCTCCTGACCCTCTTATCTTGGATTGTATTGTAACTGAACTGCCTCCCTTTTATATTGTGCAAGCTGCTGGCGCTATATCAATTCCTAATAATAATATTCAAAAACTCGGAATCCATTATCAGCTTTAGGCTCCATTCACAATTGGACGACTCCAAAGTTGCACTGACTTTGGAGTGCAACTTTGATGCAACTTCGGATGGGTGCAAGACTTCGGCGTTGACCAGTGATAATGGGCAACTGTTGCACAACTGTTACATTGTATAACATTCAGGTATGACTTTCAGGCTCCGTTCACACTTGTGCGACTTGTCATGCAAATTTGGACATCAAAGTCGCACGACAAGTCGTTCCCCATGTTTTCCAATGATACCCATTCATATATGTGCGACTTAAAGTTCCAGCAACTCCAGTAGTTCTTGCACTACTTTGGTGCGACTTTCATGTAGCTTGAGGGCCATCAACTTCAATGTTAACCCTCAAAAGTTGCATGAAAGTTATTATCATTTATTATTATTATTATACAGGATTTATATAGTGCCAACAGTTTACGCAGCGCTTTACAATATAAAACAGAGACAATACAGTTTTAATACAAGAGGATTAAGAGGGTCCTGCTCAGAAGAGCTTACAATCTAATAAGTTGTACCTGAATGTTACCGTATATACTCGAGTATAAGCCGACCCGAATATAAGCCGAGGCACCTAATTTTACCACAAAAAACTGGGAACACTTATTGACTCGAGTATAAGCCTAGGGTGAGAAATGCGCAGCTACTGTAAGTGGAAAAGTGGGTCAACAATGCCCATTTGCAGCCTCACTGTGCCCATTTGCATGCCTCACTGTGCCCATTTGCAGCCTCACTGTGCCCATTTGCAGCCATAGCTCCCCTGAACTTCAAACTCAGTAGTTAAGGGTTCCTAGATGCCCCCTAGCCGCAGCCAAAATTTGGGGTCTCTGGACCCAAAGGGTCCCGAAATTACATTGCTGCAGATGGACACAGTTGACCGACTTTGGGGCCCCGCATCTCGGGGTCACTTAGTGCTAGGAACCCCAAATGGATATATTGTAGTGCTAGTTCCACTGGATTTGCACACCAAATTTGGGGTTCCTAGCACCAAGTGCCCCCGAGATATGGGGCCCCAAATCGGGTCAGAAAATGTCAAGCACTTTTCTGCAGCAGAGAATGACATTTTCCGAACTGATTTTGGGGCCCCGTATCTCGGGGCCACTTGGTGCCAGGAACCCCAAATTTGGATATATTGTAGAGTGCTAGTTCCTCTGGGTTTGCACACCAAATTAAGTTTCTGGCACCAAGTGGCCCCGAGATACGGGGCCCCAAAGTCGGGTCAGAAAATGTCATTCTCTGCTGCCGAAAAGTGCTTGACTCCAGTATAAGCCGAGGGGGGCATTTTCAGCACACAAAAAAATGTGCTGAAAAACTCGGCTTATACTCGAGTATATACGGTATATAATGCAACTTGTGAACGGAAAAAATTATGGGTAAGTGTCTCTGTAGGGTGCCACATCCAAATAACTAGACTAGAAGAAGAAATAACCCCTGACTGGACTTTAAAGGCACAAAAGTTACATGATAAGTCGAAAAATATACATTTTATTATTAATAGCATAATTTCTTCATAGGATACAGAATAAAAAAAGGGGAAGAGGGAAGCGGAACGTTATCGAAAATGCATATAAATTGTGACAGTCACCACAGCGATTGACAGTATTGTCTATGGTTCACTCTATAACATAATGCAACTTATGCAATAGTTGTCCAATTATCACTGGTCAAAGTCGTATCCAAGTTGCACTCATCCAAAGTTGCATCAAAGTTGCATTCCAAAGTCATCCCAACTTTGGATTCGTACAAAAGTGCGACTGGAGCCTTAATCACAAAACACTGCCAACAAAAAAAAACCGCGACAAAGACGTGCGTTTTCCATGCGCTCCCATTGAAAAAAACGCAGTATGTACGAAGCACCTGCACCATTTCAAACAGTCACACTGCACCGCGTCGCATTGATGCGAAGGGACAGAAATGCGATTTGCATAGGACAAGGTGCCCGGCGGTCACATGAACCAGTGGGCAGAGCGGCGTGCTGGCAGACGCAGGAGAAAATCGCACTGGTGTGAACAGGTCCGGTCACACGAGCCTCTTGTGAAGCCGCAGCGTGATTCTCCCCTGCCGAGCTCGGAATATACTAAGCTGGAAGCAAACCCAGCTTGCAGGTTAGCACAGGAAAGGGGGGGGGGGGGGAGGGAACAACGCCCTTAGGAACTTTAAAAAAAAAAAAAAATTTAAATGCAAAATTATTTAATGGCATTCTATTTGGACATTCCCGGTAGAAGGACATTGTCCCTGGAAGTCACATGTTGCTGATTGCATCTCCCCCCCGGAGCGGATCCCCGCTGGCTGCGCTCTGCCATTACCTGGGGCATGTGAAGTGGAACAAGTGGCAGCTTGCGGGATTAAATAAAAAGAAGTAGAAGGAGAAGTCAGCCGGGGTCACCCCAGCCGGGGTCTACTCACCACCACAACCCGATGATGTTGGCAGGACACAGGAGGATGAAGAAAAGTCCCAGCTGAGTCCTGGAAAGGGGCATCATGATCCCTCCTGGCCAAGGTGGGCGCAGGCAGAGGAGCACCAAGAATAATAAGTTATCCGCAATTCAGATTCTTCTTCTTCTTCTTCTTCTTCTTCTTCTTCTCTACAAGCCAGGCAAACCAAGAACACACAAGGAGCGAGGTCAACAAGTAGAAAACTCCAAGGAATGCCTGGATTTTTTCCCTATGGGGATGGATGAGAAGGTGGGAGGACAGTAGCTGAGTCTGAGCCGGGTGGGGTGGTGGTGGTGTTGGTGGTGGTGGGGGGGGGGGGGGGGGACACAAGTGACTGGTGGGAGGGGGGTGGCACCAGCTCTCAGGTGGCTCCGGAGTACAGGGACTGTCCTGAGGACTGGCAGAGTAAGGAAGGGGAGCCCGTCTGGGAGGAAGAGAGAGAAGGGTCTGGGGTGGAGAGGAGGAGGTGAAGAGAGGAGAGGAGCAGGGAGGAGGGAGAGGAAGAGATAGAGGGAGGTGAATCCACACAATTACTAATCGTTCTTCTATCAAAAAATGCATTCTGTGTCCCCCCCCCCCCAAAAGGTGCCCGAGGGAGGGGGGGCGATGGAAGTGGAAGAGCGCCGGTGCATGTATGGCGTGCAAATGTGACATCTTTTTGAAGTCAGTTGGCCGGGTGGATTTAAATTTTTTTTTGTAATCTTTCGGTGACAGTGGTTTGGGGGAAGTTTGATGAAAGTCAAAAAGGTTGGAAAGTCATAGGTGAGCGTCGGCGTATGCGAGTCGCACAGGTCACCGCAAACCGACCTTAAACTTTTTGAAGTTAATTGGCCAGAACAAAAAAAAAATTTTTCGTAGTCTTTGCAGTCAATTGGCCGGTGTTTTTTTTTTTTTTTTTATACATTTGATATCGGTGACAGTGGTTTGGGTTCAATGAAAGTTAAGATGTCGGAAAGTCACAGGTGAGCGTCGGCGTATGTGAAGGCGTACAGGTCACAGCAACACACTTTTTGAAGTCAATTGGCCAGAATTTTTTATTTTTTTTGTAGTCTTTGCACGACTTAATGCTTCTAGAAGCAGCACATACACTGAAAGATAAAAATTGATGCCGGTGTGAGCAGTTGCAGGGGGGGGGAGGGGGCTTCGGGGAGTCAATCGGTGAGAAGCCATAGATGAGCGCCGGTGTATGGCGTACAGCCAATCACAGCAGACCTAAAACTTTTTGAAGTCAATTGGCTGGGCGTTTTTTTTTTTTTTTTTTGTACATTTGATATCAGTGACAGTGATTTGGGTTCAATGAAAGTTAAGATGCCGGAAAGTCACAGGTGAGCGTTTTTGGAGGAGTCAAACGGTGAGAAGCCATAGATGAGGGTCGGCGCATGTACAGCGTACAGCCAATCACAGCAGACCTGTTTGTGACTTTTGAAGTCAATTGGCTGGGCGTTTTTTTTTTTTTTGTACATTTGATATAGGTGACAGTGGTTTGGGTTCAATGAAAGTTAAGACGTCGGAAAGTCACAGGTGAGCGTCGGCGTATGTGTGGCGCACAGGTCACCGCGACCGACCTTAAACTTTTTGAAGTTAATTGGCCAGAACTAAAAAAAAAATTTTCGTAGTCTTTGCAGTCAATTGGCCGGTGTTTTTTTTTTTTTTTGTACATTTGATATCGGTGACAGTGGTTTGGGTTCAATGAAAGTTAAGCTGTCGGAAAGTCACAGGTGAGCGTCGGCGTATGTGTGGCGCACAGGTCACAGCAACACACTTTTTGAAGTCAATTGGCCAGAATTTTTTTTTTTTGTAGTCTTTGCACGACTTAATGTTTCTAGAAGCAGCACACACACTGAAAGATAAAAATTGATGCCGGTGTGAGCAGTTGCAGGGGGGGGGAGGGGGCTTCGGGGAGTCAAACGGTGAGAAGCCATAGATGAGCGTCGGTGTACGGCGTACAGCCAATCACAGCAGACCTGAAACTTTTTGAAGTCAATTGGCTGGGTGTTTTTTTTTTTGTACATTTGATATCGGTGACAGTGGTTTGGGGAAGTTCAATGAAAGTTAAGATGTCGGAAAGTCACTGGTGAGCGTCGGCGTATGTGTGGCGCACAGGTCACCGCAACACACTTTTTGAAGTCAATTGGCCAGAATTTTTTTTTGGAATCTTTGCCAGACTTAATGCTTCTAGAGGCAGCACATATAAAAATTGATGCTGGTGTTGGCGGGGAGGGTTGGATTTGTCAAATGGTGAGAAGCCATAGATGAGGGTCGGCGCATGTACAGCGTACAGCCAATCACAGCAGACCTGAAACTTTTTGAAGTCAATTGGCTGGGTGTTTTTTTTTTTTGTACATTTGATATCGGTGACAGTGGTTTGGGTTCGATGAAAGTCAAAAGGTGAGCGTCGGCGTATGTGAGGCGTACAGGTCACCGCAACCGACCTTAAACTTTTTGAAGTCAATTGGCCAGAACAACATTTTTTCATCGTAGTCTTTGCAGTCAATTGGCTGGGTGTTTTTTTTTGTACATTTGATATCGGTGACAGTGGTTTGGGGAAGTTCAATGAAAGTTAAGATGTCGGAAAGTCACAGGTGAGCGTCGGCGTATGTGAGGCGCACAGGTCACCACAACACACTTTTTGAAGTCAATTGGCCAGAATTTTTTTTTTGTAGTCTTTGCACGACTTAATGCTTCTAGAGGCAGCACATATAAAAATTGATGCTGGTGTTGGCGGTTGCATGGCGGGGGGGGGGGGGGAGGGTTGGAGGAGTCAAACGGTGAGAAGCCATAGATGAGGGTCGGCGCATGTACTGCGTACAGACAATCACACAATCACAGCAGACCTGAAACTTTTTGAAGTCAATTGGCTGGGCATTTTTTTTTTGTACATTTGATATCGGTGACAGTGGTTTGGGAAAGTTCAATTAAAGTTAAGATGTCGGAAAGTCACAGGTGAGCGTCGGCGTATGTGTGGTGCACAGGTCACCGCAACACACTTTTTGAAGTCCATTGGGCAAATTTTTTTTTTTGTAATCTGCATGATTTGATTTTTCTAGAAGCAGCACATATAAAAATTGATGCCGGTGCCAGCGGTTGCGGGGGGGGGGGGGGGGTTAGGTTTGGCGGAGTCAAACGGTTAGAAGCCACAGATGAGTGTCGGCGCATGTACAGCCAATCACAGAAGACCTTAAAACTTTTTGAAGTCAGTTGGCCGGGTTGTTTTTTGTTTATTTATGTAATCTTTGCACGACTGAATACTGAAGCAGCACATTGAAAGATAATAACTGATATCAGTTCGATAGAAGTCAGAAGTTGAGAAGTCTACTGCCCCATACACACGGTCGGAAATTCCGACCACAAAATCCGTCTGATTTTTTCTGACGGATTTAGTCCGACACTGGTGTTGCATACACACGGTCGGACAAAGTTGTCGGAAAATCCGATCATTCTGAACGTGGTGACGTTTGTTGCCTACGACGGGACTACGTAGAGGCCAGTAGCCAATAGCTTTGGTCTTGTAATGTGATCTGAGCATGCGTGGCACTTTGTCCGTCGGAATTCGCTACACGCGATCGGAAAAAGTCCGATCGGACTTTGTTGTCGGAAAATTTGAGAGCAGGATCTAAATTTTTTTCCGACGGAAATTCCGACGGAAGAAGTCCGATGGCGCCCACACATGGTCGGGTTTTCCGACAACATGGTCCGATAGGACATTTTCCGTCGGAAAATCCGACCGTGTGTACGGGGCATTAGGCAAGCGCCAGCCTATGTATGGCGATTGGGCGTACAAACGACCATAAAAGACCTTAACAAAGTCAATTAGCTGGATTACTTTTTTTGTGGTCTTTGCACGACTAAATCCTTCTGAAAGCAGAACATACTTTGATGGATAAAAATTGATATTGGTGTCAGTGGTTGGGGGGGGGGGGGAGCCATAGGCGAGGGGTCAGCGACTGTATGGCGAACAGATGACCGGGACAGACCTTAAAGTATTTGAAGTCGATTGGCTGGGTGGATTTGTTTGTAAATCTTTGCAGGACTGAATCCTTCTGGAGGCAGCACATACATTGATAGATGAAAATTGATATCGGTGTCAGTGGTTGGGGAGGTTGATAAAAGTCAAAAAGGATGAAAGTCATCGTTGAAGATTGGCGCATGTGTGGTGTACAGATGACTGTGGTAAACCTTAATAAAACGATTTGAGGTCAATTGGCCAGATTCATTTTTTTGTAACCTTTACACGGAAAGATAACGATTGATATTGGTTTCAGAGGGTTTGCAGAAAGTAGGGAAGTCCTAGGCGAGTGATGACACGTGGATGGCCTACAAACCACTGTGATAAACCCTAAACTATTTAAAGTCAATTGGCTAGACTAAAGGTGAATGGTTCAGGACGCAGAACATACAAGGAAAGATAAAAAACTGATATTGGTGTCACCGGTTGGGAAGTCCGATATTAGTCAAACGGCGATCAGCCATAGATGAGTGTCGGCGCATGTTCCTTGAAAAAGTATTCATACCCCTTAAAATTTTCCACATTTTGTCATGTTACAACTAAAAACGTAAATGTATTTTATTGGGATTTTATGTGATAGACCAACACAAAGTGGCACATAATTGTGAAGTGGAAGGAAAATGATAAATGGTTTTCTATTTTTTTTACAAATAAATATGTGAAAAGTGTGGGGGGGCATTTGTATTCAGCCCCCTTTACTCTGATACCCCCAACTAAAATCTAGTGGAACCAATTGCCTTTATAAATCACCTAAATAGTAAATAGAGTCGCCCTGTGTGTAATTTAATCTCAGTATAAATAGAGCTGTTCTGTGAAGCCCTCAGAGGTTCGTTAGAGAACCTTAGTGAACAAACAGCATCATGAAGGCCAAGGAACACACCGGACAGGTCAGGGATAAAGTTGTGGAGAAGTTTAAGAGCTCTTTCACACTGGGGGGCAGTAGAGTTTTAGACCCCTTTCACACCGAGGGCGTTTTGCAGGCGCTATAGCGTTAGAAATAGCGCCTGCAATCCGCCCTCAAACTGCTGCTCCATTGTCTCCAGTGTGAAAGCCTGAGGGCTTTCACACTGGAGCGGTGCGCTGGCAGTACGTCAGGAAAAGTCCTGCCAGCAGCTTCTTTGGAGCGGTGAAGGAGCGGTGTGTTTACCGCTCCTCCACCGCTGCTCCCCATTGAAATCAATGGGGCAGCGCTGCAATACCGCCGGCAAAACGCTGCTATTGCGGCATATTGCCTGTGGGTTTAACCCTTTCTCGGACGCTAGCGGGGGTAAAAGCGCCCCACTAGCGGACGAAATGCTCTGAAAATCTGATGGTAAAACGCTGCTAAAAATAGCGCCGTTTTACAGCCGACACTATGAGCGGCTTGGTGTGAAAGCCATCTTATGCCCCGTACACACGGTAGGAAATCCGCCCGTGTGTGGGCTCCATCGGACTTTTTTCCGTCGGAATTTCCAACGATAAAAATTTGAGATCCTGCTCTCAAATTTTCCGACAACAAAGTCCGATCGGACTTTTTCCGATCGTGTGTAGGGAATTCCGACGGACAAAGTGCCACGCATGCTCAGATCACATTACGAGACCAAAGCTATTGGCTACTAGCCTCTACGTAGTCCCGTCGTACGCAACAAACGTCACCACGTTCAGAATGATCGGATTTTCCGACAATTTTGTCCGACCGTGTGTATGCAACACCAGTGTCGGACAAAATCCGTCGGAAAAAATCCAATGGATTTTGTGATCGGAATTTCCGACCGTGTGTACGGGGGCTTAGAGTCTAGTTTTAGCTGCACTTTACCGCTGTTAAGTGGCGCTTTGGTGCCGCTCTTCGGACCAGAGCGGGGCGCTTTTGACCCCCTACAAGGGGTTAAGAAGGGGTTAAACCTGCTTGTGCAGCGCCGCTGCTGAAGTGCTTTGCAGTCGCTTTGGCAGCGCTGCCCATGCATTCCAATGGGCAGGGGTGGTTTGCAAGCGGTGTATACACCTCTCGCAAACCGCCCCAAAGATGCTGCTTGAAGGACTTTTTTTACAGTCCTGCAAGTGCACCGCTCCAGTGTGGAAGCACTCGGGGCTTTTACATTTGGATTGTAGATGAGGCATTTTTCAGGCGCTAAAGCACCTGATAAACGCCTCCAGTGTGAAAGGGGAGATCCACAGCTCAGGTGGGAGAATCTGTCCACAGGACAACTATTAGTCGTGTTCTCCACAAATCTGACCTTTATGGAAGAGTGACAAGAAGAAAGACATTGGTGAAAGAAAACCATAAGAAGTCCTGTTTGCAGTTTGTGAGAAGCCATGTGGGGGAGGGGAGCAAACATGTGGAAGAAGGTGCTCTGGTCAGATGAGACCAAAATTGAACTTTTTGGCCTAAAAGCAAAATGCTATGTGTGGCGGAAAACTAGCACTGCACATGACCCTGAACACACCATCCCCACCGTGAAACATGGTGGTGGCAGCATCATGTTGTGGGGATGCTTTTCTTCAGCAGGGACAGGGAAGCTGGTCAGAGTTGATGGGAAGATGGATGGAGCCAAATACAGGACAATCTTAGAAGAAAACCTGTTATGCCGCGTACACACAGTCTGAATTTTCGTCGGAAAAAGCTCTGATGGTTTTGCCGTCGGAATTCCGACGGAATTTTGCTCAAACTGTCTTGCCTACACACGGTCACACCAAATTCTGACGGTCAGTAACACAGCGGCATACAACACATTCGACGGCACTATAAAAGGGAAGTTTATTGCTTCCGAGCATGCATCGAATTGTTTCCGAGCATTTTGCGTGTCGGAATTGCATACACGCGATCGAAAAATCAGATATAAAGGTTTTCCCTCGGAAAAATTAAGAACAGGTTCTCAATCCAAAGTCCGTCGACAGAAAAAGACCGATGGGCATACACACGGTCGGAAAATCCATCGGACTGTTTCCACCGTAAATTCCGATCGTGTGTACGCGGCATTAGAGTTTGCAAAAGACTTGAGACTGGGGCGGAGGTTCACCTTCCAGCAGGACAACGACCCGAAACATACAGCCAGAGCTACAATGGGATGGTTTAGATCAAAGCATATTCATGTGTTAGAATGGCCCAGTCACAGTCCAGACCTAAATCCCATTGAGAATCTGTGGCAAGACTTGAAAATTGCTCTTCACAGACGCTCTCCATCCAATCTGACAGAGCTTGAGATATTTTGCATAGAAGAATGGGGCAAAACTGTCACTCTCTAGTTGTGCAAAGCTGGTAGAGACATCCCCAAAAACGCTTGCAGCTGAAATTGCAGTGAAAGGAGGTTCTACAAAGTATTGACTCCGGGGGGCGCTATACAAATGTACCCCCCCCCACACTTTTCACATAGTTATTTGTAAAAAAAATGTAAAAAACATTTATAATTTTCCTTCCACTTCACAATTATGTGCCACTTTGTGTTGGTCTATCACATAAAATCACAATAAAATACATTTACATTTTTGGGTGTAACATGACAAAATGTGAAAAAAATGTCAAGGGGTATGAATACTTTTTCAAGGCACTGTATTGGTGTCAGTGGTTGGGGGTATTCAAATAAAGTTAAACGGTATGGGCGTATGTATGGCACATCAATGACTGCGACGATCTTATCAAACTGTAAGCTGCATCCTTCTAGAAGCAGCACATACAAGGAAGAATTCCCTTCCAACGCCCGACTTCACAGGAGGTGTTGGTGGGCCCTGTCGGGGGGGGGGGGGGGCCTTGGCTCCTGCGTCCGGGTACAGCCTTATGATCGATTCCGCATGAAAGAGTGGATGTAAAGGCCTGGTATCCAGTAAGTGTTGGTTTGGAGATGTACTTTATTTAGGGTAGCAACAAATGAAATCAAGCCAACGCTTTTCAGGGGGGGGGAACAAAAACTCCTTCTTCAGGGCTGGAGAAGATTCTTAAAGCGGAGCTCCACCCAAAAATGGAACTTCCACTTTAAGTGAAGGTGACCCCCTGACATGCCAGATTTGGCATGAAATTTTTTTGGGGGGGAGCAGATACCCTTTTTTTTTTTTTAGGATGGATCCAGCTCCCACTTCCTCCCGGGGCACCGTGGCGCCAGAAGCAAGTTCACCTCTCCCCCCCCTCCCTCTCAGCAATCATCTGGGACACGTCACAGGTCCTAGATGATTGCCCGGCCAGTCACAGTTCGCAGCTCGGTTTGCGCATGCGCAATGCGTGCCCAGCTGTGAACCCGCAGCCGGGCGCCCACAGTGACAATGCCGCAGAGACAAGGGGGAGACGAGCGGGGCTTTGTTCGCCTGCAACGCTGGACCGTGGGACAGGTAAGTGTCCGAATAATTTAAGTCAGCAGCTACACTTTTTGTAGCTGCTGACTTTTATATGGGTGGAACTCCGCTTTAAATCGGATATGCCCGTTGCGAAAAGTTTAGACCAGAAGTTTTACTTTTGGCAGTGAGTGGCAGCATTCTGCAGTCTACAGTCACAGCCGACCAGGGCTTTTTTTCTCAGAGGAAAGGTGCAGGTATTCCCCTTTTTCGAGTCACCCCCTGGTCTCCGCCCCTACCCACCTCTGAGCACTGTCCCTTGGTTCCACCCCTACCCACCTCTGAGCACTGTCCCTTGGTTCCACCCCCTACCCACCTCTGAGCACTGTCCCTTGGTTCCACCCCCTACCCACCTCTGAGCACTGTCCCTTGGTTCCACCCCCTACCCACCTCTGAGCACTGTCCCTTAGTTCCACCCCCTACCCACCTCTGAGCACTGTCCCTTGGTTCCACCCCTACCCACCTCTGAGCACCGTCCCTTGGTTCCATCCCCTACCCACCTCTGAGCACTGTGCCTTGATTCCATTCCCTACCCACCTCTGAGCACTGTCCCTTGGTTCCACCCCTACCCACCTCTGAGCACCGTCCCTTGGTTCCACCCCCTACCCACCTCTGAGCACTGTCCCTTGGTTCCATTCCCTACCCACCTCTGAACACTGTCCCTTGGTTTCATCCCCTACCCACCTCTGAGCACTGTCCCTTGGTTCCATTCCCTACCCACCTCTGAGCACTGTCCCTTGGTCCCACCTCTGAGCACTGTCCCTTGGTTCCATCCCTACCCACCTCTGAGCACTGTCCCTTAGTTCAATCCCCTACCCACCTCTGAGCACTGTCCCTTGGTTCCACCCCCTACCCACCTCTGAGCACTGTCCCTTGGTTCCACCCCCTACCCACCTCTGAGCACTGTCCCTTGGTTCCACCCCTACCCACCTCTGAGCACTGTCCCTTGGTTCCACCCCCTACCCACCTCTGAGCACTGTCCCTTGGTTCCACCCCCTACCCACCTCTGAGCACTGTCCCTTAGTTCCACCCCCTACCCACCTCTGAGCACTGTCCCTTGGTTCCACCCCCTACCCACCTCTGAGCACCGTCCCTTGGTTCCATCCCTACCCACCTCTGAGCACTGTGCCTTGATTCCATTCCCTACCCACCTCTGAGCACTGTCCCATGGTTCCACCCCCTACCCACCTCTGAGCACCGTCCCTTGGTTCCACCCCCTACCCACCTCTGAGCACTGTCCCTTGGTTCCATTCCCTACCCACCTCTGAACACTGTCCCTTGGTTTCATCCCCTACCCACCTCTGAGCACTGTCCCTTGGTTCCATTCCCTACCCACCTCTGAGCACTGTCCCTTGGTCCCACCTCTGAGCACTGTCCCTTGGTTCCATCCCCTACCCACCTCTGAGCACTGTCCCTTAGTTCAATCCCCTACCCACCTCTGAGCACTGTCCCTTGGTTCCACCCCCTACCCACCTCTGAGCACTGTCCCTTGGTTCCACCCCTACCCACCTCTGAGCACTGTCCCTTGGTTCCACCCCCTACCCACCTCTGAGCACTGTCCCTTGGTTCCACCCCCTACCCACCTCTGAGCACTGTCCCTTGGTTCCACCCCCTACCCACCTCTGAGCACTGTCCCTTAGTTCCACCCCCTACCCACCTCTGAGCACTGTCCCTTGGTTCCACCCCCTACCCACCTCTGAGCACCGTCCCTTGGTTCCATCCCCTACCCACCTCTGAGCACTGTCCCTTGATTCCATTCCCTACCCACCTCTGAGCACTGTCCCTTGGTTCCACCCCTACCCACCTCTGAGCACCGTCCCTTGGTTCCACCCCCTACCCACCTCTGAGCACTGTCCCTTGGTTCCATTCCCTACCCACCTCTGAACACTGTCCCTTGGTTTCATCCCCTACCCACCTCTGAGCACTGTCCCTTGGTTCCATTCCCTACCCACCTCTGAGCACTGTCCCTTGGTCCCACCTCTGAGCCCTGTCCCTTGGTTCCATCCCCTACCCACCTCTGAGCACTGTCCCTTGGTTCCACCCCCTACCCACCTCTGAGCACTGTCCCTTAGTTCAATCCCCTACCCACCTCTGAGCACTGTCCTTGGTTCCACCCCCTACCCACCTCTGAGCACTGTCCCTTAGTTCAATCCCCTACCCACCTCTGAGCACTGTCCCTTGGTTCCACCCCCTACCCACCTCTGAGCACTGTCCCTTGGTTCCACCCCCTACCCACCTCTGAGCACTGTCCCTTGGTTCCACCCCTACCCACCTCTGAGCACTGTCCCTTGGTTCCACCCCCTACCCACCTCTGAGCACTGTCCCTTGGCTCCACCCCTACCCACCTCTGAGCACTGTCCCTTGGTTCCACCCCCTACCCACCTCTGAGCACTGTCCCTTGGTTCCACCCCCTACCCACCTCTGAGCACTGTCCCTTGGCTCCACCCCCTACCCACCTCTGAGCACTGTCCCTTGGTTCCACCCCCTACCCAGCTTTGAGCACTGTCCCTTGGCTCCACCCCCTACCCACCTCTGAGCACTGTCCCTTGGTTCCACCCCCTACCCACCTCTGAGCACTGTCCCTTGGCTCCACCCCCTACCCAGCTCTGAGCACTGTCTCTTGGTTTCACCCCCTACCCATCTCTGAGCACTGTCCCTTGGTTCCACCCCCTACCCAGCTCTGAGCACTGTCCCTTGGTTCCATCCCCTACCCACCTCTGAGCACTGTCCCTTGGCTCCACCCCCTACCCACCTCTGAGCACTGTCCCTTGGTTCCACCCCCTACCCATCTCTGAGCACTGTCCCTTGGTTCCACCCCCTACCTACTGCCCAATACTGCCCCTTTTAGAGAATACAGAACCAAGTATCATTTTCTGTTGTTAAGTAATGTGTATGGAATGTGGTAATGATAACAAGAAAGGCAGTAAAATGGATTCCCTGCAGCCAACAATATATCCTACAGCAACAATAGATCCTACAGCGACAATAGATCCTACAGCAACAATAGATCATACAGCAACAATAGATCATACAGCAACAATAGATCCCACAGCAACAATAGATCCTACAGCAACAATAGATCATACAGCAACAATAGATCCTACAGCAACAATAGAACCCCCACAAAATATGCTCCCAAGCAACAGTTGATCAACCCCAGCAACAATAGACCCCACTGGCAACGATAGATCTCCCAGCACACCCCGGCACCTCTTGCCGTTACACACATTCAGTGTTGGCGGTGCCAGAACTGCGTTCCCCACGTTCCTGCTGAAAAAAAGCCCTGCAGCCCACACTCGGAAATCTTTCGGTCCAAACTTTTTGCCACAGGCATATACGATTTAAGAATCTTCTCCATAAGCATGCAGCAACGGCCCTGAAGAAGGAGTCTTTGTTCCCCCTCGAAACGCATTGGCTCCCTTGGGCAGCATGCAGCAGCTCCTGTGTCCATTCTGCATCATGGCGGCTTCCACCATGTGGCTCCTCCCTCCTCCTCCTAGGCGTCCAATAGGATCGCCCGTCCTTTCAGCCAATCGTGTGACCGGTGTCAAAACCAGCTTCCTGATTGGCCTGGGAGGAGGATCAATGTTACAACAGTGAATACTAATTCTCTGTTGTTACACACATGGGTGTGCTGAGAGTGCACTCTCTGCGCCCTGAGCCCACCCTATATTGAAGCCTATTAGAGCCTCTGGCTCTAATCAGGTACTTCAAAAAAACAGCCCCTCCGCATAGGAATCCATGGGCCGGTGTCCTGAAAGGGGCCGGACGCATGGATAGGGGAGGCGGCGATGGACAGGGGGGGAGTGACGCCTGTGCTCCCTTAATGGACGGGCTGCCCCTGTTGCCAACGCTGATCAAGAGAAAAATTTCAAGCAGTCTGGATCGATCGACTTATGTACAACCAGCTTCCGGTCCTTACATGTGGTGGCTGCTTTCGTTTTCTTTTTTTTTCCAGACTAAGTACATTTTCAGCAAGTACAGAACAATACATGTCGATCCTGCCAGAAATCCAGTGTCCTAACTTCCTGTGCACTGAACTGAAATCTCAAACAATGTCACTGGCTTTGCAGCAATCTTCTGTGAACTACAGAACACATTCTCCCCCATGTATTCGTGTTGAGGGGAGGGGGGGAGGCGTTTGTAGTCCATATCTGGAGCACAACTGAGGGTGACTTCATAGACACATAGACACAATGCAGTGAGTGCGAGTCATTGCCCTAGGACAGGAAGGGTATTACTGGCCAAAAATAAAGGGGAAAAAAAAACTGAAAAATGCACTTTAAAAAAATTATAATTTTAAGAATCTAATAATAATAATAGCGAACAATAATAATAATTATTATTATCATTATTATTATTGTTATTATTATAATATTCTTATAATTATTTCTTAATGATAACAATAAATAATAATATAATAATAATATTACTTATTATTTGTATAATTATTTTTTAATTAATAATTAATATTACTAATTATAATTATTATTTGTATTATGATTATTATTGTTATTATTATAGTCTTATAATTATTTTATAATGATACCAACAAATAATAAATAATAATATAATAATAATATTACTTTTATTATTTATTATTATTATGTATAATTATTTTTTATTAATTTTTTAATTATTAATATTACTAATTATTATTATTTGTATTATGATTATTATTGTTATTATTATAGTCTTATAATTATTTTATAATGATAAAAACAAATAATAAATATAATAATAATAATATTATATTATTATTATTTTATTATTATTTTATAATTATTTTTTATTAATATATTACTTTATAATTTTATAATTTATTTTATTTGTTTTATTTTTTTTTATTATAATTATTATATTCTTATAATTATTTTATAATGATAAAAAAATAATAAATAATAATATAATTATTATTATTTATTATTATGTATAATTATTTTTTATTTATTTTTAATATTACCAATTATAATTATTTTTTTTATTATGATTATTTTTGTTATTATTTATAGTTTTATAATTATTTTATAATGATAACAACAAATAACTAATAATAATATATAATAATATTTATTATTTTTTTATTATTTTATATTAATTTTTTTTTTTAATAATTACTAATTATAATTATTATTTGTATTATTATTGTTATTATTATAGTCTTATAATTATTTTATAATGATAACAACAAATAATGAATAATAATATTTCTTATTATTATTTGTAGAATTATTTTTTATTAATAATTAATATTACTAATTATAATTATTATTTGTATTATTTTTTTTGTTATTATTATAGTTTTATAATAATTTTATAATGATAACAACAAATAACTAATAATAATAATAATTATTCATTATTATTATTATTATTATTATTTTTATTTTTTTATATTTTTATTTTATTATTATTATTATTATTATTATTATTATTAGTGATAATAATAATTTTATTAATAATAATGTATATTAATAATAATAATAATTATTATTCTTTTTATTATTATATTGTTATATTTTTTTATTATTTTTTATTATTATTTATTATTATTATTATTATTATTATTTATATTCGTTATTCAACATTACTTAAAAATGATTAACAATAATTGATTACTTATAATTGGGTAAGGTCTGGTGTCACCAGTAACACACCTCTATCCCTAAAATGTCCTCATTAATGTAATGGTCATTTTTGAGCCGGGCATCCTCTGCGATAACTGAACTGTTCAGGGGGGGCAACATTGAAATCTCTGTGATAAAAAGGAAGAAAGCTGGGCAGATATAAAAGAAACAAATGAATACATTTCTGTAACCATTAATAATATATCTTTAAATGTATTTTTAAATGCGAGCAGAGTAAGTACCTGAATGTGACCTGCTATCAGCCTCTTGTGTTCCCTGTACAGCTGGGTTGGGAGTGTAAGAAGAAGAAGCAGCAGCACAAGGAGCCAATCAGTGACTGACAATATGCATGCTGATAGGAGGAGAGAGCAGAGTGACAGAGATAGGTGTTTATCACACTGCTGCTTCTCCTTTACCTGTCCAATCACAGGCAGAACCTGGGTTTAGGGGAAGCTGGTTGGATGATGTTGGACATCAGACTGGGGACATCTAGTGGCAGAAAAGATGTACTGCTCTCAGTGCTCTGAACTCAAAGTGAATATAACAGCAAAAAGCTTTTACTTTTCTTTTATCTTTTAATGGGCCATTCATTACTTCTTGTTGCATTAAAAATTTAAAAAACAGTAAGCCTAGGTTAACCCACTAAGTGAAAAACTGCGCGCTTCCCTGATGCGCACAGAAACGCGTTGCCATCCAGCAGACGTCCTAATGAGAAGGAGAGCTGCTTTGGGTTATTTTATATCTGCCTGGAGTTCAGTTTTACGTCATTCTGCACATCCATAGAGAAGATTTTATATACATTTTATATACATTTTAGTGTAATTTCTCTGCCACCAATCACAGCGCTGCTCTAGTTTGCACCAAGGCATACAATAAAAATAAAAGCTAACCCTTGATTGGTCAGGTGATCGCATAGGCTCCAGTAGACATGTGCACAACCAAAAAATTTGTTTATTTTCGTTTCGTTGTTTTCGTTTCCGAAAAAAAATCATTTTTTTTTCGTTTCGTTTTTTTCGTTTCCGTCGATTCGTAGCGATTCGTACATTCGTAAGAGTTATTTTTTCGTTGATTCGTTTTTTCGTTAGTTTAATTTTCGGACACATTCGTATTTATTCGTACATTCGTAACATTCGTAGATTCGTAATCGGAGCATAATTCATAATTTGATGTAATGTGTATGCTATTATTACATTTTAATAATTTACGAATCGAAAAAAAAAGTTACGAATCGAAAAAAAAAAAGTTACGAATCGAAAAAAAAGTTACGAATCGAAAAAAAAAAGTTACGAATCGAAAAAAAAAGTTACGAATGTACGAATTTTTTGGTTCAATAGAGACACGGAAAATTACAAATCGAAAAAAAAAAAAAAAAAAGTTACGAATCGAAAAAAAAAAGTTACGATTCGAAAAAAAAAAAGTTACGAATCGAAAAAAAAAAGTTACGAATGTACGAATTTTTTGGTTCAATAGAGACACGGAAAATTACAAATCGAAAAAAAAAAAAAAAAAAAGTTACGAATCGAAAAAAAAGTTACGAATGTACGATTTTTTTGTTCAATCCATTCGAAGCGCGTTTAGCAGCACCATTGTAAGAGACACGGAAAATGACCAATTCAACAAAAAAAAAGTTACAAATTTTTTCATTCGTTTTCGTTCGTTTTCGTTTTTCGGATTTTCTTCATTAGTACATTCGTTGTTTCTAATTAGTTTTTTTCGGATTTTCGTTGTTTTTCGGATTCGAATGATTCGTTATTCGGATTCGTACGACTCAAACGATTCGTTACGATTCGTTATTCGTACGATTCGAATGATTCGTTCATTCGTACGAAAACGAACGAACGAAAATAACGAAACAAAACGAAAAAAAAAAAAAACGAAACGAATTGCACATGTCTAGGCTCCAGTATTAATGGGCATGCCTGTTTCCACTGCCGTACCACCATATGGGCAGGTCAGAGGGCACTGTGCAGGTGTGTCTGTGCCCTGCCCATCCCCCCCGTCCTGCACACCTTGGCCGTTTAGTCACCCTTCCGGTAATTTGGCCCCTGACAGCGAGCGATCGTGGCAGTCGATCTAATAATGAGCCACACGCCTGTCAGAGAGATGCCGCTCTCCTTCCATCATCCTCTCCCTCTGGGCCAAAATTTCCACTGTCATTCAAAAGGCTGCTGAAGAATGTAGAGGGGGGAGGAGGGGGGGGGGGGGGGCTTGGCAGTGTCATAGAGTGGGGGGGGGGGGGTAACAAGGGAAATGGGAAATGTACCACTGAAGGAAATAATACATTAATAGCAACTAATCTTAAAAAAAAATATTAATTACATTATTATTAGTAATAATAATACTAATAATAAAATAACAATAAACACCCAAATGTGTTTTTGTTCTCAAAGAAATTAATGGAAATGCGCCATTCGTGCGTGCGTTTTTGCGTGATTTTCTGCTTAAATGGAAAAAAAAAATCAAAAATCAAATAGTGATAATATATGAATAAATAATTGTCAAATAAATACACAAATAACTAAAAATCATCATAAATAAGAAAAATAAATTAATAGTATGTAATAATACATTCATAAATAGCAATTAACCCTAAAAAAATATTAAATACACTATTATTAGTAATAATAATACTAATAATAAAATAACAATAAACACCCAAACGCAAACAAAAAATACACTATTAATAATAATAATAATAATAATAATAATAAAAAATAATAATTTATTTTGTGTTAGGGTGTTTAGTTATTTATTATTATTTTATTTTTTAAGGGGTAAGGGTTTATTATTTATTTATTTATTTATTTATTGTTACTTTGTATTCATTTATTGAATTGATTTATTTATGATTTTTACTTATTTTGTGTATTTATTTTACATTTATTTATTTGTTTATTATTAGTAGTATTATAATAAATAAAATAAAATAATAAAAAATAACCTAAACTGAACTCGAACCCCTTACTCTAGTAAAAAAAAAACTTTATAATAAATGAAAAATAATAATAAAAGAGGAAATAAAAGCTAATGTAAAAGCTAAAAAGCTGAAATACCTAGCAGCGAATGATGCAACAGATAACAGTTCTCGCATGTTTTTGCATGATTTTCTGCTTAAAATGAAAAAATGTCAAAAATAAAATAGTAATAATATATGAAAAAATAAATGTAAAATAAGTGCACAAATAACTAAAAATCATCATAAATAAGAAAAATAAATTAATAATATGTAATAATACATTCATAAATAGCAATTAACCCTAAAAAAAATATTAAATACACTATTAGTAATAATAATACTAATAATAAAATAACAATAAACACCCAAACGCAAACAAAAAATACACTATTAATAATAATAATAATAATAATAATAATAATAAAAATAATAATTTATTTTGTGTTAGGGTGTTTAGTTATTTGTTATTATTTTATTTTTTAAGGAGTAAGGGTTAATTATTTATTTATTTATTTATTGTTACTTAGTATTCATTTATTGAATTGATTTATTTATTATTTATGATTTTTACTTATTTTGTGTATTTATTCGTTTATTATTATTATTATTATTATTATTATTATTAATAATAAATAAATAAATAAAATAAAATATTTAAAATTTATTTAAAAAATAAATAAAATAATAAAAAATAACCTAAACTGAACTCGAACCCCTTACCCTAGTAAATAAAAATAATAAAACTTTAAAATAAATGAAACAAAAAATACACTATTATAATAATAATAATAATAATAATAAAAATAATAATTTATTTTGTGTTAGGGTGTTTAGTTATTTGTTATTATTTTATTTTTTTTAAGGGGTAAGGGTATTTATTCGTTTATTATTATTATTATTATTATTATTATTAATAATAAATAAATAAAATAAAAAATAAATAAATAAAAATAATAAAAAATAACCTAATGGAAAAGCTAAAAAAAAGCTGAAATACCTAGCAGCAAATGATGCAACAGATAACAGTTCAATAATAATACAGTAACAATAATAAACACCCAAACGCAAACAAAACATACACTATTAATAATAATAATAATAAAAATAATAATTTATTTTGTGTTAGGATGTTTAGTTATTTGTTATTATTTTTATTTTTTAAGGGGTAAGGGTTAATTATTTATTTATTTATTGTTCCTTAGTATTCATTTATTGAATTGATTTATTTATTTATGATTTTTACTTATTTTGTGTATTTATTTTACATTTATTTATTCGTTTATTATTATTATTAATAAATACATAAAATAAATTAAAAAATAAATAAAATAATAAAAAATAACCTAAACTGAACTCGAACCCCTTACCCCTTAATAAATTAAAAATAATAATAAAAGAGGAAATAAAAGCTAATGGAAAAGCTAAAAAGCTGAAATACCTAGCAGCAAATGATGCAACAGATAACAGTTCTCGCTTGTTTTTGCATGATTTTCTGCTTAAATGAAAAAATTTCAAAAATAAAATAGTAATAATATATGAAAAAATAAATGTAAAATAAATACACAAATAACTAAAAATCATCATAAATAAGTAAAATAAATTAATAAATAGCAATTAACCTTAAAAAATATAATATAATACATTATTGTATGAAAAAACGCCGGAAAAGTGCTCAAAGACGCTACGCTCAGGTGTGAATGCAGCCTGAGAGATGATGCAATCCTGTAAGTCCTGGTGCCTGTGTGTGACACAGATCAGCCCCAGCCTCTCCCCTTGGCATAGCACACAGGTACAATGTTGCATTTTTGTTGTTGTTTTTTTCTGGATGATACAATTAGTGTACATTGTGTGATTTCTCCATGCAGACTTGTAGAGACAGTGGAAGGTCTGTGATAGAGGGGGGGGGGGGGGGGGGTAGAAGAAGGGATGTGTTTGTTGGAGAAGGGAATGTCTGAGGAATGAAGTCCCTGCAGGTGGCGGTTCCTGGGCAGAGGTTATCTGCTGATGGGAGAGGAGAGGAGGAGATAAGAGAGGAGCTCTCACACTCCTCACAAATATCAGACATAAGAAAGTTTATATCGGAGCAGCAGAGGAGGAAAAAGAACATTTTTTTTTAAATTTAAAGGAATTTAAAGGTAACCCCCCCATAGGGTGTCATTGTACAAAGCCCAGCGGCTGTACTTGAATGTCGGAGTCATAGCAGTGGCGGAGTATCGTGTCTGCCATCAAATAATGCAGAAAGTTTGCAGTTTAAAGCTGCTCATAGAGGCACGGAATCTTGCCCGGGTTCAGCAGGGACTGGCCAAGATTTGATCAAAGGATCGACTTCAATTCAACCAACCCCTAGGAGTTTTTTCATGCTTTGGCCGCCAGCAGTGATCATTGTATTCTGGCGGCTGGTGGTGTATTTTTTTTGGGGGGGGGGGCAAACATTGCACCCACAAACAGGGCCAGGACAAGGGGTGGGCAAGAGGGGAAGCTGCCCTGGGCACTGTGGTATCATG
Source organism: Lithobates sylvaticus (assembly GCA_028564925.1). Lineage (NCBI taxonomy): Eukaryota > Metazoa > Chordata > Amphibia > Anura > Ranidae > Lithobates > Lithobates sylvaticus. The sequence continues at coordinate 28,980,959 of CM053031.1, forward strand.
TGAGGTGCGGGGGCATTGGGGGGGAGGGGATTTGTGTGGGGAGGGGGAATTTAGGGGGGTAGCATGAGGTCAGAATTGTTCCAGACATTGTTTTGCTAATAAAGGTAATATGGTGGAGGGGGGTGCTAGGAGGGGACATTTGGGGGAGGGGGATTTGTGCTAGGAGGGGAGATTTGGGGGAGGGGGATTTGTGCTAGGAGGGGAGATTTGGGGGGGGGGATTTTGCTAGTAGGGGAGATTTGGGGGGAGGGGGATTTGTGCTAGTAGGGGAGATTTGGGGGAGGGGGATTTGTGCTAGGTGGGGAGATTTGGGGAGTGGTATTTGTGCTAGGAGGGGAGATTTGGGGGGGAGGGGATTTGTGCTAGGAGGGGGGAGGAGGGGGGATTTGGGGGAGGGGGATTTGTGCTAGGAGGGGAGATTTGGGGAGGGGGATTTGTGCTAGTAGAGGAGATTTTGGGGAGGGGGATTTGTGCTAGGATGGGAGATTTGGGGAGGGAGATTTGTGCTAGTAGGGGAGATTTGGGAGGAGGGGGATTTGTGCTAGAGGGGAGATTTGGGGAGGGGTATTTGTGCTAGGAGGGCAGATTTGGGGGAGGGGGATTTGTGCTAGGAGGTGAGATTTGGGGAGGGGTATTTGTGCTAGGAGGGGGATTTGGGGGAGGGGGATTTGTGCTAGGAGGGGAGATTTGGAAGGAGTGGGATTTGTGCTAGGAGGGGGATTTGGGGAGGGGGATTTGTGCTAGGAGAGGGGATTTGGGGGATTTGTGGGGGGAGGGGGATTTGTGCTAGGAGGGGGATTTGGGGGGGGGGATTTGTGCTAGGAGGGGGATTTGGGGGGGGGGGATTTGTGCTAGGAGGGGGATTTGGGGGAGGGGGATTTGTGCTAGGAGGGGGATTTGGGGGGGGGGATTTGTGCTAGTAGGGGAGATTTGGGGGAGGGGGATTTGTGCTAGGAGGGGGATTTGGGGAGGGGGATTTGTGCTAGGAGAGGGGATTTGGGGGGGGGGGATTTGTGCTAGGAGGGGGGATTTGGGGGAGGATTTGTGCTAGGAGGGGGATTTGGGAGGGGGATTTGTGCTAGGATGGGAGATTTGGGGAGGGAGATTTGTGCTAGGAGGGGGGGATTTGGGGGAGGGGGATTTGTGCTAGAGGGGAGATTTGGGGAGGGGGGATTTGGGGAGGGGGATTTGTGCTAGGAGGGCAGATTTGGGGAGGGGGATTTGTGCTAGGAGGTGAGATTTGGGGAGGGGTATTTGTGCTAGGAGAGGGGAGATTTGGGGAGGGGGATTTGTGCTAGGAGGGGAGGATTTGTGCTAGGAGGGGGATTTGTGCTAGGAGGGGGAGATTTGTGCTAGGAGGGGGATTTGTGCTAGGAGGGGGAGGATTTGTGGGAGGAGGGGATTTGTGCTAGGAGGGGGGGATTTTGGGGGGGGGAGTGGGGATTTGTGCTAGGAGGGGAGGATTTGTGCTAGGAGGGGATTTGTGCTAGGAGAGGGGATTTGGGGGGGGGGATTTGTGCTGGTAGGGGAGATTTGGGGAGGGGGATTTGTGCTAGGATGGGAGATTTGGGGAGGGAGATTTGTGCTAGGAGGGGAGATTTGGGAGGAGGGGGATTTGTGCTAGAGGGGAGATTTGGGGAGGGGTATTTGTGCTAGGAGGGGAGATTTGGGGAGGGGGATTTGTGCTAGGAGGTGAGATTTGGGGAGGGGTATTTGTGCTAGGAGAGGGGGATTTGGGGAGGGGGATTTGTGCTAGGAGGGGAGATTTGGAAGGAGTGGGATTTGTGCTAGGAGAGGGGATTTGGGGAGGGGGGGGTGAGGGGGGATTTGTGCTAGGAGGGGAGATTTGGGGGAGGGGGATTTGTGCTAGGAGGGGAGATTTGGGGAGGGGGATTTGTGCTAGGAGGGGGATTTGGGGGAGGGGGATTTGTGCTAGTAGGGGAGATATGGGGGAGGGGGATTTGTGCTAGGGGAGATATGGGGGAGGGGAATTTGTGCTAGGAGGGGAGATTTGGGGGAGGGGGGATTTGTGCTGGGAAGAGGGAATTTTTTCGGGGGGGGGGGGGGCATATGCGTAATGAGGGGATTTGAGCTAAGCATGCAGATTAACACCCAATTTCTTGGGGGGGGAGTGGATTTTTGGTAACACGTAACGGCCGGGCTCTAGATGACCTTGCCCTGGCACTGCACACAAACACACACCCCCCCCCCGGTCCCCGGTTGGTTGGTTTCATTTACCCCATCTAGGTCACAGGCCTCCGGGTGGCTGGCGGCCGCTTCCCCTGCATCTCCACCCTCCTCCTTGGCAGCCAATAGGATTACTTCTCCTCATGGCCAATCAGGTAACGGGTCTGAGGACTCACTTCCTGATTGGCCTTGCCAAGAATCAGGAAGACAATAGCGAATATTATTTTGCTATTGTCACACAACTGGCTGGGCTCGGGGCGCAAAGCCCACCCTTTTTTGAAGCCAGTTAGAGCCTCCGGCTCTAATCACATGCTTCTCAAAAAAAAAAAACCCTCATTGGAAACCATGCGTCCTGCATATAGATTAGGGGCCGGTCGCATGGATTCGGTGATCTCGCTGATATCGCGATCAATGGCGGCTGTGAGAGGGACATCAGTCCCGATCATGGAGAGGCTCTGCAGTCATCTGTGCCCACCTGTGCCACCTACCAGTGCACAACAGTGCCACCTACCAGTGCACAACCAGTGCTGCCCATCAGTGCCACTTACCAGTGACCACCATCTCCACCTACCAGTGTCCACAGTGCCACCCATCAGTGCCCACAGTGCCACCTATAAATGTCACCAATCAGTGCCTCATCACCAGTGCTGCCCATCAATGCCACCTACCAGTGCCACCTATCAGTGACATCTATCAGTGCCCTTCAGCGCCCATCAGTGACACCTATCAGTGACACCCATCAGTGACACCTATCAGGGACATCTATCAGTGCCCATCAGTGACGCCCATCAGTGACACCTATCAGGGACATCTATCAGTGCCCATCAGTGACACCTATCAGGGACATCTATCAGTGCCCATCAGTGACGCCCATCAGTGACACCTATCAGGGACATCTATCAGTGCCCATCAGTGACACCTATCAGGGTCCATCAGTGCAGCCTCATCAGTGAACATCAATGGAGGAGAAAAATTACCGTTTGCAAATTTTATAACAAACTATGAAACATGATTATTTTTAATTTTTTCAAAAATTCTGTCTTTTTTGGTTTGTTTAACAAAAAAAAAAAACCCCCAGAGGTGATTAAATACCACCAAAAGAAATCTCTATTCGAGTGAAAAAAATGGTAAGATTTTCATTTGGGTACAGTGTTGTGTGACCGCGCAATTGTCATTCAGAGTGCGTCAGCGCTGAAAGGTCTGGGCAGGAAGGGGGTTTAAGTCCCCAGTAAGCAAGTGGTTAATGGGGGAATCGATCAATTTTCTTACCTTCCATCCACGGCGGAAGGAAAGTAAATGGCATAATCTATGGCAGGGATAGGCAACCTTAAAGAGGTGGAGATCTACCTGAACAACATGTGAGAAGTCAAAGATCACCGGGCACAGCGTCGCCTCCTCACCCCTGATTTATACCTCTAATTGCCGCACTCCCGTGGCACAATCGTCAAGATACGATTGTAATTTACGATAGATAGTAATTATTGATCGCAAATCTGTTTCCACCATGTAATCTCATAATCTGATCGATTAAAACACGATCGGATTCTTGAATATAGATTTGATTGCTGATCCATGGAGGACGATCAATCATTTTCTGCCCTGGCCGATCGACTCAGTTTAATTAAATCTGATCTAAATTGAGTTGAACCACTTAAAGGGCCGAGCCTCTTTTTTGAGATTTGATGTTTACAAGTTAAAAACATTTTTTTTTTTGCTCGAAAATTACTTAGAACCCCCAAACAATATACATTTTTTTTATAACACCCTAGAGAATAAAATGGCGGTCGTTGCAATACTTTCTGTCACGCCGTATTTGCGTAGCGGTCTTTTTTTGGAAAAAATACACTTTTTTGAATTAAAAAATACGACAGCAGTAAAGTTAGCCCAATTTTTTTTTATATTGTGAAAGATAATGTTATGCTGAGTAAATTGATACCCAACACGTCACGCTTCAAAATTGCGCCCGCTCGTGGAATGGCGACAAACTTTTACCCTTAAAAATCTCCATAGGCGACGTTTAAAAAATTCTACAGGTTGCATGTTTTGAGTTACAGAGGAGGGCTAGGGGTAGAATTATTGCTCTCGCTCTACCGATCGCGGCGATACTTCACATGTGTGGTTTGAACACCGTTTTCATATGCGGGCGCTACTCACGTATGCGTTCGCTTCTGCGCGCAAGCTCGGCAAGGTGGGGCACGTTTTTATGTTCTTTATTTTTTTTATTCCTTTTACAAGGAATGTAAATATCCCTTGTAATAGAAAAAAAGCATGACAGGTCCTCTTAAATATGAGACCCCGTTCCCCCTTTACATCAGAGTCCACAGAGTTCCATTTTTACATCTGAATCCACTTGTAGAGTTATCTTACACTGTAAGGGAGGGGGGGGGGGTGTAACTCTGCAGACTCTGATATAAGGGAGAACTCAGAGGACTGATGACATAAGGGATGCTCTGGGAACCCAGATCTAAGGGGGGACACTGAGAACTCTGATGTACGGAGAGGACTCTGATGTAAGGGGGAACACTGTGGCCTCTGGTGTAAAGGTCCTCTGACAACCCTGATTTACCTTAGTGTACTCACTCAGAGGCAGGAGAGAGAAGGGGGAAGGGGGAGGGGGGAGACTCCAGTCACAGACAGGGATGGATGGTGAGCTCACTCACCCCTTGGCAGTCAGCACCTCTCATCCAGATATATCTGAGGCTGTTGGACTTCAAATTTCCAGCCCCCCGCTTTCCTTGTCTGAGGCACAGCCCCGGGGAATGGAGTGTGGACAGACCCAGAGGGGCGGGAGGAAGAGGAACAGATCGAGCCCTCTCTCCTCTCCTGTCTGTATGTGAGGGGGGGTTGTTAGTGCTGACTTTGAGCACTGTGAAAGAGTGTAACAGACACTCTCAGCTTAGACAACTGCAGCCAGCAACCCTGCTGGGAAGCCATAGAGTAGTCTGAATAAAGTGTCCGGGTTTCAAACCCGGACACATGATTCCAAACCCCAACTGTCCGGGTGAAACCTGGACAGGTGGCAACCCTACCCCGCCCCCATGTCATTGGATTTGATTGACAGTAGTGGGAGCCAATGGCTGCGCTGCTATCAATCTATCCAATGAGGACCCCAGACACCGGCTGGAACGATCGAGTTCAGGTAAGAAAAAGGGGGGGCTCTGGGGGTAACTCTGCAGACTCTGATGTAAGGGAGAACTCTGGGGACTCTGACATAAGGGATGCTCTGGGAACCCAGATCTAAGGGGGAACACTGAGAAGTCTGATGTACGGAGAGGACTCTGATGTACGGAGAGGACTCTGATGTAAGGGGAAACACTGTGGCCTCTGGTGTAAAGGGGAACTCTGATGTACGGAGAGGACTCTGATGTACGTAGAGGACTCTGATGTAAGGGGAAACACTGTGGCCTCTGGTGTAAAGGGGAACTTTGATGTAAGGGGTGCTCTGAGAAAAATGGGGGGCTCTGGGGGTAACTCTGCAGACTCTCATGTAAGGGAGAACTCTGGGGACTCTGACATAAGGGATGCTCTGGGAACCCAGATCTAAGGGGGAACACTGAGAACTCTGATGTACGGAGAGGACTCTGATGTACGGAGAGGACTCTGATGTACGGAGAGGACTCTGATGTAAGGGGAAACAATGTGGCCTCTGGTGTAAAGAGGAACTTTGATGTAAGGGGTGCTCTTAGGAATTGGGGGGCTCTGGGGGTAACTCTGCAGACTCTGATGTAAGGGAGAACTCTGGGGACTCTGACATAAGGGATGCTCTGGGAACCCAGATCTAAGGGAGAACACTGAGAACTCTGATGTACGGAGAGGACTCTGATGTAGGGAGAGGACTCTGATGTAGGGAGAGGACTCTGATGTACGGAGAGGACTCTGATGTACGGAGAGGACTCTGATGTACGGAGAGGACTCTGATGTAACGGGAAACACTGTGGCCTCTGGTGTAAAGGGGAACTCTGATGTAAGGGGTGCTCTGAGAAAAATGGGGGGCTCTGGGGGTAACTCTGCAGACTCTGATGTAAGGGAGAACTCTGGGGACTCTGACATAAGGGATGCTCTGGGAACCCAGATCTAAGGGAGAACACTGAGAACTCTGATGTACGGAGAGGACTCTGATGTACGGAGAGGACTCTGATGTAAGGGGGAACACTGTGGCTTATGGTGTAAAGGGGAACTCTGATGTAAGGGGTGCTCTGAGAAAAATGGGGGGCAGCTGAAGCACAAAAGGTTTTTCACCTTAATGCATAGAATGCATGAAGGTGAAAACACTGAGACTTTACAACTCCTTTAAGTTGAACAGAAGGACTGTTAAATTGTTTGTGAATTTGATCGTTTTGATTGAATCGATCCGATAAAACTATTAAAGTGTGAAAGACCGTCTTTATTTAAATCAAAAGATTGATTAACCAATCATATTGATACATATGCAGTCGGCTTTAGACCCCTTTCACACTGAAGGCGATTTTCAGGCATTTTAGCGCTAAAAATAGCGCCTGAAAAGCGCATCTCGTGCCTCCCCAGTGTGAGCGTCCGCCTGCTTTCACACCGGGGCGGTGCGCTTGCAGTGCGGGAAAAAAAGTCCTGCAAGCCGCATCTTTGGGGGTGGTGATGTAAACACCACTCCCAAAACGCCCTTGTCATTGAAATGATTGGCGCCCGTGTTGCGGCGCTGCTGAAGCGCTTTGCAGGTGCTCCGGCAGCGCCGCAACACGGGCGCTATTATCCCTTTCTTTGGCTGCTAGCGGGGGGTTAAAAGTGCCGCCATAACAGCGGTAAAGCGCCGCTAAAACTAGTGGCACTTTATCGCTAGCGGCCGCACCGCCCCGGTGAAAGGGGCTTTAATGGTGGCCATACGTGCTTTGATAAATGACCAACTTCTTTTGCAATACGACTAATCAATCTATAGCTGACAACCAATTTGATGGATATCCCCACAAAGGGAAGTCGTTTTGATTGGCAGTTATGATACAGTCATAACCAACAGTCACCGACCACAACTCTGTTTTCACCATGTAATCTCATATTCCAATCGATCAATATCCTATTCATCAATATCGATCAATTTCTAGCCACGTGGAGGACGAAAACATTTGTTTTCGTTTCTATTCATTATTTACGTAAATTCGGAATTCGTTTTGATTATTCAAATCGATTTGAATTTCCCAAATTCGGTCGAATTGAGGTCCATTCAACCGAATTCAGAAAAATAGAATCAATTCGAATTCAAATCAAATTTTTTATTCAAAATCAAATTTATTCAATTTTTGATTTTTTTTTTAATTTTAAAAGATGGTTATATTCTTTCTATTCCATGCTATTCTATTGTTTTTACTATTCTATTCTTTTATTTTCTATTCTATTTTCTATTATAGTCTATTCAAATGTACTCTATTTGAATTTCAGAAGATGGTTATATTTTTCTATTCTATTGTTTTTCTATTCTATTCTTTTATTTTCTATTCTATTCAAATGTATTCTATTCGAAATTTGAATTTCAGAAGATGGTTATATACTATTGTATTGTATTGTATTCTATTCTTTTTTTTCTGTTCTATTCTATTCGGGAAATGATAATATTCATTCTATTCTATGTATTCTTTTCTATTCTGTTGTTTTTTCTATTCTTTTATTTTCTATTCTTTTTTATTCTATTCTATTCAAATTTATTCTATTCAAATTCATTCTATTTGAAATTCAAATTTCAGAAGATGGTGATACTCTATTTTATTTGATTCTATTCTTTTATTTTCTATTCTTTTCTAATCTATTTGGGAAGTTATTATATTCATTCTATTCTATCCTGTTCTATTCTTTTGTATTCTATTGTTTTTTTGTATTCTATTTTCTATTCCATTTTTTTTATTCTATTCTATTCTTTTCCAATTTATTCTATTCAAATTCATTCTATTTGAAATTCAAATTTCAGAAGATGGAAATATTCTATTTTATTCAATTCTTGTATTCTATTGTTTTTTCTATTCTACTTTATTTGTATTTTATTTTATTCTCTATTTATGTCTTTTTTATTTTCTATTTTATTAAAAATAATAATAATAATAATAATAGTTTTCTATTCCATTCTTTTTTATTCTATTCTTTTCCAATCTTTTCTATTCAAATTCATTCGATTTATAATTCAAATTTCAGAAGATGGTGATATTCTATTTTATTCAATTCTATTCTTTTAGTTTCTATTCTTTTCTAATCTATTCGGGAAATTATTATATTAATTCTATTCTATCTTGTTCTATTCTTTTGTATTCTATTGTTTTTTTCTATTCTATTTTCTGTTCCATTCTTTTTTATTCTATTCTATTCTTTTCCAATTTATTCTATTCAAATTCATTCTATTTGAAATTCAAATTTCAGAAGATGGTAATATTCTATTTTATTTTAATTCTTGTATTCTATTGTTTTTTCTATTCTATTGTTTTTTCTATTCTATTTTCTATTCTTTTGTTTATTCTATTCTTTTTTTCTTTATTCTATTTTATTTCATTCTATTCTATTTTATTTGTATTTTATTTTATTTTCTATTTATGTCTATTTTATTTTCTATTTTATTTAAAAAAAAATTATAATAATAATTTTCTATTCCATTCTTTTTTATTCTATTCTTTTCCAGTTTTTTCTATTCAAATTCATTCTATTTATAATTCAAATTTCAGAAGATGGTGATATTCTATTTTAATCTATTCTATGCTTTTATTTTCTATTCTATTCTAATCTATTCTATTTGAATTTTGCAAAATGGTTATAGTCATTCTATTCTATTGTTTTTTCTATGCTATCATTTTATTTTATTTTCTGTTTTAATTCCTTATTTTCTATTCTATTTTATTCTCTTCTCAAATTTGAATTCCGCTCAAACAATTCAATTTAGATTTGAAAACTATTTGAATTCCAATTTTGTCTTAAATTTTTTTTTCGTTATTTTCGTTTTCCTTTAAATTCATTACTATTGTCATTCGGAAGTCCGGAAAGCGCACACATCTATCAATTTCTTTTACAATCAAATCTCCTCCAATAGGAACAAATCGATCAATAGTTGATGAGGCGCATAGGGCAGCGCGTTCACTTTAACCACTTAAGGACCGCCCCACGTACATGTACTGCGGCAGGGCGGCCCTTAAGCGCAAAATCACGTACCTGTATGTGATCGCTGTCGTCCACTCTGGGGCGTGCGAGCGCGCTCCAGCTGTGTCCGGTCACAGCGAGAGCCCCCCCCCTGCCCCAGAGCCTACAACAGCGATCACATACAGGTACGTGATTTTGCGCTTAAGGGCCGCCCTGCCGCCAATCAGCGGGTCTGACGGCCAGCGGAGATCGTTTAGAGGAGAGACAGAACGACGGTCTGCCTATGTAAACAAGGCCGTTCTGCGAGAGGGGAAGATGGAGATCTTGTGTTTCTGCTAAGCAGTCGCAGCACCTCCCCCCACAGTTAGTAAGCACTCCCTAGGAGCACACGTAACCCTTTGATCTGATGTTAACCCCTTCCCTGGCAGTGTCATTTATACAGTGACAGTGCATTTTTTTTTTTTTAGCACTGATCACTGTATTAGGCCCCTTTCACACTGGGGCGGTTTGCAGACGCTATTGCGCTAAAAATAGCGCCTGCAAACCGACCCGAAACAGCTGTTGCTGTGTCTTCACTGAAGCGGTGCGCTTGCAGGACGCTGGAAAATGTCCTGCAAGCCGCATCTTTGGCTCGCCATAGGAGCGGTATATTTACCGCTCCTATAGCGCCCGTTCCCATTGAAAACAATGGGGCAGCGCGCCGAACCCGCCCGCAAAACGCTGCTACAGCGGCGGTTTGCGGGCTGTATTAACCCTTTTTCGGCTACTCGCGGGGGGTAAAACCACCCCGCTAGCGGCCGAAATGCGCTGCTAAAACGACGGTAAAGCGGCGCTAAATATAGCGCCGCTTTACCGCCAGCGCCCCCACCGCTCCAGTGTGAAAGTAGCCTTAGTGTCACTGGTCCCCAAAAGTGTCAGTTAGGTGTCCGATTTGTCCGCTGCAATGTCGCAGTCCCGCTAAAAATAGCCGATCGCCGCCATTACTAGTAAAAACTATTTAGAAAAGAGTCCATAAATCTTTCCCCTATTTTGTAGACGCTATAACGTTTCGCAAACCAATCAATATACGCTTATTGCGATTTTTTTTTTACCAAAAAATATGTAGCAGAATACATATTGGCCTAAACTGATGAAGAAAAAATAAAACAATAGAAAAAAGAAAACAATAAACAATATTTTTTTTTTTTCAAAATTATAAAACCGCCTATTGTATATGTTTTACAGCACAAAGTAAAAAATGTTTGTTTTTTATTCAAAATTATTGCTCTTTTTTTGTTTATAGGGCAAAAAATTAAAAACTTGCAGAAGTGATCAAATACCACCGAAAGAAAGCTCTATTTGTGGGGAAAAAAAGGACATCAATTTAATTTGGGTACAGCACCGCGCAATTGTCAGTTAAGGCGACGCAGTGCCGTAATCGACAAAAAGAATGGCCTGGTCAGGAAGGGGGTAAAACCTTCCGGGGGTGAAGTGGTTAATGAGCTGCCCTATGCGAGTTTGTCACCCAATAAAAAAGATCCTGTTCCTTTTTTTTGGGCGTCAAGCTTCATGTGATTTTAAAAAGGCGCGGTTTGCCACCGTTAATGCGCGGCCCTGTCACGCCAGAATCACCTCCTGTTTGTGGGTGCCCACTGAAGGATGATGGCACCCAAACACGTGCCACGCAATGTTCTGCGATTGCCACGCAATGTTCTTTGGAATCGCGGGGAGGGGCGCAGCAATTCTGCTCACAATTCCAACGTTACTTTTAAACTGTGCATTTTGCCGCATTTATCGCGCATTTTTCTACGCCAAAAAACACATTTCTGCTTGCCGCATTTGAGGTGCCGCTAATGGCACGGCAAGTGTGACATGTGTTTTTCACATATTTCGTAAAAAAAAAAAAAAATCGCAATTTTGCGCTTGTTCACTAAACTCTGGGTGTGAATGGGCCTTACCCTCAGTTCACATCAATGTGTTTTCCCGCGGGAACGACAGCTCTTGAAAGGGCTGCCGTGCCTGCGCTTCCACAATAAAAGAGCTGCGTGCGCCATTTTAAAAAGTCAACTGCAGGAAAATCACATGGTGCAGCACCATGCGATTTCCCTGCGTTACACGCACCTCCAAAATGCGCTGCGTTTTTTTTTTTTTTTTTTTTAGATGCATGGAATGAATGACAGCCCCAGCGTGTTTTCTCACAGCAACACATTTTCACTGCAGATGGTTGCGGGTGTGGAAGTTAGACATGAGCACTGACAAAAAAATGTGTTTGTTTTCGTTTCATTCTTTTTTTTTTTGCTTTTTTACGAAATTCAAAATTTCTAAAATTTGGAAATTTTTTAATTCGGATTTTCAAATTTCCGAAATTTCCGATTTTTCCGAATTTGAATTTCACATTTTTGGATTTCCGAATTTTGGAATCCAGAATTTTCAAATTTCCGAATTCCGAATTTCCAAATTTTCGGATTCTCGGAATTTCGAAAAATTCGGAACTTCACAAATTTTTGAAAATCTGAAAAAATAAAAAAAAAAGAAAGAAAATCAGTAAAATTGGAAATAATAACTAACTAAATATAACAATTAAATTATAGGTATTGGAATTTCCTTTTAAATTTGTGAACGTAACAAATACAAATTTATCTGAAGTTGCGAATTATCCGAAATAACGAATGCCGCATCTAAACACATGGAATGGAACAAATTAATAATAAATAATAATAATAATGAGGCTTTATTATTATTATTGTTTTTTATTATTATTAGATCATTACGTTCCATTCTTTTAATTATGGCATTCGTTATTTCAGATTCTTAATATTAATAATAATAATTAATAATTGTATCGAACTGTACTGTAATTGTGCTGTCCCCCCTATACATTGTAAAGCGCTGCATAAACTGTTGGCGCTATATAAATCATGTATAATAATAATAATAATAATTTGTAACTTCGTTATGTTCACTAACAGCTAAATTTGAAAGGAAATTTCAATACCAATAATTTAATAGTTAGTTATTATTAGTTAGTTACTATTTGGAATTTTACAGATTTTCTTTCTTTGTTCAGATTTTAGAATTTTGGGATTTTCACATTTTTTCATTTCCGAATTTTCTAATTCCCAAAATCCGAACATTCGGAAATCGAAAATTCTGAGCTCGGAAATTTCGGAAATTTTAAAATTCAGAAATTTCGGAATTAACAAATTTGTCAAAATACGTTAAAAAACGAATTCGGAACTTAACAAATTGCACGTCTAGCAGCGACCCGCATAGATGTGAACCGAGCCTTAGCCTTGGTTTCACACTGCTGCGGTTCACAGCACATTCCTGCGCGAATGACATGCGGTGTCTCGGGGGGGGGGGGGGGTTCGATTTCAGCCATGGATTTGTATGGCGCAAATCACACCACATTCACAACCAAACTGATGCAGGACCCTTTTTTTTTGTCCGCACCAAATCAGATTCACACCCATGCGATCCGATTCTGCAAATCGCACTGCGTTTTGCAAACCCGATTGCTGGGTGTCATTAACTTAACATATGTGAAAAATCAATATATGGTGTTGCTCTCCCATAAATAAGTGAATAACTGAGATAAGCTGTCAGTAGTATATATCATCAATACAATATATAAAAAGACATTTGAATGTGGAATAAATAAAGATAAAATACAGTGAAGTTATAGGTGACTAATGTGCATAAGATTGCTAAAATCAGATAAAAATGGTGAGCAGCTAAATAAATGTGCAAAATATGCTGGAAAATCGCATAAATGTGCAAAATATGCTGGAAAATCGCATAAACCGCTAAGCAGCGTTTAAGGTGAAGTGAGCAGAAGTGAGAGATGGAGATGAAGGTGTTAAGATCAACTTAAATTCATAAAATTGCAAGTGTAACATTCATAAACGCATATGGAATTTATAATCGCATAAAGTTCATAATCGCATAAAATTTCATAAAAACGCATACAAGTTCATAAAAAACATAGGCGTGAGGAAATAAAGAACAGTGATGATGCTAAACTATGTCTCTGCAGCGTTTCTTGCAGTAGCGTCACTGTTCTTTATATCCTCACTGTCATCTCACGCCTATGTTTTTTATGAACTGGTATGCGTTTTTATGAAATTTTATGCGATTATGAACTTTATGCGATTATAAACTCCATATGCGTTTATGAATGTTACACTTGCAATTTTATGAATTTAAGTTGATCTTAACACCTTCATCTCCATCTCTCACTTCTGCTCACTTCACCTTAAACGCTGCTTAGCGGTTTATGCGATTTTCCAGCATATTTTGCACATTTATTTAGCTGCTCACTTTGAACCATTTTTATCTGGTTTTAGCAATCTTATGCACATCAGTCACCTATAACTTCACTGTATTTTATCTTTATTTATTCCACATTCAAATGCCTTTTTATATATTGTATTGATGATATGTACTACTGACAGCTTATCTCAGTTATTCACTTATTTATGGGAGCGCAACACCATATATTGATTTTTCCCATACATACTTTTGGGCACCGTTTGACCTTTCGGTGTTGCTGCAAACCATCCACTCATATCACTTGTTCATTGCGCGGAAATACCAACATTTCTATGGCAAAGCTTAGGTTACCTAAACAAAAAAAACGCGGGTACACTGCGTTGTAGGAAAATCGCACTATATCAGGGCTCTAAGTCACAACAAATGATTGATTAAATGATCATATTGATACAAGTGTAGCCTGTTCACACAAAAAATACCGCCGTCCCTGATTGGCTCCTTTGGGTTGGCTGGGACTTGTAGTGGACATAGAAGCCTCTGAGCACCTCGTAGTACCGCAAGTCCTCCTTCTCCGCCCCTCGCCGACGTGTTGATACAACGAAGATTTTCACAATCCGGAGATTCCACGTCCTGAGAGCAGAATTTAATGCGTCTCCATAACACAAACATTGCGCGGAGAATCGGAGTAAATTCTGACCCCCCGGGGCACACAATATCTCCCCGCCGCAGGATTTATGGCGCTCGGCCGGCGGATTACGAAATATTAAAATAAATGTTTATGCCGTGCTATTCACGTCCGCAGTCAGATGGTTTACGATCTGTGAAGCTGCTATTGTGTCCCACGTACAATGTGCAGGGAGAAGCAGGCTCGCCTGAAGAGCTTACGATCGCAAAGTATGGCTGCGGATCTTCCGCTGAATAAAGCAGGTGGAAGTGTGAGAAGGTCTTTTTTTTCTCATAGGATAGGTGCGGGTCCTCTCCCCCTTTGGGGTTGCCACCTTTTCTTCAAGTCAAACCCAAACACTTTAGCGGCGCACAGCAATTTTTTTTTATAGTATAAACTATACATATATTTTGCTATTAAATAACATTTCTAATTATATGAAGTTTATAACAAGAGTCTCCCTTTACATCAGAGTCCACAGAGTTCCCCCATTTACATCAGAGTCCACAGAGTTCCCCCATTTACATCAGAGTCCACAGAGTCCCCCTTTACATCAGAGTCCACAGAGTCCCCCTTTACATCAGAGTCCACAGAGTCCCCCTTTACATCAGAGTCCACAGAGTCCCCCTTTACATCAGAGTCCACAGAGTCCCCCTTTACATCAGAGTCCACAGAGTCCCCCTTTTACATCTGAGTCCACAGAGTCCCCCTTTACATCAGAATTCCCCTTACCCAACCCGGATTTATGGGGGAACACTGAGAACCCGGATTTAAGGGGGAACTCTGATGTACAGAGAGGACTCTGATGTGAGGGGGAACACTGCGGCCTCTGGTGTAAAGGGGAACTCTGATGTAAGGGGTGCTCTGAGAACCCTGATTTGCCTTAGTGTACTCACTCAGAGGTAGGAGATAGAAGGGGGGAGACTTCAGTCACAGACAGGGATGGATGGTGAGCTCACTCACCCCTTGGCAGTCTCTCATCCAGATATATCTGAGGCTGCTGGACTTCAAATTTCCAGCCCCCCGCTTTCCTTTTCTGAGGCACAGCGCTGGGGATTGGAGTGTGGGCAGACAGAGGGGGTAGGGGCGGGGGGGAAGAGGAACAGATCGAGCCCTCTCTCCTCTCCCGTCTGTATGTGGGAGGGGGGATTGTTAGTGTTGGCTTCGGGGAGAATAAAAGAGAGTGTAACAGACACTCTCAGCTTAGACAGCTGGAGCCAGCAACCCTGCTGGGAGGCCATAGTCCAGTCTGAATAATGTGTCCGGGTTTCAGGCATTTGGAAACCCGGACACATGAATCCAAACCCAAACTGTCCGGGTGAATCCCGGACAGTTGGCAACCCTACTCCCCTTCCAGGTCACCCCTTGTGTCCGCCATGTACCCACCCTCCCACCTCTGTGACCAGCTGGCCGCACCGTCGGATCGTTTTCTTGGAGCACCGCATTGAGAACGGTAAGCCGAGTGGCAGGAGGAAGGCAGGGGGCGATCCTGTGGCTAATAAGCCACTCGGACCGCTTCCATGAGAAAGCCAGCCACCGGCTAAAATAAATTACCAGGGTTATAATAACTTCAGCCATAATTCCCGGCAAACCACTTGCAATGCCAGTGTGCCAACCGTCAGTATTTTTACTGGCAGCCAGTAAAAAACGGGCACTTTTCTCCTGCCAGTAAATGCCAGTGATAGAAAAAGGCTGCCAGTAAAAAATGTGGCTGAGACGCTCGGCTCGGATCTGCACTCCCGAGAACATTCAAGTGCCTGCTACAGTGTATTTTAGGCCTTACCGGGGGGGAGGCTGGGCAGGTGGTGCCTTATGCCCCGTACACACGGTTGGAAAATCCGACCACAAAATCCGACAGATTTTTTCAGACGGACTTCGTCCAAAACTGGTGTTGCATACACACGGCCGGACAAAGTTATGGGAAAATCCGATCATTTCGAGCGTGATGACGTTTGTTCGTTACGACGGGACTACATTTACGTTAGTAGCCAACAGCTTTGGTCTCGTAATTTGATCTGAGCATGCGTGGCACTTTGTCCGTCGGAATTCTCGACACACGATCGGAAAAAGTCTGATCGGATTTTGTTGTCGAAAATTTGAGATCCTGCTCTCAAATTTTTTCCATCTAAATTTCCGATGGAAAAAGTCCGATAGAGCCCACACACGGTCGGATTTTCCGACAACATAATCTGATCTGACTTTTCCCGTCGGATTTTCCGACCGCGTGTACGGGGCATTAGTGTGCCGTGTGATGTCATAGTGCAAGGGAGCCCACGGAGCCTCGTGTGCGGGTCTGCGGGACGGGAGCAAAGCAAGCCGGGAGAGGTGCTGTTTGGACTGAAATGGACAGAAGGGACCGCCTCGCGTGGAGAGAGACTGTCACTGTGACTCAGGAGAGGGCGTGGCGTGTCGGTGATCTGTGCTGCTGCACACTGCTGTCAGGGTCACTGTGAGAGTCAGTTTCATGTGTGCGCCTAGGGTTTCCACCTGTCCGGGATTCACCCGGACAGTCCAGGTTTTGAATTATGTGTCCGGGTTTCAGGCGGACCAAAACCCGGGCACATTATTTAGACCAGGCTGTGGCTCCCAAAGTAACCAAGATAGTAGTTTTATGACAACCCCACTTTATAGCGCAAAAAAAATAAAACTGCAGTGGTGATCAAATCCCACCAAAAGAAAGCTCTAATGCCCCGTACACACGATGGGAAACTCCGACCACAAAATCCGTCGGATTTTTTCCGACGGATTTTGTCCGACACTGGTGTTGCATTCACACGGTCAGACAAAGTTGTCGGAAAATCCGATCATTCTGAACGTGGTGACGTTCGTTGCGTATGACTGAACTACGTAGAGGCCAGTAGCCAATAGCTTTGGTTTTGTAATTTGATCTGAGCATGCGTGGCACTTTGTCCGTCGGAATTCTCTACACACGATCGGAAAAAGTCCGATCGGACTTTGTTGTCGGAAAATTTGAGAGCAGGATCTCAATTTTTTTTGCGTCCGGAAATTCCGACGGAAAAAGTCCGATGGAGCCCACACACGGTCGAATTTTCCGACAACATGGTCTGATAGGACATTTTCCGTCGGAAATTCCGACCGTGTGTACGGGGCATTATTGTGGGGAAAAAGACATCAATTTTATTAATGTACAGCGTTGCACGACCGCGCAATTGTCAGGTAAAATAATGCAGTATTGTATCACAAAAAATGACCTGGTCATGAAGGGGGGGGGGTAAATCTTCCAGAGGTGATGTGGTTAACCTGTCAGTGGTCATAATGTTAAGGCTGATTGGTGTAAAGCTTTTTTATGCTTTTTTTTTTTTTTTTTTATCGGTAAAGTGAACTATTCCTTTAACCCCTTCACTACCCGCCCATAGTCATATGACACCCACAAGGTGGATCTCCCATCCTGGGTGGGCGTCATATGACGTCCTCCCATTCCTGGCCGCCTGGGGGGCACGCGCGCGGTGTTGCTCGGGACCCGGTGCGAGTGCCCGGCGGCCGCGATGTCCGCCGGGCACCCGCGATTGCCGTTTAAAACAACGGGACCGTGCGGGACCGTGGAGCTGTGTGTGTAAACACACAGCTCCGCGTCCTGTCAGCGGAGAGGAGACCGATCATGTGATCCCAGTCGGTCTCCTCCCCTTGAGTCCCTCCCCCCACAGTTAGAATCACACATATAGGGAACACATTAACCCTTGCAGCGCCCCCTAGTGTTAACCCCTTCCCTGCCAGTCACATTTACACAGTAATCAATGCAATTTTATAGCAACGATCGCTGTGTAAATGTGAATGGTCCCAAAAATGTGTCAAAAGTGTCAAAAGTGTCCAAAGTGTCCGCCGCAATGTCGCAGTCACGAAAAAAAAATCGCAGATCGCCGCCATTACTAGTAAAAAAAAAAAAAATGCAATAAATCTATCCCCTATTTTGTAGACGCTATAACTTTTGCGCAAACCGATCAATATACGCTTATTGCGATTTTTTTTACCAAAAATATGTAGATGAACGTATCGGCCTAAAATGAGTAAAAAAAAATTTTTTTTTTCTTAAAAATGGGATATTTATTATAGCAAAAAGTAAAAAATATTGTGTTTTTTTTTTTCAAAATTGTCGCTCTTCTTTTGTTTATAGCGCAAAAAATAAAAACCGCAGGGGCGATCAAATACCACCAAAAGAAAGCTCTATTTGTGGGAAAAAAGGACGTCAATTTTGTTTGGGTGTAACGTGGCACGACCGCGCAATTGTCAGTTAAAAGCGACGCAGTGCCGAATCGCAAAAAGTGCTCTGGTAAGGAAGGGGGTAAAATGGCCCGGTGCTGAAGCGGTTAAAGAGATCTTTGAAGCTCAGGCAACTCCGAGGATTTCCTCTCTTTCAGAGATCTCAATGCTGAGACATGAATTATTCAGGTGAGTCCTCGTCTGCCTCTTGTAATCATCAAGATGAGAAAATAGTGTTGGAAAAAATAATTTTGTGCCAAGTGGGCCGGCCGAGGAGGTTGTCGTACATTTCACGGTAAAGCACAGCCTGTGCGAGCCAATAAATTCCCAGCGTGGTGACCAGGTGCGCCAGGAATACCCGGGGCGGGGCTCTCCGTCACATGGCATTCCAAATTATTTCCATTTGATTCATACAATGAGAAAAACAATATCACATGACATCGGGGGGGGGGGGGGGGGGCCTCACCTCTCTACCTTTTACTTTTCTATTATATAATTTTACTGAAATATCTGCAGGATAGAGGTCGTTTATGTCTTTCTAGTAATTTTTATTTCTAAATCGTTCCAGAAATGCCACCCCACATTCGCCGACTTCATTATATTTCTATCTTTTATAAAAAGTGTAGCGCCGACACTTTTGCAAAGTGTGCGCTATTCTTGAAAATTTAGTTTTTCCCAAAACTGTAATGGAGTTTTGGGGTTAATTGTTGCACTTTGGCATCAGTTTGGCTGGGCTGTACTCAAGGGGCGGACTGACCATTCGGCGACTCGGGCACTTCCCGAGGGCCCCGGGCCACTAGGGGGCCCCATCAGGGGGGGGGTTGGAAAAAATTCAAAAGGTGGGAAGCCATAGGCGAGGGTCAGAGTATGTATGGCAAACAGATGACCGGGACCAGGGGCGGACTGACCATTCGGCCACTCGGGCATTGACCGAGGGCCCCGGGCCGCTAGGGGGCCCCATCAGGGTTGCCAGCCTCAGTAAAACCAGGGACAGTATGTAAAAATCTGTGTTTTTTTTTTTACATCTGTTTCTGAAATGTCCCTTACCGACATCCTTTTGGTCTAAAAATCCCGAGATTATAGCTGCCCCACCTCTCCAGTACCTTCTCAGCCAATAGAAACATGTCTGTGTATACTGTGTGATTGTATACTGTGTGTACATGTATGTGTATACTGTGTGATTGTATACTGTGTGTACATGTATGTGTATACTGTGTGGCCCCATAATCTCCTATTGCCCAGGGGCCCCATGAGTTGTCAGTCCGCCACCTGCCTGTAATTATTACTCTCAGTCTTTTGCCTCTTTTTCTTGGCATACCAACCAGACCACCAAGGCACACCTCAGGTCTATTTATGTTGTATGTCTGGTTGAGTGTTTATGTGATCCATATTGGTCTCGGTCTTCGGGCCACGGCCATAAGTAAGAAGGCCAGTATGGTGGCCTCAATTTATGGAAGGAGCCGGGGGGGGGGGGGGTATTTAAGCAGCCTACTCGCCCATGCACTTTGTCGGTTCCAGTGCGCGATACCCTCCCTTCCATTTTTCAGGGCACTTCTCAACACATCCTTCTCCATACTTACCTTGGGTATGCCCCCTTTTCTTGGCATACCAACCAGACCACCAAGGCACGCCTCAGGTCTATTTATATATGGCGTGTTTTTGTGATCCTTATCGGTCTCAGGGCCACGACCATAAAAAAAATATATATATATATATAGCAATGGGACACTATTCTTCCTACTAACACCAATAATGGGGCACTACTCCTCCTACTGACCACCAACCCTGAGGCCATATTTATTTTGACTGATGCTGGACCCGGGTCATTTTCTACCACCGCTGGCCACAATATGGCCCTCCTAAAGTCTAAAGGAAGATGAAAAGTTTGGAGACCCCCTGCTATACAGTATGTTGAATCTTTGTATTTTAGGTTTATGCAATTTTTATATGCGCTGCACTATTTTTTACTAATAAAAAATGTATTTGCAGCAATATTTTCCATTGCAAAACTGCCTTCCTGCCCTGAAAAAAATAAATAAATAAAAAGAAAAATACAGAAAAAAAATAAATATAAAAAAAAAATAGAACAATCACTTGTAAGTTTCTTTTAGCTGAAAATAGCAGATGTTAAATCAGATTAAAAAAATGTATTTGCAGCAATATTTTCCATTGCAAAACTGCCTTCCTGCCCTGTAAAAAAAAAAAAAAAATACAGAAAAAAAACTAAATATAAAAAAAAAGTAAAAAAAAAAATAGAACAATTACTTGTAAGTTTTTTTTAGCTGAAAATAGCAGATGTTAAATCAGATAAAAAAAAAAATGTATTTGCAGCAATATTTTCCATTGCAAAACTGCCTTCCTGCCCTGTAAAAAAAAAAAAAAAAATACAGAAAAAAAACACTACATATAAAAAGAAGTTAAAAAAAAATAGAACAATCACTTGTAACTTACAAGTGATTGTTCTATTTTTTTTTTAACTTCTTTTTATATTTAGCTGAAAATAGCAGATGTTAAATCAGATTAAAAAAAATGTATTTGCAGCAATATTTTCCATTGCAAAACTGCCTTCCTGCCCTGTAAAAAAAAAAAAAAAAAATACAGAAAAAAAAACTAAATATAAAAAGAAGTAAAAAAAAAAAAAAAAAAAAATAGAACAATCACTTGTACGTTTCTTTTGGCTGAAAATAGCAGATGTTAAATCAGATTTAAAAAAAAAATGTATTTGCAGCAATATTTTCCATTGCAAAACTGCCTTCCTGCTCTGTAAAAAAAGAAATAAAGAAAAATACAGAAAAAAAAATAAATATAAAAAGAAGTAAAAAAAAAAATTTTTAAAAATTGAACAATTATTTGTAAGTTTCTTTTAGTGGATCATAGTGGCCATTGAATCAGATAAAAAAAAAAAGACACAAAACACATTCATGCAAATGACGTCATTTTCTGCACCTTGATGAAAAGCGTGTTTCTATTATCTCTTTTACATCTTTTGTTTTGGCTTTCCACATCTCCTGAGCCCTGGCAGGGGACGTGACGTGACATTGCAGCGCATACTTGGCCTTTATGTGGCAGAATTTCTTTGTGTCATTGTATGTGTTTTGGCAACACTGGCTGGGTACGCATGTCAGGTCCCTCTTTCCTGTTTTGCGAATGACCATCAGAAGGAAGCAAAGAGGGGGGGGGGGCAAAGGCCCCCGGCTCAGCTGTCCACCGGATAATTGACCCCTCTCTGCTGGCCGACGTCACCTTTTATTCCATAGACTAAACACCTGCACCCAAATACAGCTGGACACCACCAGCACACCTCCCAACATTTTGAGATTGGAATGAGGGACACCTACTAGCAAACGTATGTAGGCACAGGACACGCCCCCTGCCACACCCCTTTAAAGAAAAATTAACCAAAAAAAAAAAAAAAAGGTTAATTAAATCCACAAGGGCTTTTTTTTTTACCCTTACTATCCCTTTACATTGGCTTTTAAAATTTACAAATGCGGCAATTTAGAATTTGGATGAAAGGTTTAGCGCTGGAAAACACAATTTGAAAGATAAAAAGTGCATTTTATATACAACTATATGGATCAGACCAAAATGAGGGACAAATGAGGGACAGAGGGACATTGCTCTAAATCAGGGACAGTTGGGAGCGATGCCACCAGGGCACGGATTGAGGTGAGCAGACAAGGCACATATCTAGGGCAGGTTTGTACAACCAAACACAGCACATAGGGCAGCACAGAGGCTTAACCACTTCGCATCCGGCCCATAGTCATATGACGCCCACAAGGTGGATCTCCCATCCTGGGTGGGCGTCATATGACGTCCTCCCATTCCCAGCCGCCTAGGGGGCGCGCGCACCCGCAGCGTCGCTCGGGACCCGGTGCGCGTGCCCGGTGGCCGCGATGTCCGCCGGGCACCCGCGATTGCCCGTGAAAACAGCGGGACGTCCTGTCAGTGGAGAGGAGACCGATCATGTGATCCCAGTACGGAGGAACACCGATCGGTCTCCTCCACTTGTGAGTCCCCTCCCGGTTAGAATCACTATCTTAGGGAACACATTAACCCCTGCAGCGCCCCCTAGTGTTAACCCCTTCTCTGCCAGTCACATTTACACAGTAATCACTGCAATTTTATAGCAACGATCGCTGTGTAAATGTGAATGGTCCCAAAAATGTGTCAAAAGTGTCCGAAGTGTCCGCCGCAATGTCGCAGTCACGAAAAAAAAAAAATCGCAGATCGCCGCCATTACTAGTAAAAAAAATAAAATAAAAATGCAATAAATCTATCCCCTATTTTGTAGACGCTATAACTTTTGCGCAAAACCGATCAATATACGCTTATTGCGATTTTTTTTACCAAAAATATGTAGACGAATACGTATCGGCCTAAACTGAGGAAAAAAAATAGTTTTTTAAAAAAAAAAATGGGATATTTATTATAGCAAAAAGTAAAAAATATTGTGTTTTTTTTAATCAAAATTGTCGCTCTTCTTTTGTTTATAGCGCAAAAAAAAAAAAAAAAAAAACGCAGAGGTGATCAAATACCACCAAAAGAAAGCTCTATTTGTGGGAAAAAAAAGGACGTCAATTTTGTTTGGGTGCAACATTGCACGACCGCGCAATTGTTAGTTAAAGCGACGCAGTGCCGAATCGCAAAAAGTGCTCTGGTAAGGAAGGTGGTAAAATCGATTGGTGCTGAAGTGGTTAAGCCCCGTACACACGATCAGACTTTCCGACGGGAAATGTTCGCTGACAGGCTGTTGGCGGTAAATCCGACCGCGTGTACGCTCCATCGGACAATTGTTGTCGGATTTTCCACGGACAAATGTTGGCTAGAAGGTTTTAAAATTTTCCGCGGACAAATGTCTGTTGGTGGATTTTCCGATCGTGTGTGCACAAGTCCATCGGACAAAACTCCAAAGTACAAACACGCATGCTCGGAAGCAGAAGGCGGCCGGTCTTGTAAACGAGCGTTCGTAATGGAGAATTAACATTCGTGACGCGGCAAATTATGAAATCTCAAAATGCAATTTCCTGACAGACTCCATGGCAGCCTACGTGTGGGTTAACCCCGCCTCCTCTCCAATGCTATAGGACCCCCTACCCATAAAAGAACACTCACCACTCCATACTGTGTTCCTTTTTTGTCCTCCTCCTATGGATCTTCACATTCTGTTCACGTCTGGTCGGATCTCGGATTCTTCTGGCATACCAACGCGGTGCAAGCTCTGTGCTCAGCCATGGGCGGGCGAGTAGCTTTTTGAGGCTGGATGTGTCCCCAGAATAGGTGGATTGCCTCTGTATGCCCATCAGGTGTATCAGACGGACGGTCGGATGGACGGATGGTCGGCAGACTGCGTGGCCTAGTGGATTCATCGGCTGGCAAGGTCCCTTTTTCTTTCTCCATGGCAGTCATATCTGTATTTTTATGTGTGTATATTGTTTCCCTGGCGTCTAGTGTATTCCCCCCTGTATGGCGGCTGGAGCGCTTCTGCGTTCCAGCTCGCCGTGTTGTTCCTGGTTTGGAACTGTTTCGTTGGTCTGCGCATGCGCACCGGCCTCCGGCGGAATCGAGGCTTGGTTCGCGCACGCGCGGTCCGCGGGCCGCGCATGCGCAGTACGACCATCGTCCACGGGGGCGGTGACGTCACGAGGCGGGGAATTTAAAAGCCAGGCTGCTGCTGCTGTATCACTGGGGGTTTCCAGTGCAGTGGAATCAGCAAGCCTTTTTCCCCAGCCCTCGGCCTTACAGGATTACAGGTTAGTGCTATTTTTTTATACCCTAAAAGTGTATGCCCGTTTTTTTTTGCTGCTAAATGTTTTAAAAAAAAAAAAAAAAAAATATATATATATATATAAATAAAATAAAGGTGTATATATATATATAATATATATATTATATATATATATATATATATATATGTAAAAAAAAAAAAAAAAAAAAAATGATGATATATTTTTTTTTATTAAACGGCGGTTTTTTTTGTTGAAAAAAAAAAAAAAAAAAAAAAAAAATTAAAAATAATATAATATTATAAGATATAGCGAATGAAAAATTTGGGGCATGCATTTTTTCTGTAAAAAAATTGCCGGTGGTATGCTTAAGTCGCAATCTTGTCTTGCAGAACTCTGTGTTATTTTTGACGCTCTTCGTCCAGAGATTATGGACAAATCACCGCCTTTAAGTGGCCAGCCCTTACGCACTAGGTATGTGCTGCTAAGGGAGGGGTGGAAATACATTTGCTTTTCTTAAAGCGCATTCTGATGCCCGTGTTTTCCCCTCCCCCTGTGTGTTTTTTCTGCTTAGCCCTTCCAGATTGGAATCGCAGGACCGGGACCTTGCCAGGCCACAACAAAAACAGTCGTCCAGATCCAGGCGAGATTCTCCGCATGGGTCTCACCACCAGAGGAGAAGTTCACATTCCTCCTCCAGACACCGCTCCCACCGCCACGATGATCGCTCTGATCGCAGAGCATGCTGGGGATGCAAGTCGCAAGTCCCGGAAGGCAAATCGTTGTGTGACAGATGTTTTGCCAAGGCGGTTGGGGAAAAGGACACGGAAAATCAGCGCATAGAATCCCTGGTAAAGCGTGTCGTGCAGCAGTCGCTTAAGGACATAGTAGTCCCGCGCACATTGAGTCAGTCTACAGCTGCGTCTGGTCCCCAGTCCGACGAACCCCGGGACGATCCGGGCACATCCCAGCCCTACGCGGCTTCTGGCGAGTCCTCTGGAGAGGAATTTCCAGGCGATGAGGAGATCGGGGGCTTTGAATTCGCCATGGTCTCACCACTAATTAGAGCAATTAAGGAGGCCCTCAAGTGGGAAGAAGCATCCACCCCCCCAGCTAAGCAGAAGAAATTCTTCAAGCAGCTGGGTAAAGAACGGCCAAGTTTCCCTTTACTCACTGAACTGAAAGACATTATAGAAGAAGAGTGGAGCAAGGTGGATAGGAAATCCTCCATGACCAACAAAACTTCCCGGCTATACCCTTTCAAGGTAGAAGAGGTGAAGCACCTGGAGAACGCTCCGCTCGTGGACGCAGCGTTGATGCGTTTGGCCAAGCACGTCACTCTTCCGATGGAGGACTCAGTGTCCTTTAAAGATGGCCTAGAAAGAAAGATCGATCAGGACCTCAAAAGGATCTACGGTCTTGCTGGAATGGCCTGTAAACCGGCCTTAGCCTTAGCAGCGATGTCCAAGGCCATGGAGGCTTGGACTGAAAATGTGGACTCCTTCCTGAATGGCGTGTCGGTCGAGTTGGCCAGGAGTTCAGCGGCAGCGGAGCTAAAGCTCGCAGCGGTGTTCCTGGGGGAGGCGTCCATTGACCTGATTCGCTTGCTAGCACGCATTATGCTGTCCTCAGTCACGGCTAAGCGCGCTTTGTGGCTACGGCCCTGGCTCGCCGATCCCGTGTCTAAGCAAGCATGGTGTAAAATCCCTTTTGAGGGATCCACTTTATTCGGTAACAAGCTGGATGATGCCATAACGCGTGCGACAGGCGGTAAGTCGGGCTTCCTTCCCCAGGACAGAAGGCTGCTCGGGCGAAAGAAGACTCAGTTTAAAAAGCGCAGTCCGGAACGCTCAAGGGATGCACGCTCCTACAAGCCTGGAAGGGACTTCAGGAGGAATTGGAGTAGAGGACAGAGTTCCTTTCGTAAGCCCGTCAAGAGCCAGTCGTCTGGTGGGCGAGAGCCACCCAAGTCTTTCTGAGATTGCGCCCGCCCAGGCGGGTCGGGTGGGGGCCCGTCTATCCCTTTTCCGGCACGTCTGGGTGGCCTCGATCTCGGATTACTGGGTCATCAAGACGATCTCGTCGGGTCACAAATGGACCTTCTCCAGAGTTCCTCCTCCCAGGTTCATGTCCACCATGCTTCCTCGTTCAGAAGAACAGAGACAAGTCCTACTGTCATACGTAGAGCTGTTAAAAGCCCAGGGTGCAGTGGTACGAGTGCCAGAAGAAGAACGGTTTCAAGGAGTGTACTCCCCCCTCTTCTTGGTGCAGAAGAAAAGCGGATCGTGGCGCCCGGTGATAGATTTAACATACTTAAATCAGTTTATAGAATACGGAAAATTCAAAATGGAAACCCTACTAACTATACAGCGAGCCATCCAACCAGGGGATTGGATGGTCTCGATCGACTTAAAGGACGCTTACTTTCACGTCCCGATAGAGGAAAGCTGCCAAAGGTTTCTAAGATTCCATGTCGATCAAGACCATCTACAGTTTATCTGCCTCCCCTTCGGGTTGACGACCTCCCCTCGGGTCTTTTCAAAAGTGCTCCTGGCAGTGGTGGCCCTGATCAGGCTGGAAGGGATAAGGCTGTACCATTATCTGGACGACCTTCTGGTTCTGTCACAGGACAAAGAGCAGCTGTTGGTTCATCGCGAGCAGGTAATGTCCACATTGACCAGCTTCGGGTGGCTTCTAAACATGGAAAAAAGCCAGCTAGTGCCAACACAACGGCTAATCTATCTGGGTGCTCAATTCGACACTTTGCGAAGTACAATCTCGCTACCGGTGGAAAAGATCCCGATCATACGGGAAAGGGTCTCTCAAGCCCTTCATACGCGGTACCTGAAGGCCTCACAGTGTCTCAAGATCGTAGGGACAATGGTCTCTACGACGCCTATGGTCAAGTGGGCCTTGTGGAGACTACGCCCGTTCCAGTCAGGGTTTCTGAGACAATGGAAGTCGGGAAGCAAAAGCCAAGAAATACGGATAACATCAACGATGAGGAACAGCCTCTTCTGGTGGCTCCAACACAGGAATCTCCTGAAGTGTCACTCGATCGCTCCCATCTCTTGGGTAACGGTTACGACCGATGCCAGCGGGACCGGATGGGGAGCTCTTTGCGGGTCGGACCTTGCACAAGGCAAGTGGGACACAAGTCTTCCTGTTCCAGGATCGAATATTCTGGAACTCCGAGCAGCTTGGTGCGCTCTCCAGCATTTCTCCCAGGTACTGAAGGGGAAGTCGGTGTTGTTGCGAATGGACAACACCACAGCTGTCTCCTACGTGAAGAGACAAGGGGACACCAGGAGTTCTGCTCTTCTCCAGGAAGTGGAACCCATTCTATCATGGGCACAGAGGAACCTGGAGAATATTTCTGCAGTTTTTCTCCCGGGGGTTCAGAACACGCAAGCGGACTTCTTATCACGCACCCAGTTGGACAACAATGAGTGGTCCCTCCACATTCAGTCCTTCGAGTGGATCAAATCGCTGGGGGTCAATCCCGAGGTCGATCTTTTTGCCTCCCCCTGCAACTTCAAAATAGAGAAGTTTTACACACGGAATCGCTGCAGCCAGGCCTTAGGGACGGATGCACTAACAGACCAATGGAGGTTCAAGAGGGCCTATGCCTTCCCTCCACTTCCACTAATCCTCAGGTTCCTTCAGAGGCTCCAGACGGAAGCAGTAGAGGTAGTGATGATAGCTCCTTACTGGCCCAACAGGCCTTGGTTCCCTCTGCTAGTCCAGCTGAGTGTACGGAAGCCGATGTCTCTCCCTCTCAGGCCGGACCTTCTGTCTCAAGGGGCGGTACTGCACCCATGTCCAGCAGTACTGAAACTGATGGTCTGGTTCTTGAGAGGAAGAGGCTAGAGTCCATCGGATGTGCTTCTAGTGTAATTTCTACCTTATTAAGCTCCAGGAGATCGAGTACGAACAAGGTTTATGGTAGAATCTGGTCCAAATTTGTGAACTTTTGTTCATCTACAGAGAGGTCCTTCGAAAATCCAAGAGTCCAGGACATCCTCGGGTTCTTACAAACTGGCCTTGACCTTCCCTTGTCCATAGGCTCTCTCAGGGTGCAAGTTTCAGCCTTATCAGCCTTCTCTGGTACCTCCTGGGCAGTCCATCCTTTAGTTCGCCAATTCTTTCGGGGGGCCTCAAGACTCAAGCCCCAAAAGAAGTCTAGATTCCCCAAATGGGATCTTCCCCTGGTCCTTGACTATATTTCTGGACTAAGTACGACGGGGCCATCCCCGCTTTCCATTAAAGATTTTTCAGAAAAAGTTGCCTTCCTAGTGGCAGTCACTTCGGCCAAGAGGGTATCAGAAATCGGGTCCCTGGGCTTCGAAGAACCCTTCTTGACTTTCTTTCCGGACCGAGTGGTCCTCATTCCTATGTTGGGATCCAACCCTAAAGTAACCTCGGTGTTCCACCAGAACCAAGAGATAGTTCTACCTACCTTCAGATCACCAGGATCTGATGATGTTCATCCTTTGGATGTCGGGGAAGCTCTGAGAGAATACCTTCACATTACTTCTGCCTTTAGGTGTTCGGATCACCTCTTCATACTGCACTCAGGCAGCAACAGGGGGAACAAAGCTTCAACCAGGACTCTGGCAGCTTGGATCGTAAGAACCATACAACAGGCTTATAGGGCTAAGGGCTTGGCTCCTCCTGAGGCGGTGACGGCACATTCAACTAGAGGAATGGCTACTTCATGGGCAGCAGCCCGGCACGTGGCACCTGATACCATTTGCAAGGCGGCCTCCTGGGCCTCTATTAACACTTTCATGTCGCATTATTGCGTTGAACCTGCTTCTTTATCCTCTGTAAACTTTGGTTTGAAAATTCTATCGGCTGATAGATCAAATTAAATATTTCTGTTTAAAGCATACCCACCCGTGTGGATTGGCTAGTTATTTCCCACACGTAGGCTGCCATGGAGTCTGTCAGGAAAAAGGAAAATTTATTATCAAATACTTACCGTAATTTTCCTTTCCTGATGGACTCCATGGCAGACGGAGTTCCCACCCATGAGTCATATGAGTAGGCTAGTTACGGAACACAGTATGGAGTGGTGAGTGTTCTTTTATGGGAATGGGGTCCTATAGCATTGGAGAGGAGGCGGGGTTAACCCACACGTAGGCTGCCATGGAGTCCATCAGGAAAGGAAAATTACGGTAAGTATTTGATAATAAATTTTCCTTTATTTTTTACTTTTTACTATAAAAAATATCCAATTTTTTTTTTTTAAACATAATTTTTTCCTCAGTTTAGGCCGATACGTATTTTTCTAGATATTTTTGGTAAAAAAAAATCGCAATAAGCGTTTATTGATTGGTTTACGCAAAAGTTATAGCGTCTACAAAATAGGGGATAGATTTATAGCATTTTTTTATTATTTTTATCTTTTTTACTAGTAATGGCGGCGATTTTTTTTTTTATCGTGACTGCGATATTGCGGCGGACATATCGGACACTTTTGACACATTTTTGGGACCATTCACATTTATACAGCAATCCGTGCTATAAAAATGCATTGATTACTGTATAAATGTGACTGGCAGGGAAGGGGGTGATCAAGGGGGTTAATATGTTCCCTATGGGAGTGATTCTAACTGTGGGGGGGAGGGGACTGACTGGGGGAGGAGACCGATCGGCGTCCCTATGTGCAAGGGACACACCATCGGTCTCCTCTCCTCTGACAGGACGTGGATCGGTGTGTTTACACACACAGATCCACGTCCTGCTCTGTTACGGGGCAATCGCGTGTGCCCGGCGGACATCGCGGCCGCCGGGCCCGCGCACCGGGTCCCCAGCGAATGCACGCACGCCCCCTAGTGGCCGCAAAGGAAATGCCGTCATATGACAGCGGCACAGAACAACAGATGTTTCTTGCCGCCGTCATATGACTGTGGGCGGTCACAAAGAGGTTAATGGGATGATAATGAAGCTGCTTTGCTGGTGATACTGATGGAGTTATTGCAAACTAATTGTCAAAGGCTTTTTTTTCTAGTGATATCAAGAATAATATTATTATGCTTTTTTTTTTTTTTTTTTTTTTTGGGCAAGTTACCACAACGCCATTATCCCGTGGTTTTTAAGATCAAAGATACAATTATGTTACCTTACTATTACCTTCTTGACCTCGTGTGCGTCTAGGGGGTTTCCTGAGGTAGATGGCCCAGCGAACTGCAGAGACCCACACTGGATCCACTTTAGGGATTTTTATTTGCAAATCGTTGAACAGAACACAGCCTCTCAGTAGGGACTAGTTACATAGTTAGCTAGGCCGAAAAAAGACACAAGTCCATCCAGTTAGATGGTATGGGTAGGGAAGCTCAGGTACTCTTGTAACTGCTGACACTTGAAATGTCTCTCTCTATACAATCCAGGGAATAGCCATTCGCACTGGATATTACAGCTATCGGATAAATCCCCTTTTGGTGAATTTAGCAACCGACAGGAGATTCAGATAAAGCAAAGTCTCTGCCACAGACTTGGTTGAAACTGAAAGTGGAAGTAAACCCCCCTATCATTTTCAGCCAAGGAAGCTGCCATCTTTGCCTCTGTTTAATCTTCAACTGCCACAGTGCTGCACATGTGATCCGTTATGACACCAGCCATTGGATGGTTTGACTGTTTGGTTGAGAGCACAGCCAATGTGCAGTTAGCATTCACGGCATGCCTTTTTTTTTTAGACTGTTAAATCGATGGGTTTACTTCCGCTTGAAGGATGAAATTAGAGAACTCTCACACGGTACCAGTATCTTGCAGCTGGTCCGGCGATACCATATGAGTGTGGATTTACCTGGTGTCCTTTCCCTCTTCTGAAGAGTCCTCCCCTGGTTGCGTTTTCAGTTGCTGGGCCTCTCCAAAACCGAGACGGCACTGGACCACCTCGGAACCCTCCTTCCAGTTACTGTGCCTCGGGCTAGCCAGCCCCGAGACTCGGAAACGGATGGATCCGCACCCCAGGCCATGAGGGCCCCTGCAGGAGGACCAGGACCAGGGCCGTTTTTAAAGGCAGGGCAAAAGGGGCAGCTGCCCTGGGCCCTGTCATTGTTGTGGGGCCCAAAGCAGCTGCTTCATACCTGCCAACTATCCTGGTTTAAATTCCCTCTTCCCTTGAGGTTTTAGTCCTGTGCTGTGTCCCAATATCTCAGTGTGGAGTGCTGCTACTAATGCTGCCCAGCTCTGCCCTATTGTTGTGTACAGATGGCTCACCTGCAGACCCTGTTTTTACATGTAAATACCGGCATTCATATGTAAATAGCGGCAGCATTGATATGTAAATAGGGGCGGCCTGAGGTCATATCCACAGTAACCTCTAGCAACCAATCAACAAGCAGAATTCATGTGCTGTAACCTCTAGCAACTAATCAGTGAGCTGTAATGTGTGCTGTAACCTCTAGCAACCAGTCAGTGAGCGGTAATGATACACTGTAACCTCTGGCAACCAATCGCAATAGCTGCCTGATCTGATTCAGTAAACTGATTTTGAGTCTAGCTGCTATTTATTGTATGTCTCAGAGCAGGCGGAGAGCGAAACTGTATGGGGGGGGGGGCCAAGAAAAGTTTTGCCCAGGGTCCAATCAATATTAAAGACGGCCCTAACCAGGACCAAGCAGTCAGAAAGATCTTCTGGACCAGAACCCAGAATCACGTGACCTCAGTACCTTAAAGCGGTTCTGCACCCATTTCATTTAGTAAATCTCTTTGCCTTCCAAATCAGGCAAAGAGTACTAAATGAAATGTGTTGTTTTTTTTTTTTTTTTTTACTTACCTTGTAATTGATGACTTCCGGTCTTCTCTCTCTTCGGCCGCGGGCGGGGTCTCTGCGTCGATCGTCGTCACGCCGCACTGTCTCCTGGGATCTGGTGTCATTGATCCCAGGAGTCAGTGCGGGCATCTTCCGAAATCTCGCGAGATTTCGGCCACATCTTCCGAAAATCTCGCGAGATTTCGGCCACATCTTCCGAAATCTCGTGAGATGTCGGCAGATGTGCCGTTACTGCGCACGCGCGAGTAACGGCGGTGCGTGCTGGGCCATCTAAAGTGCCTGTGGGGTTTCACATGCCCACAGGCAAGATGGACCCCAGAAGACAAGAAGAAGATGAAGATGAAAACCGGCGGCGATCGAGATGGAAGATGGAACAGGTAAGTCCCCCAATTGAGCTATATGCCCTTGGCATATAGCCAAAAAAAAAAAAAAAAAAAAAAGAGTGCAGAACCGCTTTAAGTACCCTCTCCCAGAACACACAGCGAGACAACACCCCCACTGATTGGTTCCGAGAAAGATTGGCACCCAATGCGTCCAACCGGGCTGCGTTCCAATGCTTGCCAGAGGTTACACCGACACCTATGGCCAAGCAGAACACAATACAATCCAGCCAAACTGATACTGAGACCATATTTTACTACAATTAACCGCTTCCCGTCCAGCGCACGACGATGTACGTTGACAGAATGGCACGGACAGGCATAAGGACGTACAGGTACGTCCCCTTTAAGATGCCACCGTCGAGCGCCGGTCGCGGGTCATGCAGACTCGATTGCCACAGGGACACCCGCGATCGTCTCACGTGAAGGCTAGACTCACGGGAGATGCGGAAATAAACAGCATCTCCCCGTTCTGCCTAGCAACTAGTGACGCCGATCTCTGCTCCCTGTGATTGGAGCAGAGATCAGCATTCACTAGCTGACAGCCACGCCCCCCCCCCCCCACAGTTAGAAACACGCCTCTAGGAACATGTAAACCCTACACTGCCCCCTAGTGGTTAACCCTTCAATGCCAGTGTCATTTACAGAGAAATCAATGCATTTAAATAGCACTGATTGCTGTATAAATGACAACGGTCCCAAAAATGTGTCAAAAATGTCCGATGTGTCCGCCATAATGTCGCAGTCGCAATAAAAATCGCTGATCGCCGCCATTACTAGTAAAAAAAAAAAATTATTAATAAAAATGCTATAAAACTATCCCCTATCTTGTAAACGCTATAACTTTTGCGCAAACCAATCAATAATCGCTTATTGCGATTTTTTTTTTTGACCAAAAATATGAAGAAGAATACGTATCGGCCTAAACTGAGGAAAAAAAACTTTTTTTATATATTTTTGGGGGATATTTATTATAGCAAAAAGTAAAAAAGAATGCGTTTTTTTTTTCAAAATTGTCGCTCTTTTTTTGTTTATAGCGCAAAAAATAAAAACCGCAGGGGCGATCAAATACCACCGAAAGAAAGCTCTATTTGTGGGGAAAAAAGGACGTCAATTTTGTTTGGGAGCCACGTCGCACGACCGCGCAATTGTCAGTTAAATGTCCCTTACCGACATCCTTTTGGTCTAAAAATCCCGAGATTATAGCTGCCCCACCTCTCCAGTACCTTCTCAGCCAATAGAAACATGTCTGTGTATACTGTGTGATTGTATACTGTGTGTGTGTATATACTGTGTGGCCCCATAATCTCTGATTGCCAGGGGGCCCCATGTGCAATTCGTTTCGTTTTTTTTCGTTTTTCGTTTTCTTTTCGTTATTTTCGTTCATTCGTTATCGTACAAATGAACGAACGATTCGCTAAAAATTTTAACGAAACGTTCGAATCGCACGAATCCGAAAACAACGAAAATCCAAAAAAAAAAAAAAAAATGAGAAACAACAAATGTACGAAAGAAGAAAATCCGAAAAACGAAAACAGGAACAACGAAAAATCAAAATGAACGAAAAAAATTCGTACATTCGTAACTTTTTTTTTTTTTTTTGTTGAATTGGTAATTTTCCTTGTCTCTTACAATGGCGCTGCTTAACGTGCCTCGAATGGATTGAACGAAAAAATTCGTACATTCGTAACTTTTTTTTTTATTCGTAATTTTGCGTGCCTCTTACAATGGCGCTGCTTAACGTGCTTCGAATGGATTGAACGAAAAAATTCGTACATTCGTAACTTTTTTTTTTATTCGTAATTTTGCGTGCCTCTTACAATGGCGCTGCTTAACGTGCCTCGAATGGATTGAACGAAAAAATTCGTACATTCGTAACTTATTTTTTCGATTCGTAATTTTCCGTGTCCCTTACAATGGCGCTGCTTAACGTGCCTCGAATGGATTGAATGAAAAAATTCGTACATTCGTAACTTTTTTTTTCGATTCGTAATTTTCCGTGTCTCTTACAATGGCGCTGCTTAACGTGCTTCGAATGGATTGAACGAAAAAATTCGTACATTCGTAACTTTTTTTTTCGATTCGTAATTTTCCGTGTCTCTTACAATGGCGCTGCTTAACGTGCTTCGAATGGATTGAACGAAAAAATTCGTACATTTGTAACTTTTTTTTTTAGAATCGTAATTTTCCGTGTCTCTTACAATGTAATAATAGCATACACATTACATAAAATTATGAATTATGCTCCGATTACGAATCTACGAAAACAATGTTACGAAAGTACGAATAAATCAATCGAAAGTACGAATGCTACGAATGTTACGAATGTACGAATAAATACGAATGCGTCTGAATTTCGAATAAACGAAAATTAAACAGAAAAACGAATCAACGAAAAAAATAACTCTTACGAAAATACGAATCGTTACGAATACGAACACCGACGACTTACGAATTTACGAATCGTTACGAATCAACGGAAACGAAAAAAAAAACGAAAAAAACGAAAAAAAACGAAAATTTTTTTTTGTTGTGCGCATGTTTAACCATAATCTCTGATTGCCTGGGGGCACCATAATCTCCTATTGCCCGGGGGGCCCCATAATCTCCTATTGCCCGGGGGGCCCCATAATCTCCTATTGCCCGGGGGCCCCATAATCTCCTATTGCCCGGGGGCCCCATGAGTAGTCAGTCCGCCCCTGGTGGCGACATTCACAATCAGTGGCACCACAAGGCACTGTATACAGAGCGGGTACGTTGCCATGCGTTGTGGCGACATTCCTTAACGTGTTGTGTTTTACTGAGCATCGCCACAACGCACAAATGTGACCGGGCCCCAAGGATTCACCAGCTCTTGGGCTCCTGGGCAGCTGGGCAGGGCCCCCGGGAACAATAAATAATTGATGGGTACGGGTGGACTGGCGAATCGTCCCTCTGCACCTGAGAAGCCGTCTCTCCGCAGCTCACAGATAACTGGTGCTGAAATGTCAGAATCTTCTCGCAGGCCTTCCCAGCGCAGTGTGCGGTGCGGCTCCAGACAGAGGTACAGGTGTAAGCGCTTATCAGATCTGCAGGGCCCAGGGGGGGCGGGGCCACCATCAAATAATCCCTTTGATTCTCCAGCAGAGTGGGGGGGGAGGGGGGGCGGTGTGCCGCAAAGACGGGACAGGGGAGATCTCTGCAGGTGCCTACCACTCAGCAGACATTATTAAAGGGATCTCGTCATCCTCATCACTCCAAGCTGGAGAGGTTCATCCGAGACCCGGACTGCTCGTAGGAGATGGTTAAAAAGAGACCGAAGGCTGCGGTAAAAAAAAAAAAACGCTTTTTAGTCCAGGTGGTTCTTTACTGAAGAATTTGCAAAAATGTCTTTATGGTTTTTTTTTTTTTTTGGTACAAAGAGATCAAACATGAAAAGAAAGGTTATCCTAAAAATACATTGACGTCCAGGGAACCCAGCGTTGTCCGGCTGCCACCCGCTATTCCGCCGCCGCATGCCGGGTCTCGTGTTGCCATCTTCACTTCCGGGTTATTGCAACTGGGCCCCTAAAGGATATGATGGTGCCTGTGTGTCACCGGGGCCGGTGTTAGAGTAGAAAACTCCCCATGGTCAGTGGGAATAAACCATGCCCCATCATTGGTATCAGTAGGAGGAATAGTGCCTCATCATTGGTATCAGTGGGAGGGATAGTGCCCCATCATTGGTATCTGTGGGAGGAATAGTGCCCCATCATTGGTGTCAGTGGGAGGAATAGTGCCCCATCATTGGTGTCAGTGGGAGGAATAGTGCCCCATCATTGGTGTCAGTGGGAGGAATAGTGCCCCATCATTGGTATCAGTGTGAGGAATAGTGCCCCATCATTGGTGTCAGTGGTGAGGAATAGTGCCCCATCGTTGGTATCAGTGGGAGGAATATTGCCCCATCATTGGTATCAGTGTGAGGAATAGTGCCCCATCATTGGTGTCAGTGGGAAGAATGTGCCCCATCATTGGTGTCAGTGGGGAGGAATAGTGCCCATCATTGGTGTCAGTGTGAGGAATAGTGCCCCATCGTTGGTATCCGTGTGAGGAATAGTGCCCCATCGTTGGTATCCGTGGAAGGAATATTGCCCCATCGTTGGTATCAGTGTGAGGAATAGTGCCCCATCATTGGTATCCGTGGAGGAATAGTGCCCCATCGTTGGTATCAGTGGGAGGAATAGTGCCCCATCATTGGTATCAGTGTGAGGAATAGTGCCCCATCATTGGTATCAGTGGGAGGAATAGTGCTCCATCATAGGTATCAGTGTGAGGAAAAGTGCCCCATCATTGGTATCAGTGTGAGGAATAGTGCCCCATCATTGGTATCAGTGGGAGGAATAGTGCTCCATCATTGGTATCAGTGTGAGGAATAGTGCCCCATCATTGGTGTCAGTGGAAGGAATAGTGCCCCATCATTGGTATCAGTGGAAGGAATAGTGCCCCATCATTGGTGTCAGTGGAAGGAATAGTGCCCCATCATTGGTATCAGTGGGAGGAATAGTGCCCCATCATTGGTATCAGTGGGAGGAATAGTGCCCCATCATTGGTATCAGTGGGAGGAATAGTGCCCCATCATTGGTATCAGTGGGAGGAATAGTGTCCCATTTTTGGTCCAATGTCAAGCACTTTTCTGCAGCAGAGATGACATTTTCCGAACCGACTTTGGGGCCCCGGCCCGTATCTCGGGGCCACTTAGTGCTAGGAACCCCATCTTTGGATATGTTGTAGTGCTAGGTCCTCTGAGTTGGCATCACCAAGTATCCCCGAGATACGGGCCCCCAAAGTCGGGTCGGAAAAATTTAATTTTCTGCTGCAGAAAAGTGATTGACTCAAGTATAAGCCGAGGGGGGGCACTTTCAGCACTTTTTTTTTTCAAAATTGTCGCTCTTTTTTTGTTTATAATGCGAAAAAAAAATAAAAATTAAATGCAGAGGTGATCAAATACCACCAAAAGAAAGCTCTGTTTGTGGGAAAAAAGGACATATGCTTTATTGGGGTACCGTGTCGCACGACCGCGCAATTGTCAGTTAAAATAACGCAGTGCCGTATCGCCAAAATGGCCTGGTCATGAAGGGGGGTTCCATTTTTCTGAGCTGAGGTGGTAATACATAAACTGAGCTCTTCTGAATATTTTCTTCTGCTGCCACTAGAGGGAGCCAGATGGCCCGACTCCCTGCGTCACTCCAGCTGATAAGTTGGGACAAGCGGGAGTGACTTCAGGAAGATTGACTTTGCCAAAAATGTACTCAATTGCACTCACTGAGCTGACAAAATTTGCTTACAAAAAAAATAAAAAATGACCTTTTTGTGTTTTTGTTTTAGGTGTGCCAAGAGTAGTTTTGTTTGTTTATTTTTTTTTTACTTTCTATTTGTGTTTTTGACCATTATTTTTTTTTTAAATATATTTATATTATTTCTTTTTGGCACAGGAACTGGCCCGGAATGGATGAAAGAAGCTTCTGTAACCCTAAGGGACCATATAAAGCCCATTGCACTCTATAAAGAAAACTACCTTTATAGTGTATGTTACCCCAGAAATTAATATCACATATACAGTTGTGCCCATAAGTTTACATACCCTGTCAGAATTTGATTTCTTGGCCATTTTTCAGAGAATATGAATGATAACACAAAAAAATTTTTTTTCACTCATGGTTAGTGTTTGGCTGAAGCCATTTATTATCA
Source organism: Lithobates sylvaticus (assembly GCA_028564925.1). NCBI lineage: Eukaryota > Metazoa > Chordata > Amphibia > Anura > Ranidae > Lithobates > Lithobates sylvaticus. The sequence continues at coordinate 29,018,957 of CM053031.1, forward strand.
ATCAAATGTTTTTACTCTTTTTAAATCATAATGGCAACAGAAACTACCCAAATGCCCCTGATCAAAAGTTTACACACCCTGGTGATTTTGGCCTGATAACATGCACACAAGTTGACACAAAGGGGTTTGAATGGCTATTAAGGGTAACCGTCCTCACCTGTGTGTATAAAAGGTCAATGAGTTTCTGGACTCCTGACAGACCCTTGCACCTTTCATCCAGTGCTGCACTGACGTTTCTGGATTCTGAGTCATGGGGAAAGCCAAAGAATTGTCAAAGGATCTGTGGGAAAAGGTAGTTGAACTGTATAAAACAGGAGAGGGATATAAAAAGATATCCAAGGAATTGAGAATGCCAATCAGCAGTGTTCAAACTCTAATCAAGAAGTGGAAATTTAGGGGTTCTGTTGAAACCAAACCACAGTCAGGTAGACCAACTAAAATTTCACAACTGCCAGGAAAATTGTTCGGGATGCAAAGAAAAACCCACAAATAACTACAGGTGAAATACAGGACTCTCTGAAAACATGTGGTGCGGCTGTTTCAAGATGCACAATAAGGAGGCACCAGGGGCGGACTGACCATTCGGCCACTCGGGCACTGCCCGAGGGCCCCGGGCCACTAGGGGGCCCCATCAGGGTTGCCAACCTCAGTAAAACCAGAGACAGTATGTAAAAATCTGTGTTTTTTTTACATCTGTCTCTGAAATGTCCCTTACCGACATCCTTTTGGTCTAAAAATCCAGAGATTATAGCTGCCCCACCTCTCCAGTACCTTCTCAGCCAATAGAAACATGTCTGTGTATACTGTGTGTACATGTATGTGTATACTGTGTGATTGTATACTGTGTGTGTATATACTGTGTGGCCCCATAATCTCTGATTGCCTGGGGGCCCCATAATCTCCTATTGCCCGGGGGCCCCATGAGTTGTCAGTCCACCACTGGGAGGCACTTGAAGAAAGATGGGCTGCATGGTCGAGTCGCCAGAAGAAAGTCATTACTACACAAATGCCACAAAGTATCCCGCTTATAATACGCCAAACAGCACAGAGACAAACCTCAAACCTTCTGCCACAAAGTAATTCGGAGTGATGAGACCAATATTGAGCTTTTTGGCAACAACCATAAACACTACATTTGGAGAGGAGCCAACAAGGCCTATGATAAAAGGACCACCATCCCTACTGTGAAACACGGAGGTGGATCGCTGATGTTTTGGGGATGTGTGAGCTACAAAGGCACAGGAAATTTGGTCAAAATGGATGGCAAGATGAATGCAGAATGTTATCAAAAAATACTGGAGGAACATTTGCATTCATCGGCCAGGAAGCTGCGCATGGGATGTACTTGGACATTCCAACATGACAATGATCCAAAACACAAGGCCAAGTCCACCTGTCATTGGCTACAGCAGAATAAAGTGAAGGTTCTGGATTGGCCATCTCAGTCTCCTGACCTCAATATCATTGAGCCACTCTGGGAAGATCTCAAACGTGCCGTTCATGGAAGACAGCCCAAGAATTTACAGGAACTGGAGGCTTTGTGCCGAGAGGAATGGGCAGCTTTACCATCTGAGAAGATAAAGAGCCTCATCCACAAATACTACAAAAGACTTCCAGCTCTGTGTCATGGGGCCTGTCCTGTGAGGGCCCCCTTCAGCTAGTAGAGTCAGCGGGTAGGTGTCAGTTAAAGGGGATGCTAGTGAGTTGTCCTGAAGATAACCAGTTTCATCAAGTCTGCTGCGTGAGCAAAGCAAAGGATTTATTCTTCCCATATTGTTGTATGGTATGCACACCTCCCAACTTTTTGAGATGGGAATGAGGGACACCTATCAGCAAAAGTATGCAGGCGTAGGACACACCCAATGCCACGCCCCCTTAAAGGAGAATTGTACAAAAAAACAAGATTGGTTAAACCCACAAGTGCTTTTTTACCACTAATATTCCTTTATATTGGCTTTTGGAATTTACAAATGCAGCAATTTAGAAATCAGACGAAAGGTTTAGCGATAGAAAACATTTTTTGATAGATAAATAGTGCATTTTATATACAACTATATAGATCAGACCAAAATGAGGGACAAATGAGGAGGAGGAAAGAGGGACATTGCTCCAAATCAGGGACAGTCCCCCCCCCCCCCGAAATCAGGGACAGTCCCCCGAATTTTTTTTAACCACTTGCCGACCACTGCACGCTGATATACGTTGGCACAATGGCAGCGGTGGGCAAATGGGCATACAGGTACGTCCCCTTTAAATCGTGGCATTGTGGGCGCCCGCCCGCCGCAGTCTCCGTGACTGTGCCCATGGGATCCTTGGACTTGATGTCCGCCGGTGTCCCGCGATCGGGTCACAGAGAGACAGAACGGGGGGATGCCTTTGTAAACAAGGCATCTCCCTGTTCTGCCTAGTGACAGGACACCGATCGTCTTCTCACTCTCATCGGGAGCAGGGATCAGTGTCGTGTCACTGCTAGCCCATCCCCCAGACCGTTAGAATCCCTAGGTCACACTTAACCCCTTGATCGCCCCCTAGTGTTTAACCCCTTCCCTGCCAGTGTAATTTACACAGTAATCAATGCATTTTTATAGCACTGATCGCTGTAGAAATGACAATGGTCCCAAAATAGTGTCAAAAGTGTCCGATGTGTCCGCCATAATGTCGCAGTCACGATAAAAATCGCAGATCGCCGCCATTACTAATAAAAAAAATTAATAAAAATGCTATATAAATCTATCCCCTATTTTGTAGACGCTATAACTTTTGCGCAAACCAATTAATATACGCTTATTGGGATTTTCTTTTACCAAAAATATGTAGAAGAATACGTATCGGCCTAAAATGGGGAAGAAAAATTTTATTTTTTATATATTTTTGGGGGATATTTATTATAGCAAAAAGTAAAAATTATTGCTTTTTTTTTTCAAAATTTTCGCTCTTTTTTTGTTTAAAGCGGAGTTCCACTCAAAAATGGAACTTCCGCTTTAACCACTCCTCACCCCCTTACATGCCACATTTGGCATGTCATTTTTTTTGGGGGGGGGGGGAGTGGGGGCTTCATTAGGAGGGGGACTTCCTGTCCCACTTCCTCCTTCTGCCCAGGAACCGCCTAGGCGACTCCTCCTTCTAGGTGATCTCCTGGGACATGTGACAGGTCCCAGGAGATCGCCTATCCACTCCGGGAGAGCAGCGCGACTCGCGCATGCGCCGTGCGTGCCCAGCCGTGAAGACGAAAGCTGTCACGGCCGGGTGCCCTTAGTGGAAATGGCGGCGCCGGCGAAGAGGAGGGGGAGAGGAGCGACACCCCGTACGGCCGCATCGCTGGACCGTGGAACAGGTAAGTGTCTGTTTATTAAAAGTCAGCAACTACACTTTTTGTAGCTGCTGACTTTTAAAATGCCTGGAACTCCCCTTTAAGGCGCAAAAAATAAAAATCGCAGAGGTGATCAAAAAATAAAAACCGCAGAGGTGATCAAATACCACCAAAAGAAAGCTCTATTTGTGGGGAAAAACGGACGCCAATTTTGTTTGGGTGCCACGTCGCACGACCGCGCAATTGTAAGTTAAATTGACGCAGTGCCGAATCGCAAAAAGTGCTCTGGTCAGGAAGGGGGGTAACATTTTCCAGGGCTGAAGCGGTCAAACGTGCGCAAAAAATTTAAAATAAAAAAACGTCTCTTGCAGTGAAAGGGTTAATGGGGACCTGACGCTGAACCATAAAGCCTTATGCCGCGTACACACGATCGGAATTCTCGTCGGAAAAAACTCTGACGGTTTTTCCGACGGAATTCCGACAGAATTTCGCTCAAACTGTCTTGCCTACACATGATCACACCAAATTCCGACGGTCAATAACACAGCGGCATAAAACACGTTCGACAGCACTATAAAAGGGAAGTTTAATGCTTCCGAGCATGCGTTGAATTGTTTCCGAGCATGCGTCGGAATTTTGCGTGTCGGAATTGCATACACACGATCGGAAAATCCGATAGGTTTTCCGTCGGAAAAATTGAGAACAGGTTCTCAATCCAAAGTCCGTCGGAAATTCCGACAGAAAAAGACCGATGGGCATACACACGGTCGGAAAATCCGATGAAAAGCCCATCGGACTGTTTCCATCGGAAATTCCGACCGTGTGTACGCCGCATTACTGTCCCAACAACCACCAATTCACTGTCAGCTTTGTATGTAGGACCGGTGCTCTTTCATTTTATTACTAGCTGAGGGTAAGAAGAAATGTCTCGGTAATTATTTCCCTCTGGGTGTTATTCCAAATGAAAAGCTTTTGTAAGAACACCGATTTGTCTTTTTTTTTTTTTACAATCCAAACACAGTAAAGGGAGATGGCTGAATGTCAGTGATGAGGACAAAAAAATCAAGCGCTCCAAACTAAACATGAGAGAGAAAACAGAAGCGCTTGCCAATTCCTAATAACACACGCGGTGCTGCTTAAATTATCTGTTTCTAGCCACCCGTCCTGCTGAGGGGATGAAACGGGGACTTGTGTACAATGCCCACCCGTTATGTGTGTGTTGGGGTTAAAATCCAACTCCAGCAAAAAAAAAAACTTTTTTTTTTGGATAGAGCTGGGAGGGTTAAGGCCAGATTTTTATTACTACCTCTGTCCCCCTTGGGGAGAATTCCCTTTACTTCCTGTGTGGTCAGGAAGACAGGTGACAGGAATTTCTTAGTTTTGCTTTCCAATTTCACACCAGGCCTTCCTGGATGGTTCTCCTGGGATGCTGCCCTCCAGGAGACTTCTAGTCACCTGGTCTGACCTCAGCGGATGTGCAGTGTGCTAGCTGCGGCACTGCCTTGCCCTCTTCTGCAGCTAAGTGAGTCCGGGACAAGATCGGTGGGCAGGAGGGGCAGCTGCCACCGTCACTGCGGTATCAAGTGAGGTAGATGGGGGGGGGGGTTGAGCTGGAAGTAGGAATTTGGGGGGCAGCAGGAAGTAAGAATTGTTCTAGGAGGGGAAATTTTGAGGTGTGCTCGGAGTGGTGATTCTGGGGGAATTGTGTTTTGGGAGCGATGGGAAAAGAGGATTTGTGCTAGGAGGGTCAATTTGGGGGGTTTGTGCTAGAAGAGGTGATATGGTAGAGGAGGAAGGAGATTTGTGCTAGGAGGAGATTTTTTTTGTGTGGAGGGGTAGTGCTAATAGGGATGATGGGGGGGGGGGGGGGGGGTGTTTGTGCTAGGAGGGGGGATATTTTTGCTAGGAGGGGATTTGGAGTGGGGGGGGAGAGGATGTGCACTCAGAGGGGAAATTTGAGGGGTGAAGGATTTGTGATAGGGGAATTTTTTTTTTGGGGGGGGGTGGGAGGAGGAGGGGTTCGTGCTAGTAGGGAGGATTGGGGGGTGTTTGTGCTAGAAGGGGGGATAGTTGTGCTAGAAGGGGGATTTGGAGTAGGGCGGGAGAAAATGTGCACTCGGAGGGGGAATTTGGGGGGTGGAGAATTTGCTGGAGGGATTTGGGGGATGGAGGGGGCAGAGATTTGTGCTGGGAGGGGGGAGTTCAGCAGGGGGCACATTTGTACTGGGAGGAGGGGGGATTTATACTTAGGCAGAGCAGATTGGTGCCCATTATGCTTAATCAAGCAGATTGGTGCCCAATTTTTTTTTGGGGGGGGGTTTGCTGACACATAATGCTCATTGTTTTGGGGCCCAGTTTGGTATGTTCGCCCTGTGCTCTAAGTGATCTTGACCCGGTGTCATGCGCAGTAAGGATGACAAGCAGATTCCGAAAATATCCAAAGATGAACGGTGCCTGCACCGTGAGTCTAGATTCAAGCCCCACCATCCAAGTGGACATAGAGTTAGAATAAAAAAGAGCCGAGCGAAGCGAGGCCGTGCCCGAAGCGTGGCGAGCGAAGCGAGCCCGCGAGGCACCCTCTAACTTTGTGCAGCCCTATGTCCACTTGGATGGTGGGGCTTGCATCTGGACTCACGGCGCAGGCGCCGTTCATCTTCGTACTGCGCAAGCAGTGCGCCTGCACAGTACGGCCCGGACACTATTCGATAGGTGGACATATTTTGACAGAACACCGGCACTGCTGGCCAGCGACACTCTCAAGGGAGAGGCAAGATGCTTCTACTTTAAAGAAAAATTTTCATGCATGATAAAGGATTCCCCAGAGCACCAGGTTTCAGCTAACGAATCTGCACAGCTGAAGCTGCCTGCTTTGAGGCTGATTTTGTGTGATTGAGGCCTCCAACTCCAACCATTTCATAAAGGAGAAGGCAATAGATAGAAGACAACATTATATTTACATACAATAGGAGAATTTATCAAAACTGGACCAGCCAGAATCTGAAGCAGCTGTGCATAGAAACCAATTAGCATCTACCTTTCACTATGAAAGCTAAAATGAACAAGCTGAAGCTAGAAGTTAATTGATTACAAGGCAGAGCTGCTCCAGATTCTGGCTGTTCCCGTTTTGATAAATCTCCTCCAATGGTTCTTGATGGTAAAATGGGAGGACCTTGCAAGGGGGGAACAACAGGAGCACCTTGTAATGATGGGATATTGGGAGCTTGTAATGGCAGAACACAGGAAGCCCCTTGTAACTGCGGGACAATGAGAGCCCCTTGTGTTGACGAAACAACAGGAGCGCCTCATAATAACGGGAGCCATTGATAATGATGGTACAGTATGAGTCCCTCATAATGATGAGATGATGGGAACCCCTCATATTGATGGGATAATGGGATCTCCTCGTAATATCCGGGCAACGAGAGTCCCTTGTATTGATAAAATAACAGGAGCTCCTCGTTGTGATAAGCCAACAGGATCCCCCCTATGATAATGGAAGAACTTCATAATGACAGTACAATTAGAGCACCACGTGATGATGGGAGCCCCTTGTTCCGATGAGACAATGGGTGCCCCTCACTTTGATGGGAAAATGGGATCTCCTCGTAATCACAATTCGTAATGATGGTACAGTATGAGTCCCTCATAATGATGGGAAACCTTCATATTGATGGAACAGTGGAATCCACTCATAATGTCAGGGCAAGGAGAGTCTCTTGTATTGATGGAATAAATACATGATAAGCCAACAGGATCCCCCCCATAATAATGGAAGAACTTCATAATGACAGTACAATTTTAACCCTGCGTGATGACGGGAGCCCCACTTACTGATGAGACATTGGGAGCCCTCTCATATTGATGGGACAATAGGATCTCCTCGTCATTACAAGAGACAGCAGGAGCTCCACATAGTGATGAGCCAACAGGAACCCCTGATAATAATGGGAGCCATTCATAATGATAGTATAGTACGAGTCCCTCATAATGACGGGATAATGGGAACCCCTCATATTGACAGAACAATGGGATCCCCTCGTAATGCCAAGACAAGGAGAGCCCCTTGTATTGATGGAATAATGGGAGCTCCTCGTCGTGATAAGCCAACAGGATCCCCCAATAACAATAAGAACTTCATAAGGACAGGATGATGGCGAGTCCCTCTTACTGATGAGACATTGGGACAGTGTTGCCAACTTACCAGATTGAAATTTACTGACACAACACCCACAATTTACTGGCACAGCCAAGTTTTTACTGGCATTTCCAAAAGTTCCAAAATTACAGTTTTAGGTGCAAATTTCAGTATTTGGCCTACAAATAAGTATAATATGCAATTAGCAATGTGATTTAAGGTAAGCTATTCACTCAAAAAGCATATTTATATTTTATTTTCAATATAGTAAGTAAATGGCTCAGGGACAGGAAATTAGAATGGGCGGCACACACATGAAATTGACTCTCATAGTGACACTGATAGCAGTGTGTAGCAGCACGGATCACCGACACAACGCGTCCCCCCCTCCTGAGTCACAATGACAGTCTCTCTCCATGCCAGGTGCTCCCTTCAGTCCCCTCCAGTTCAAACAGCACTGACAGTCCCGCTCCCGGCTTGCCTTGCTCCTGTCCCACAGACCGGCACACAAGGCTCTGGCGGCTCAGCTCCCTTGCACCATGACATCACACAAAACGCTCAGGCGCCTCCTCGGCCAGACCAGCCCCCCACTGGTACCACCCGAACACACTGTAGCAGACACTTTGATGGTCTCGGTCAGCTCTGGACCCGAGCTGCGCATGCCCAGTTCTGAGCCAAGTGTCACAGCCATATTTTTTACTGGCAAACTTTTCCTCTTACTGGCATTTACTGGCAGGAGAAAAGTGCCTGTTTTTTACTGGCTGCCAGTAAAAATACTGACGGTTGGCAACACTGCATTGGGAGCCCCTCATATTGATAGGACAATGGACTCTCCTCATAATCACAAGAGACAACAGGAGCTCCTCATAACGATGAGCCAACAGGAACCCCTTCGTAATGAAGAGATGATGGAAGCCCCTGGTATTGAAGGAAAAATGGAAGTCTCCCGTACTGATGGGACATTGGAAGCTCATTGTATTAACGGGACAATGAGATTCCCTTGTAATGACAGGAGAACGGGAGCCCCTTGTATTGATGGAATAACAATTAAGAGGTTCCTTGAAGTGATAAGCCAACAGGAGCCCCCCATAATAATGGAAGAACTTTATAATGACAGTACAAAATGAGCCCCGCGTAATGACAGGATGATGGAAGCCCCTCATATTGATGGAACAATATCGTACTGATGAGACATCGGCAGCCACTTGTAACGATAGGCCCCCCTTGATGATGAAATGATGGAAGCCCCCATAATGTTGGGACAATGGGAGCCCCTTTGTATTTGTAGCACCAATAACCCTGTGCAGGGTGGCTATGGATTTCTGGGCTTACCGATTACCTCCTCCTTGTAGCTCGTCGTTCGTTGTCTAGGGGTTCCCAGGGTTAGTACCCAGTAATTGCTGAGACCGACACTCAAAGTCCTTTTTAGGATTTTTATTTGCAAAAAAACGTTGAAACATAGCACAGTCTCTCAGTTGGGAATAGAGGGTATGGGTGATAAAGCTCAGGCACTTCAGAACTGCTGACACTCAGATAAATGTCTCTCTAGATGATCCAGGGAGTAGCCACTCGCAACTGGATACTTCAATGTTGGATAAACCCTTGTTTTGTAGATCTAGCAGCCAAGTGATTTGGAATTTAGCAAATTCTCTGCCACAGACTTGGTTGTGAAACTTTAAGTGAACGTATAAAAGTCTCTGCCACAGACTTGGTTGTAACTGAAGGATGGGTTAGGAACTTTTCCTATGGTACCTGTATCTTTCAGCCGATCCGGCGATACCGTAGGAAATGCAGATTCAACTAGTGTCCATACATCTCAGCTCCCAGGCTCTTACCAAGCAGCCAGCTTCGTGCGTGGCCCTCCTCCGAAGAGTCCTCCCGTGGTCGCTTGTTGAGTTGCTGTGCCTCTCCAATCCTGAGAGGACTCCGGGACACTTTAGAATCCTCCTTCAGTTACTGGGCCTCGAACTAGCCAGTTCCGAGGCTCAGGAACGGAATGAATCCCCACCCCAGACCATGAGGGCCTCTGGGGCTGGTCAGGATGACCAGGCTTACGGGGTCAGTAGACGCTCCCGGACCGAGACCCCTCACGGGGCTGGTCCGGACTGGAACCAGAACCGAAGAAGAATCAAAGACCCTTAACACGTGACTTCAGCACCTTAAGTACCCCTTCCCGGAATACACAGCGGGGGCCAGACGCGCCCACTGATTGGCTCCGGGAAGAGATTGGTACCCAATGCGTCCAACCACACTGCGTTCTCAGCCGGTCACAGGTGGTCACCTCACCTATGACCAGGCAGAACTCTACTACAGCCCAGCCAAACTGATGCCAAAGTAAATGACCTAGAACAATTAACCCCCAAAACTCAGTTACAGTTCTGAGAAAAATTTAATTTACAGAATAGCGCACACTTTGGAAAAGTGTCGGCGCTACATATTGATGAGACATCGTGAGCCACTTGTAATGATAGGCCGCTCTTGATGATGAAATGATGGAAGCCCCCATAATGTTGGGACAATGGGAGCCCCTTGTATTGATGAGACATCGGGAGCCACTTGTAATGATAGGCCGCTCTTGATGATGAAATGATGGAAGCCCCCATAATGTTGGGACAATGGGAGCCCCTTGTATTGATGAGACATCGGGAGCCACTTGTAATGATTGGCCGCTCTTGATGATGAAATGATGGAAGCCCCCATAATGTTGGGACAATGGGAGCCCCTTGTATTGATGAGACATCGGGAGCCACTTGTAATGATAGGCCGCTCTTGATGATGAAATGATGGAAGCCCCCATAATGTTGGGACAATGGGAGCCCCTTGTATTGATGAGACATCGGGAGCCACTTGTAATGATAGGCCGCTCTTGATGATGAAATGATGGAAGCCCCCATAATGGTGGGACAATGGGAGCCCCTTGTATTGATGAGACATCGGGAGCCACTTGTAATGATCGGCCGCTCTTGATGATGAAATGATGGAAGCCCCCATAATGTTGGGACAATGGGAGCCCCTTGTATTGATGAGACATCGGGAGCCACTTGTATTGATAGGCCGCTCTTGATGATGAAATGATGGAAGCCCCCATAATGTTGGGACAATGGGAGCCCCTTGTATTGATGAGACATCGGGAGCCACTTGTAATGATAGGCCGCTCTTGATGATGAAATGATGGAAGCCCCCATAATGTTGGGACAATGGGAGCCCCTTGTATTGATGAGACATCGGGAGCCACTTGTAATGATAGGCCGCTCTTGATGATGAAATGATGGAAGCCCCCATAATGTTGGGACAATGGGAGCCCCTTGTATTGATGAGACATCGGGAGCCACTTGTAATGATAGGCCGCTCTTGATGATGAAATGATGGAAGCCCCCATAATGTTGGGACAATGGGAGCCCCTTGTATTGATGAGACATCGGGAGCCACTTGTAATGATAGGCCGCTCTTAATGATGAAATAATGGAAGGGACAATGGGAGCCCCTCGAAATGACCCTCGCAAGTGATCAGACCCAGAAATCCAGTATAACTCTTTAGCACCTACAAAAAATGAAAAAACAAATGTTATATCTGAGTGGAGAGATCCTTCAAACATATGTGGTACATCTGTGACTGACAGGCCAGCCAAGATAATCTCTCCCGGTGATTGATGACGGCGCGGACAGCCGTCTGTGGATGACCCTCACGGAAAAGCCAGTGTCCACTGTTTTTTTCTGTGCTCCTCTAACTTGCCTGTCCCCTCCTTCCTTTGTTACTTTGTTGTTATAAATTATAAAGCCATTATTTCTCTGCCTTGCTGCATTCCTGAGCCCAGTGGAAGAATTTTAATGTATTTTTGTTTTAGGACAGCTGGGTGTGCAGGAAGGTCGCCCAGCCAAGTCCCTGCTGAAGAGCTGCTGAAACTTAGCGATAAGAAAACTCTTGTCGTCCTAATTTACAGAGCCCACTTCAGGGGGTCCACCACCGCTGTGGCTCATGAAATTGTTACTAATCGCTTCACTCCCCCAGTGAAGGCACTTCTGCATCTGATTACCATACCTGGGAATTGTGGGCCCGGGTGACCCGTCGACCCCTGGAAATGTTAACCCTTCATAGCACAACAACGCGTTCTTGTTTCCCGTCTCAGGAAATTGGAAGACATGCATGCCGATATTATTATTATACAGGATTTATATAGGGTCAACAGCATGTGTAGCGCTTAAAGAGAAAGTAAACCCTGATGGGTATACTCCCTCTTTGTTTCCCTGCAAAGGTAAAGCATAATGGACTACTATGCATCGCATCGCATAGTAGTCCATTATGTGTCACTTACCTGACACAGAAGCCAGCGAAGTCACTGCTGTCCCCTTGTGTACGGAGCCTCCATCCTCTTGGTGGGTCTTGCGGCTCCGGCGCTGTCATTTGACGGCGCCGCGATGACGTCACTCCCACGCATGCACACGGGAGCCACCACTCGTGGCATATCGCCGTTAACAGCAGCGCACTCAGTGCGCCTGCGCGCCGCTGTCTACGGCGCATGCGCCGTAGATAGCGGTGCCTGTCTTTTGCCAAATATCTTCTAAACCGTGTAGGTTTAGGAGATATTTCTTGGACCTACAGGTAAGCCTTAATCTAGGCTTACCTGTAGGTCAAAGTGGTTTGTAAGGGTTTACAGTCACTTTAACAACGTTAGGGCAAACAGTACAGTTACAATACAATTCAATACAGGAGGAATCAGAGGGCCCTGCGATATGCAGATTTGTTTATGCTACAACAGGTTTCTGCTTATCAGCATGCATATCTCTCAATTTTCTGAGATGGGAAACAAGGATATCTAGCAGCAAAAGTTTAAGGGCATTCTCTTTTATTTTTAGTGCAAAGTGGCGGGCGCAGAGAACAAATTTTACTGTGTGCAAATGTAGCACCCCCTAGCGTGCCTAGAGTGAGAATGTTAGAATTTTTTTTGTTAGTGTAGTAAATTCAGGCTTGGCTGGCAGCCAAGCCTGTGTGTTTTTCTGGGTCAGGGTTTTCAGTGACTCAGGGGGGGGCTGGAGGACTCAGCCGCAGCATCTCTGGTGACTCCTCCCTGCTTGCTGGAAACTTGGAGAAGGTTCCAGAAGCAGTTGGGAGGAGTCTACGAGGAGCTGACTGGAGTATTCTGAGGGCCCTGACCAATTCCCAACAGATGGGTTGGCAGGGGGCAGGCCCCCTCAAATACTCAGGGTCAGCTCAGCTGGGGCAGTGTGAGTTTGGGTGGAAGATCGAGATGGAGTGTTAGGCCTTTGAGAGTAGCTCCCCAGTCTGGGGTGGGCTGGAGGTGAACTCAGGACAGGGCTCGGGTGCAGAACTGACCCTTTCTCATGACACACAGAGGGATCCTGACCAGGAGGCACGGGAGAAAGGAGAGGACACTGCTGAGCAAATCTCCAAGGAGAAAGCCAGCCAAGAGGGCTGGTGAGTGTCGTAGTCAGAGGACTGGGAGGCATGCCTGAAAGGACTGGGTGATAGCAGTCTGGGATAGATGCAGAGATAGATGATGTTTTTTTTTGGGGGGGGGCTGCAAACAACCCCCCCCAGGTGGCACTAACCACTGAACACCATATCTCCCCGTCTACTGGTCGTTCCGGCACTTACCCCATCTAGGTGGCAGGGGGCGAGTGGCCAGCTTCAGCTCCAGTCTCCTCTCTCCTCCTACGGCTTCGGTGTCCTCCAGCACAGCGGCCAGTGGCAGGCTGCGGCTCCTCTCCATCTCCTCTCTCCTCCTCTCCTCCTGTGGCTCCGGGGTGTCCTCCAGCTCGGTGGATGGTGGCAGGTGCAGCTCCTCTCCATCTCCTCTCTCCTCCTCTCCTTCTGTGGCTCTGGTGTCCTCTAACACGGCGGGCAGCGCCTCCGGTGTCTTCTCTGTCTCCTCTCTTCTTGTCCTAGGTGCTAGGCGTCCAAAAGGATCGCCTGACATTTTGGCCAATCGGGAAACGGGTCTCACGACTATAATTTAGTGTGAAAATAGTGAATATTCATTCGCTATCAGCACACAACTGGGTTGGATCGGTGCCCAGTGCTCTGCGTCCCTGAGCCCACATCTCTTTTTGCTACACTACCAAAGGGGCATGTGGTCCCTGCATGCAAAGGGCCTTCACCAGGCTCTGTACACCATGACTGTACTCTATCACTCCTGCCTTTTAAGAATGAGAAGCACCTGTCACCGAGCTCCTGCAAGTTGGGTGACCATACACGCATGACCAAAAGTTGGTCTACCGAAAACTTTCTAAGTTGTTCTCTTTTCTAACACCATGTTACCCATCTGCTGTACCCAGTGGTGCAGATTTTCCACTCTAGTTTTTCTCTCCATCACTGGTTCACTAGTGCAGCCCGGAATATGTGGAAATGTCTGGCCTCCTCTATGTTGTGTCAAAAAGCCAACCATACTATTCAAAACATAACCCTTGTTAGGAATTCTGTAAATTCCTAATATCTCATTACACTCAGTGATAACATGTCCTCATATCATTTGTGCATTCATCTGCCCCCCACCCAAGAATGTCATGTCTTCTCTGAGATCACGAGGAAAGTGCACGCACCTGACCTTCCCGTAACCTAATCTTAATCCCTACTCTTACACTGGGCATGGACATTAGCGAGCAGTTGGACAACCTTTCTGTATTTTTAGGGTGTGAATTCAAGACCTGACTCTGTCACAATGCCCTCTGGGAAAACAAAAAATGTATTACAAAAAGTAAATTTTCAGCCTTAATACTACCCCCTCAAACCATGCCATCCTTGGCAATACCCACAAGCTCTTCAGGGTGGCACACACTGCCTGTAAGGGCCCTTTCATACAGGTCTGTACACATTGATGCATGTTTTGATGCAAATTGTGTTGGAGCAGCCAATGTATTCCCTATAAGTCCTTAACAATCCTCAATGCACCAAAAATGTACCTGGTCCATAATTTGCCAAACCATAGAGATACAGAAAGGAGTGCCAGACCAAAACTGGATCAAAGAGCCCAGGATAATTTTTATTGTTGGTAAAAAAATATTTTTTTTAAAAAACATCCAACATGCTTCGGGGGGCAACTCCTCCCTTCATCAGGACCCAACACAGGATAAAACTTGGGTGAACTTCACAATTCTATATTAGAACCAGTACTGAGCTCTCCCCATGGAGTACAAATTTTACAATAGTTGCCGCAGCTTCACATATATTTGCAAACATTGAGCAACTAAAATCCCTGTTTTTAATGCAAATTGTTAGACAATGTCATTTGTTTTATTTTTTGTTTAGTTTTTTGCTGGCTATCTGGTAAGTTTGCGTGGAAAACTTTTTTGTTTGTGCTGTGCAAAGCCCTTCTATCTGCACCTTACATTAAAAGCTAGTTAAAAAATTGGGGCATTTTTGTTTTGTTGTCTTGCTGAAAATGGTGTAAGGGGCACATTGGAAGCCTTCAGCCACCGTTGTGCTTTGCTGGGCTTCTGCTGTTCCTTTAAGGAGGAATGGGCTCCCTCCAGGCACACCTACCCTTATTGCTTTCATTGGTATGTACCCAGGGCTGGTGCAAGGATTTTTGACACCATAGGTGAAACCTCATTTTGACGCCCCCATTGGCTCTGCCCCTGACTCCACCCCCTTTGCCCTGCCCATGTAACCCATGTGACCTACCTAACCCCTACACTGACCTACCAGACCACTACACTACACTGACCTACTTGACCACTACACTGACCTACCGGACAACTACCTGACCCCCTGACACCTTTACTGACCTACCTGACCATTACACTGACCTACCTGACCCCTACACTAATCTACCTGACCACTACACTGACCTTCCTGACCATTACACTGACCTACCTGACCCCTACACTAATCTACCTGACCACTACACTGACCTACCTGACCACTACACTGACCTACCTGACCTTTACACTGACCTACCGGACACCTACACTGACCCACCTGACCCCCCTGACACCTACACTGACCTATCTGACCATTACACTGACCTACGTGACCACTACACTGACCTACCTGGCCACTACACTGACCTACCTGACCCCACTGACACCTACACTGACCATTACACTGACCTACCTGATTCCTGATACAATGTCAGTGTTTTCACTCACGGGGTTCTTCATGCATCTGATGACCCTGCCAGTGCCAGGAACAAACCCTGCTTTTGTGCCTCCAGCTGTCACCAGCCCCGGAGCGCCCACTACTCCAATCCGATTAGGCTATAGCACACGATGTTGCTCTACAGGACAGGCGGGGCCTCTAGGAATGTCAGTGACATGGCGGGGGGGGGGGGGTCAAGGGGTCACATGACTCGGTATAGGAATCATGTATGGGTAGAGGCAGAGACTCAGAGAGGTAGAGACAGACAGGTCACTGATCATAGAGGCGGCACACAGAGGATGTGTGTTTCTGTTCCGTCAGGACACAGTTCTCCAGTGCTGCACTGTACCTCTGACCCTACTTACGTACGGACAGGGCAGCTGCCACCAGGGTTAGTTACATGCTGCAGACAGAGGCCTCCCCTGCATAAAGTCACCACCTTACCAGAAACCTACATAGCTTGGAGACCAGCGGGAGACGAAGAGTAGGGAAAACAGCGGCCGGGCGCCCTAGGCGGCAGTGCACCCTAGGCAGCTGCCTAGTTTGCCTAGTGGTAGAACCGGACCTGAATATACTGGAGATCGGCAGCCCATCGATCATGATCTACCTGTCGACCACTGGCAGGTGACAGGTAGATAGCGTTCGAGTCTCTACCCTGCCGACCCTCAAGTGCTCCTCCTCTTTCCCCCCCAAGTGGCAGAGCAGAGGTGAGCTCAGGCATCTTCTCGCCTGAGCCAGGAAACAGTCAAATTGAGTCCTAGGTAGCAGATGCATTCCCTGCCCTGCAGCATGTGTCGCTGCAGGGTAGGGAATGCCTCTACTGCCTAGGATTCGCTGTTGTCTTTGACAGCATTCACACAAATTTGGGCTCCTATCCCCCTGAGTGCAATATGCTGATCCCCGTCGACCCTCCTCTCCACTTATGGGTGACATCATGTAATGTGAGAAGCGGGCCGGTGGGGATCAGCACACAAGAACAGGCTGATCAGCATCAGAAAACCACTTATGTGCCCTCATACCTCTATAACGTGCCCTCCTGACCCCCAATACCTCTGTAGTCTGCCGTCCAGGACTGTGCCTTCCTGACCCCCAGTACCATGGTCCTCTGACTCTCCAGTACCGTTCCCTCCTGACTCTCCAGTACTGTGCCCTCCTGGCCCCCCAATAACATGCCCTCCTGACTTCCCAATACTGTGCCCTCTGGACTCTCCAGTAATGTTCACTCCTAACCTTCACCAGTACTGTGCCCTCCAGACCCCCTTGTACCGGGCTCCTCTGAACCCCCTGTACCAGGCCCTTCTGACCACTCTGTACTGTGCTTTCCTGACCCCCCCCCCACCTCCTTTTTACACTGTCTTGCTGACCCCCTGTTCTTTGCCCTGATGACACCCTGTTCTCTGGCATGCTAATCCCTGTCCTGCTCACCCCTATACCTACTGATCCCTGTACACAGCTCTACATGCTACTGATCCCTATACACTGCAATATATCATACTAACCTCTGTACATTGCCCTACCTACTACTAACCCTAACACTGCCCTACCCACTACCACCCTCTAGGGGATTGCTTGTTACGGTTGTTAAAAATATAAATTAAATAAAGGTCATGGCCCCTCGGTGATCTTTGCTTTCTTCTATGTTGTCATGGTAGATCTCCACCTCTCTAAGGTTGCCTACCCTTGGTATATACAGTATTCTGTGCAGCTAAAACCCCTGTTTTTAATGCAATTTTTTAGCTGTGTTATTTGTTTGTTACCAATATGCGTCAATGTATGTAGTAATGCACAGACATAGGTGTAAATTCAAACGATATGGCCAGAAGTTTGTGGATGCCTCATTATCAATCATATCTATTACCTTTATCTGCAGGCACGATTTGAATGAAAAGATAATGTTGCCAAATTTGTTGAAAAAGTCAACAATTCCCATGGGGTGTACTTACATTTTCATATGACTGTACAATTTATAGGCAAAAGTTTGTTGACACCTGAGCAGCACACCTGTATGAGCTTATTGGACATCCCATTCTAAAACCATAAGATGTCCTCCTCACCCACCCTTTGTGGCTATAAGAACCATCAATCTTCTGAGAAGATTTTCCACTAGATTTTGGAGTGTGTCTAAGGAAATTTGTGCCCATTCAGCCAAAAGAGCATTTGTGAAGTCAGGTACTGATTTTGGATGAGAAGTCCTGGCTCACCATAGGTGTGCCAATTCATCCCAATGGTGTTCAGTAGGTTTGAGGTCAGGGCTCTGAAAGCCAGTTGAGTTCCTCCATGCCAAACCCTTAAAACCATGGCACCATGCAGATGTTGGTTTAAAAGGTCTGGATCATTCCAATTCATCCCAAAGGTGTTCAAGGTGTTCAAGGTGTTCATCCCAGACTGAGGCCAGGGCACTAAGCCTAGGTTCATACTGAGGGCAGGTTTGAAATTGTGCAAGTTCAGCTGAACTCACATGATTTCAAACCGGCATTTCAGTCCAACTTTGGGGGCGATTTGACAGACATCTGTGCGGGTTCACAGACAGATGTCTATTTAAATCGCCCCAGAATTGCCAAAAGTAGTGCAGAAACTAGTTTTGGGAATCGGTGCGGTGCTGCAAAGTCGGCGTTGCACCAATTGGGACTGTTCCATTGCTGGCAAAAGGCTCCGATTTGGCTTGAGATTGGAAATATAAAATTGCAAGCCCCATCGGTGAACGTGAGCTCAAAGCCAGTTGAGTTCCTTCACAACACACTCGTCAAACCATACCATTATGCAGATGTTGGTTGAGAAGACCTGGCTCATTCCAATTAATCTCAAAGGTGTTTAATAGGGTTGAGGTCGGAGTCCTGAAAGCCAGTTGAGTTCCTTCACAACACACTCATTAAACCATACCATTATGCAGATGTTGGTTGAGAAGACCTGGATCATTCCAGTTCATCTCAAAGGTGTTCAGTAGGGTTGAGGTCAAGGCTCTGTGCAGGCCACTTGGGTTCCTCTACACCAGACTCATCAAACCATGTCAGCGTTGCACCAATTTGGAACAGTGCCATTGCTGGCAAAAGGCTCTGATTTTGCTTGAGATTGGAAATGTCAAATTGCAAGCCATATCAGCCCAATGTGAACGTGAGCTCAAAGCCAGTTGAGTTCCTTCACAACACACTCAACAAACCATACCATTATGCAGATATTGGTTGAGAAGACCTGACTCATTCCAATTAATCTCAAAGGTGTTTAGTAGGGTTGAGGTCGGGGTTCTGAAAGCCAGTTGAGTTCCTTCATAACACACTCATTAAACCATACCATTATGCAGATATTGGTTGAGAAGACCTGGCTCATTTCAGTTCATCTCAAAGGTGTTTAGTAGGGTTGAGGTCAGGGCTCTGAAAGCCAGTTGAGTTCCTTAACACCAAACCCATCAAACCATGGCATCATGCAGATGTTGGTTGAATAGATCTAGATCATTCCAATTCATCCCAATGGTGTTCAATAGGACTGAGGCCAGGGCACTAAGCCTAGGTTCATACTGAGGGCGGGTTTGAAATTGTGCAAGTTCAGCTGAACTCACACGATTTCAAACTGGCATTTCAGTCCAACTTTGGGGGTGATTTGACAGACATCTGGGCGGGTTCACAGACAGATGTCTATTTAAATTGCTCTAGAATTGCCAAAAGGCTCCGATTTGGCTTGAGATTGGAAATGTCAAATTGCAAGCCATATCAGCCCAATGTGAATGTGAGTTCAAAGACAGTTGAGTTCCTTCACAACACACTCATCAAACCATACCATTATGCAGATGTTGGTTGAGAAGACCTGGCTCATTCCAATTAATCTCAAAGGTGTTTAGTAGGTTGAGGTCGGGGTTCTGAAAGCCAGTTGAGTTCCTTCACAACACACTCATTAAACCATACCATTATGCAGATGTTGGTTGAGAAGACCTGGATCATTCCAGTTCATCTCAAAGGTGTTCAGAAGGGTTGAGGTCAAGGCTCTGTGCAGGCCACTTGGGTTCCTCCACACCAGACTCATCAAACCATACCATTATGCAGATGTGGCATTGCTGGCAAAAGACTCAGATTTGGCATGAGATTGGAAATGTCAAATTGCAAGCCATATCAGCCCAATGTGAACGTGAGCTCAAAGCCAGTTGAATTCCTTCACAACACACTCATTAAACCATACCATTATGCAGATGTTGGTTGAGAAGACCTGGATCATTCCAGTTCATCTCAAAGGTGTTCAGTAGGGTTGAGGTCGGGGTTCTGAAAGCCAGTTGAGTTCCTTCACAACACACTCATCAAACCATACCATTATGCAGATGTTGGTTGAGAAGACCTGGATCATTCCAGTTCATCTCAAAGGTGTTCAGTAGGGTTGAGGTCGGTGTTCTGAAAGCCAGTTGAGTTCCTTCACAACACACTCATTAAACCATACCATTATGCAGATGTTGGTTGAGCAGACCTGGATCATTCCAGTTCATCTCAAAGGTGTTCAGTAGGGTTGAGGTCAAGGCTCTGTGCAGGTCACTTGGGTTCATACACCCCAGGCTCATCAAACCATGTCTTCATGGAGCTGACTTGGTACATTCATGCTGGAAGATAAAAGGGTCTTTACCAAACCGTTACCATAAAGTTTGAAGAGCACAATCGTCTAAAATGTTTTTGTATGCTGTAGCATTACCATTAACCCTTCAAAGGAAACACCTGAACTCAATCACATGGAGGGATGTCTAAACTTGTGTCCATTTAATGCATCTAGTGAAGTTGAAGCCTTTATTTTATAACTTCTCTCTGCTTTACCTTCAAGGCTATAACTTGGTCTACTGCAGCAGAAAGCTATGCAATAACTCGGGATGAAGCGTCCTCTCCTCCCTGGGTCTGCACACCTGTCACCGCCACAGAAAATTCCTACAAAGCCGCCCTCAATCCTGCGCCAGCTGCGGGATTCTTTTCCAAGCCAGACTATTGTCTACAAACACCTTGAGGCTTCTCAAAGCTGGAACTTTTTCAAAGAGGTGAGAGGTCTTGCGATGCTAAGCCCCAGTCAGGTAGACAGGCGGTGCTTATCCTCAGAATTCCCAACATCCCAGCAGCTTCTGTATCAGGGCCGGCACAAGCGAGACATCCTCCTGACCTCCGAGAGCCCCTCGGGGGCCGCAGATTATTGCATTGCATTATGACAGTGGAAGTATGTCACTCCGCTTATTACTGCTGGGGCCACCGACATAACTGACATTTTATGGAATCCTTGCCTAGTCTTTTATATTAGGAAGGGTTTATTTCTTATATATTGCAGCTCACATTCTCCTTTATGACATTTTATATAATGTACTCTGTATTGTATTTCAGCACTCACCGCTTGTATTTAAAAAACACATTTAATGATGCATTGATGAATACAGATCTGATTTGCTTTGTGTCTTTTATATCTGCTTGGAGTTCAGCTTTAGACCCAGTGCAGACTTTTACCTTGTTTCAATTCTAAGATATACATTGTCGTAATTTGATTGTACAACCTCCTTTATGTAGTGTGAGGATCTGTCTGGCAGGATTGTTTTAGGTGGATCCCAATCAGCGGTGGCTGGTGCGCAAAATTTTTTTGGGGGGGGCGCAAAAAAATAAATAAATCAATTGCAGCCACTGTGCCCATCAAGCGCAGCCACTGTGCCATCAAACACAGCCACTGTGCCCATCAAATGCAGCCATTGTGCCCATCCAAAGCAGCCACTGTGCCCATCAAGCGCAGCCACTGTGCCCATCAAGCGCAGCCACTGTGCCCATCAAGCGCAGCCATTGTGCCATCAAACACAGCCACTGTGCCATCAAACACAGCCACTGTGCCATCAAACACAGCCATTGTGCCATCAAACGCAGCCACTGTGCCCATCAAATGCAGCCACTGTGCCCATCAAGTGCAGCCACTGTGCCCATCAAGCGCAGCCATTGTGCCATCAAACACAGCCACTGTGCCCATCAAACGCAGCCATTGTGCCATCAAACACAGCCATTGTGCCATCAAATGCAGCCATTGTGCCCATCAAATTCAGCCACTGTGCCCATCAAGCGCAGCCATTGTGCCATCAAACACAGCCACTGTGCCCATCAAACGCAGCCATTGTGCCATCAAAGCAGCCACTGTGCCCATCAAATGCAGCCACTGTGCCCATCAAGCGCAGCCACTGTGCCCATCAAGCGCAGCCACTGTGCCCATCAAACGCAGCCACTGTGCCCATCAAACGCAGCCACTGTGTCATCAAATGCAGCCACTGTACCCATCAATTTCTGCCAGTGTGCCCATCAATTGCTGCCACTGTGCCCATCAATTGCCGCTACTGTGCCCCATCAATTGCTGCCAATGTGCACATCAATTGCTGCCAGTGTGCCCCATCAATTGCTGCCAGTGTGCCTATCAATTGCCGCTACTGTGCCCCATTAATTGCTGCCAGTGTTCCCATCAATTGCCACTACTGTGCCCCATCAAATGCTACCAGTGTGCATCGCCCGGAAATCGTGACTTACCTGTCTCACAGAGGGTCACAGTGGCGTCCTCCACGTCCACGCTCCATGATGTCTCCGGTCCTCTCTATCAGGTGTCCAATCACAGCGCCTGTTGCTTCAGCCAATCAGGTGACAGATAACCAGACCTGAGCACCTGATTGGCTGAGAGGCGGGTCAGTGTTAGGAAAGCCATTTATTCCCTTTCCTAACACAAGACTGAGTAAACAGTACAGAATTGCGCCCACTGTTTACCATTTTGGAAAACCTATTAGAGCCTACGGCACCTGTAATTCAGGTGCCCAGCGCCCGACAAGGGGCCGGACACCTGAATAGGGGGCGGCAACGGCGACCATAGATAGATTCGTGCAATGCATGAATCTATCTATGAAGAGAGGGAGGAGACAGGAGAGAAGGGGCGGCGCTCCTGCGCCCCTTTATGGACGCACCGCCATTGATCCCAATGCTACATTGTTGCTTAATAAAAGCGAATTGTGTATGGAGTGGACAATCACTTTGTAGTGTGTGTGGCAAGCGTAGTTCAATAACCATATACAGTCATGGCCAAAAGTTTTGAAAATGACAAAAATATAAATTTTCACAAAGTCGGCCGCTTCAGTATTTTTGGATCTCTTTGTCAGATGTTACTATAGTACACTAAAGAATAATTACAAGCATTTCATAGGCGTCAAATGCTTTTATTGGCAATTACATGAAGTTTATGCAAAGAGTCAATATTTGCAGTGTTGACCCTTCTTTTTCAAGGCCTCTGCAAATCCTCCTGGCACGCTGTCACTCAACTTCTGGGCCACATTCTGACTGATGACCGCCCATTCTTGCATAATCAATGCTTGGAGTTTGTCAGAATTTGTGTGGGGGGGGGGGGGGGGTATTCACCCGCCTCTTGAGGATTGACCACAAGTTCTCAATAGGATTAAGGTCTGGGGAGTTTCCTGGCCATGGACCCAAAATTTTGATGTTTTGTTCCCCAAGACACTTAGTTATCACTTTTGCCTTATGGCAAGGTGCTTCATCATGCTGAAAAGGCATTGTTTCCTCACCCTACTATTCTTGGGTGGTTGGGAGAAGCTGCTCTCGGAGGATGTTTTTGTACCATTCTTTATTCATGCCACGTACACACGATCGGAATTCTCATCGGAAAAAGCTCTGATGGTTTTCCCGTCGGAATTCCAACGGGATTTCGCTCAAACTGTCTTGCCTACACACGGTCACACCAAATTCCGATGGTCAATAACACCACGACATACAACACGTTTGATGGCAATATAAAAGGGAAGTTTAATGCTTCAGAGCATGCGTCAAATTGTTTCCGAGCATGCGTCGGAAATTTTGCGTGTCGGAATTGCATACACACGATCGAAAAATACGATAGAAAGGTTTTCCTTCGGAAAAATTAAGAACAGGTACTCAATCCAAAGTCCGTCGGAAATGCCAACAGAAAAAGACCGTTGGGCATACACACAGTCGGAAAATCAGATGAAAAGCTCCCATCGGACTGTTTCCATCGGAAATTCCGACCGTGTGTACGCCGCATTAGGCAAAATTGTGAGTGAGCTCCACTCCCATGGCTGAGAAGCCACCCCACACATGAATGGTCTCTCAGGATGCTTTACTGTTGGCATGACACAGGACTGAGGGTAGCGCTCTCCTTTTCTTCTCCAGACAAGGTTTTTTCCAGATGCCCCCAACAATCGGAAAGGGGATTCATCAGAGAAAATCACCCCAGTCCTCAGCAACCCAATCACTGTACCTTTTGCAGAATATCAGTCTGTCCCTGATGTTTTTCCTGGAGAGAAGTGGCTTCTTTGCTGCCTTTCTTGACACCAGGCCACCCTCCAAAAGTCTTCTCCTCAGTGGGCGTGCCAATGCCATCACACCTGCCGGCTGCCATTCCTGAGCGAGCTCTGCACTGGTGGTGCCCCGATCCCACAGCTAAATCAACTGTAGGAGATGGTCCTGGAGCTTGTTGGACTTTCTTAAGCCTCGTACACACGATCGGACTTCAAACAAACTTTTCTGTGGATTTCTGTCAAAAGAGCATTGGCTGTGAACTTGTATTGCATTGTAGGACTTTTTCAGGCAACTTTCACCAAATCACGTGGTTTTTCTGCTCTTTACCGATCCGATCTTTTGCATTGGTTCTGAGCATGCGTGTTTGTACTTTGGACTTAAGTCCGATGGTTTTCTGTACACACGATCGGACTTTTGTCTGATGAGCGAACTTTTGTCTGATGAAAACCGAAAAAGTTTGTCTGATGGAGCGTATACACGGTCGGATGTTGCCTTAAAACAGCTCATTTGCATGTTTGTTTTCAAAAAGTCTGATCGTGTGTATGGGCCTTAAGGTGCCCTGAAGATTTTTCACAAATACAATGGAAATGTTTTTTATGGGATTACCGTATATACTCGAATATAGGCCGACCCGAATATAAGCCGAGGCACCTAATTTTACCACAAAAAACTGGGAAAACGTATTGACTCGAGTATAACCCTAGGGTGGGAAATGCAGTAGCTACTGGGTAAACAATGCCCATCTGCAGCCTCACTGTGCCCATCTGCAGCCTCACTGCGCCCATTTGCAGCCTCACTGTGCCCACCTGTATCATCAGTGCCCATCTACAGCCTCGCTGTGTCCATTTGCAGCCTCACTGTGCCCACCTGTATCATCAGTGCCCACCTGCAGCCTCACTGTGCCCATCTTCAGCCTCACTGTGCCCATTTGCAGCCTCACTGTGCCCATCTTCAGCATCACTGTGCCCATTTGCAGCCTCACTGTGCCCATCTTCAGCATCACTGTGCCCATTTGCAGCCTCACTGTGCCCCTCTGCATCCTCACAGTGCCCATCTTCAGCCTCACTGTGCCCATTTGCAGCCTCACTGTGCCCATCTTCAGCATCACTGTGCCTATTTGCAGCCTCACTGTGCCCCTCTGCAGCCTCACTGTGCCCATCTGCAGCCTCACTGTGCCCATTTTCAGCCTCATTGTGCCCATTTGCAGCCTCGCTGTGCCCATCTGCAGCCTCACTGTGCCCATCTGCAGCCTCACTGTGCCCATTTTCAGCCTCATTGTGCCATTTGCAGCCTCACTGTGCCCAATTTCAGCCTCATTGTGCCCATCTGCAGCCTCGCTGTGCCCATCTGCAGCCTCACTGTGCCCATTTTCAGCCTCATTGTGCCCATTTGCAGCCTCGCTGTGCCCATCTGCAGCTGTACCTGTGATAACTAAAACAGCGAGTGTCTCCCGCTGTGTCATGCAGTCTGTTCGGTGGCAGTCCATTGTAACAAAGCCCCGCCTCCTCCTCGTCCGTGATAGACAGAACACTGATACAATGCTGGGAAACTATCAGTGTTCCGTTACAATGGACGGCCGCCGAACAGACTGCATGACACAGCGGGAGACACCCACTGTTTTAGTAATCACAGGTACAGTTGCAGGTGGGCACCCTCACTCGAGTATAAGCCGAGGGGGGGTTTTCAGCCTAAAAAATTTGCTAAAAAACCCGGCTTATACTCGAGTATATACGGTAAGTTCATTTTCATGGCAAAGAGGGACTTTGCAATTAATTGCAGTTCATCTGATCACTCTTCATAATTCAGTTCCTCTGCACTTCTATCCCCAGCGCTCCCCTCCCCCGAACAGCTTCCTAATGCTGCTGTCAGCAATATGTAAAGGATGGAGGAAGCAAATTACCTGTGTGAGAAGCCTCCGATGGAACTATCAATCTACTTCTGTCTCCTATGACCTCAGCTTTACTACTATGGAGCTAATATGCAGCCAGAGAGTCAAAGAATGACAGCTTCCATCTGAGGCTTCTCAAGCAGGTTATTCTGCTGCATGAGATTCTCTACACCAGGAGTCTCCAAACTTTCTAAAGTTTACTGTCCTTCAGACTTTAGGGGGGCCAGAGGGAGTAAACAATGTCTGATCTTTGGTATTATTAGGGGGAGAAATTGTTGGTGTCAGTTGGATGAATAAAGCCACATAGCTGGTGTCAGTGGAT
This sequence comes from Lithobates sylvaticus, assembly GCA_028564925.1. Taxonomy (NCBI): domain Eukaryota; kingdom Metazoa; phylum Chordata; class Amphibia; order Anura; family Ranidae; genus Lithobates; species Lithobates sylvaticus. Next base: position 29,044,998 of record CM053031.1, read on the forward strand.
AGAAAAGTGCCCCATTGTTGGTGTCAGTGGCAGGAACAATGCCTCATAGTTGGTGTAAGTGGAAGGAATAGTGCCCCTTTGTTGGTGTCAGTGGCAGAAATAATGCCGGATAAAGGCAAGCAAAGGGCCACAACCCCCCCCCCCCCCCCCCCGGGCTGCAGTTTGGAGACCACTGCTGTATATCTAAAGACAAAGCTTTTTCTTTACATTCCCCGGGGGCACCTGTTAATAATGATCATTCCTGACTGTATCGCCCGCTCGGCTGTCAAGGTGCCCGAGCTTGTGTCGTGCCTCTGTCCCCACTGACCCTTGTGACCTCCTCTCATGCTCGCCTCCAGGACTTCTCCAGAGCCTCTCCCATCCTCTGGAACTCCCTGCCCCAATATGTCCTGTCAGCCCCTAACCTGTCCACCTTTAGGCGAGCAGCGATTGAGGTCCACGTCAGCCCCGTCTGGACCGCAGCCGCCGTCCACCTCCCGCCATGTGGTCACCAACAGGCCGCTGCTGCCAGGACATGATATCGCCCAAATCTTCCTCTCGGCTCCTCCCAAGACCTCCTGCTCTCTAGCTCCCTTGTTATCTCCCATGCTCGCCTCCAGGACTTCTCCAGAGCCTCTCCCATTCTCTGGATCTCCCTGCCCCAGTATGACCTGTCAGCTCATTTAGGTGATCCCTGAAAACTCACTTATTCAGGGAAGCCTCCACCTAAGAACCGTACCCAAGCCACCTCCATCAGACCATCCCCCTGTAGCTATTACCTTTTGTACCACCTCCCCCTCCCTTTAGATTGTAAGCTCCAGGAGCAGGGCCCTCCCGTCCTTCCTGTACTGAACTGTACTGTAATTGTACTGTTCCCCCTCTACACTGTAAAATGCTGCACAAACTGTTGGCGCTAGGGTTACACCGATACCAGTATCAGTATCGGTGCAGATACCGAGTATTTTCACAAGTATCGGTACTCCTGAAAATTCACAGATACCTGAAACCGATATTTGCAAGCTTGAATCTTTGAGCTGTCAGAGGGTCTCCTCTGTTGACAGCTGAAGTGTTAAAGAAGTCCGGTAATTGGAGCTGTCAAAAAAAAACTACACCTGGCAATGTTTATTAACAACATTGCTCAGCCCCTGAAACACTAAAATTAAAAGAAACATTGTTTCTTTTTGTATCTTTCTGTTTCTTCATCTGCAGATCAAAGTGATGAGCAAATGTTCCTCTGTTTAACCCCTTAATTTACTCTAAAGCCCCATACACACGGTCGGACAATCCGAGGACCAGGTCCGTCGGATCATGTCCGTCGTACTTTGTCCGATGTTGGTTTTGCGTACACACGGTCGGACAAAGTTGTCGGAAAATCCGATCATTCTGAACGTGGTGACGTTTGTTGCCTACGACAGGACAACGTAGAGGCTAGTAGCCAATAGCTTTGGTCTTGTAATGTGATCTGAGCATGCGTAGCACTTTGTCCGGTCGGACAACCGTACACACGATCGGGTTTGGTGTGATCGGACCGGGTTGACGGCAAATCTTTCCAGCAGGAGATAAGACTTTGTCCGTCGGACAAACCGACGAACACTGTCCGATGGTGCATACACACGGTCTGATTTTTCAACAACATTGTCCGATCGGACAGAATCCATGAAAAAGTCCGACCGTGTGTATGGGGCTTAAGCCGCCTTAATTATCTCCCTATTCTCCTCCATTTAATTATTATTTTCCTGCTTTTTATTATAAATGATAAACAATTAAAACTTTTTTTGTTTGCTTTGTTAGTGAATATTTTTACACATATAAATTAACATGTATTTACACATTTACATTGAAAAAGCGCAAGATTAAAAAAAATATTTATTATTTATTTAATATATGTTATATGTTATTAATGTTATTTAGTTTATAAATAACTTTTCAATGCTTTGTACCACAACTGAAGTGAAAACAAAACAGTTGCGGTAGGTATCGGTAATTGGTATCGGCGGGTACTAAAAAAAAAGGATCGGTACTCATTGTAAAAAAAATGGTATCAGTGCATCCCTAGTTGGCGCTATATAAATTCTGTATAATAATAATAAAAATGCAGCCTTGGCCCACCGGGCAAATGCCCGGTGTGCCCTTTAGCCAGTCCAGGTTTGTTTGCGTTGAAGAAAATTGCAGTTTGCTGTACTTTTTTTTTACTGCAATGCAATGGTGCGAACTCCGCTTATTAGTTAACATTGATTTTGGAATGTCCATGCAGCGGAAAAGAGGTCAAAAACTTTGCTTTATGGACCTGGTTCTAAAAAAAGAGGGATCGCTTCTCCAGACCAGATGGGAGCTCCGGTGGTGCCGATCACATCCGTCATATGAAAAGCCTGGCTTAGATACACGCGTCACCTCCGCTGGCGAGACATGTCGGCACTTAGCGGGGCTCGGCGTCTGATAGCGGGTCTCTGCATTGAAGAGCCAGGGGGGGGGTGGCCGCTCCTTCCTGCCAACAGGCTGACACTCGCCTGACACCGTCTCTTGGAGTGCCGTCCCCGGTACCCTGATAACCTCGGGCCCGGACACGCCGCCCAGAGGGGCTGAGAGCCTGTTAACCCCTGGCGGCTGGGTTGGCAGGACTTGGGATTTACCCACGCACAGCCTTATCTAGCCCCTAGAGCGTATATTGTTTTCACATACCATCTCCCTCCTAATCATAACTTACTCTTCTACAGCTGGACGTGTCTGGGCTATATCACCGCTACGCAAGTTTATATAGGAAGAATCATCTGAAAGGCCCGAGTGAAAAGTACAGTAAATATTGTGATTTATGGTTCCCGCGTCCCATATGTAGCGCTGGAAGGTGATTTGTGCGCACAATGATTGTGTATGATGATGTTTTCTGCGCAGCATTTCACACTGCAGTAAAACCTTGGTTTGAGAGTAACTTGGTTTTGAGAGCGTTTTGCAAGACAAGCAAAATGTTTTAATACATTTTGACTTGATATACAAGCGATGTCTTGATATACAAGCGATGTCTTGATATACAAGCAATGTCTTGATATACAAGTAGCGTCATGTCACAACTGGGTATAAAAGAGAAGAGAGGCACCTCTAATGCCGCGTACACACGATCGGAATTCTCGTCGGAAAAAACTGTGTCGGTTTTTCCGACGGAATTCCGCTCAAGCTGTGTTGCCTACACACGATCACACCAAATTCCAATGGTCAATAACATAGCGGCATAAAACACAGCACTATAAAAGGGAAGTTTAATGCTTCCGAGCATGCGTCGAATTGTTTCCGAGCATGCGTCGGAATTTTGCGTGTCGGAATTGCATACACACGATCGGAAAATCTGATAGAAAGGTTTTCCGTCGGAAAAATTGAGAACAGGTTCTCAATCCAAAGTCCGTCGGAAATTCTGACAGAAAAAGACCGTTGGGCATACACACGGTCGGAAAATCGACACATGCTCGGAAACTATTCGACGCATGCTCAGAAGCATTAAACTTCCCTTTTATAGAGCCGTTGCACGTGTTGTATGCCGCTGTGTTATTGACCGTCGGAATTTGGTGTGACCGTGTGTAGGCAAGACAGTTTGAGCGAAATTCCGTCAGAATTACGACGGGAAAACCATCAGAGCTTTTTCCGACGAGAATTCCGACCGTGTGTACGCAGCATTAGAGGCTCCTCTCTTCTCTTTTATACTCTGGAGATCCTGCTGGATTTTGCTTCTAATCCCCTTGTGGAGGCTTCCATTTGTGGAAGGACATTTTATGGTCATTGGTTACACAACCGATCACATTGCTATAATATTTTTATATGGACTATAAACTGAAGGACTTATGAATAAATGGTTGTGGAATGAATTATTTGAGTTTCCATTATTTCTTATTGGGAAATTCTCTTCGATATACACCAGTGCCTATCAGTGCCGCCTCACCAGTGCCCATCAGTGTAGCCTATCAGTGCCCATCAGTGCCACTTCACCAGTGCCCATCAGTGCCACTCACCAGTGCCCATCAGTGCCGCCTCACCAGTGCCCATCAGTGCCGCCTCACCAGTGCCCATCAGTGCCGCCTCACCAGTGCCCATCAGTGCCGCCTCACCAGTGCCACCTCACCAGTGCCCATCAGTGCCGCCTCACCATTGCCGCCTCACCAGTGCCCATCAGTGCCGCCTCACCAGTGCCCATCAGTGCCGCCTCACCAGTGCCCATCAGTGCCACTTCACCAGTGCCCATCAGTGCCACTTCACCAGTGCCCATCAGTGCCACCTCACCAGTGCCCATCAGTGCCGCCTCACCATTGCCCATCAGTGCCGCCTCACCAGTGCCCATCAGTGCCCATCAGTGCAGACTCATCAGCGCCCATCAGTGAAGGAGAAAAATTATTTACAACATTTTGTGACAGAAACTAAGAAAAACTTAGAAGAAAAAGCAAAAAATAAAAACCCAGCAGGGATTAAATACCACCAAAAGAAAGCTCTATTTGTGTGAAGAAAATGATAAAAATTTCATCTGGGTTCAGTGTTGTATGACCGCGCAATTGTCATTCAAAATGCGTCAGCGCTGAAAGCTGAAAATTAGCCTGGGCAGGAAGGGGGTGAAAGTGCCCGGTATTGAAGGGGTTAAAGTCAAGAACTGCAGTAAAAACATGGCAAGGGTTCTAATCCTTCCCGACTATATCCAAAAATAAGATTTTTTTTTTTAACTCGATAAACACATCAAAATATAACCAAGCAACTGAAGATAAATGGGTACAAAATGTGAACTTATGCCCTATAATAAAAGCGTTGAGTGATAAAAAGGGAAGAATAAATTAAAACAAATGAGCATTTGATGCGGCATTGTTCTGAATCATCCCATTCTTTGCCCCTGACCTTTTGCAGAGTCAGAAAAAACGCTAACCATGATTGCTGTATCCGCTTTAAGTGCAGGGGAACTTGGCCATCGCAGTATTAAAACCAGATGTGAGGGGTCATAAATTACCTCTAGGAGAAGAGATTATCTCTGTACCACAAATATATCACCCAGAGGAAGTCAGGGAGATAAAAGATTCATCTGTCACTGCTCAGAGTGCAGCTACTTGTTAGAGCTTCAGGTAGGGAGACCACGTCTGTGGTGGGCCTGGGATGAGGCAGTGGTCTCCGGTAAGAAGTATTAAAGGCCACCGAAGACCTAAGGCCCCATTTACACTTGAGCTGAGCGTCTTTGGGGCAGGGGCGGGCTGGGCCGGGTGGCACTGGCAGCCGGGGATTGTTTTTGAGCGTCTGTACAGCCATTTTTTTGCGTTTTTGGTTTCTTGTTTTAATTTTTAGCCAATGGAAGTCTAGTTACTAGGCAAGAAACGTGAATTTTTGAGGAGGAGTTTTAAAGCGGAGTTCCACCCAAAAATGGAACTTCCGCTTTTCGGAATCCTCCCCCCCCCCCTCCGGTGTCACAATTGGCACCTTGCAGGGGGGAGCAGATACCTGTCTAATACAGGTGCTCCCACATCCGGGTATAGATACCCAAACCAACCGCGGGTATCTACTCCACTTCCCGTCTCCCCCACCCGCTGTCTTCTGGGAGACACACGGGTCCCAGGAGACAGCAGGGACCAGTGGGAACGAGCAGCGCGAGTCGCGCAAGCGCAGTAGGGAACCAGGAAGTGAAGCTGCAAGGCTTCACTTCCTGATTCCCTTACCGAGGATGGCGGCGCCTCCACCTGAGAGACAAGGGACAGATTGGCTTCGGGTGCCAAGATCGCAGGTGCCCTGGGACAGGAAAGTCTCCTTATTTTAACCACTTGACATCCGGCCATAGCCGAAATACCTTGGAATGTCTACTTTCAAAAAAGGGGTCATTTGGGGGGTATTTGTTCTTTCCTGGCTTGTTCGGGTCACAAGAAATGAGATCGGTCACCAGTACATCAGGTGTGATCAATATTGTATAATTCGCACCACAGTTTGTAGACTCTCTAACTTTCACAAAGACCAAATAATTTCCACTAATTTGGGTTATTTTTACCAAAGATATGTGGCAGTATAAATTGTGGCCAAAATTTATGAAGAAAATTTAATAATTTCCTAAATTTTATCACAGAAACAAAGAAAAATGCGTCTTTTTTCAAAATTTTCGGTCTTTTTTCATTTATAGCGCCAAAAAATAAAAAACCCAGAGGTGATCAAATACCACCAAAAGAAAGCTCTATTTGTGACAGAATCCATGAAAAAATCCGACCGTGTGTATGGGGCTTAAGACTGGGATGCCATCAGTGGCGGCCCGTTTATAAGGGCGCACGGGCGCCGCCCCCTCTCTCCAGCCACCTCTCTATGACCAATGGATAGATTCATGCACTGGCTTGGTTTGGTCCATAAAGACATGGATGAGCGAGTTTGGGGTGGAGGAACTTGACTGGCCTGCACAGAGTCCTGATCCCAACCTGATAGAAAACCTTTGGGATGAATTAGAGTGGAGTCTGCAAGCCAGGCCTTCTCGTCCAACATCAGTGCCTGACCTCCCAAATGCGCTTCTGGTCAAACATCCCCATAGACACACTCCTAAACCTTGTGGATGGCCTTCCTAGAAGAGTTGAAGCTGTTATAGCTGCAAAGGGTGGGGCGACTCAATATTGAACCCTCCGGACTAAGACTGGGATGCCATTAAAGTTCATGTGCGCGTAAAGGCAGGCGTCCCAATACTTTTCACAATATAGTGTGTGTACAGCTGGAGACTTTGATATCAGGTGCACAGCTAAAGGCTCTGATATAAGGTGTTCATTGGAGGTTCTAATATCAAACTTGTACAGTTGAAGGCCCTGATATCAGGTGTGTAGAGTTGGAGGGTTTGATAGCAGATTCACAGCCAGAAGCTTTGATACCAGGCATGTACATGTAGCGGCCATAACCCTCGATGGGGTGGCCTTGACTTTTGGGCTTATCAGTTACCTCCGCATTGGCTTGTTAACAAATGTCCAGGGGTTCCCAGGGTTAATACCCAACAACTTCGGATGCTGACACCATAAAAGTCCTTTTAGAAGGTTTTTATTTGCAGGGGTAATATCACACAAACACAGTCTCTATGGGAATAGAGGGCAAGGGGTGAAGAAACTCAGGCACCTTGAACTGCTGACAATAGAATGTATCTATCAAAACCCAGAGAGTAGCCACTCGATGGCTGGGTACTTCAATGCCGGCCAAATCTCTAGCCAGAGATTATGGCAGCCAACACTTTGATCCGTAAACTTGTTAAAAGTCTCTAGAATGAACTTGCAACCAAAAGGGTAAATAGGAACCTTTCCCCAGTACCTGGAACTCTCTCCGTCTCTTTGGCAGTACTGTGAAATTGTGGATTCTTTAGTGTCCATAACAACCCAGCAACCAGGCTCTTCTTGAGATGCCAGCTTGTTAGCCCTCCTCCAAAGAGTCCTCCCCCGGTCGCCTATGCGAGTTGTGGTGCCCCTCCAGTGATGAGAGCGCACCAGGACACCTTGAATCCTCCCTCAGTTGTAGCGCCTCGGACCAGCCGGTTCCGAGACTCGGGAACAGACAGATCCTTGCCCCAGACCATGCGAGTCTGTGGGGCTAGTCAAACTGACCATGGTCCGGGACGGCAAACGCTCCCAGGCCCGGGACCCCTTGCGGGGCTACCCCGGTCCAGAACCAGGAACAGACAGCTACGGCCGAACCCCGAATACGTGACTTCAGCACCTTAAGTACCCTTCCCAGACTACGCAGCAGGGCCAGACGCACCCACTGATTGGCTCCGGGAAGACTGATACCTAAGACGTCCAACCAGGCCTGATCCTGGGCCTGTCATGTGTACTTCACTGTACCCATGACCAGGCAGAACCCTCGTACAGCCCAGCCAAACTGATGCCAAAGTTAACCTGCACAATTAACCCTCAGAACCCCATTACTGTTCTGAGGGAAAAAGCTAAATTTCCACATATAGCTGACACCTTGTAAAAGTGCCCCCGCTACATACACTTGGAGGCTCTAATATCATGAGTATACAGTTCAAGGTTCTGATACCAGTTGTGTACAGCTGGAGGATAAGATATAAGTTGTGTACAGTTGGAGGTTCTGATACCTGGTGGCTACAAGTTCTGTGTCTCATACCAGGAATGTACACTGTGGTCTTGGTGGAGAGGTGTGTATGTGGGAACAGATCATCTCTTCTGCTGGTTCCTGTGTCCACACTTCCTAAAAGACGCTGCTTAGAGAAGGAATTTATCAATACTTAGATATTAACCGCTTCCCGACTGCCGCCTGTACATATACGTCGGCAAAATGGCACGGCTAGGCAAAAGCACGTATATATACTTGCCCTTTAATTGCCTAGCCATGGAGTCGCGCACCGATGGCGGCGCGCTTGCGACCCGGTTGGGGTGACCACGGCCGCGGGTCCCGCGATCGGGTCACAGAGCTGAAGAACGGGGAGAGGTCTGTGTAAACAAACCTCTCCCCGCGCTTCCTACACTGCCTGTCATTGATCGACTGTTCCCTGTCATCGGGAAAGCCGATCAGTGACGTCAGACGTACAGCCACGCCCCCCTACTGTAAAAAAAAACACATCACACTTAGCCCCTCCCCGCCCCCTAGTGGTTAACTCCTTCACTGCCAGTGTCATTTACATAGGAATCAGTGCATTTAAATAGCACTGATTTCTATATAAATGACAATGGTCCCAAAAATGTGTCAAAAATTGTCCGATGTGTCCGCCATAATGTCGCAGTCACAATAAAAATCGCTGATTACTAGTCATTACTAGTAAAAAAAAAAATATTAATAATGATTAATAAAATATTAATAAAATTGGAGCTGGTTCCACAGGAGTATGACAACCTAACATATCGGGAACAGCCACGAAACATATCCATAAATGTAAACAATTGTACCATTTTTCATGTATGTTATTGTTTTTGTTGTTGATACATTAATACTATGTAGTGATATTGTTGTGGTCCATCTGGGCCCATGCTCTGTTATAAATAAAAAATTAAAAAAAAAAATATATATATTAATAAAAATGCTATAAAACTATCCCCTATTTTGTAAACGCTATAACTTTTGCGCAAACAAATCAATAATCGCTAATTGCGTTTTTTTTTTTACCAAAAATATGTAGAAGAATACGTAATCGGCCTAAACTGAGGAAAAAAAATGTTTTTTTATATATTTTTTTATATATTACTTTTACAAAAAGTAAAAAATATTGAATTTTTTTCAAAATTGTCGCTCTATTTTTGTTTATAGCGCAAAAAATAAAAACCGCAGGGGCGATAAAATACCACCAAAAGAAAGCTCTATTTGTGGGAAAAAAAGGACGCCAATTTTGTTTGGGAGCCACGGCGCACGACCGCGCAATTGTCAGTTAAAGCGACGCAGTGCCGAATCGCAAAAAGGGGCCTGGTTCTTTTGGCTGCAAATTGGTCCGGGGCTGAAAGTGGTTAATCACCAACAAGTGCCGTCTCTCCAGCTACCAGTGTGCGCTCTTATCTGTCGTCTGTGGGAAGAACCGTCTTCAGTCACTGCATTGTACAATATTTATCTTTATTTCCCATAAACTGAAATAGTCATGTTGATCCCTGCTTCTTGATGGAGCTTAAGCCTCATACACACGATCGGACCGCGGACCAACTTTCCCGTGGATTTTTGTCCAAAGGGCGTTGGCCCCAAGTTGGTATTGCATACACACGATCGGACTTTTTAGGCAACAAACACGAACGTAGTGATGTTTCAACGTACTGACGACACTTCAAAAGAGGACGTTCGAATACTCCAGCGCCACCTTTGGTCAACTTCTATATTGTTGTCTGATCTTTTGCATTGGTTCTGAGCATGCGTGTTTGTACTTTGTACAAAAGTCCGTTGGTTTTGTGTACACACGGTCGGACTTTGGTCCATCGGACTTTTGTTGGCAGAAAGTTGGTCCGTTCGCACAGCCAACAAAAAGTCAGATGAAACCTGGAAAAAAGTTGGTCCGATGGAGCGTACACACGGTCGGATGTTGGTCCAAACAGCTAATTTGCATGTTGGTTGTCAAAAAGTCCAATCGTGTGTACGGGCCTTTACAATCCAATGTCCCCACCACTGCCAAACACACACAAACATTGAGATCAGATCCTCATGTAGTTATATTTTCGGGTTCGGAGCCTGGGAATGAAATGGTGAAGACCTTATCTGATAAGCCCTTCAGCTACACAGGTGAGCTGAGACCCCTACATCTCATGGAGCCTATGGGTATTTTTACAGTTCTTGTAAATTGTGTTGTTTTTGAAAATAATTTTTCACATTGAATTGCAGAAGCGGCCAAGGATGGGCATACTGTATGTAAGGATCTAAAGTATTCAATCCACAGCTGCAGTACTTCTTCTTTGCCACAAGATGTCTTTAACCTTCCGGTTTGAATGACGCCCATCATCAATCAACCCAGAAAACTGAGCATATGCTGCGAATGCAGGGCGTAATAGACCCACCCCAAGGGGGCGACACCAAAGCACAGTTCTTTCACACCGTACCGGTGCTGACATCGCTCTCTGCGTCATTGAGGACCACCAAGCCCAGAGAAGAAGGCAAGAGGAAGATGACCGGTCTGAAGACTTCATCAAAGATATTAAAACAGAAAAGCATAAAATACACACAGTGAGGGCCCCAGTGTTGGCAGGAGGTTGATTTTGAAGAGGAGGCGCAAAGCCTGAAGTTGGGTTTTAATTTTTATAATTAGTTCTATTTTTTTTAATGTTTCTGAATGTAATTGGCATCAAAAGTTCTGCTTTTGGACCAGCCTTTTTCACTTTTTCTGCCCCAGAGGGACCGTTGAAATAATTTTCAGGTCCTGCTAAAACCAGTTCATTGGTGTTCAATTGGAAATATGCCCTTTGCATTGGTGGCAAGTGGCAAGCAGGGCCAGGACAAGGAGTGGGCAGGAGGGATAGTTGCCCTGGGTGCAATGGTTTACTATAGTGACAGCAGCAGTGATTTTAACAAGTGAGTGACTGCTGGGAGACACACACCACCCTACAGACAGCTAAGAAAGGTCACTGGCATCATGCCTCTGCCAAGTAGTGTTGGCCCCATAACTATGCAGACACCATCAGATAGGAGGTCAATTAGACATAGGCGCCATCAAAAAATTTGTTTAATTTCGTACAAAAAAAAAATCGTATTCCGTGTACGAAATTCAATTCGGATTCGAATTTTCATTCGATTCGTAAACTTTTCATTAAAATAACGAAAGTTTGTGAATTTATCATTATGAGGGGCTCCCACCATCCCTGTGCTGTGCTGACTTCCTGGGTTTTTAACCTTTAGTTTCGTTAACTTTTCATACAAATAACAAAAGTTTGTTATGATGAATTTATCATTATGAGGGGTTCCCACCATCCCTGTGCTGAGTTCCCGGGTCTGTACACCTGCTGTGTCCATTATGAGGTGATCCCACCATCCCTGTGCTGAGTTCCTGGGTATGTACAACTGCTGTGCCGATTATGAGGGGTTCCCACCATCTCTGTGCTGAGTTCCCAGGTCTGAGTTTACACCCGCTGTGCCCATTATGAGGGGTTCCCACCATCCCTGTGCTGTGCTGACTTCCTCTGATTGGTGAACAAAACACCAGTCATGTTTCTGTTAATTTGGATCTGAAATTCCGAAATTCGTTAACGAAATTTCGTATTTCGCATGAAATTCGTAAGCATAGAAATTCCCATAGGGTTCCCACCATCCCTGTGCTGAGTTCCCAGGCCTGTAAACCTGCTGTGTGTCCATTATGAGGGGTTCCCCACCATCCCTGTGCTGAACAAAACACCAGTCACATTTCTGTAATTTGGATCTGAAATTCCGAAAATTCGTTAACGAAATTTCATATAAAATTCGTAAGCCTAGAAATTCCCATAGGGTTCCCACCATCCCTGTGCTGACTTTGTGGGGTTTTAACTTTTAGGTTCGTTAACTTTTCGTAACAATTACGAATTTTCGTTATGAATTTGGGTCCGAAATTCGTAAACAAAATTTCGTATTTTGTAAAGAATTTGTATGCATAAAAATTCGTATTCGTACGAAAGTACGAATTTCCGGAAATTCGTACGAATTTTCGATTTGTACAAAACTAATCGCACATGTCTAAGGTCAATCACAGCTCAAGGAACCTCCAGTAGCCTCTGAAGGAACCTTTGGGTTCCATGGAACCTTGGATGAGAATGGCTGTTTTAGACCAATGGCACACTGGTGGACCCAGAACTAGGACAATGTGGGGGGGGGCAAGAGGGGCATATGCCCCGTACGCAGTGCTCTTATGCAAGGGGGTGCTGCATTGCATACACTCCTCAGATTGGTGATTGGCAACCAGTGGGCAGGGGCTTCAGTTGTCACACAGTGCTGCTTCAACACACCCACATTACCCACAGCCAACACGAAGAACATATTGCACATGCATAACCACCTTCCAGCTGTTACAAAGGAAGTCCATGCCAACAATGGGCTAAGGGAGCATGGGGAGGGGGCATAGGTGCAGGGCAATATGCCCATTGTAAACCGTGTTTTTGCAGTTTGGGAGGGGGAAACACAATTCCACATCCTTGCCCTGAGCGTTGGACAAGCTCGTCCCCGTATTGGGCGCTCCTGGCACTGGTGACAATTCGCCATTTTAAAATTGCAGAGAAAATGATAGAAACGCTACATAATGTCGCTCGCCGCCGGTGGAGCGATGCCTTATCTGGCCAGTGAAGGGACAATGCATGGATGCCGGTGAGCGTTTCCCTGTGAGGTCCAACACCTTCACCTGTCTAGGAGAGCATACTGGAACTTGAAGTCCCTTGACTGCTGTGTAACACTGTGGGGGTTCCTCCCCTGGCAGGGTCCCCTAGTGAGATACACAAGTCACACACAACAAGAACCGCTCCGATAACAATGTTTTGTCTGCGGCTTTGTTCTCATAAAGGAGATATTTTCCGGTCGCAGTGTATGGTGCAGGATGGGAGTGAGAAGGAACAGTGTTTTCCTAGCTGGTCCCACGCTGGGAGTCTGGACTCTGCCTTCCCTGGGCTACACTCTCCATATAACACAGAGATCTTATTCTATAGCGACCTTCATAACCGCCACAGTCCTAGGCGTATCTTTGTGACCTTGGAGATCCTGGTGGGAAGAGGTTGGTTTATAAAGACGGGGGGGGGGGGAGTGCTGAGGGGCTTCAGTCTTCCCATGGTCTACACAATGCAAGATGACCACTGTTAACATGTATTACAAGTTGGTTCAGTGTCTGCAGTAAAGGAAAATATATAAAGTTCAGGAATTCAAAAGACCTGAACAGTTGTACCGGCTCCTCTCCTGGAGTGAAATTACCTATTCTGATTTTCACTGCACACTGTGAGCATCTCACAATGTGTATTAGAAGCTTCAGCAAGTCAGATATAGTAAACACAAAAAAGACCAAATACTACTATTGAAGTATAAGGAAAACCCAGAGCTAGGGTCCCTGGAGAATCTCGAGTATTTACCACCAGTGGCAAAAATAGGTCCTTCACCAAACGTAAAATATTTTCAATCCATATTAATATGGAGAAGTTCCTATAGGGTTTCACACTTCTGCAGCGTCAGCAATCTCTCGTCTGTCTATGCGTTTTGGGGGTGGAATCCCCTTTCTCGAGCCAACCGAGTTGCCTTGAGAAAAGGGGATATCTCTTCAAAACGCGTAGCTACGTGTGATGTCATCTCAGCCACTTCCAGCTGCTGCTTTGTTGCTGTCCACAGTGGCCAACCATACAGAAACAGACGCAGATGGCTCTTCCTGGTTCCTAGCTACCCATGCACCGCTTCCTATGTAGCTATTCAATAGAGCAGGGATCCTCAAACTACGGCCCTCCAGCTGTTGCAGAACTACACATCCCATGAGGCATTGTAAAACTCTGACATTCCAGACATGACTAGGCATGATGGGAATTGTAGTTCCTGAACAACTGGAGGGCCGTAGTTTGAAGACCCCTGCAATAGAGGGTTCGACCATCCTCTCTCTTCGCTGCCATCGACTGGGACCTAGAAGGACACACCTGCTGGATCATGATGATAAGGCCTTTTTTTAGCCAAATATTAGTGATTGGCCAAACACCCCCTATGGGACCTGAACTTTAAAAAATCAAAAGTCCCCATTTTGAAGGCTTATATGCAAGTTATTGGCCATAAAAAGGGCACTGTATGTATCAATGCCATGTATCAATCTTTGGGTCTGGTATGGATTTTAAGGGGAACCCCAAGTCAATTTTATTTTTAAAAAAATGGCATGCCCCCCCCCCCAATCCATACCAGACCCTTACTTGAGCATGCAGCCTGGCAGGTCAGGAAAGGGGTGGGCGAGTGAGCACTCCCCAACCCAAAGAACCTTGTCCCCATGTTGATGGGACAAGGGCCTCTTCCTGACAACCCTGGGCTGTGGTTGTGGACAACAAAGGGCCTGGTATGCACTCGAGGGGGACTCCCCCACGTGTTTTTTTTTTCATGCAGCTGTCAGCAGGAAAGCCCGCTGACAGCTGATGAGTCATCAGTTGTTATGGACATGTAATCCAGAAAATTCGGGTGTTCGGCGAACACCCGAATGGGCGATGTTCAGGCCGAACTTATGCTCTGCCCGAACTGCTCGCCCATCCTTACCTACTATGTGTGAGTTTACCCCATTAAGTTTATTAATAATAAGTACTACACTCAGGGGCGGTCTGGGCTGGGGGGCAGGGTGTAATTTTCCCCCCGGACCAATCTGATTCCCTCCAGAAAAGGCCGCCACAGAAGCAGCAGCTCACAGTCACCTGGCCAGCCGAGACCCGTCTTGTTCTGTGGCTGGCTGCTATTGTCTGCACTGGTTGCTAAGATCGCCTGCCGTCTAGCAACCAGTGATGTCAGCTGGAGGAAAGCGAGGTCGAGGCCCCAGCATTCAGTGCGGAGGAGGATTTAACTTCCTCCTCCATGCCTATTTGGCTCCACCCACCTCCTCCCTCCATCTTCCATATCTGTGCAGTAATCCAGGTGAGACTTCCTGTAATAAAGACCGCTCACTGCTGCTCTCTCTCCTTTGTGCAGGGGGACTGGTCTTGTCTCCACCCCTCCTGTCGTTTTCTGCAGGCAGCCTGAAGTGGGTGGAGCCTTCTGGGCCTCTCCCACAGCTCTACTGTCTGCAAAGGTCATGTACAGCACAGTGATGATGTCACTGCTACTTTTACAAGGTAATATCTGTTTTTGCAAAGGTCTACATGAAATAAACTTATATTCTTGGCAAATATTAAGGAATGGTTTTAAATGAAAGAAATATTACACTGTAAATATTGAAGACCTTGGTTTCCATACCACCTTCTAGATAATATTCTGCTGCAATTTTACAGGATTTGTGTCTCTTCCACCAATCAGACAGCTCGGATCTCTGCTCCGTCCTCGAAGCCAATTATTTTACCAACACGGTATACAGGAGGACGTGGGAGGGGCTTATTCTCGTGTCATTTTAGGAAACACTTTCTTGAATGGTGATAGTGTATGGCGGACCTGGATACAATTTGTACCTTTGTAGAGAGATTAGAGGATTGTGCTAATCCTACTTTAATCATGTAAGACCTGCGAAGGCCTTGGCGACTTCCGGCCACTGGCGTTTAACCCACCCGGTGCCAGCGTGCACTGCAGACCATGGCGCTCCCCCGTCTGGTGCAGCGGGCTGCGGAAACCGACAGGTTAACAGGGACTTATGTCAGAGCTAAAGAGGAACTGTTTTATTACATGACATTAGCAGACCTCTGCTAATCCTTCCCAACCCCCGAGGATGATAAAATGATACCTAGCAGAGGACTCGAGAGACCTCGGCTGACGTAACTGCTGAATAAATCCAGTGAATAGATTCTACGGGACTCAGTTTTGCTGTCTGGTGAAGGAAAAAACTCCTGAATTTTTTGGAATCAGTAAAGAAAACAAAAAAAAAAAAAAAACAACTTCTGCTGCAATAGTCTCCTTCATTCCAAAAATGTCCAGTGTAGTACTTCTCCTCCACAGCTAGGTGTCACTTGTCTCCCAGGTTGAAATACAGTCCGCATTATTCAACCCACATCGTTTGAACCAAGGTTGTCATGGACCTGCCTCGGTGGGCCTGGGCTCACAGTACTCCTGGGCTGAGTGGGGCTCACAGGTCCACCAAAGAAGAGAAGGCCCCCTTTCATCACACCATACAGGCCTGCAGGAAATAGAGATGTATAGGTAAGATAAATCAAGTTCAGATTACATTTTCAACCAGCTGCTACCAGAGATTTTTCATACTTGTAGTGCATTACTCCTGCAATTTGCCATTATCATAATTACAGTTTACTATGCTTCAGTTATGAATAAACGCAGTGAGTGATTGGTACTGATCACTTATTGTGTTCATTTAAAAAAAAAAAAAAAAGAGGCTGGTAAATCACATTTTTTTATTGGCCCCTGACACATCTCTCCATCCTCACATGACCCCCCCTGTGTGCCCGCAACATCCTGCAGGAGGGAGAGGATGGAAGCCAGCATGCTGTGGGAGGGGCACACAGGTAGGCCCAGGCAGCAGAGGGCAGGGGATCTTTGACAGGGATGGTGATTGAGGCAGTGGGGGGGGGGGGCAAATACTTGAATTGATCACCCTATGGTTCCCCCTGCAGCAGCTAAAAGCCGACAGGAGAGGAGAGGTGGGAAGCTGGCGATGCAGGGGAAGGGCACACAGGGGGGCCCGGGAAGCAGGGGAATCAGATAGTGGACAGGAGGGGGTGATCGGTAAGGCGGGGGGTGGGGAGGAGGCAATTCCTGTTTGCATGTAATTAGTGTGTGTGTATAAAAGGTCAATGAGTTTCTGGACTCCTGACAGACCCTTGCATCTTTCATCCAGAGCTGCACTGACGTTTCTGGATTCTGAGTCATGGGGAAAGCAAAAGAATTGTCAAAGGATCTGCGGGAAAAGGTAGTTGAACTGTATAAAACAGGAAAGGGATATAAAAAGATATCCAAGGAATTGAGAATGCCAATCAGCAGTGTTCAAACTCTAATTAAGAAGTGCAAAATGAGGGGTTCTGGTGAAACAAAACCACGGTCAGGTAGACCAACTAAAATTTCAGCCACAACTGCCAGGAAAATTGTTCGGGATGCAAAGAAAATCCCACAAATAACTTCAGGTGAAATACAGAACTCTCTGAAAACATGTGGTGTGGCTGTTTCAAGATGCACAATAAGGAAGCACTTGAAGAAAGACGGGCTGCATGGTCGAGTCGCCAGAAGAAAGTCATTACTACACAAATGCCACAAAGAATCCCTCTTAAAATACGCCAAACAGCACAGAGACAAGCCTCAGACCAGCATCCTCCGGGACTGTGACGTCATATGGGGGCGGGGTCACCTTGTGACATGAGCATGTGACCCGCCCCTTGTCCCTATATAAGTCATATCACAGCGTGTCTCTGCCATTGCGGCCAGAGAGAGCGTCGTGTCAACATCGGATGAAGAAAGAAGAACAACAAGCAGGAGCAGAAGGCGGCGGCGGTGGCGACAACGGCAACAGAAGCCCCGGCCACCGGCAAGAACAGAAGAGACCCCCGAAGTCAGAACAAGACCCCCAGACGACGGCGGCAACGAAGAAGAAAGCTGGGCTCCTCCGCTAGTGAAAGGGCTAGGTAAACGAGCAGAAGATAGCGGAGGAGTCCGCGAGAAGACCCCCCAAGACGGAATAAGACCCCCGGAGCTGTGCAATAAAATATTTGAAAAAATTGTGTCGTTTTTTTTTTTTTATTTACACATTTTCCTTACGTGAATGGGTAGGGTACATCGTACCCCATACTTATTCACATAGGGTGGGGGCCGGGATCTGGGGGCCCCCTTATTAAAGGGGGCTCCCGGATTCCGATAAGTCCCCCGCCCGCAGACCCCGACAACCAACGGCCAGGATTGTCGGGAAGAGGCCCTTGTCCTCATCAACATAAGGACAAGGTGCTTTGGGGTGGGAGGGCTGCAGGGCCCCTCTTTCCCCAGGGCACCCCCCATGTTGAGGGCACGCGGCCTGGTACGGCTCAGGAGGGGGGGGGCGCTCGCTCGTCCCCACCCCCTTTCCTGACCGGCCGGGCTGCATGCTCGGATAAGGGTCTGAGATGGATTTTGGGGGGACCCCCACACAGTTTTTTCGGCGTAGGGATTCCCCTTTAAATCCATGCCAGGTGACGGGGCTAGCGTTCACTGCCTTCGCTAGTCCCGTCTACCTGGAGTCACGTTCTAAATTAAACGGACTTTCCTCCGTGTGTGAGGCAAGTCCGTTCATTTCAAAAGTCCCGCGGACTAGCACACAGACGGCGGGATTGTCCGCCGGACTGCCGAGTCCAGCGGACAATTTTAAGTCTGAACTTAAAACTTAGTCAGATTGTCCGGCTCTAGTCCGGACAATCCCGCGGTAAAGTCCGCTCGTGTGTACGCGGCCTTCGTAGAAAGGATTTCCCTGGGACCTTTTCTCCCTTCCCTTGTAATTGCCTCTCCCATTAGTCTGCACAGAGACTGAAATCAAATTGCATGCAGCCCCTGCGGCATCAGGTTAATGCCCAGCGGTTTCCATATTTTTCCTTATGCCGCGTACACACGATCAAAATTCTCGTCGGAAAAAGCTCTGACGGTTTTCCCGACGGAATTCCGCTCAAACTGTCTTGCCTACACACGGTCACACCAAATTCCTACCGTCAAGAACGCAGTGACGTAAAACACTACAACGAGCCGAGTTCAATGCTTCCGAGCATGCGTCAAATTGTTTCCGAGCATGCGTAAGAATTTTGCGTGTCAGAATTGCTACAGACAATCAGAATTTCCGATAGAAACCTTTTCCGTTGGAAAAATTGAGAACATGCTCTCAATTCTTTGCTGTCGGAAATTCGGCCAGCAAATATCGGATGGAGCCTACACACGGTCGCATTTTCCGATGAAAAGCTCTCATCTGTCTTTTTCTGGCCCGAATTCCGATCGTGTGTACGCGGCATAAGAGGATCTGTGTTTGCTGGCTGGACCAATATTTCAGAGCCACTAGTTCACTAGGAACCATTGACATCATTGTAGCCTGCTTGCAGACAACACATGGGGGTGGGGGGGGGGGGGCGCTCTGCTTTAGCAGAATAAATTCTGATTGGACGCTGTGGTACCGAATGTGGAAAGTGTCCTCTTTCTCTCTGGGTGAGGATATTTATAGTGCGGACTCAGCAGGTGGCTCGGGCTCGGTTAGCGTTCCTGAACGGCCCATTTGCCCGCTGATGAGTACAGACGTCTCCGCTGCCGTCGATGTGTATAAACTCTAATTCAGCACTCAATGTTTTTTTTACACAAACTGACACTTCTATACACATTACAGAGTTTTTCCGCTTATCGCTGCCCACCCTCGCCCGCCAGCTGCAGGCCATTAAAATGTTAAAGGGGACCTGTCACTCCTGTCTAAAAACTGTCCTGGCATCTTTAAAGCATCAGTTAATGATTGCAATAAATCAAACCAAAAGATAGAAATATATATATATAGATACGTTTTTACCATGTCAGAGATTGGTGGACTGCTGCCACATCCCTGATATATAGGAAAGAAGGACCCCCCCCCCCCCCCTGCTTGGGCCTTTAAAGGCAACAACACCACTAATACAGGGTAAAAAGCATGTATTAATTACTTAAAGTGGTGTTTCCACCCAAAAAAAATAGCTTAAAAATCATTAAAAAAAATTGTTGGAAAAAAATAATTTTTTTACTCACCTCTAAATGCCTGTTACTAGGGGGTCCCTCGTAGTCTGCCACCTTCAGTGACCGGGCACTGACATCACTTCCCCTCGGCGCCAAACATGTGCAGTTCGTTTCTTTTTTTTTTTTTTTTTTTTCGTTTTTCATTAAAATTCGTTATATTCGTTCATTCGTTATCGTACAAATGAACGAACGATTCGCTAAAAATTTTAACGAATAACGAATGTTCGAATTGAACGAATCCGAAAAACAACGAAAATCCCCAAAAAACTAATTAGAAACAACGAATCTACGAAAGAAGAAAATCCGAAAAAAAAGAAAACAGGAACAACGAAAATCAAAATGAACGAAAAAATTCGTAACTTTTTAATTTTCCGTGTCCCTTACAATGGCGCTGCTTAACGTGCTTCGAATGGATTGAACGAAAAAATTCGTACATTCGTCACTTTTTTTTTTTTCGATTCGTAATTTTCCGTGTCTCTTACAATGGCGCTGCTTAACGTGCTTCGAATGGATTGAACGAAAAAATTCGTACATTCGTAACTTATTTTTTCGATTCGTAATTTTCCGTGTCTCTTACAATGGCGCTGCTTAACGTGCTTCGAATGGATTAAACGAAAAAATTCGTACATTCGTCACTTTTTTTTTTTTTGCAATTCGTAATTTTCCGTGTCTCTTACAATGGCGCTGCTTAATGTGCTTCGAATGGATTGACTGAAAAAATTTGTACATTCGTAACTTTTTTTTTCGATTCGTATTTTTCCGTGTCTCTTAAAATGTAATAATAGCATACACATTACATAACATTATGAATTATGCTCCGATTACGAATCTACGAAAACAATGTTACGAAAGTACGAATAAATCAATCTTGCGAAAGTACGAATGTAACTAAATCTACGAAATACGAATGCGTCCGAATTTCAAATAAACGGAAAAACGATTCAACGAAAAAATAACTCTTACGAAAATACGAATCGTTACGAATACGAACACCGACGACTTACGAATTTACGAATCGTTACGAATCAACAGAAACGAAAAAAACTAAACGAAAATAAACAATTTTTATATTGTGCACATGTCTAACGCACAGTCATCTAGGACCTGTCACGTGTCCCAGATGACTGCGCGGTGTATCGCGGCACCACTCACACTTGCGCAGTGGGTGCCCACAGTAAGAATGCCGGCGCCGCGAGCGAAGCGGGGAACGAGGGGGGGCTTCGTACCCCCGCATCGCTGGACCCTGGGACAGGTAAGTGTCCGATTATTAAAAGTCAGCAGCTGCAGTATTTGTAGCTGCTGACTTTTACATTTTTTTTTTTAGGGGGCTCCCCACTTTAAGGACCGAGCCTCTTTCTTAAATTTGTTGTTTACAAGTTAAAAAAATATTTTTTTTGCTAGAAAATTACTTAGAACCCCCAAACATTTAAAAAGATGTCTAACACCCTAGAGAATAAAATGGTGGTCATTTCAATACTTTCTGTCCCACCGTATTTTTCGCAGCGGTTTTACAAGCGCACTTTTTTTGGAAAAAATACACTTTTTTGAATAAAAAAAATTTGAGAACAGTAACGTTAGCCACATTTTTTTTTATATTGTGAAAGATAATGTTACACCGAGTAAATTGATACCCAACATGTCACGCTTCAAAATTGTGCCCGCTCGTGGAATGGCGACAAACTTTTACCCTTAAAAATCTCCATAGGTGACGTTTAAAAAATTCTACAGGTTGCATGTTTTGAGTTAAAGAGGATGTCTAGGGCTAGAATTATTGCTCTCGCTCTACCGATCGTGGCGATACCTCACATGTGTGGTTTGAACACCGTTTTCATATGCGGGCGCTACTCACTTATGCGTTCGCTTCTGCGCGCGAGCTCAGCGGGACGGGGCGCGTTAAAATCTTTTTTATTTTACCTTTTATTATTTTTTTTTTACATTGTTCTTTAAAAAAAAAGTGTCACTTTTATTCCTATTACAAGGAATGTAAACATCCCCTGTAATAGAAAAAAAAGCATGACAGGTCCTCTTAAATATGAGATCTGGGGTCAAAAAGACATCAGAATGGCCCTTTAAGAGCTATGGGTGGAAGTGACATTTTGACGTTGCTACCACCCTGCAGTGATATGGAGACGGGTGGGGGCCATCTTCCCCTCACTCGTCTCCATACCCAGGAAGGAGAAGGATCTGATCACCAGCGGCTCCGGTAAGCAACGGAGGGCAGCATTAGTAGCAGCACTTCACACTGAGATATCGGGACACAGCACGGGACTAAAACTTCAAGAGACGAGGGAATTTAAACTGGGATAGTTGGCAAGTATGAGGCAGCTGCTTTGGGCCCCACAACAAATGACAGGGCCCAGGGCAGCTGCCCCTTTTGCCCTGCCTTAAAGACGGCCCTGAGGTCAATGACTAATGGACTGCTTGGTCCAGCAATGACAGCTAACTTCTGGATTCAGACGAACTTGGGTTTGGACCAAACCCATATCTGTACCAAAGCTCCCCACTATCGCTAAGCCTAGGTTCAGGAACTACTTTTGGGAACCGATTGGGACGGTACCGTTGCTGGCAATAGCCAAATCGCATGTCTTTTGATCAGTGACCAAGGCTTTCCAACTGAAACGCGTCAGCTTTTTGTTTTCCTACAAGTGCCAATAAATTATTCTTATGGATTGGAGTTGCCGGCTATTTTTCTGCTTTGTCTATCAAATCGCATGTCAAAACGGCCTGATGTGAACCTGGGCTATCAGTCATTAAAACTGAAGAAGTGGCTTAGGGAAGTTACAAAACGTCCCCATTACAGAACAAGTCCAGTTGCATGGAACTACTACTACTACTACTAGCTATAAAAAAGTAGATAAGTCATTTTTTGTGGGGGGGGGGGGGGAGCCAGTACCCTCTTTTTAAAGGGTCCCAGCTCCCACTTCCTTCCAGTACACCACGGCAGAAGGGAGATTACCTCGTCACAGGTCCCAGATGATTGCCCGGCCCGTCACGGCGTGCAGCGCGGCTCGCACATGCGCAGTGGGTCCCCGGTTGTGTAGCCACAGCCGAGCGCCCCACAGTTATAATGCCGGCGCCGCAGAGATGAGGGGGAGACTAGCGGGGCTTCGTTCCCCCACATCACTGGACCCTGGACAGGTAAGTGTGCGATTATTAAAAGTCAGCAGCTGCAGTATTTGTAGCTTCTGACTTTTTTTTTTTTTAACCGCCTGCCGACCACCTCACGAAGATATACTGCGGCAGAAGGGCACGTACAGGCAGAATCACGTACTTGATCACTTTGCCCTTTAACCACTTCAGACCCGAAAGGATTTACCCCCTTCCTGACCAGAGCGTTTTTTGCGATTCGGCACTGCGTCGATTTAACTGACAATTGCGCGCTCGTGCGATGTGGCTCCAAAACAAAATTGACGTCCCACAAATAGAGCTTTCTTTTGGTGGTATTTGACTGCGACATTATGGCAGACACATTGGACAATTTTGACAAATTTTTGGGACTATTGGCATTAATACAGCGATCAGTGCTATAAAACTGGCAGTGAAGGGGTTAACCACTAGGGGGCAGAGAGGGGCGAGCAGTGTGCTTTCACTAGGCAGAACGGGGAGATGCTGTTTACATCGTTCTTGAGCTCTGTGACACGATGGCAGGTATGCCCGCGGCGATCAAGTCCGCAGCACCAGCGGCACGGTCACGGAGCTCACGGCAGGCGCGCGCGGGCACGTTACTTTGCCCAGCCACGCCATTCTGCCGACGTATATGTGCCGACAGCGGTTGGCAAGTGGTTAAGAGGCGGCCTGCTGGTGTGCGCCCGCGGCAAGCTCCATGAGTCGGGTCGCGGGTCCCGCAGACTCGATCACCGCGGGGATACCCGCGATCGTCTCACGGAGAGGAAGAACGGTGAGATGCTAATGTAAACAAGCATCTCCCCGTTCTGCCTGCGTTCTGTTTGGGTGCAACGTCGCACGAGCGACGCAGTGCCCTATCGCAAAAAGTGCTCTGGTCAGGAAGGGGGGTAAATCCTTCCGGGACTGAAGTGGTTAATTCTCTTTACAAAGTTGAGGACTTGACTTCCTTGCCATTCAGTAGGTCCAATATTCAGACACATAGGGGTGTATTTATAAAAACAATTGCATGGTAACTTGCCCAGTGAAAGTAAAAAAAAAAAAAACACAATTGTTATTGGACCTATATCCTGTGCTAGTCTAATATTTTTCATTGATTTAAAATGGAAAATACTGCATTTGGCCTCTAGATGGTGCTAAGTATCATAGGATTTTGCACAGTTTCCTCTAGTGGACAAATGCAGTATTTTCCATTTTATCACTGAAAAACACTCAATCAGCCCAGGAAATAGACTAATAGCATTCTTTTTTTCTTTTTTTTTAATTGCCCCATTTGCACAGAACAAATGTACATTCACTTACGCCAGTTGAAGCTTTTATAAATGCACCCCATAAAGTTAATTTGGTCATTCCTGTCTAACGCAGTGCCATGATAACAGACCACACAGCGAGGCCTACAGCCTACAGTAGTGCGGTGTCCGAAAAAAGAACAGCAATCCTACTTTATCGCTTCCCGCTGAGGAGGCCATCATCATGACGAATCTCTCCGGATGCGGCAGATTCACACTTCAGGACCAAAATATCTTCTTGGAACATAAATACCGGCCATAAATATGTCACAGAGTGCAAACACTTCACAGCCGGCAAGTCCTCGCCTCGTCCCAATGGGATATGACTTTTGCTGCACACATATAAATATATATACCGTATTTATCGCGGCGTATAACACGCACCCCAAGTTTAGGAGGGAATTTTAAGGAAAAAACTTTTAGGATGGGAGTTTAAGGAAAAAAAAAAAAAAACTTACATTTAAGTGTCCATTGCAGCCTTGTCAGTGCAGCCTTGTCCCAGTGCAGCCTTGTCCCCATTGCAGCCTTGTCCCCATTGCAGCCTTGTCCCCATTGCAGCCATGTCCCCATTGCAGCCATGTCCCCATTGCAGCCATGTCCCCATTGCAGCCATGTCCCCATTGCAGCCTTGTCCACATTGCAGCCATGTCCCCATTGCAGCCATGTCCCCATTGCAGCCATGTCCCCATTGCAGCCTTGTCCCCATTGCAGCCTTGTCCACATTGCAGCCATGTCCCCATTGCAGCCATGTCCCCATTGCAGCCATGTCCCCATTGCAGCCTTGTCCCCATTGCAGCCTTGTCCACATTGCAGCCATGTCCCCATTGCAGCCATGTCCCCATTGCAGCCATGTCCACATTGCAGCCATGTCCCCATTGCAGCCATGTCCCCATTGCAGCCTTGTCCACATTGCAGCCATGTCCCCATTGCAGCCTTGTCCCCATTGCAGCCTTGTCCCCATTGCAGCCTTGTCCCCATTGCAGCCTTGTCCACATTGCAGCCATGTCCCCATTGCAGCCATGTCCCCATTGCAGCCATGTCCCCATTGCAGCCATGTCCCCATTGCAGCCTTGTCCCCATTGCAGCCTGTCCCCATTGCAGCCTTTCCCCCATTGCAGCCTTTCCCCCCATTGCAGCCTTTCCCCCTTTGCAGCCTTGTCCCCATTGCAGCCTTTCCCCCATTGCAGCCATGTCCCCATTGCAGCCTTGCCCCCATTGAAGCCATGTCCCCATTGCAGCCTTGTGTGTCCGTCGCCATTTAAAATTGGCCCCGACAGGACACCGGAGCAAAGCGAACGCCGCCGAGATACACATGTACTCGCTACACGGCTCTTGTCGGTTCTTCTCGCCTCCGCTCACGTGACTGTGAGTGGAGCAGAGAAGAGCCGAAAAGAGCCGAGTACACTCGCTGTGTGTAGCTCGGCGGGGATCGCTCCGCTCACAGCTAGCGGAGATCGGCGGGGGATCGCTGGGGATCGGCGTATAACACGCACACACGATAAATACGGTATATATATATACAGTTTATATAAAAAACATACAAATACAATGTATCAATGATTCCATCTGCACACTTCACAATGAGTGTGCAGCTCACCCGACACAACTAAACTGCTACAATCCGCTGATATGCAAAGTACCAGATCTCTTCCATCCCGTCCAGACTTTTGGAGTAGAAGAGTAAAACTGAAGAAGAGTAGATGGCCATTCGCTGACAAATTACTGTTGCAAAAAGTTTTATGGAACCAAAAAATCATTTTTATGAATCTATGTGTGTATGGAACTCCAGCCCAAATTTTTTTTTAAGATTGAAACAGGCAGATCTAGAAGAACCTCAATCAATTTTGGAGGGGGGAGTACTTAGTAGACATGTGCAATTTGTTTTGTTTTTATTCGTTTTCCGTTAAAATTTGTTATATTCGTTCATTCGTTATCGTACGAATGAACGAATGATTCGCTAAAAATTTTAACGAATAACGAATTATCAAATCGAACGAATATGAAAAACAACGAAAATCCGAAATAACAAAATTAGAAACTACGAAAGAAGAAAATCCGAAAAACGAAAACAGGAACAACGAAAATCAAAATGAACAAAAAAATTTGTACATTCGTAACTTTTTTTTTTTTTGTTGAATTGGTAATTTTCCGTGTCTCTTACAATGGTGCTGCTTAACGTGCTTCGAATGGATTGAACGAAAAAAAATTCGTACATTCGTAACTTTTTTTTTTTTCGATTCGTAATTTTCCGTGTCTCTTACAATGACGCTGCTTAACGTGCTTCGAATGGATTGAACGAAAAAATTCGTACATTCGTAACTTTTTTTTTTTCGATTCGTAATTTTTCGTGTCTCTTACAATGTAATAATAGCATACACATTACATAAAATTATAAATTATGCTCCGATTACGAATCTACGAATGTTACGAATGTTACGAAAGTACGAATAAATACGAATGCGTCCGAATTTCGAATAAACGAAAATTAAACTAACGGAAAAACGAATCAACGAAAAAATAACTCTTACGAAAATACGAAATCGTTACGAATACGAACACCGACGACTTACGAATTTACGAATCGTTACGAATCAACGGAAACGAAAAAAAACGAAACGAAAATAAACAAATTTTTTTGTTGTGCACATGTCTACTGAAGAAGAGTAGATGGCCATTCGCTGACAAATTATTGTTGCAAAAAGTTTTATGGAACAAAAAAATATTTTTTATGAATCTATGTGTGTATGGAAGTCCAGCCCAAATTTTTTTTTGAGATTGAAACATGCAGATCTAGAAGAACCTCAATCAATTTTGGAGGGGGGAGTACTTAGATTTTACCAGGTGTCAACAGGACAGGAAATCAATGGAAATCTCTCTAAGCCTCAATTCCCATCGGCGGGATTTGACAGGTCACATAGATAACAAGCATATCACCAGCTCACCGAGCTGATACACAAGTGCAAACGTCCTGGGTAACGACTCCTCCCATCAGTACATGTTACGCCCCCCCTGTAAGGCTTCTTCAGAAAGTGACTTCCTGAAGAAGCCCTACAGGGGAGGCGTAACGAGTACAGGTGGGAGGAGTCATTACCCAGGACGTTTGCACTTGTGTATCAGCTCGGTGAGCTGGTGATATGCTTGTTATTCATTTATCTATGGG
The DNA here is from genome assembly GCA_028564925.1 of Lithobates sylvaticus. Taxonomy (NCBI): domain Eukaryota; kingdom Metazoa; phylum Chordata; class Amphibia; order Anura; family Ranidae; genus Lithobates; species Lithobates sylvaticus. Next base: position 29,072,244 of record CM053031.1, read on the forward strand.
ACGGTTTTTAACCCCTTCACGCCAACCGTATGCAAATTTGCGTTCGTGGCGTGAAGGGGTTATACCGGGATGAGGCCTACAGCTGCAGACATCACCCCGGTACCGTTTTGTTAGAGCCAAAGGTTGGCTTTTTAGTGATAACAACCGATGCGAACCAAGACTTTGATCGGGTCTCCGCTGTACATTCCCAGAAGCGACGTCACAACGTCACTTCCGGTTTACTCGGCTGCCAATGGCGCAGATTTAAAAAAAAATCAATCGGGCAGCGCTGCGGTGCCGCCGGCAAATTGCCACTCTGGCGGCGTTTTGGGGGCGGATTTAACCCCTTTTCGGCCGCTAGCGGGGGGTTAAATCTGCCCCGCTAGCAGCCGAATAACGACGGTAAAGCGGCGCTAAAATAGCCTCGCTTTACCGTTGGCGCCGGCCGCGGCTCGGTGTGAAATCCGTCTAAGCCTCATTACCCAAAACATTTTTTTCGATTTTCAATAGTGCTTTCTGTGCCCCCGCTGGTGTCCTCTATAACCAGGATGAATAGTGATGGAAAATTTTAAGTTTTACGGTCGGTAAGTAATGCAAATCTTCCTGGCAAGATAAATACAGAAAACAGAGAGGCTTTTGCCATTTGTGCGTTTATGCGTGTAGCGCCCTGGGGTTTAGTCAGGGAGCTCCTCTCAAATGCACTTGCCAGGAGTAGTTATCCTGGTCAATTGCTAGCGATCCATTGATTTCTCCCCAAGTTTGGCCTTGTTGCATTTTTCTCTTCTACCACCAGGTAGCACCCTTGGTGGTACTAGATACGAGAATGGCAACGCAAGGTCAGGTTATGGGTATATGGGGTATCTCAGCCAATGGGCAGGGGTTTTCTTGAATCCTTTGGCCTGCTGGGAAAGCCTATATAATCGGGTGAGGTCAGGTGATCTCTGTTCTGTACCACCTGGGCGGCTGTCTGGGTGGACGTGTGTCGTACACCCCGGGCTGCTAGGCCGGAGATTGGGCCTATCCTGGGGGCATCTGGCTGCCAGGCTGTGTGAGAGCCTATCCAGAAATAAGAGGGCAGCGCAGGGTTGGGATTGCGGCTTGCAGTCCAACCAGAAGTGACGATTTTGCCAGCCTGGAGAAACTCGTGGTCGGAGGTAGAGGGGAAGCTGTTGCCACAAAGGGACCAACCACCTTATTGCCAGGGACCACAGTGAGTAACTGAAGAAAGTACCGGAACAGCATTCTCACCGAACGGGCGCGGTGGAGAATCGGGAAACATCAGGCGGTGATCAAGTCAGGGACCCAACCAGCGGAGGTGACGCTTGCAGAGCAGCCTTGTGAGTCAAGCCAGGGACCGAGCCGGTTAACAGGGATGAAGCTTGAGAAGTATCTGGAGTGCCAAGCTAGGGACCCAGCAGACAGGCGTGGGTGACGCTTGAGGGAGATACCGCCACAAACCTATGAGGAGCTCAAGGGATTCAGAGTCAGTGAATCAGAGGGTCCAGTGAGAGAGACCGGGGAGGTCAAGGGGCTGAGGAAATACAAGTAGAATTGGTTGTGAAGCAAAGGCGACTGTAACGATTTGTGCTAGGAACTGGTAAAGACTGTTGGCATAGGAGACAGCATTCCTGCACATGCAGATGTGGCGCCTTTCTGGGGGGCCTTTCCCTGCACAGCTGTCCTCCTATTGAAGTCTCAGAGTCTGCCAATTGAAATTGAAACTGCTTATGGGTGTCCTGGCCCTAACCCTCTTTCCCTCTAAAAATATAAAAAGGACTGTTAAGAGAAATAAAACCTATTTTACATCCAAGAAGTGTCTGCAGTGGCGTCCAATAATTGCATCCACCTTGCACCCACTATGCCCCACAACCAGGGGCGGACTGACCATTCGGCCACTCGGGCACTTCCCGAGGGCCCCGGGCCCCTAGGGGGCCCCATCAGGGTTGCCAGCCTCAATAAAACCAGGGACAGTATGTAAAAATCTGTGTTTTTTTTTTCACATCTGTTTCTGAAATGTCCCTTACCGACATCCTTTTGGTCTAAAAATCCTGAGATTATAGCTGCCCCACCTCTCCAGTACCTTCTCAGCCAATAGAAACATGTCTGTGTATACTGTGTGATTGTATACTGTGTGTACATGTATGTGTATACTGTGTGTGTGTATACTGTGTGTGTGTGTATACTGTGTGGCCCCATAATCTCTGATTGCCTGGGGGCCCCATAATCTCCTATTACCCGGGGGCCCCATGAGTTGTCAGTCCGCCCCTGCCCACAACCCACCACATACAGAAGGATGTCAGCTATCTTTGTCCCCGAAGGTTCTCATTAGATGGAAGGAGTCTAAAGACTTTGCTACATGCGTGTTCAGGCATATGCACATTAATGCATTCTAATGGCCAGAATAAATTAATATTCTGGCCAATAGAATGCATTAACGCATGAACGTGCATAAACCTGTGTACAAGACACTTTTGCCACTTTTAAGCAGCTTTTCTCCTGCCATGCCAGCATAAAGGGCGTTCAGAGGAGCTGAGGTGAATTTAGCGTGTATGAAGCCTAAAAGCAACCCAAAATATATTTTGACATTTCAAGGAAAATCAACTTTATAATAAATAGGGACACACTGCCATCTTGTGGCTAAATATGGTAGTTGTTCATCCAGACCCTAAAGTGTAATTGTTTACGCAATTGACGTCAATAGGCTGTTGTTTTTCTATAATGTCATTCAGAGCCCAGGGTAAAAATGCCAAACTGCGTCAACCCCCCCCCCCCCCCCAAAAAAAAAGTATGATCATTATGTGTTGGCAAAAGTCCCCCCCCCCCCCCCAAAATAAAAATAAAAAATAACTTAAGCACTAATCTGCATGCTTACCCCTAAGCATAAATTACCCCCCCCCAGCACAAACCTCACCCCCTCTATCCCCCAAATCCTCCCAGCACAAATGCCCCCCCCTCAAATTTCCCCTCCAAGTGCACATTATCTACACTAACACTACCCCCCCCCCAAAAAAAAAATTCTCTTTGTAGCACAAATCCCCTTCTCCCATCCCCCTCCCAACACAAATCCCCCTGAATCACTACTACTAGCACACACCCCCAAATTTCCCCTTCAAGAACAATTCTTACCCCCTGCTGCCCCCAAATTCCTACTCCTAAAACAAATACCCTCCCCCTTCAAACTCCTTGTGGTGATAATACCCCCCCACCACCACCTCACTTGATACCGCAGTGCCCAGGGATGTGAGCTGGACACTGAACTTTGCTACACAAGCCAAGGAGCCCGGGGCCCTGCCTGTAAAGGGCTTTTGCTCACAAATATGACAGTTGCCTTTTTGTCAGATTAACAAACAGTGTGCCAGCTGGAGATTCTGCAAGCAAAATGAGTGTTGGAGGAAGAGGAGTGTATAAATCTGTATATGGGAAAGTTGTCCCTGAGGTCAAGTGGGCATTCTATAATCTTCCCAATCCCTATCCAAGTTCTAAAACCCTCAAATAAATAAGAACAACAAAGCTCCGGACTGTTTTCTGGCTCCGAGTGCATGTGAAGATGCGGTGTGCCTGGCTGTGCAGGATAGGGGATCCCATTCACTTGCGGCTCCTTTGCAGGGTTGCCACCTGTTCGGGATTCATCCAGACAGTCCGGGTTTTGAATCATGTGTCTGGGTTTGAGGCGGACTGAAACCCGGACACATTATTTAGCTTCGGCTGTGGCTCCCCAAGTAACCAATATAGTCGCACACATCCGGGAGTTGCGGGCGGCTGTCTGGGGGCAGGTTCGGCATCACTGGGGGGGGCAGGGCAATGATATCAGCAATTTGGCCACACCCACTGTTTGCTGCGGCACGCTATGCGCACCGCATTACTACTCTCCTTGAGGCCCCCAAAGGTGTCCCAGGCCGCTAAAGTGTTCGGGTTTGGTTTGAAAAAAAAAGGTGGCAACCCGAGTAGGGGGTGCGCTACATATTGTTTTGTGTGTGGAGGGGTCTCCAATAACAATCTGAACGAAACGTCACCATCATTTTTGTAAGAGATTAGTGCTTGTATCAGTTCCATCTAGTGGCCGAAATGTTTTACAAAATTCCTTAAAGTGTTTGTTAACCTAAAAAAAAAATAAAAAAAAAATACAGATTCTGGTCCTTTAACCACTTAAGCCCCGGACCAATTTGCAGCCAAAGGACCGGCCCCTTTTTTGCGATACGGCACTGCGTCGCTTTAACTGACAATTGCGCGGTCGTGCGACGTGGCTCCCAAACAAAATTGGCTTCCTTTTTTTCCCACAAATAGAGCTTTCTTTTGGTGGTATTTGATCGCCCCTGCGGTTTTTATTTTTTGCGCTTCAAACAAAAATAGAGCGCAATTTTGAAAAAATTTAAATATTTTTTACTTTTTGCTATAATAAATATCCCCAAAAAATATATAAAAAAACATTTTTTTTCCTCAGTTTAGGCCGATACGTATTCTTCTACATATTTTTGGTAAAAAAAAATCACAATAAGCGATTATTGATTTGTTTGCGCAAAAGTTATAGCGTTTACAAAATAGGGGATAGTTTTATAGCATTTTTATTAATATTTTTTTTTTACTAGTAATGGCGGGCGATCAGCGATTTTTATTGTGACTGCGACATAATGGCGGACACATCGGACAATTTTTGACACATTTTTGGGACCATTGTCATTTATATAGAAATCAGTGCTATTTAAATGCACTGATTCCTGTGTAAATGACACTGGCAGTGAAGGAGTTAACCACTAGGGGGTGGGGAGGGGCTAAGTGTGACGTGTTGTGTTTTTTTTTTTTTACTGTAGGGGGCGTGGCTGTATGTCTGATGTCACTGATCGGCTTTCCCGATGACAGGGAACAGCCGATCAGTGACAGGCAGTGTAGGAAGCGCGGGGAGAGGTTTGTTTACACAGACCTCTCCTGTTCTTCAGCTCTGTGACCCGATCGCGGGACACCAGCAGCGATCGGGTCCGCTGGTCCCGCGGCCGTGGTCACGGAGCTCCCGACCGAGTCGCGAGCTCGCCGCCTGGTGGCGCGCACGCGACCCGCGGCTGGGCTCTTAAAGGACCACATACCGGTGCGTGGTTTTGCCCAGCCGTGCCATTCTGCCGACGTATATCGGCGTGAGGCGGTCGGGAAGCGGTTAAAGTGGTTTTAAACCCTTTACAACCACTTTTTTCTACAGGTAAGCCTATAATAAGGCTTACCTGTGTCTACCCCGGATATCTCCTGCACGGTTTAGGAGATATCCCCTGTATCTACATGTGACGGCGTAATCGGCACATGTGCACTGAAGCAACGGCACGATGTGCCTCTACTGGCAGCACCGCGGCTCTGGCCAATCACAACGCTACCCGGCGATACCCGGAAGTAACTCCGGGAGCGATGTTGCCAGCCGGATCGGTGTACGAGGACCGCTGTGGGGGCTTCAATCTAAGGTGAGTATTTCTAAATGAGCTAGTATGCTATGCATACTAGTTCATTATGCCTTTGTCTTTCAGGTTTTTTTTTTTTAGTTTGTAAACCCACTACCACTTTAAAGTGGTTGTAAACCCTCCTGAAAAAAAAAAAAAAAAAACCCTGCAAGATAAAGGCATAATGAGCTAGTATGCATAGCATACTAAGTCATTATGAATTACCCGAGAACGAAGCCCCCGCAGCTGTCCATGTCTCCCCCCTCCGGCTGGCGACATCTATCCCGAGGTTACTTCCGGGTATCGCGGCTTTGGCGCTGTGATTGGCCGGAGCCGCGATGACGTCACTCTCGCGCATGCGCGGGAGCCGCCGGGAACGGCACACTACTACTGTGTCAACGGCACATGCAAATACAGGAATATCTCCTAAACCGTGATTTAGGAGATATCCAGTGCAGCTACAGGCTTGCCTGTAGTTTAAAGTGGTTGTAAAGGGTTTACAACCATTTTAAAACCAATTAAACAGTGCTTGTGCTGTGTAATCTGCCTCCCTCTAAACTGAAAAAAAAAAAAGTACATCGGCAGAATGGCACGGACAGGCATAAGGGCATACAGGTATGTCCCTTTAAATTCCGTGAGTCCAATCGCGGGTCCCGCGGACTCGATCGCCGCGGGGATACCCGCGATCGTGTCACAGGGAGGAAGAACGGGGAGATGCTAAAGTAAACAAGCATCTCCCTATTCTGCCTAGTGACAGTGACACTGATCTCTGCTCCCTGTGATTGAAGCAGAGATCAGTGATGTCCACAACACAGCCACGCCCCCCACAGTTAGCAACACGCCCCTAGGACACACTTAACCCCTACACTGCCACCTAGTGGTTAACCCCTTCACTGCCAGTGTCATTTACACAGCAATCAGTGCATTTGTATAGCACTGATTGCTGTATAAATGACAATGGTCCCAAAAATGTGTCAAAAATGTCCGATCTGTCCGCCATAATGTCGCAGTCACGATAAAAATCACTGACCATTACTATTAAAAATAAAAATTATTTAAAAAAAATGAAAAATGCCATAAAACTACCCCTATTTTGTAAACGCTATAACTTTTGCGCAAACCAATCAATAATCGCTTATTGCGATTTTTTTTTTTACCAAAAATATGTATCGGCCTAAACTGAGGAAAGTAAATGTTTTTATACATTTTTGGGGGATATTTTTTATAGCAATAGTAAAAAATAATGCGTTTTTTTTTTTCAAAATTGTCGCTCTTTTTTTGTTTAGGGGCGATCAAATACCACCAAGAAAAAGCTCTATTTGTGGGGAAAAAAGGACGTCAATTTTGTTTGGGAGCCACGTCGCACGACCGCGCAATTGTCGGTTAAAGCGACGCAGTGCCGAATCGCAAAAAGTGGTCTGGTCTTAAGCCAGCAAAATTGTCCAGTCTGAAAGTGGTTAAACTGACCACGATAACCAAGGCTACTCAGCCCTGATCACTGTGGTCAAAGTATGTCCCTCTGTCATATGCTGCCCTGCTTCCCCCCCCTTTCACCCCCTCCTTCCGGCCTGTCAGCGACCTCCCTGATTGTCTCTGTCCCACCCCACGTCCCCCCCCCCCCCCCCCCAACTGCTATTATGCATAAAATTAAAAACCTTAAATTGTCACTGCCAGCCTCTCTATTAGAGGCTGGCATAGCACACTGTGTAAATCCTATTTAGAACGAGCGTTCTAAATAGCAATTTAGAGCTGTCTCCAGGCCGGTCACGCGACTCGCTGCCGCTTTACAGCTGAGAGACAGGGCTTCTGCAAAAGGAGCCGAGCGGCCACGTGATTTCCCCGACTGATGTCAGAAGGAGATCACGGCCTCTCCTGCAGTAGCTGCGTATCGGAGCTGAAAAGCACCTGTGAGTCATGTGAGCGGCCTGAAGACAGCTCTAAATAGCTATTTACACTGCTTGTTTTTAGAAAGGATTTACACAGTGTGCTAAGCCAGCCTCTAATAGAGCGCCTGTTAGACATGTGCAATTCGTTTCGTTTTTTTTCGTTTTTTTTTGTTATATTCGCTCATTCGTTATCGTACGAATGAACGAACGATTCGCTAAAAATTTTAAGGAATAACGAATCGTTCGAATCGAACGAATACGAAAACAACGAAAAATCCGAAATAACCAAATTAGAAACATCGAAACTACGAAAGAAGAAAATCCAAAAAACGAAAACAGGAAACAACGAAAATCAAAATTGAACGAAAAAATTCGTTACATTCGTAACTTTTTTTTTTTTTTCGATTCGTAATTTTCCGGGTCTCTTACAATGGCGCTGCTTAACGTGCTTCGAATGGATTGAACGAAAAAATTCGTACATTCGTAACTTTTTTTTTTTTTCGATTCGTAATTTTCCGTGTCTCTTACAATGGCGCTGCTTAACGTGCTTCGAATGGATTGAACGAAAAAATTCGTACATTCGTAACTTTTTTTTTTCGATTCGTAATTTTCCGTGTCTCTTACAATGTAATAATAGCATACACATTATATAAAATTATGAATTATGCTCCGATTACGAATCTGCGAAAACAATGTTACGAAAGTACGAATAAATCCATCTAACGAAAGTACGAATGTAACTAAATCTACGAAAAATACGAATGCGTCCGAATTTCGAATAAACGAAAATTAAACGGAAAAACGAATCAACGAAAAAATAACTCTTACGAAAATACGAATCGTTACGAATCAACGGAAACCAAAGAAACGAAACGAAAATAAACAAATTTTTCTGTTGTGCGCATGTCTAGCGCCTGTTAGTTTAAAAAAAAAAAAAGGCTTAAAGCGGTGTTCCACCCAAAATGAAAAATTAAAAGCCAGCAGCTACACATAATGCAGCTGCTGGCTTTTAACAAATTGGACACTTACCTGTCCTGGAGTCCAGCGATGTCGGCACCACAGCTGATGTTTCCATCGGCTGTCGGGTGCTGCTGCCACCATTGCGGGTAAGGGAACCCGGCAGTGTTCACGCCGGGAACCCTACTGTGCATGCGCGAGGCCCCGCTCCTCTCTCCTACTGGCCCGGCAACAGGGAGAGGAGGAGGAGGGAGGAGGAGGGAGCCCCGCGGTGGAATCTCGGGCCGCGGAAGTGGGAACAGGATACCTGTCCCCCCTCTGCCCCAAAGGGGCCAATTGTGGCATCGGAGGGGGAGAGGAGACAAATGAGTGGAAGTTCCACTTTTGGGTGGAAATCTGCTTTAACCACTATAGACCCGTGATATAGCCAAATGACGGCTACAGCGCGGATCTATTGAGCCGGGACGACGTCTATTGACGTCGTCCTGGGCACGAGCTGCCTGCGCGCCCCCTGAAGGGCGCGCGCGGCGCGCTCTGTGATCAGCGAGTCTATGAGACTCGCTGGATCACAGATCCGAGTAAGGGGTCGATCCCGACCCCTTACCACGTGATCAGCTGTCAGCCAATGACAGCTGATCATGTGATACTAACAGAGCCGGTAATCGGCTTTTTTTTTTTTTTTCCTCCTCGCGCTGACAGCGCAAGGAGAAAAAAAAAAAAGCCGATCACCGGCGGCAGTGAGAGGGACATCAGTCCCTCTCACTGCAATGTGCCAGCGATGTGCCCAATACAATGCCCACCTTTGCCCCATTAAAGTGCCCCCACCTTTGCCCCATTAAAGTGCCCACACTGCCATCTCTCAGTGCCCAATGTGCCATCTCTCAGTGCCCACAGTGCCATCTCTCAGTGCCCACAGTGCCAGTGCTGCACATCAGTGTCACCTGCCAGTGCTCATCTGTGTCACCTACCAGTGCTCATCTGTGTCACCTACCAGTGCCCATCAGTGCCCATCAGTGCCACCTATCAGTGCCCATCAGTGCCCACCCATCAGTGCCACCCATCAGTGTCATCCATCAGTGCCCATCGGTGCCACCCATCCGTGCTACCCATCCGTGCTACCCATCCGTGCTACCCATCCGTGCCACCCATCCGCGCCCATCCGTGTCCATCAGTGCCCATCAGTGCCATCTTTGCTGTCCCCATCAGTACCGACTTATCTGTCCCCTCCAGTGCAGCCTATCAGTGCCCACCTGTGCCGCCTCATCAGCGCATATCAATGAAGCAGAAAAATTACCTGTTTGCAAAATTTTATAACAACTATTAAACATGATTTTTTTTTTTTTTACATTTTCCATCTTTTTTTGTTTGTTTAGCAAAAAATAAAAAACCCAGCTGTGATTAAATACCACCAAAAGAAAGCTCTATTTGTGAGAAAAAAATGATAAAAATTTCATTTGGGTACAGTGTTGTATGCCCGCGCAATTGTCATTCCAAGTGCGTCAGCGCCAAAAGCTGAAAATTGGTCTGGTCACGAGGGGGGATTAAGTGCAAAGTAATCAGGTGGTTAACAAAACACTTTATTGAGAAACCTATTCCTCATTTTGGCCAGTAGATGGCGCTGATAATGCAGGAGTTGAATCTCTTACAAAAATGACGGTGACATTTTGTTCAGCTTGCAGGAATGCTTCTGACATTTGGGCAACAAATGTTTTATAAATATTAATAGTGCCCCTATGACAGTAGATTAAAAGACTGATTTACTATTGCCAATCTACGATCTGAGCATTGAGTCTCCTATATGAGATGTTTCTGTGCAAAATGTTTTATTTGCACAGTCAGAGATTATCTTGTGGCCTTGTAAACGCATTGTCAATGTCATAGCTGTATGTGAAGGTATAGAGCGGATGGTAAATGTGTATGTTCTGGGTGAAGGATGAGATCTAGAGATAAACATTGCACAGGTACGCTCTATGCAGATAGATGAACAGGCTTTGAAGAATTGAAGGTTGGTTATCGGGGAGACCTTGACCGCGTAGATAACGACCTTCGTTAGAGCAGAAGTAAATATCAGTTCTGTACTTGTCACTCCTGACTTTGTGCAAAATCCAGGAGCAACGTACAAAAAGCCTTAGAGCTCGGATAGGTGGGATGTGAAATGTACCATTCAGATTTATTACAACTATTGGACTCTGACAACTCTGACAACTCTATGGAGTTATTATCTCTATTGATTATGCAGCATAAGAATTCCTTTTTTTAGTTCACATGCCTTGATTTAAATTTTCCTCCAAATTTACATACAGACTAAGCTGCCCAGGAAATATGACAGCTACACCCAGTGCCGGGACAAGGTCATCTAGAGCCCAGGGCAAAAATGCCTAATTGTGCCCCCTCCAAGATATAAGAGAATTATGTGTCAGCACCAGTGTTGGTCATCTTACTTTAAAAAAGTAATTAGTTAAGTTACAAAATTACTTCTCCCAAAAAGTAATTGCGTTAGGAACTCAGTTACTACATTGGAAAAGTAATTGGTTACGCAGCAAAGTAACTGACTTTTTTTTTTTATATTCTATACGTGTAACTAAGGGGCGGGTCTAGTATTACTGTAACCAAGGGGCGCATTTATTATTATTGTTATATATCGTGTAACCAAGGAGCTGCTCTATTATTACTCTAACCAAGGGGCAGATCTGTTATAGCGTGTAAGCAAGGGGCGGGTCTATTATTATTATATCGTGTAAGGGGCGGATGGCTACAGAAGAGGGCGAATGTTAAATTAATGGGCAGAGCTCGATATTTAACAATAATAATAAATGCGCCCCTTGGTTACACGATAGACGCCCCTTGCAGAGTAGCACGAGCATCAGGAGCGTGCGGCATCGCCTCGTACAATTACATGTAAACTGCGCCTGCGCGGTGTGGAGTTCACTCAGAGCTGTTTAGGTTCGTCAATTTTCGGAAGCTCCGTAGTCCTTCGTACTGTGCAATCGCTGCGCCTGCGCAGTACAGGGGGTCCTTATCCGGCGGGGGAACTTTTTTGGCAGGACACCGGAATTACACTACTGCCATCTAGTGACGGTAGATGTAATTGGGGTAACTAAGCCAAAGTAATGGGAACTGAGTTACCATGAGGGGAAAAGTAATCAGTTAGATTACTCGTTACCCTCTAAAGTAACTGCGTTACGTAACTCAGTTTATTTTAACTCAATTACTTACATCACTGGTCAGCAAAATATCCCCCCCCCCCCCGAACAAATCTAAATCAAGCACTAATCTAATCTGCATGCTTACCCCTAACCGTAATTTCCCCCTCCTCACAATAAAAATCTGCCTCCTACTGAAATCCCCTAGCACAGATCTTTGCCCCCCCCCCCCCAGCTCAAATTCTCTCATTCCCCATATGCCCCCAGCACAAATCCACTTCCCCACCCCCAAAACAATTCCCCTTAGTACAAATCCTCTACCCCTCAAATTTCCCCATCTGAGCACAAATCCTCTCCCGTCCCAGCACAAATTCTCCTAAATTCCCCCTCCTAGCACAAATCTCCCCCAAATTTCCCCTCCTAGCACAAATGCCCCCAATCATCTCCTTCCCCTACCATTTTACCTTTTCTAGCACACCTCCCCAAATTTCCCCTCCTATAATAATTCTTATCCCCTGACGCCCCCCAAATTCCCCCTCCCAACACAAATCCCCTCCCCCCGACCTCCTTGTGGTGCCCCCCCCCCCCCCCCAGCTCACATGATGCCACAGTGCCCAGGGCAGCCGTCCCTCCTGCCCACCCCTTGTCCCGGCCCTGGTTGTACCGATTGGGTGACAACGCTGCTATGATTTCACTGCAGAACAAACAACGTTGTCACCCAGTTACAAAAATAACAGGTCTACTGGCAGGTTTAACAGGTAATAAATCCATCTTATCTTTTATTGCACATAATAAAAACTTACAGCTCGTTTACACTTGTGTTTTGGGTGGGAATTAAAAACATGCGGTTGAGCTGTGTTTTACCACCCCCAACCACTCCCCCTTAACCGCTTCAATACTGGGCACTTTCACCGCCCCTTCCTGCCCAATTTTCAGTTTTCAAGTGCTGTCACACTTTGAATGAGAATTGCACGGTCATCCAATGCTGTACCCATTTCAATGGATTGCAATGGGGTTTTTTTTTTTTTGAAGCACATGATTAGAGCCTGAGGCTCTAATTAGCTTCAAAAAAGGGTGGGCTCAAGGTGCAGAGAACTGCGCCCTGAGTCCATCCAGTTATGTGACAATAGCAAATGAATTTGCTATTGTCTTCCTGATTCTCCTCCCAGCCAATTGGGAAGTGGGTCCTGAGACCCAATTGGCTGAGAGGAGAAGCAACCGTAATGGCCGCCGAGGAGAAGACGCAGGGGGAAGCCGCTGAAGCTGCCTACGACTTAGTGTGGGGCTGTTGGTTGGACGGGCAAGTGACGGGGGGGGGGGGGGGGGGGGGGGGGTTTGTTGTATTGCCGATCGACTGAGGCCATCAGTCAGACATTTTGACTGATGGACCGACCAACCAACCGAACGGGGGGGGGGGGGGGGGTTCAATCAAATAATTTTTTATTACATTTTTAATTATACAACAAAGAAGAAGAAATTCACAAAACATTTCCCACAAATAACCCCACTCAAATACTCTCACCATAAAAAATTCCATATTTGCGGTCATCAGTCTATGCTACAATCTTTACTCAAAACCCTTCATCACATTATTACCCCTTCCTATATCATTATTGGTTTTCCTCAGTATCATTAGTTTACTCAACTTATTATTCAAACAAGTTGGAAACTAACCACCAATGGCAGATCTTCGCAAATTTTTTAGGGCTCCTCCTAGGTTTATATGTCAATTCCTCTTATCTTAAATTAAGGTTATTCGCTTTTATCCATTGCTCTATCGTTGGCGGGTGTTTTGATATCCATTTTTGTAATATAAGTTTACGAGCCATATACAGTATCTCATAAAAGTGAGTACAGCCATGCAGACCAATTTGATGCAGTGTGCGGCGTATGGTCTGAGCACTGACAGGCTGACCCCCCCCCCCCTTCAACCTCTGCAGCAATGCTGGCAGCACTCATACGTCTAATTCCCAAAGACAACCGCTCTATGGTCTTGGCCACCGTGCTGCAGCTCAGTTTCAGGGTCTTGGCAATCTTCTTATAGCCTAGGCCATCTTTATGTAGAGCAACATTCTTTTTTTCAGATCCTCAGAGAGTTCTTTGCCATGAGGTGACATGTTAAACTTCCAGTGACCAGTATGAGAGAGTGAGAGCGATAACACCAAATTTAACACACCTGCTCCCTATTCACACCTGAGACCTTGAAACACTAACGAGTCACATGACACCGGGGAGGGAAAATGGCTAATTGGGCCCAGTTTGGACATTTTCTCTTAGGGGTGTACTCACTTTTGTTGCCAGCGGTTTAGACACGAATGGCTGTGCGTTGAGTTATTTTGAGGGGGACAGCAAATTTACACTGTTATACAAGCTGTACACTCACTACTTTACATTGTAGACAAGTGTCATTTCTTCAGTGTTGTCACATGAAAAGATAGAAGAAAATATTTACAAAAATGTGAGGGGTGTACTCACTTTTGCGAGATACTGTATATACATACACTTTGATATATACATTCTAATTCTGTATTAAAGCGGTTGTATACCCTTAATTTCAACTTGCACCTACAGGTAAGCCTAGATTAAGGCTTACCTGTAGGTACAAGAAATATCTCCTAAACCTATACGGTTTAGAAGATATTTGGCAAAGGGTTTTACAACGTTGTCTACGGCGCATGCGCGCCGTAGACAACGGTGCATTCACAGGGTTAATCCCCATTCACAACTTCAGCTCGCCAATGTAAGGAACATTCTTCCCACTGACCACCAATGTAAGGAACATTCTTCCCACTGACCACCAATGTAAGGAGCATTCTTCCTACTGATCACCAATGTAAGGAACATTCTTCCCACTGATCACCAATAGGGATGAGCCCGGTGTTCGATTCGAACCCATGTTCGAATCGAACATCGGGCATTCGCCCGCTCGGCGAGCCCAGAACTATTTGGGCCGCTCGCATCAAATTCGTGTGATGCGAGCGGCCCGCAATGCACTGCGCCAGTTGCAGTGCATTGCTGGCTGATGATTGGCCAAGCATGCACTGTGACCCGCATGCTTGGCCAATCAAAGAGCCAGCGGCGAGGAGAGCAATAATTGGCCACAGGCAGGATGCCTGTGGCCAATTATAGCTCAGGGGGTTTAGTACACGCCCCACATTATAAAAGGCGCCACGCCGGCGGCCTCGCATATTGTGTTGTGTTCCAGCGTCAGTGTCAGTGTTATGTGCTGCTGACTGCTGACATTATGTGCTATGATTCTGGGGATTAATGTGTGCGTGCTGTTAGTACAGCATTGCAGTATCACATCTGTGGGGTGTCTATAGTATGCCTGTGAAGGGGCGCATGTTTCCTGTGCTTAGAACTGTCCCTGCAAAAAGTGTCATTTTTGCAGGAAAAAAGCTATTTAAAATCACTCGCGGCTAATGTATTGACGGCTCCCGTAACACAGAGAACAGTCATTCATTGAAATCCATTCATTAAAAAAAAGTCATTGATAAAAAAAATAAAAAATAAAGCGTGGGGGTCCCCCCCAATCCCTTGAGGTCTGGGATGGATTTTAAGGGGAACCCCAGCCCAAAAAAAATGGCGTGGGGTCCCCCTCAAAATCCATACCAGACCCTTATCCGAGCACACAACCTAACAGGCCGCAGGAAAAGAGGGGGGACGAGAGCGGCCCCCCCTCCCTCCTGAACCGTACCAGGCCACATACCCTCAACATTGGGAGGTTGCTTTGGGAGTCTGAGACTCCCAAGGCACCTTGTCCCCATGTTGATGAGGACAAGGGCCTCTTCCCCACAACCCTGGCCATTGGTTGTGGGGGTCTGCGGGCGGGGGGCTTATCGGAATCTGGAAGCCCCCTTTAACAAGGGGACCCCCTGGTCCCGCCTCCCCCCCCTGTGTGAAATGGTAAGGGGTACTTGTACCCCTACCATTTCACCAAAAAAGTGTCAAAAATTTTAAAAATGACAGGAGACGGTCTTTGACAATTCCTTTATTAAAATCTTCTTTCTTCTGGTCTTCCTTCTTCGTCATGGGGAATTCTCTATGGCTTTCCCCATGACGTCAGAGGGGGGCGGGGTCACCAGGTGGCCCCGCCCTCCGTTATAAAAGACCTGTCAGACGCAGCGAAGCCTCACACAGCGGGAGCCTCCCATTGCGCGGAGCGGCCCAAGAAGAGACCCGGACGCCGTGGAAGAAGATGCCGGACGAGAAGACCAGAGCAAGAAGAAGCTGATCGGAGGAAGAAGATGATGTAAGAAGAAGATGGAAAAAGATGCCGGAAGGAGAAGATGAAGAAACCGAAGGATGAAGAGAGGAAGAAGGAAGAAGACCAGAAGAAAGAAGATTTTAATAAAGGAATTGTCAAAGACCGTCTCCTGTCATTTTTACAATTTTTGACACTTTTTTGGTGAAATGGTAGGGGTACTTTGTACCCCCTTACCATTTCACACAGGGGGGGGGGGTTTTTTGTTTGGGGGGGGGGGGCGGGATTCCAGATTCCGATAAGCCCCCCGCCCGCAGACCCCCACAACCAATGGCCAGGGTTGTGGGGAAGAGGCCCTTGTCCTCATCAACATGGGGTTCAGGAGGGAGGGGGGGCCGCTCTCCCCCCCCCCCTCTTTTCCTGCCAGGTTGCGTGCTCGGATAAGGGTCTGGTATGGATTTTGAGGGGGACCCCACGCAATTTTTTTTTGGCTGGGGTCCCCCTTAATATCCATAGCAGACCTGAAGGGCCTGGTTATTGAATTTGGGGGGACCATTTATTTTTTATCAATGACTTTTTTTTATGAATGGCTTTCAATGAATGACTGTTCTCTGTGTTACGGGAGCCGTCAATACATTAGCCGCGAGTGATTTTAAATAGCTTTTTTTCCTGCAAAAATGACACTTTTTGCAGGGACAGTTCTAAGCACAGGAAACATGCGCCCCTTTACATGCATACTATAGACACCCCCCAGGTACGAAATTTAAAGGAATATTACACTTTTATTGTTTCACTTTAAGCATTATTAAAATCACTGCTCCTGAAAAAATGGCCGTTTTTAAAAAAAAAAAATTTGCATTGATACATGTCCCCTGGGGCAGGACCCATGTCCCCAAACACTTTTTATGACATAACATAAGCATATTAGCCTTTAAAATTAGCACTTTTGATTTCGAACGTTCGCATCCATTGTAACTAATAGGGTTCTAAAGCTCGCACGGACTTTAGGTCCGTTCGCGGGTTCTGGTGCGAGCCGAACCCGGGGGTTTTCAGCTCATCCCTAATCACCAATGTAAGGAACATTCTTCCCACTGACCTCCAATGTAAGGAGTATTCTTCCCACTGATCACCAATGTAAGGAGCATTCTTCCCATTGATCACCAATGTAAGGAACATTCTTCCCACTGATCACCAATGTAAGGAGCATTCTTCCCACTGATCATCAATGTAAGGAACATTCGTCCCACTGACCATCAATGTAAGGCGCATTCTTCTCACTGATCACCAATGTAAAGAACATTCGTCCCACTGACCACCAATGTAAGGAGCTTTCTTCCCACTGACCACCAATGTAAAGAGCATTCTTCCCACTGATCACCAATGTAAGGAGCATTCTTCCCACTGATCACCAATGTAAGGAACATTCTTCTCACTGACCACCAATGTAAGGAACATTCTTCCCACTGACCACCAATGTAAGGAACATTCTTCCCACTGACCACCAATGTAAGGAGCATTCTTCCCACTGACCACCAATGTAAGGAACATTCTTCTCACTGACCACCAATGTAAGGAACATTCTTCCCACTGACCACCAATGTAAGGAACATTCTTCCCACTGACCACCAATGTAAGGAGCATTCTTCCCACTGACCACCAATGTAAGGAACATTCTTCTCACTGACCACCAATGTAAGGAACATTCTTCCCACTGATCACCAATGTAAGGAACATTCTTCCCACTTCCCACTGATCTCTTATGAGGTTCCCCTAGACCTGAAAATTATTTCAAGCGTCCCTCTGGGGTAAATAGGTTGAGAAAGGCTGCCTTAAACTAACTCCACGTTTGTTGAGAAAAAAACACTCCCCTCTGGGTGATCTGTGTACATTGCATGGATTTTAACAAACTTTGTTGCAGATTCCAATTTATTACCTTTTGATATTCTGAAGAAATCCCTGTGTGTTTCTCTGTGTCCATGTGGGAAAGTGGATTTGATGGGAGTGGTTTCATAATTATCAGTCAGCTGTGCACCTGCAGGGCTTTAATGAGGAAAGCTGCAGGGTCTGCATCCCTTTAGACGTGATTCCCTATTGGGAATTTCTCACCAAAAATTAAATTTCTTTTGCAGGGGATGCCGGAAATCTGACTTGTATCTTAGTGTAGACGTCTTGGAAAATTGGTGAGCCAATCAAACAAGCAGGAAATTATGTTTCTGAGGGGTAATGTGTACACATCCTGTGTACAGAACGCCTCCTGGTTGCCATATTGCATTTTCAAAAAATTACAGAGCTGAAGATTGAAGATGAAAGGTAATTTCTAACAATATTCAATTACAATATGACTTGTGTCGCAATATTATATGCTATATTATTTTTCCGTTATTTGCTATTTTCTGCCCTAAGAAAGTGGAGTTACCCTTTAAGGTTTATGTGCTTTAATCTTAACTTGGACAGCACACGTATGTTCAGCCCTAAAATCCCGGGAGGGGCTCCAGAGGAACACAGGGATTAATCTGAAAGCTAATACAGGTACTTACAGGCAACTTAAAGTGGTGTTGCCACCAAAAAAAAAAAAAAATTGGCATAAAAATCATAAAAAAATAAATAAATAAATAATTGGAAAATTTTTTTTTTACTCACCTCTAAATGCCTGTTGCTAAGGGGGTACCTCGTAGTCGGCCTCCTTCATTGCCCAGGCAATGACATCACTTCCCCTAGGCGCCGCACAGTCATCTGGGACATGTCACGTGTCCCAGATGAGTGAGCGTCGAATCACGGCGCACGGCGCCGCTCGCGCATGCGCAGTGGGTGCCCAGCTGTGAAGCCACAGCCGGGTGCCCACATTAAGAATGCCGGCGCCGCGAGCGTAGCGGGGAACGAGGGGGGGTCTCGTTCCCCCTCATCGCTGGACCCTGGGACAGGTAAGTGTCCGATTATTAAAAGTCAGCAGCTGCAGTATTTGTAGCTGCTGACTTTTAATTTTTTTTTTTTTTTTTTTGTGGGCACTCCACTTTAATGACTCTTTGCTTCACAACTGTTATTTAAAAAAAAAAATTTTTGGACAAGTCAGCTTCACTGATATTGTTTTTTTTTCTCCTGTGCCTCCCGTGTACAGTACATACCTTGCACCTTTAGAATTGAGAAAGAGGGACAACATGGCGAGGAAATAATATGCAACGTGCTCAGTGCACCATGAGAAAAAGTGTGAATTCACTGTATTATCTAAAATGGGGCCCCAGGCATAAGGTGGGGCCCCATATGAGAAAATTCAGCAATGTATGACAGAGTAATCAAAAGAGTGCAGCGCATAATAATACAAAAAAATGTCCATAATGATACGAGACATAAAAGGAAAGTCCTTAAGGGGTGATGCAGATGTAGGTGGAAAACCGCCAGGTCCAGCTAACTCAGAGGGTAAACGTCATCACAGAGTCATGTAAATATATGAAATGATCTAAGTGCTCACAGTATTTAAAACACGCACTTTAATAAGGGAAATTACACATCTTGTTTACAGCAAAAGCAGAGCCACCTTGCAGCTCGCATCTATACACGTAAGGTCCAATGGCAGCAAGTGATATCAGCGGTACGTGGCTCCTAGAATTATATAGAGTGTATATCCCTGCGCCTACCAAGTGAACAGAAATACACTACGTACTGCTGCAAACACTGAAGGAAATGTCAGAACCCTTGATAGAATGTAAATAAAAGTAGTGCTGCACAGAAAATTGAAAGTAAAGTGCAGAAGTGATCCTGTAAACAAATAACTTAACCGCACTGACAAGAGACAATAAAGTTGCATGGACAAGAGTTAATAAAATCGCATATAGATATAAATGTTGCAATCTATATAAAACATATATATCTCCTTCTTCTAGTGCATAAAACAATAAAGTGAAAATAAAGTGCTGGTGGATCATCACAAAATAAAAAAATAAAAATTTAAATATAAAATTCAGCATACATGATCATGCAAAAATATTACACTGCAAAAAATTCTGCAAAGAAAAATTCCCATTAAAGTGCAAACAAATAGTGGTCCAATATAAAGTGCTGGTGCTGGTGATTGCAATAAAAATGTCCGTGCAAACAATGCAAATAATGCGAATGATGCAGCTCTGGCTTGTGGTCAGAAAAAACACACATAAAGTGCCGGTGCTATTAATTTTTCTCCTTGAAGTGCAATATTGGTGATGGGTGATATTTCCTTTTTCCGTTAAATGGGTGGCCCCTTACCTTACTGCTGTAAGGTTACAGCATAAAAATCAGCTTTATTACAGGACCCTTGTATGTCCCCAGGAGGGGCGTCCCCAGACTGGTCTCACAGATATCTGGTCATGTAGTATCCTTTTAAAATCGCTGGCAGCAGATATGTGTTCTCTCTTTAAGAATCGATGGGACGGGTGAACCTCATAAACAGGGTAAGAGGGATGCTCGATAGTGTAATACTTTTTAAAATAGGTTTATTGATGCAAATATAAAAGCAAGGTACTCACATTTGGATAATGGTAAACCGATAATAACAAACGAGTAGCGAACTCGTGTACATCACTTCCGGTATCTCGTTTCCCGATGCGTGTTCGTCACAGTCACGTGACTTCATCAGGGGATCGTGGTACGTGTCTCCTCCTACCATATGCGTTACGTCCTACGGGACTTCATCAGCGGGGCAGAGCCACGAACGTCACCCGGCTATTGATATAGAGATGCGTAGTCACAGTAACACTGATGCGGCCCATCCATCGCTTGCGGCTCACACTGAATGCCATCTTGGCAACCGGAACCCGACAGTTCTAAGCAGCATAGGAAAGGGGTCACCAATATTTAAAAGACAAGTGACTGGACTTAAAGGAGAGTCCAGGAGAACTAATGTTAGCAAATATTTAAATTGTTATAGTGAAGAGAAAGTCATACGGCACGCACATAATGTCACAGATGCCAACCTAATATTTGATGTATGTGATGTAACATATTTTAATATGCTCAATAAAAAACTTGTTTTAAAAAAAAAAGACAAGTGACTACACAAAAGTGCAGCTGTAACACTAATAGTAAAAGATAAAAATTGGCTAAATAATGTCTAATGCCATCAGACACATAATAAAAATATAAGAAATATGTACCAATTAACAATCAAATTAAAAATCTAAATAATAAAATAAAGAGGGAGACTACTATAAAACTCAATAAAGATAGGGGAAGGTATAAAATTAACAATCATCTATCAGAAATAAAACAAGAAGAACTGAAGAACTTTTGTCTCCAAAACCAAAAAAGATTCCCTTTGGCTCAATCGCCTGACAAAATTCCCTTTTTCAATCCCCCAGAATTTCAAACATCTGGGGTCTCTACCAGACCTTTTTTAATATTACTCACATGTTCACCTATCCGGATCAAGGGAGTTGCGATGGGGGCTTGTTTTGCTCCCAGTGTTGCCAATCTTTTTATGGCACACTGGGAAGAGGAGAAGATCTTTCAGAATCGCCCCCATCGATTAAAATGTTACAAAAGGTACATCGATGACCTGTTTATGGTCTGGGAAGGTGATTTGGATAGTTTACATCAATTCCAGGAAAGTCTTAATTCCAACAATAAAAATATCAATTTGTCATGGAATGTAGATAAGGACCATTTGGTCTTCCTGGATTTGGAAGTTTACAAAGAAGGGGACCACTTTGGGACACGTACTTACTTTATACCCACCGACCGAAATGGGTACATCCCTTGTGACAGTTGTCACCATAAGACGTGGATTTGCAATATCCCAAAGGGTCAATTTGTACGTATGAGATGGAATTTCTCCACTTTGAGTGACTTCAATTCTCAATCTCAGGTTCTCTTAAGAGATTTTTTGAAAGAGGGTACCAGAGGAACTCCTTGGAAGAGCAACTTGACAATGTTCGAGCTATGGATAGAAATCATTTAGTATCAGGTCCCGAGAAAGTTAGGGAAGTCAAACATGAATACAAGGTGGTGCTGGGTTAGAATTTGCAACATAAGAAACTTAAAAGGATAATTAATAAACATTGGGGGGGAGGGGTTTGCTAAAAGATCGTTATTTGGGGCCGGTTCTGCCTGCTCGTCCACAGTTTATATATCGTAAGGCCCCAGTGTTGAGGAATTTGGTCGCCCCAGGGGTGGTGGACCCTCCAGCGATTTAAAGTAACCAGTTTTTCAGGTTTATGTGCGGCTTTTATGCATGTGGCCTTTACCAACAAAAAATACCGGACCAAAGACCTCATAACTTGTAACACGGAGGGTGTGGTGTACATGCCTGAGTGCGTTTGTGGCCTCCAGTATGTAGGCCATACAAAGAGGTCACTCAGTGTCCGGATAGGTGAACATGTAAGTAATATTAAAAAAGTACTTAAAACCCACAATGTGTCCAAACACTTTCGTCATCACCATGGTAGAGACCCCAAAGCAAGGCACAAAGTCCATAAAGACATGGATGAGTAAGTTTGGGGTGGAGGAACTTGACTGGCCTGCACAGAGTCCTGACCTCAACCCAATAAAACACCTTTGGGATGAATTAGAGCGGAGACTGCGAGCCAGGCCTTCTCACCCAACATCAGTGAGAAAATAGGATAAACCTATAAGCCGTGCACCCTGGACAATAATCAACGTAAATAAGTGTGTTAAAAACTTTTTTGGGAGCAGCCGGTAGTGAGACCAAAAGTCTAATAATGTGTTAAATAAACCAAATAAATTTTATACCGTTCTCTAAATACTCACATATACATACATACAAAAAAAATTGCAAAAAAAGTACCTGCATGATTTTTGATTCGGAAAAAGTTTTTTATTATGTTTTATGCTGATACTTCTTATGGAATAAAGGGATTTTTTTATACTATGCAATAAGGATCTCCTTTTCTTGTTATCTTTTAATCATAAGACTAGGGTTGAGCGAACCCGAACTGTAAAGTTTGTACCAGACTTTTGGGTTTTTGGGTTCTGGACCCGAACCCGAACAATTTACTGTATGTTCGGGTTAGAGTTCGGTGTTTGGCCATGTAATGACGCTTTTTAAAAAGTTATTGTCAGTTTGTCACATAATAAGTGTGTTAAATAACTTTTTGGGGAGCAGCCGGCAGTGAGACCAAAAGTCTAATAATGTGTTAAATAAACCAAATACATTTTATACCCTGCTCTAAATACTCACATATACATACCGTATTTATCGGCGTATAACACGCACTTTTTCCCCCTTAAAATCGGGGGAAAGTCGTGGGTGCGTGTTATACGCCGATCCTCCGAAAAAGACCAAAGCGCCGCCGACAAAGACCGAGCCGACTGTTCGGCTCCGCTCGTAGTCCCGCCTCCCTGCGCTCGCTCCCGAAAACAGCAGGGAGGCGGGACTGCGAGCGGAGCCGAACAGTCGGCTCGGTCTTTTTCGCGGTGCCTCGGTCCTTTTCGGCGGCGCTCGTGCGGTCTGTCTCGGCGGCGGGAAATTTAAACGTGGGCAAGGCTGCAAATGACGCTGGGCAGGCTGCAAATTACACTGGGCAAGCTGCAAATTACACTGGGCAAGCTGCAAATTACACTGGGCAAGCTGCAAATGACACTGGGCAAGCTGCAAATGACACTGGGCAAGCTGCAAATGACGCTGGGCAAGGCTGCAAATGACGCTGGGCAGGCTGCAAATGACGCTTAAATGTAAGTTTTTTTTTTTCCCTAAACTTCCCTCCTAAAATAAATCCGGTACATACAAAAAAAATTGCAAAAAAAGTACCTGCATGCTTTTTGATTCGGAAAAAGTTTTTTATTATATTTTATGCTGATACTTCTTATGGAATAAAGGGATTTTTTTATACTACGCAATGAGGAGCCCCTTTGTCTTGTTATCTTTTAAACATATGACTAGGGTTGAGCGAACCCGAACTGTAAAGTTCGGGATCGTACCGGACTTTTTGGGTTTTTGGGTCCCGGACCCGAACCCGAACAATTTACTGTATGTTCGGGTTAGAGTTCGGTGTTCGGCAATGGTATTTCTGGTATGGATATTAAGGGGAATTCCACGCCAAATTAAAAAAAAAAAATGGCGTGGAGTTCCCCCCAAAAATCCATACCAGACCCTTTATCCGAGCACGCAACCTGGCAGGCCGCAGGAAAAGAGGGGGATGAGAGAGTGCCCCCCCTCCTGAACCATACCAGGCCACACGCCCTCAACATTGGGAGGGTGCTTTGGGGTCCCCCCAAAGCACCTTGTCCCCATGTTGATGAGGACAAGGGCCTCATCCCCACAACCCTGGCCGGTGGTTGCGGGGGTCTGCGGGCGGGGGGCTTATCAGAATCTGGAAGCCCTCTTTAACAAGGGGACCCCCAAATCCAGCCCCCCGTGTGAAATGGTAAGGGGGTACCCCTACCATTTCACCAAAAAAAGTGACAAGTGTTAAAAATTACAAGAGACAGTTTTTGACAATTCCTTTATTTAAGTCTCGAACCCGAGCATCCAACTCTACATATGACCAATCGTTGGAGTATATCGGGACGTGCATCAGTCTCCCTTTAGAAGGCATACTTCCATTGGTATCTGCGCTTGATCTGACCACCTGTAATGGGTGACAATTTTTTATGATTGATCATTGGAGCATATCAGGCCGTGGACCAGTCTCCCTTCACAAGGCACACTTCCATTGGTATCTGCACTTGGTTTGAATACCTGTGATGGGTGTCAACTGCCCCTGGTGAGTAGATTGTTTGCCTGGTGGTGGTGGAAGACGTTTTCTCACCCAGATCGCAGGGATTCTCATCACTCATATTGATAGAAGATTCATGGTGGTGGTTCACGGACATTTAAATTGATTTTAACTTTCTTTTGGAAATTATATGGAAATTATATGGAAATTATATGGACATTTATTTTAGTGTTTCAGCATATGTTTCTTATCTATTTCACTTATGATTTTTTTTTTTGTAATTTTTTTTGTATGTATATGTGAGTATTTAGAGCGCGGTATGAAAATAATTTGGTTTCTTTAACACATCCAACATCAGTGCCTGACCTCACAAATGCACTTCTGGAATAATGGTCAAAGATTCCCATAGACACACTCCTAAACCTTGTGGACGGCCTTCCCAGAAGAGTTGAAGATGTTATAGTTGCAAAGGGTGGGGGGCCAACTCAATATTAAAACCTACGGACTAATGCCCTGTACACACGGTCGGAATTTCCGACGGAAAATGTGTGCACGGATCGTGTTGTCGAAAAATCCGATCGTGTGTGGGTTATAGCTGCAAAGGGTGGGCCAACTCAATATTGGACCCTACGGACTAAGACTGGGATGCCATTAAATATCATGTGCGTGTAAAGGCAGGCGTCCCAATACTTTTGGTAATATAGTGTATGTTCTTCAATAGTACCAGAGGATATAAATCTGCTTTGCATGCACCAAATACCTTTGTAAACCCAGCTATTACCATGTAAAAATAGTGATGTGCTGTACACAGCCTGTGTAGAGAGCAGAGCTATGGGAGGGGCCTAAAAGGCCACACCCACTCTACTCTGCCTGCAGAAAATGACAGGAGGGGGCGGAGACAAGACCAGTCACGCTGCACAAGGAAAGAGCAGAGCTGTGGGAGGGGCCTAGCAGGCCACCCCCACTCTACTCTGCCTGCAGAAAACGACAGGAGGGGGGTGGAGACAAGACCAGTCACCCTGCACAAGGAAAGAGCAGAGCTGTGGGAGGGGCCTAGCAGGCCACACCCACTCCTCTCGGCCTGCAGAAACTGACAGGAGGGGGGCGGAGACAAGACCAGTCACCCTGCACAAGGAAAGAGCAGAGCTGTGGGAGGGGCCTAGCAGGCCACACCCACTCCTCTCGGCCTGCAGAAAATGACAGGAGGGGGGCGGAGACAAGACCAGTCACCCTGCACAAGGAAAGAGCAGAGCTGTGGGAGGGGCCTAGCAGGCCACACCCACTCCTCTCGGCCTGCAGAGAACAACAGGAGGGGGGTGGAGACAAGACCAGTCCCCATGCACAAGGAGAGAGAGCAGCAGTGAGCGGTCTTTATTACAGGAAGTCTCACACTGGATTACTGCACAGATCTGGAGGAAATACACAAAGATTCAAGAAAGAATACACATGAAGAATAGATTTATATGATATTTGCTCATCTTGGAGTGTGGCTTTAAAAAAAATTACCCAGAGGTGGGATTTACATATTGCTTAGTGTGCAGGTGGCATTACACAACCCTAAATAAATATTTGCTTTGATGTTCTAAAGGTTATTGTGGTGCGTAAAGCCATGTCAGTGTCAGTGTAATGTGCTGAGGCTTGCATACTGGATGGATTATTCTACAGATTCCCAATATGCATCAAATGACCTCATTATGACTGATTACCAACCTAGGCCTGGAAGGTGCCCAGAATGCCAATACATGTGGCCATAAAGGTCCCGGTTCTGACAACACTCTGTCTCTTCCTCCCCATTGTGCTCCTGCATTGTCACCCCGTCACACATGCCCCGTGGGGGGGGGGTTAATATGTGCTGCTGACATTTTGAGCACAAGCGGCCACTGCTCTTCAGTGGCTTCATGGCAATTCTTATGCCGCGTACACACGATCGGAATTCTCGTCGGAAAAATCTCTGACGGTTTTCCCGACGGAATTCCGCTCAAACTGTCTTGCCTACACACGGTAACACCAAATTCCGACCGTCAAGAACGCGGTGACGTACAACACTACAACGAGCCGAGTTCAATGCTTTCCGAGCATGCGTCGAATTGTTTCCGAGCATGCGTAGGAATTTTGCACGTCGGAATTGCTACAGACGATCGGAATTTCCGATAGAAACCTTTTCCGTCGGAAAAATTGAGAACCTGCTCTCAATTCTTTGCTGTCGGAAATTCGGCCAGCAAAATTCCGACGGAGCCTACACACGGTCGCATTTTCCGATGAAAAGCTCTCATCGGTCTTTTTCTGGCCGGAATTCCGATCGTGTGTACGCGGCATTAGGATGTGGATTTCTCGATAGTGATCATGCTGCATGAATTGTTGTCTTCATTGGAAGCAGACATGTGCAGAACAAAAAAAACACGTGGACCCCCCCCCCCCCCCCCCCCAAAACCCATACCAGACCCTTTTCTGAGCAGGCAAGGAAAGGGGGGGGAGGGAGCGCCCCCCCCCCCCTCCTAGAAGTATAAAAGGACCTGTCAGGGCTCTATACATGTGTATAGGAGTGTAAAAGGACATGTCATGGCTTAACCACTTCCCGACCGGACCTCCACTTTGCGGGGGTATATCTGAATGATGCCTGTAGCTACAGACATCATTCAGATATTGCCGTTTTCAGCCCGCTATTCCCTGCACCATAAGAACGATCATAGCGGCTGTTCCGCCGCTTGATCGTTCTTATGGGCGGTGGGAGGGGACCCCCCCCCCCCCTCCCGCCGCCCTCCGGTGCTTCTACCGACTCACCGCTTCCATCGGTGAGTCGGACACAGGATCCGCCGGCCCCCGGATGATGACCATAGAGATTTCCGGCGGACCAGATGGTCGCCGGAGTCTCTATGATCGTTCGGAGGCCGGGCGCGATGTTATGACGTCACGCCCGGCCTCTGCATTCAATTAATGGCGCCGCCTCCGCTGGGAAGCGGTGATCGTTTTTTTTTTTTTTTTTTTAATTTTAGGCTTTCCAGCCTAGAGGTGAGATGTGGGGTCTTATTGACCCCCATATCTCACTGTAAATAGGTCCGATCAGGTAATATTCCTATTACAAGGGATGTTTACATTCCTTGTAATAGGAATAAAAGTAATCAAATTTTTTTTTTTTTTAAACTGTCAAATTTAAAAAATAATAGTCAAATTAACAATAATAAAAAAAAAAAAAATTTTTTAAAGCGCCCCTGTCCCCGTGAGCTCGTACGCAGAAGTGAACACATACGTAAGCCCCGCCCACATATGAAAACGGTGTTCAAACCACACATGTGAGGTATCGCCGCGAACGTTAGAGCGAGAGCAATAATTCTAGCCCTAGACCTCCTCTGTAACTCAAAACATGTAACCAGTAAAAAATGTTAAAGCGTCGCCTATGGGGATTTTTAAATACCAAAGTTTGGCGCCATTCCACGAGCGCGTGCAATTTTGAAGCGTGACATGTTGGGTATCTATTTACTCGGCGTATCTTCATCTTTCACATTATGCAAAAAAAATTGGGCTAACTTTACTGTTTTTTTTTTTTTTAAGCATGAAATTGTTTTTTTTTTTCTGAAAAAAACGTGTTCGAAAAATTGCTGCGCAAATACCGTGCGAGATAAAAAGTTGCAACGAGCGTCATTGTATTCTCTAGGGTCTTTGCTAAAAAAACATATATAATGTTTGGGGGTTCTATGTAATTTTCAAACAAAAAAATTATGAATTTTACATGTAGGAGAGAAATGTCAGAATTGGCCTGGATGCGAAGTGGTGTATCCCTAAAAAAATAAAATTAAAAGTCAGCAGCTACAAATACTGCAGCTGTTGACTTTTAATAATCGGACACTTACCTGTCACAGGGTCCAGCAATGCGGGGGGGTCGAAGCTTACTGTAAATTCAGTAAGGCCCCTTTCACACTTGGGTGACTTGTCCTGCGACTTGGGACTGCAAAGTTGCATGACAAGTCGTACCCCGTGATTTCCAATGAGTACCATTCACATCTATGCGACTTCAAAGTAGTCTCTGCACTAATTTGGTCTGACTTTGATGCGACTTGAGGTCCTTAGACCTCAAGATTACACAGGCATTTCTTTAAGTCAGTCAACCTTGCAGCAAAGTCGCAGTAAAATCTCACGACTTTCAGGTCGCACAAGTGTGAAAGGAGCCTAAAGAGAGAGAGAATAAAAAACAAAAACACTTTGCTCAGTTCAGTATAATCAATTACAATATGTTTATTCTGAACACTAAACATAGTAACATGCTGGGCACGTTTTTTCAATTGCTCAACTTCACCTTTTGGTTCACTTTGGTGCGATTTAACACGTCAAATCGCATGTCAAATTGCCGGCAATGACACCTTCCTAATCAAATTTCAAAAAGTTGTTTCTGTACTACTTTTTGTGATTCCGGGGTGCGATTTCCATTGACATCCGTGCAGAAACCGGCACAGATGTCTCTGAAATCGCCGCCGAGATCGGGACCGACGTGCGGGAATGCGGGAGAAGAGGCCGGAGACCGGGAGAAAAGGCCGGAGAGCGGGAGAAGAGTAAGAACCGGAGACCGGGAAGTAGGATCAGTCGGACCAAAGTAGTACAGGGAGCATTTTCAAAATTGGACCCGTATGTGTCGGACCAGTTAAGACGGCTCCCATAGGGAAACATTGATTTTCACACGTCATGTGACATGAGCTCCCAGTGTCGGAGCGTTTGTCGCACCAGTGTAAACATGTGAGCTGGCAGCTTCCCATTGCTTTCAATTGGGCTCCCTACTAGCAGCTGTGAATGCAACCTAAAAGAAAGAAAACACCACCGCTTCAGGCCGATCCACCAAGACAAATGCTTTTCTTCTAGAAACAAAGAGCCCCAGGTGCTGGCTAATGCATGCACCGATGAGAACAAACGAAGAAACTCTGGACAGCCGCACTCCGGAGAAAATATATTTTCTTGTGCTTTTTATTGCAAATTTGGTATCACATAACACAACCCACAGCAAAGTGATACAGGAAAAAGAGCTGATGCGTTTCACAATATAATAAGTGCTTACTCATAGCTTATGCAACTTAAAACCATCACATATTCTTACGACTTCTGTGCGTATTTATCATTGGTGTCAGTGGGTGGAATACTGCCCCATCATTGGTGTCAGTGGGTGGAATACTGCCCCATCATTGGTGTCAGTGGGTGGAATACTGCCCCATCATTGGTGTCAGTGGGTGGAATACTGCCCCATCATTGGTGTCAGTGGGTGGAATACTGCCCCATCATTGGTGTCAGTGGGAGAAAGTGCTCCAAGGACCAGATAAAGGCAAGAAAAGGGCCACAGTGTGGAGACCACTGGGGCCCTTTGGCATCTAAAAAGAAAATAGAATATCATCAAAAAATTCATTTATTTTAGTAACTCAATTTAAAAAGTAATCTAATTTATTGTATACTGTAAAAAATCCACAGGATATAATTCCGAAAGACAGCACACTTTACAGGTTGTTTAGCAGAAGGTGACAAAAAGTGTGGAAACCACCCCCGGCCCCCGATCACACACCGCCGCCCCCCGATCACACACCGCCGCCCCCTGACCACACACCGCCGCCCCCCGATCACACACCGCCGCCCCCCGATCACACACCGCCGCCCCCCGATCACACACCGCCGCCCCCCGATCACACACCGCCGCCCCCCAACCACACACCGCCGCCCCCCGATCACACGCAGCCGTCCCCGATCACACGCAGCCGTCCCCCCATCACACGCCGCTGGCCCCGATCACACACCTCCGTCCCCGATCACACACCTCCGTCCCCGATCACACACCGCCGTCCCCCGATCACACACAGCCGATCACACACTACCGTCCCCCGATCACACACCACCATCCCCCGATCACACACCACCGTCCCCCAATCACATTCCGCCGTCCCCTGATCACACACTGCCGGCCCCCGATTACACACCGCCGCCCCCCGACCACACACCGCCGGCCCCCGACCACACACCGCCGGCCCCCCGACCACACACCGCCGGCCCCCCGACCACACACCGCCGGCCCCCCGACCACACACCGCCGGCCCCTGATCACACACCGCCATCCCCAGATCAAATACTGCAGCTGCTGACTTTTAATAAATGGACATTTACCTGTTCCAGGTTCCAGCGGTGTCGGCAGAATGTGACGAGCGACCGCTCGTCTCTCGGCTGCCCCGCCGCCATCCTCTGTCAGGGAATCAGGAAGTGAAGACGCAACGGCTTCACTGCCCTGTTCCCTACTGCGCATGCGCGAGTCGCGCTGCACTTCTCTATTGGTCCCCGCTGTGTCCTGGGAACTGAGTTTCCCAAGACGCAACGGGGCATGTTCGGATATGGGCGGGACAGCTCCGGCTATCTCGTCCCGGCGGGCTTTCACACTGGAGCGGTGCGCTAGCAGGACGGTCAAAAAAGTCCTGCTAGCAGCATCTTTGGAGCGGTATAGGAGCGGTGAATACGCTCCTACCCATTGATTGCAATGGGACACCACGGTAATACCGCCGCAAAGCGCCGCTACGGCGGCGCTTTGCGGGGGATTTTAACCCTTTTTCGGCCGCTAGCGGGGGTTAAAACCGCACCGCTAGTGACCGAATCCCGCGGCTAAAACGACGGTAAAGCAGCGCTAAATATAGCGCTGCTTTACCGTCGCCGTGGCTCCCGCCCCAGTGTGGAAGGGGCCTAATCCAAAAGCTGTGATCCAAGCCGTGCTAAGGTGTCATCACTCAGGTGCCCCCCTTAGGTAATAAATGCTCACCTTGGAGCGTGGGACTTTGTAATTAAGCCAAGTCAAAAACATGCATGTGAATCGCGCTCTGGGCTCTATGATGGTATTGGGCTCCTGGATTCCTCAGCATACACCAACCGGGATATGAAACATGAAAAACTTTGAGTCCCCTTTCACACTTATACGACTCTTCCCACGATTTGGGACTTCAAAGTAGCATGACAAGTCGTTCCCCATGATTTCCAATGACAGCCATTCATATTAGTACGACTTCAAAGTAGTCCTGCACTACTTTGGTCCGATTTTGATGCCACTTACACAGGTATTCCTTGAAATCACAACAAAATTGCGGTATTATCGCGCCTAAGGCCCCTTTCACATCAAGTCGCGCGATTTTGCCGCATTTCACGGCCGCGATTTCAAGGAATGCCTGTGTAAGTGGCATCAAAATCGGACCAAAGTAGTGCAGGGAATACTTTGAAGTCGGAACGAGTTGAAGTCGTACTAATATGAATGGCTGTCATTGGAAATCATGGGGAACAACTTGTCCTGCTACTTTGCAGTCCCAAATCATGGGACAAGTGCAAAATCCGGTGCAGCTGTGCATGGTAGCCAATCAGCTTCTAATTTCGGCTTATTAAATTACGTTTTTTTTTTTTTTTTAAAACCCTAGAAGTTGATTGGTTTCTATGCAGAGAGGCAACAGATTTTGCTCTCTCCAGTTTAAAATCAACCCCTTGAGTAATATTACACAGATTGACAGTTCCTCCAAATAGAAAACAGTTGGGAGTGGTAGATACCTGACAGTGGTCCTAACCCTTCAAATCTTTTGGCTGGACATACACGTTAAAGTGGTTGTAAACCCTTACAAACCACTTTGACCTACAGGTAAGCCTAGATTAAGGCTTACCTGTAGGTCCAAGAAATATCTCCTAAACCTACACGGTTTAGGAGATATATAGAAAAGAAAAGGCACCGCTATCATGCGCTGTAGACAGCGGCGCGCAGGCGCACTGAGCATGCCAGAGATCGCGGTGATATGCCGCTCTCGTGCGCCTGCGCGGGAGTGACGTCATTGCGACTCCAGCGAATGACAGCGCTGGAGCAGCGAGACCCGGAAGTCACTCCGGGATTGATGGCGGCGGTGGAGGACGTGGACGAGGACCGCTTCGGGGGCTTCGTTCTCAGGTAAGTTATTCATAATGAGCTAGTATGCTATGTAGACATGTGCAATTCGTTTTTTTTTTTTTTCGTTTTTCTTTTTTTTCCGTTATATTCGTTCATTCGTTATCGTACGAATGAATGAACAATTCGCTAAAATTTTTAACGAATAACGAATCGTTCGAATCAAACGAATACGAAAACAACGAAAATCCGAAATAACCAAATTAGAAACAACGAAACTACGAAAGAAGAAAATCCGAAAAACGAAAACAGGAACAACGAAAATCAAAATGAACGTAAAAACTCGTACATTCGTAACTTTTTTGTTTTTGTTTTATTGGTAATTTTCCGTGTCCCTTACAATGGCGCTGCTTAACGTGCTTCGAATGGATTGAACGAAAAAATTCGTACATTCGTAACTTTTTTTTTCGATTCGTAATTTTCCGTGTCTCTTACAATGGCGCTGCTTAACGTGCTTCGAATGGATTGAACGAAAAAATTCGTACATTCGTAACTTTTTTTTTTCGATTCGTAATTTTCCGTGTCTCTTACAATGTAATAATAGCGTACACATTACATAAAATTATGAATTATGCTCCGATTACGAATCTACGAAAACAATGTTACGAAAGTACGAATAAATCAATCTAACGAAAGTACGAATGTAACTAAATCTACGAAAATACGAATGCGTCCGAAATTCGAATAAACGAAAATTAAACTAACGGAAAAACGAATCAACGAAAAAATAACTCTTAGGAATGTACGAATCGTTACGAATACGAACACCGACGACTTACGAATTTACGAAACGTTACGAATCAACGGAAACGAAAATAAACAAATTTTTCTGTTGTGCACATGTCTAATGCTATGCATACTAGCTCATTATGCCTTTGCCTTGCAGGTTCCGTTTTTTTTTTTTTTCCAAGGAGGCTTTACTTCCTCTTTAAGGCTGGCCATACATGTTCAATTCTCTTGTACAAATTTCCTTTAGATTTACCGGAAACCATATAATATGAGGTCAAAACTAAACAACACTTTCAATTGTATCCAATTAGGCAGGCCCTTGCACTACATAGTTAAAGGTAAATCTACAGAAAATTGTACAATGTATGGCCAGCCTAAGTAAGGTTGTTTTCTTTATATTGCTTTCAAAGCTTCCTGGCTGAAATGTGACCATTGTGCTGCATATAGTATGTATGTGTCCTGCTGATTGGCTGCTGCAGGAATGGTTTCCCTTGGAATGTCAACAGTGGGAAGTCCCACAATGCTGTTTGCTCTGCTTCCCCAGGCTGATGATAACAGACAGTGCACAGTACAGCCATGATATCGCCCTCACTCAGACGCTGGGTCCTCGCTCTCTGGCCCAGGGCTGTGCTGCTGCAGCCATGTAGGGTGGGGGGGACACAACACAGAGCGGTGAATGGAGTAGGGGGGACACAACACAGAGCGGTGAATGGAGTAGGGGGGACTCTGCACAGAGCAGTGAGCAGAGTAGGGGGGACTCAGCACAGAGCAGTGAGCGGAGTAGGGGGGACACAGCACAGAGCGGTGAATGGAGTAGGGGGGACACAGCACAGAGCAGTAAGCGGAGTAGGGGGGACACAACACAGATCGGTGAATGGAGTAGGGGGGACACAGCACAGAGCCGTAAGCGGAGTAGGGGGGACACAACACAGAGCAGTAAGCGGAGTAGGGGGGACACAGCACAGAGCCGTAAGCGGAGTAGGGGGGACACAGCACAGAGCAGTAAGCGGAGTAGGGGGGACACAACACAGATCGGTGAATGGAGTAGGGGGGACACAGCACAGAGCCATAAGCGGAGTAGGGGGGACACAGCACAGAGCTGTGAATGAAGTAGGGGGGACACAGCACAGAGCGGTGAATGGAGTAGGGGGGACACAGCACAGAGCCGTGAATGGAGTAGGGGGGAAACAGCACAGAGCGGTGAATGGAGTAGGGGGGACACAGCACAGAGCAATAAGTGGAGCCACAACCACAGCAATAACGGAGGACAAAAACCTGAAGACCTACGACGATTTGCCTGGACCCTCTCTACTCACCAATCTCTATTGGTTCTTCATCAGAGGATACTTGCTCTATTCCCATGAGTTACAGGTATGCATTGCTGTTACTTTCTAAGTTATGGGGTGATTTACTACAGGAGTAGAGGCTGTTCTAGCAAAGTGCATGCTAGATTATGATTGGATATTGATTATGATTGGATATTGATTATGATTGGATAGTCAAAGTGAACACAGCTTCACCTTTTAATAATCTCCACTTTGTTAAGTTAACAACCTCTCTGCCTTTTAATGAGTTCAAATCCTTATGTCCCTCTTTTAAAAAGGTATTAAATCCAAAACCAAAAAATGTAATTTATTGTAGCTTACCAATCGGTAGATGTGGTGGCTGCATTTGTTTTCTTTTTTAGTTCCTCTGTTTTCACCTGGTAACACACCTCCTGTATAAGGCTGGGTTTACACATATGTGGGTTTCCCCGCATCCAATTTGCATGACGTGTAAAGCCTCATACACACGATCGGACCGTGGACCAACTTTCCTGTGGATTTTTGTCCAAAGGGCATTGGCCCCAAGTTGGTATTGCATACACACGGCAGGACTTTTTCAGCCAACTTTCACCAAATCACTTGGTTTTTCTGCTCTTTACCGCCACCTTTGGTCAACTTCTGTATTGTTGTCTGATCTTTTGCATTGGTTTGTACAAAAGTCCGTTGGTTTTGTGTACACACGGTCGGACTTTGGTTGGCAGAAAGTTGGTCCGTTCGCACAGCCAACAAAAGTCCGATGAAACCTGGAAAAAGTTGGTCCGATGGAGCGTACACACGGTCGGATGTTGGTCAAAACCAGCTAATTTGCATGTTGGTTGGCAAAAAGTCAGATCGTGTGTATGGGCCTTAAGTGTGACTGGCTCTCAATGGAGCCGGTTCACACATGTGTGGGGTTGGCTGAGGTCCGGATTGAAAAATGGGTCCTGTGCGTGTTTGGGTCCAATTCAGGTGCAAATTTAGGCAAAAATTTGGACTTGAATCGTGGAGAACAGGCCTTAGCCCCCGTACACACGGTCGGAAATTCCGACGGAAAATGTCCGATCGGACCATGTTGTCGGAAAATCCGCCCGTGTGTGAGCTCCATCGGACTTGTCGGAAATTCCGACGGAAAAAATATGAGATCCTGCTCTCAAATTTTCCGACAACAAAATCCGATCGGACTTTTTCCAATCGTGTGTAGAGAATTCCGACGGACAAAGTGCCACGCATGCTCAGATCACATTACGAGACCAAAGCTATTGGCTACTAGCCTCTACGTAGTTCCGTCGCACGCAACGAACGTCACCACGTTCAGAACGATCGGATTTGCCGACAACTTTGTCCGACCGTGTGTGTGCAACACCAGTGTCGGACAAAATCCGTCGGAAAAAATCTGACGGATTTTGTGGTCGGAATTTTCCGACTGCGTGTACGGGAGCTTAGAGTGTCCCCACTCAGGATGAAGGAGGAACCTTTGGACAGCATCATTGTCCATTGGGGGGGGGTGGACTAGATCATCTACACTCACTGGCCACGTTATTAGGTACACCTGTTCAATTGCTTGGTAACACAAATTGCTATCACGTGGCAGCAGCTCAATGCATTCAGGCATCTAGATGTGGTGAAGACGACGTGGTGAAGTTCAAACCGAGCATCAGAATGGGGAAGAAAGGGGATTTAAAGTGGTGTTGCCACCAAAAAAAAAAAATTTGCCTTAAAAAAAAAAAAAAAGAATTGGAAAAAATTTTTTTTTTTTACTCACCTCTAAATGCCTGTTGCTAGGGGGTCCCTCGTAGTCTGCCACCTTCATTGCCCGGGGCACTGACGTCACTTCCCCTAGGCGCCGCACAGTCATCTGGGACCTGTCATGTGTCCCAGATGACTGAGCGTTAAATCACGGCGCACGGCGCCGCTCGCGCATACGCAGTGGGTGCCCGGCTGTGAAGCCACAGCTGGGTGCCTACATTAAGAATGCCGGCGCCGCGAGCGGAGAGGGGAACGAGGGGGGTCTCGTTCCCCCACATCGCTGGACCCTGGGACAGGTAAGTGTCCGATTATTAAAAGTCAGCAGCTGCAGTATTTGTAGCTGCTGACTTTTAAATTTTTTTTTTTTTTTTTTGTGGGCACTCCACTTTAAGTGACTTTGAACGTGGCATGGTTGTTGGTGGCAGACGGGCTGGTCTGAGTATTTTTTTAAAAGATCTCCTGGGATCGCACAACCATCTCTCGGGTTTACAGAAAATGGTCCGAAAAAGAGAAAATATCCAGTGAGCGGCAGTGATGTGGAGGAAAATGCCTTGTTGATGTCAGAGGAGAATGGGCACAGAGACTCAGTGATGATCACACTGGATATAAAATAAGAAATGTAATGACAACAGATTTTCATATAAATATATTTAGCATGTTGATTGGGAAGGAGCAAGGGAGAGCAAAATACTACGCAATAATTATCATCAGTTTATTTCATTATATTTATTTATTTTTTCTATTTATTTATTTTTCATTTTAAAGTGTATATCCAAACTTTTATTTATTTGTGTATATGCAAACTGTGTATATCCAAACTTTTTTTAAAAAAAAATATTTATTTTTTAAATTTTTTTTATTAATTTTTTTTAGTTGTGGAAATGATTAAAACCCCTGTCAGGCTTTTATTGCTATCTATGGCTCCATTACTTTTGGGTCTATTTATAAAAAAAATTTAGGTTTGTCTAAATAATCCCCATAATGCGTCTAATACAGAATGTGTATTTCCTCTGACTGTCAGCGCCATCAAGTGGCCACAATGCGGTATATTCCTGAGTCACTCTATAAATTCTGTATGAATGAAAAACATTCCACATGGATCAATATTAACCTCTTGCCGCCCACGCCATAGCCGAAAGACGGCTACAGCGCAGGCCTAAATTGCCGGGAGGGCGCCCATGTACGTCTGATGATTGGAACGCGGGTCAGTCTGGGATCAGCGAGTCCATGAGACTTGGCTGATCACTGATCGGCGTACTGGCCCCTTACCACGTGATCAGCTTTCAACCAGTGACAGCTGATCAGGTGATGTAAACA
This sequence comes from Lithobates sylvaticus, assembly GCA_028564925.1. NCBI lineage: Eukaryota > Metazoa > Chordata > Amphibia > Anura > Ranidae > Lithobates > Lithobates sylvaticus. Next base: position 29,109,492 of record CM053031.1, read on the forward strand.
GAGTCGGTAATCGGAGGAAAAAATAAATAAAAGCCGATTTGCGGTCTGGAGTAAACGGGAGATCGGTCCCACACACTCCAGACCCACTGCTGCTAATCAGTGCCACCTACCAGTGCCAATCAGTGCCACCTACCAGTGCCTCATAATCAGTGCCCATCAGTGCAGCCTCATCAGAGCACATTTCAAAATTTGCGGTCTTTTTTTTTTTTTTTGTTTAGCAAAAAATAAAAACCCCAGTAGTGATTAACCACTTCAGCCCCAGAAAATTTGGCTGCTGAATGACCAGGCTGTTTTTTTGTTTTTTTTTGCGATTCGGCACTGCGTTGCTTTAACTGACAATTGCGCGGTCGTGCGACGTTGCACCCAAACAAAATTGGCGTTCTTTTTTCCCCACCAATAGAGCTTTCTTTTGGTGGTATTTGATCATCTCTGCTGTTTTTATTTTTTGCGCTATAAACAAAAAAAAACGACAATTTTGAAGAAAAAAAATTTTTTTTACTTTTTGCTATAATAAATATCCCCATTTTTTTTTTTTTTTAAAAAAGCAAATTTTTTTCTCCGTTTAGGCCGATACGTATTCTTCTACATATTTTTGGTAATAAAAATCGCAATAAGCGTATATTGATTGGTTTGCGCAAAACTTATAGCGTTTACAAAATAGGGGATAGATTTATAGCATTTTTCTTTTACTAGAAATGGCGGCGATTTGCGATTTTTATTTTTATTTTTTTATTTTTTATTATTTATTTACTTAAATAAAAAAATATCAGGACTGTGACATTATGGTGGACACATCGGACACTTTTCGTTTCTGTTAGTTTCCGTTGATTTGTAAATTCGTAAGTTGTCGGTGTTCGTATTCGGACTCGTTCGTATTTTCGTAAGTCGTCGGTGTTCGTATTCGGACTCGTTCGAAGTTATTTTTTCGTTGATTCGTTTTTCCGTTAGTCTAATTTTAGTTTATTCGAAATTCGTATTTTCGTTGTATTTTGTATTCGGACGCATTCGTATTTTCGTAGATTTAGTTACTTTCGTAAGATTGATTTATTCGTACTTTCGTAACATTGTTTTCGTAGATTCGTAATCGGAGCATAATTCATAATGTTATGTAATGTGTATGCTATTATTACATTGTAAGAGACACGGAAAATTACGAATCAAGAAAAAAAAAAAAGTTACGAATGTACGAATTTTTTCGTTCAATCCATTCGACGCACTTTAAGCAGCGCCATTATAAGAGACACGGAAAATTACGAATCGACACAAAAAAAAAAGTTACGAATGTACAAATTTTTTCGTTCATTTAGATTTTCGTTATTTTTGAATCTTTGTTCGGTATTTTCGTTGTTTCTGTTTTCGTTTTCGGATTTTCATTCTTTCGTAGTTTCGTTGTTTCTAATTTAATTATTTAGTATTTTCATAGTTTTTCATATTCGTTTTGATTCGATAATTCAATATTAGTTAAAATTTTTACTAAATCATTTGTTCATTCGTACGATACGAATATAACGAATTTGAACGGAAAACGAATTCGTAACTAAACGAATTGCACATTTCTACTGTCTAGGGGAGATGACAGATCGCTGTTTATACTTTGTATGAACACATGATCTGTCTCTACTCCCCCTTTAGAGAACCAGAATCTGTGTGTTTACTCTGTGTGTCACGAGCGATCGCGGGAGCCCGCCGGTCATCATGCCCGCCGGGCACCCGCTCCTAGTGGCCACAGGGGGAAGCGACGTAACATAATGTAATTTCGCCCAGCCATTCTGCTGCAGTAAAACTGCAGGCGGGTGGTCGGCAAGTGGTTAAACACCACCAAAAGAAAGCTCTATTTGTGTGAGAAAAAAAAAAAATGATACAAATTTCCTGTGGGTACAGGGCATGACCATTCAAAGTGTGACAGCGCCGAAAGCTGAAAATTTGGCCTGGGCAGAAAGGGGGGTGAAAGTGTCCAGTAAGCAAGTGGTTAATAACATTCGATTTTTGTCCCTGTTTGCATGGAACGAATACAAACTTTTTATAAACGCACCCCAAAGTTTCCACAAACAACAACATATCTATTCTGCAATGAATAAAACCATAAAAAGTCATTTTATTTATTGACCCTTTATAATGTAATTGTTTTCTATGTGATGTTTTATAGTCCTCTGACATGCGTTCCGTCAGCACCAACATCTTTTTGGCTGGAGTTCAATAACCTGAGAAAGTGACTTTCATGAGATGGATTGTTTATGAGCAATAAAATGTTTGTCTTTTATGATGATCCTTTACCCTATTTAAAGTATACATCTGGGCAAAGTACATCTCTGCAATGATTACCCGGTCACACCCCACGCTTTGTCTCTTTATAACTCTGCAAATACATTAAAATAGCTGTAGATCCACCAGAAATCCAGGGAGCTCCTAACGTCCCACTTCTGCTACCCTGTTTCCCTGAAAATAAGACCTAGCGTGATTGTCGGTGATGGCTGCAATATAAGCCCTACCCCCCCCCCCAAATAAGCACTAGTTAAAGTCTTTGTAGGTCTTATTTTTAGGGTAGGTCTTATTTTCAGAGTAGGTCTTATTTTCAGGGTAGGGCTTATTTTCGGGGGAAACAGGGTAGGGCTTATTTGGGGGCTAGGGACATATATTTCAGCCATCACCGACAATCACGCTTGGTCTTATTTTCGGGGGAAACAGGGTATCCACCTTACTTAGGGATGCCACCTTTTATTCAAGCCAAACCCGAACACTTTAGCGTCTCAGGGCACATTCGTTTTCGTAGTACACACTATAGGATTATAAAAGACCCGGGACACCTTTTGGGTGCCCCAAGGAGAGAGGTGGTAATGCAGCGCGCTGCGGCAAACAGTGGGTGTGGCCAAACTGCTCTTGCTGACATCATGCCCCCCAGTGATGACACACCTGCCCCCAGACAGCAGCTCCCGAATGGCAACAGATTTTTGTGTGACTATCTCAGTTACTTTAGGAGCCACAGACCAATCTAAATAATGTGTCCGGGTTTCGGGCAGACTGAAACCCGGACACAAGATTCCAAACCCGAACTGTCCGGGTGAATCCTGGACAGGTGGCAACCCTAACCTTGCTGCACTGAAATCCCAAACAGTGTTGTCATCCCTGCCTGAGTTCTCCCCGGCTGGACTTCCCTAATCTCCATGGGGAATGAGTTCTGTAAGGGGGAGGGGTTCTGTAGTCCAAAAGGAAAGTTAATAACACTGGGTGAGATTTAGAGATTTCAATAGCACCATTGTCAGCTTATAGAGAAAATTAGGAGCTCGCCAAATTCTACCAAATCAACTTTTTTTTTCTTTTCTTTCTTTGCCCCCCCCCCCCAAAAAAAAGGGGGGGGGGGGGGTGTATGCATTGCAGGGATGTACTAAACAGGCTGTGTGTATGTGTATGTGTGTGTGTGTGTGTGTGTGTGTATGTGTGTGTGTGTATATATATATATATATATATATATATATATATATATATAATTACACAGCCTGTTTAGTACATCTCTGCAATGCACCCCCCCCCCCTTTTTTATATATATTAATAAATATATATATATATATATATATACACACACACTCACCGGACACTTTATTAGGTACACCTTGCTAGTACCGGGTTGGACCCCCTTTTTCCTGCATTCTTCGTGGCACAGATTCAACAAGATGTTGGAAACATTTCTCAGAGATTTTGCTACATAGTGATATGATAACATCACACAGTTGCTGCAGATTTGTTGGCTGCACATCAATGATGCCAATCTCTCATTCCACCACATCCCAAGGGTGCTCTATTGGATGAGATCTGGTGAGTGTCTTTATTGGATGAGATCTGGTGAGTGTCTCTATAGGATGAGATCCGGTGAGTGTCTCTATTGGATGAGATCTGGTGAGTGTCTCTATTGGATGAGATCTGGTGAGTGTGGAGACCATTGGAGTGCAGTGACCTCATTGTCCAGTGGTGAGATGATTGGAGCTTTGTGACATGGTGCATTATCCTGCTGGAAGGAGCCATCAGAAGATGGGGACACTGTAGTCATAAAGGGATGGACATGATCAGCAACAATACTCAGGTAGGTCGTGGTGTTTAAATGATGCTTAATTGGTACTGAGGGGCCCAAAGTGTGCCAAGAAAATATCCCCCACACCATTACACCACCACCACCAGCCTGAACCGGTGATACAAGGCAGGATGGATCCATGGATTTCATGTTGTTTATGCCAAATTCTGACCCGACCATCTGAATGTTGGAGCTGAAATCGAGACTCATCAGACCCGGCAATGTTTTTCCAATTTTCTATTGTCCAATTTTGGTGATCCTGTGCCAATTGTAGCCTCAGTTTCCTGCTCTTAGCTGACAGGAGTGGCACCCGGTGTGGTCTTCTGCTGCTGTAGCCCATCTGCTTTAAGGTTGGATGTGTTGTGCGTTCAGAGATGGTATTCTGCATACCTTGGATGTAACGAGAGGTTATTTGAGTTACTGTTGCCTTTCTATCACCTGGAACCAGTCTGCCCATTCTCCTCTGACATCAACAAGGCATTTTCCGCCACACAACTGCCGCTCACTGGATATTTTCTCTTTTTTGGACCATTCTCTGTAAACCCGAGAGATGGTTGTGTGTGAAAATCCCAGTAGATCAGCAGTTTTGAAATACTCAGAGCAGCCCGTCCGGCACCAACAACCATGCAATGTTTTAAAGTCACTTAAATTCCCCTTTCTTCCCCATTCTGATGGTCGGTTTGAACTTCAGCAAGTCGTCTTCACCACGTCCAGATGCCTAAATGCATTGAGTTGCTGTCATGTGATTGGCTGATTAGCAATTTGTGTTACCAATCAATTAAACAGGTGTTTAAAGTGGCCGGTGAGTGTATATAAATGGTTATCATTGGAAAACATGGGGTACGACTTGTCATGTGACTTTGATGCCCAGAGTTGCACGACAAGTGGCACAAGTGTGAATGGGGTGTAAGAAAATGTATTACTGAAGATGAACTTGTACATCTGGGCAAGACTGAAGGGAGCCAGACGCATGGATTCCAATGGGTTTTTTTTTCTTTCTTTTTTTTTTTTTTTTAAGAAGCACGTGATTAGAGCCTGAGGCTCTAATTGGCTTCAAAAAGTCCTCACTTATGTTGCTAGATAGGAAACTGGACCCGTAAATGGTTACCTTACTTGATATTCAGGTATCTCCTGAATTCTGGTATTTAGGTATACAGGTTACACCACCCCTTGGAGTATATTACATTAAATGTAACCCCTTCCCGTGATCGGGTTAAGGTACGGTCCAGATGAAAACTTTCTCCGGTGGGCGGATCAACTTGATCAAAATGATCCTAATGCCGCAGAATCTATATGTGCTCCACAATTCTTCGATGGTTGTCCCGCTGAAACAGTTTCATATTTATTAATTCCATTTGTAGGTCCCTTCTTTGGCACCATACAACTGCCAGTGTAAGACTGGAAAAATTGCAGTGCCCCCCGAAGGAAGCAGGTGGGATGGCACTTTCAAACCCATGATTATACTATTTAGCTTCTCAACTACAGCACATAGCTAGGGCCAGTGGCGGCTGGTGAAGTTTTAGGATGGGGGGGAGTGCCAGACCTGCCCTTTTTTGACCCTCCTCCCACTTCTCATAGGCTCTGCCCCCTGTATTTTACTTGCTTCCACCCATAGTGTTAGGAGTATACAGCCTCAGCATCACAGGACAGGGTATACAGCCCCAGCATCACAGGGCAGGGTATGCAGCCCCATCATCACAGGGCAGGGTATGCAGCCCCAGCATCACAGGACAGGGTATGCAGCCCCAGCATCACAGGACAGGGTATGCAGCCCCAGCATCACAGGACAGGGTATACAGCCCCAGCATCACAGGGCAGGGTATACAGCCCCAGCATCACAGGACAGGGTATGCAGCCCCAGCATCACAGGACAGGGTGTGCAGCCCCAGCATCACAGGACAGGGTGTGCAGCCCCAGCATCACAGGACAGGGTGTGCAGCCCCAGCATCACAGGACAGGGTGTGCAGCCCCAGCATCACAGGACAGGGTATGCAGCCCCAGCATCACAGGACAGGGTGTGCAGCCCCAGCATCACAGGACAGGGTGTGCAGCCCCAGCATCACAGGACAGGGTGTGCAGCCCCAGCATCACAGGGCAGGGTGTGCAGCCCCAGCATCACAGGGCAGGGTGTGCAGCCCCAGCATCACAGGGCAGGGTGTGCAGCCCCAGCATCACAGGGCAGGGTGTGCAGCCCCAGCATCACAGGGCAGGGTGTGCAGCCCCAGCATCACAGGACAGGGTGTGCAGCCCCAGCATCACAGGGCAGGGTATACAGCCCCAGCATCACAGGGCAGGGTATGCAGCCCCAGCATCACAGGACAGGGTATGCAGCCCCAGCATCACAGGACAGGGTATGCAGCCCCAGCATCACAGGACAAGGTATGCAGCCCCAGCATCACAGGGTATACAGCCCCAGCATCACAGGACAAGGTAAACAGCCCCAGCATCACAGGACAGGGTATACAGCCCCAGCATCACAGGGCAGGGTATACAGCCCCAGCATCACAGGGCAGGGTATGCAGCCCCAGCATCACAGGGCAGGGTATGCAGCCCCAGCATCACAGAGCAGGGTATGCAGCCCCAGCATCACAGAGCAGGGTATGCAGCCCCAGCATCACAGGGCAGGGTATGCAGCCCCAGCATCACAGGGCAGGGTATGCAGCCCCAGCATCACAGGGCAGGGTATGCAGCCCCAGCATCACAGGGCAGGGTATGCAGCCCCAGCATCACAGGGCAGGGTATGCAGCCCCAGCATCACAGGGCAGGGTATGCAGCCCCAGCATCACAGGGCAGGGTATGCAGCCCCAGCATCACAGGGCAGGGTATGCAGCCCCAGCATCACAGGGCAGGGTATGCAGCCCCAGCATCACAGGGCAGGGTATGCAGCCCCAGCATCACAGGGCAGGGTATACAGCTCAGGGTATACAGCTTAGGCTCATCACAGATCAGGACATACCGCACCAGGTATACATATCAGGGTATACAGCTCTGTACCCCGCTTGTAGAACAGGGCTCGCCTCTGATGGCAGCAACAACCCTGCGGGTCTCGCGGCTGAAAGCACATACGCACCCCCCGTGGGTCTTGCGGCTCTGACCTGCACTCCACTAGCCGCCGCTGCCCTGTAATATCTCTCAGGTTTTTAGGACGCACATCATAGGTTTCTGATGCCAGGCTTAAAAATAAGGGTGATAATGGATGTCTGTGATTTTGTCTGTTCCTGCCACAAAGATATATTAGTTTGTGAAGATCTGAAATGGATAATTCCTCATACACACGCACACTAGATAAGTACAATATTTGGGACGTGTTTTATGTTTGTGCAGTACTACTTTTGGGCAGCAGAGGGAGAATTCATGAATCAAGCAGCAACTTACACTTACAGTGTAACCACATGTGACTCTCAATATATCAAACAAAACAAAATATAGTGTAGCGCAACCAAAAACAAATAACAAGTCCAAATATTACAAAATTCCACTGTTGTGCAACTTTCAGTGACATTTCATAAATTTCCAGTGACTACCACCTCTAGCCGGAATGCCTGCTTGCCTCCAAAAGTTGACCCCCACTACAGAGTCACATATGCCTGTGATTGTGTCTCTCAGCATGCCTTGGGAAAAATACTCCTCTTCCTGTTCAAGACAAACCTCCTCCGGGTGCTCACTATGTAGAACCCACTGCCAGTGGCGGAACTACCACCATAGCGACACACGTGGGCGCTATGGGGCCCGCAGCCGAGTGGGGCCCAGTGAGGACAGGCGGGTCCGCGGGTGAGAGCGGGCGGGTCCATGGATCTGCGGGTGAGAGTGGGCGGCTCCGCGGGTGAGAGTATGCGGCTCTTTTGTTGGACAGATAAAAAAATGCAAATCGTAGCAAAATCATGGTAAAAATTGCTTCTTTTCTTTTTTTGCAGCTTATCTATTGAACCAAAAAAGCAAAATGAGCACAGTTTTGCATTTAAAAAAAGTCAATGACCCTTTCCAAAAATGCAGTGGCTGAAAAAAGCATAGACCTGAACGTGTCCCAAAGGAAACCATGTAAATGAACTGTAGTGTGTGTCTGCAAAAAGCACCAAAAAACACATAGGTGTGAATCAGGCCTACCTCTCTTGGAGCCAAGAGGAAGAACTTTTCCCAGGCAGTTTAACCGCTTCCCGACCGCCCACTGCACATATACGTCAGCAGAATGGCACGGGCAGGCAAAAGCACGTACCTGTACGTGATTGTGTATTTGCCTGCCTGTGGGTCGCGCGCCGCCAGCGGTGCGCTCGCGACCCGGTCGGGAGCTCCGTGACCCCGGCCGCGGGACCAGCGGACCCGATCGCCGCTGGTGTCCCGCGATCGGGTTACGGAGCTGAAGAACGGGGAGAGGTCTGTGTAAACAAACCTCTCCCCGTGCTTCCTACTCTGCCTGTCATTGATCGGCTGTTCCCGGTCATCTGGAAAGCCAATCAATGACGTCAGACGTCAGCCCCGCCCCCTAATGTAAAAAAAAAACACACACGTCACAGCCCATAACCCCTCCCCTCCCCCTAGTGGTTAACCCCTTCACTACAACTGTCATTTATACAGGAACCAATGCATTTAAATAGCATTGATTGCTGTATAAATGACAATGGTCCCAAAAATGTGTCAAAAATGTCCGATGTGTCCGCCATAATGTCGCAGTCACAATAAAAATCGCTGATCGCCACCATTACTAGTAAAAAAAAAAAAAATATTAATAAAAATGCTATAAAACTATCGAGGGTTATGTGTAAACGCTATAACTTTTGCGCAAACCAATCATAATCGCTAATTGCGATTTTTTTTTTTACCAAAAATATGTAGAAGAATACGTATCTGCCTAAACTGAGGAAAAAAATTTTTTTTTAGATATTTTTTGGGGATATTTATTATAGCAAAAAGCAAAAAAATATATATATTTTTTTTAAATCCCAAGATTATAGCTGCCCCGCCTCTCCAGTACCTTTTCATTGTGTGTATGTGTAGTCTGTGTGTGTATATTGTGTGTCTGTGTGTGTATACTCTGTGGCCCCATAATCTATTGCCTGGGGGACCCATAATCTCCTATTGCCTGGGGGCCCCATAATGTCCTATTGCCCGGGGGCCCCATGAGTTGTCAGTCCACCCCTGACAGTGCATTTTGTGAAATTTGTAGTGTAACCATTATAGTATAGCCATTATATGGCTGCCATCTTAAACTACAACCCCCAGGATTCTTGGCGCTCAGCATAGAGGTCTATGGGTCTGTTTGGCTTTAGCACTCCCCCTGCTGGCTGGAGGAGAATGGTGCAGCATAATATCAGTATCTCAGTAGAGGGAGAGAAGAATAAAAGGCAATGTGTCTCCTTTTCCATATTGTAGCACCTGGCTACACAGGTAAAGGAACAGAAAAATCGAATATTTTAAATTACATGCTTGCTTGTTTTTTCCTTTTCAGAAACTATTTATTTTTGTATTTACTTGTGATGTGCCTTTTGACCTTCCTCAAGGAACAGTCAATTATCTAATACAGATAATTGTAGAGGGGGCCGCCGAGATCTGAATCTGTTGCACATATGGATATTGTAGAACCAATTGAGGTGCTGCAGATTGGATTATATTTCTTTCTCTCACTTTGCTACAATGTAAAGTAGTGAGTGTACAGCTTGTATAACAGTGTAAATTTGCTGTCCCCTCAAAATAACTCAACACACGGCCATTCATGTCTAACCCGCTGGCAACAAAAGTGAGTACACCCCTAAGTGAAAATGTCCAAATTGGGCCCAATTAGCCATTTTCCCTCCTGGTGTCATGTGACTCGTTAGTGTTACAAGGTCTCAGGTGTGAATAGGGAGCAGGTGTGTTAAATTTGGTGTTATCGCTCTCACTCTCTCATACTGGTCACTGGAAGTTCAACATGGCACCTCATGGCAAAGAACTCTCTGAGGATCTGAAAAAAAAGAATAGTTGCTCCACATAAAGATGGCCTAGGCCAGTGATGACGAACCTTGGCACCCCAGATGTTTTGGAACTACATTTCCCATGATGCTCATGCACTCTCCAAAACATCTGGGGTGCCAAGGTTCACCATCACTGGCCTAGGCTATGAGAAGATTGCCAAGACCCTGAAGCTGAGCTGCAGCACGGTGGCCAAGATCATACAGAGGTTTTACAGGACAGGTTCCACTCAGAACAGGCCTCACCATGGTTGACCAAAGAAGTTGAGGTCACGTGCTCAGCGTCATATCCAGAGGTTGTCTTTGGGAAATAGACGTATGAGTGCTGCCAGCATTGCTGCAGAGGTTGAAGGGGTGGGGGGGGGGGGGGTCAGCCTGTCAGTGCTCAGACCATACGCCGCACACTGCATCAAATTGATCTGCATGGCTGTCATCCCAGAAGGAAGCCTCTTCTAAAGATGCACAAGAAAAGTCGCAAACAGTTTGCTGAAGACTAAGGACATGGATTACAATGGATTATGTCCTGTGGTCTGATGAGACCAAGATAAACTTATTTGGTTCAGATGGTGACAAGCGTGTGTGGGGGCAACCAGGTGAGGAGTACAAAGACAAGTGTGGCTTGCCTACAGTCAAGCATGGTGGTGGGAGTGTCATGGTCTGGGGCTGCATGAGTGCTGCCGGCACTGGGGAGCTACAGATCATTGAGGGAACCATGAATGCCAACATGTACTGTGACATACTGAAGCAGAGAATGATCCTCTCCCTTCAGAGACTGGGCCGCAGGGCAGTATTCCAACATGATAACGACCCCAAACACACCTCCAAGACCACCACTGCCTTGGTAAAGAAGCTGAGGGTAAAGGTGATGGACTGGCCAAGCATGTTTCCAGACCTAAACCCTATTGAGCATCTGTGGGACATTCTCCAACGCAAGGTGGAGGAGCGCAAGGTCTCTAACATCCACCAGCTCCATGATGTCATCATGGAGGAGGGGAAGAGGACTCCAGTGGCAACCTGTGAAGCTCTGGTGAGCTCCATGCCCAAGAGGGTTAAGGCAGTGCTGGAAAATAATGGTGGCCACACAAAATATTGACACTTTGGGCGCAATTTGGACATTTTCACTTAGGGGTGTACTCACTTTTGTTGCCAGCGGTTTAGACACCCACATATATGATTTTTTTTTTTTTAAACGATCTCTTACTATTGCAGAATGTATATTAAACATTGGTTACTCTTGTCATTTAGTGCTGAATTTATTATTATTATTTTAAAAATTACCTTTTGATTCAGCCTTCTTGGGCATTCCCATCTTACTTGTGGGCAGGCGAAGCCCACAAGCATAATCTTCCGGGATACGATTCTGCTGTATTCCCAGCATGCACCACCCGTTCTTAAAAGTAAAAGCACGTAGCGGTGCAGTATACTTCACAGGTTGCCAAATACCGCGATTCTAGCCCTCGGGCGGCCCACTGATTCCTGGGAAATGTTGACACACATTTCCCAGGAGCACTAGAAAACACAGGCGCCGAGGGAAATTACGTTGGGCGCCGCGGATAGGAAGGGGGCAGATTACAGGGGACCACATAGCAACCGGCATGAAATAGTAAGTAAAAAAAAATGTTTTTTTTCCAAATGTCGTTGGTTATATTAATTGCTGCACAATAATGTAATGTTGATTTTATGCGTGGAACTCCACTTTAATGGCTGTGTGTTGAGTTATTTTGAGGGGACAGCAAATTTACACTGTTATACAAGCTGTACACTCACTACTTTACATTGTAGACAAGTGTCATTTCTTCCGTGTTGTCACATGAAAAGATAGAATAAAATATTTACAATTGGAGGGGTGTACTCACTTTTGTGAGATACTGTGTGTATGTGTATGATATTATATATATATATATTATATTATAATCTCTCTCAATCAATGTATATGTATGCATACTGTATATAGAGAGAAAGTGAGAGTGGTAGCAGTTAGAGATATCTGTGTCTATATGATCTTCAGTGTTTTGTTTTTCTAGAAGTCTGCACAGTGTTATCAGTGGAGGGTCAGAGTTTCCCTTATCAGTGTCGGTGACAGTGCACTTAACCCTTTTTCCCTTTTCATGGTCCTTCTTCAACAGCAACACTCTGACTATTGTCTTCTATCAGGCCTCATGCATGCTGGGCGTTTAGCCACCATGCATGAAATTCTGGTGTTTTTGTGCGGGAGGAGAGCACAGGGGCACCGCCGGCAGCTTGTAAAACTCTACTAGTAGAGATTGTAAGCTGCTGCGGCTGGACGGTGCACGGACTGGTACGAATGTTAAGGGCACTATGCTAAATTGCCATATATTACATTTTTGGTTCGGAGTTTATGCTTTAAAAAAAGAGAACCTGTCCATACCACCACACCCCCCCTCCCCCCCCTTCATTCCACCCACGCAGGCTACACTCGCCTTCCCACTCCACCGTTTTACCTATCAAAAGACTTTCAGTTCTGTTCAGCCAGGCTTGCAATCCAGACATCCCTTCCAGACAGCACTGTCCGGTCCGGCAAGCGTCGCCTCCAATGGCTGGGTCCCTGGCTTGACGCCTTGCTGGAGTTACCCAATTCTTCATCGTCCCCGGTTGGTGAGAATGCTCCTCCGGTACTTGCTTCAGCTACTCACTGTGGTCCCCGGTAACAAGGTGGAAGGTCCTTTAGTGGCGACCGCTTCCCCTCTTCCTCCGACCACGACAGGTTCTCCGGCCGGCAGGATGGACCGGGATGGACTTCTGGATGGACTGTAAGTTGCAGTCCCAACCCTGCGCTGCTCTCTTGCTTCTGGATAGGCCCTCAGACAGCCTAGCAGCCAGATGTCCCCCCGGGATAGGCCTCAGGCTCTGGCCTAGCAACCCAGGGCAGTACAACACAAGTCCACCCAGACAGCCGTCCAGGTGGCACAGAACCACCTGACCTCACCCAGATAGGCTTTCCCACTAGGCCAAGGGACCCAAGAAGATTCCAGCCCATTGGCTGAGATACCCCATCTATTCCTACTCTGTCCTTGCAGTGCCCTTGTCTTATCTAATGCCACCAGATACCCGGCCATCTAGTGACAGAAGAGAGAAGTGCAGCAATTCCAGAATCAGGGTGGAATCAATTGACCTAACAATTGGCCAAGGCAACTATACCTGGCAGGTAAATTTACTAGCAACCCTGCCTAAACATCAGGGTGATATAGATATATCTGATACACACACACACACACACACACACACACACACACACACACACACACACACACACACACACACACACACACAGTTGCGCTCGTAAGTTTACATACCCTGGTGGAATTTATGATTTCTTGGCCATTTTTCTGAGAATATGAATCATAAACACAAAAACTTTTCTTTCACTCATGGTCAGTGTTTAGCTGAAGCCATTTATTATCAATCAACTGTTTTTAGTCTTTTTAAATCAAAATAACAGAAACTACCCAAATGACCCTGATCAAAAGTTTACATACCCCAGTGATTTTGGCCTGATAACATGCACACAAATTGACATGATTTGAAAGAACCGAAATCCAAAAAAATAATCCAAGAAATAAAAAGGGGTAGGTCAGGGACAGTTAGGCTGGAGAGGAATAGGCTAGATGACGCTGGATGTCCTCCAACCAGGAAATTAGGTAGGTGCATTGGCTACATTTTTATTTATTTATTTATTTTTTTGTATTATTGTATTATATTTTATTTGTATTTTTCACCTCCTGTCCTGGAAATGCAATTCTTGTTCAATTGGGACATTTTTAGGAGCCAATTATTATTATTTATATTATTATTTATTTATTAACGAATTAACTTTAAAAAAGGATAAAATAGCTCATTCATGGAAGAAGACTAAAATTATGACTTACTGTAAGTTCCTTCTCCTCCCTTTTTTTTTGACATGTGTTAGTTTAGTATATGCCCACTAGATGGCGCATTTCTTCTGTAAAAGCAAACCTCCACTGACTGGGAACAAGAAGGCATCAAGTAAAGTCAAGTTCAATCTTTATTATTATTATTATAATATAGGTTTTATATAGCGCCGACAGTTTGCGCAGCGCTTTACAACATGAGGGCAGACAGTACAATTACAATACAATTCAATACAGGGGGGAATCAGAGCCCTGCTCATTAGAGCTTCACCCAAAAGTGGAACCTCCGCTTTAAGCACTCCTCACCCTCTGACATGCCACATTTGGCATGTCGTCTTTTTTTGGGGGGGGGGGGGGGGGGGGGGGTGTACCTTCTTTTTAGTGGGACTTCCCGTCCCACTTCCTCTTTTTGGCCGCCTAAGCGACTCCTCCCTGCCAGCGATCTTCTTGGACACAACACAGAGGTCCCAGAAGATTGGCTGGCCAATAGCAGAGCGCAGCGTGACTCGCGCATGCGCAGTGCGCGCCCGGCCGTAAAGCCGTAAGCTGTCAGGGCCGGGTGCCCACAGTTTCTATGATGGCGCAGAGGAGGGGGAGAGGAGTGAGGTTCTAGGCGGCCGCCCGCATCGCTGGGCCATGGGACAGGGGAGTGTCTGTTTATTAAAAATCAACAGCTATGCTATTTGTAGCTGCTGACTTTTAATGAACTAAAAAATGGGTGGAACTCCGCCTTAGGGATAAAGGAAAACCATGGCACATGGAGTCCAATATTATATACTACTATTATATAATAAGGCAAACTTTGCAGTTGCTCCAGAGCTTAGTAAATGAGCAGAGACTCTGCTGACTTTCATAATCCAATCATGTGCAAGCAAAAATGCATTTTATTTTTAAAAAAAAAATTTTCCTTGCATGTGATTGGGTATTCTTCGCAAAGTGAAGCTTTACCTCATTTACTAGGCTCTGGAGCAAGTGCACTACACAGTCTATTTGCCTTTAGTAAATCAACCCCTATGAGTCTGTGGGGTTTATCTACTAAAGCTGGAGAGTGCAAAATCAGGCTCACTTCTGCATAGAAACCAATAAGCTTCCAGGTTTTATTTCCAAAGCTTAGTGATTGTAAGGGTTAGTGTTTTCTTTCTTTTTAAATAACAAACATATCATACTTGCCTCCACTGTGCAGCTCGTTTTGCACAGAGTGGCCCCGAACCTCGTCTTCTGGGGTCCCCCGGCGGCTCTCGCGGCTCCTCCCATCATCAGATAACCCCCTAGGAGAAGCGCTCTTCCGAGGGGGGTTACCTTACGGGCACTCTCGTCCTTAGCCGCCGAATGTAGGACTCGGCCCCACCCCCCTGGCGCCCCTGCATCATTGGATTTGATTGACAGCAGTGGTAGCCAATGGCTGCGCTGCTATCAATCTATCCAATCAAGAGCCGAGAACCCCAGGCAGAGAGACAGCGCGTCCCCACCGGGTCAAGTTCCAGGGCTCAAGTAAGTAAAACGGGGGGGGGGGGGGCGGTCACTGCCTGGTGTTTTTTCACCTTAATGCATAGCATGCATTAAGTTGAAAAACCACGAAGGTTTACAACCCCTTTTAATTGAACAAGCTGAAGTAAGAAGCTGATTGGCTGCCATGCACAGCTGCACCAGATTCTGAGTGCTCCAGTTTTAGTAAATCTTCCCCCTGTTTGTGACCTTTTACGTAAGGTTTCTAAAGATATCTATAAAGACGGGGTTTAGGTGGTGACCTTTTTTGGCGAATTTAAAGATTTAAAGACCTATTTTTTTAATCCCGGTTCGCATATATGCGATGCAGGAATCAGCGAGATTCCAGTGCGGTCGCATGTCACCTGCCGGCAGTTCACACTGACGTCTGCGAACCGTTGCGAGTGTCAATGCAAACCCCAGATCGGATCGCAGTGCGAACTGTCAAATGGTACAGAAATCGGATAGCATGCGATCCGATTCCAGTGCGGACCAAAAAAAAGGGTCCTGCACCTTTTTGGTGCGAGTGCAATGCGATTTCAGCCATACATTTTGTGTGGCTGAATTTGCATCGCACAGACATTGCATGTGATCTGCACAGCAATGTGGTGCGAATCGCATGCAGTGTCTGTGATCGCACCAGTGTGAACCCAGACATTGGTTTAATATTAATAAAAAATGCACCCATATTGAAAAATAAATGTGCAATTATTATTTATTTTGCTATTGAGCTTGGAAAGCATTGCAACTACAATCAGTAGGTGCAATGGTCAGCCTCCCACAGACTATTCCTCCAGCCCCATATCTATAGCACCAGGTCCGTACTAGCCCCATGTCCTGCAGATTATTCCTCCAGGTCCTGCAGACTATTCCTCCAACCCCAGGTCCATACAAGCCCCAGATCATGCAGACTATTCCTCCAACCCCAGGTCCATACAAGCCCCAGATCATGCAGACTATTCCTCCAACCCCAGGTCCATACAAGCCCCAGATCACGCAAACTTTTCCTCCAGCCCTAGCTCTGTACCAGCCCCATGTCCTGAAGACTATTCCTCCAGCCCCAGGTCTGTATCTGCTGCAGGTCCTGCAGATTAATCTTTCAGCCCTAGCTCTGTACCAGCCCCAGGTCCTGCAGACTATTCCTCCAGCTCCAGGTCCGTACCAGCCCCAAATCCTGCAGATGTCCTCCAGGCCAGTTCCATATTCTTCCAGCCCCAGGTCCTGCAGAATATTCTTTCAGCCCCATTGCCTGCAGAATATTGTTTCAGCCCCAGGGCCTGCAGAATATTCTCTCGCTCTCAGGTCCTGCAGAATATTCTTTCAGCCCCAGGGCCTGCAGTCCGTAACACACATTCGGGGACATGAACTGTAAGTCCGCCCCTGGACACAAGTGAAACATGCTGCATTTCTCACACTCTCACCGCTTCAGCTCCGGAGCTGCATCTACATCAGAGACGGCTGTTTAGTAATGCAAATTAGGAGGCCGTGGGGCCCCTGTGAGTGCGAGGCCTAAGGCGACCTCCTAATTTGCCTAATTAGAGAGCCGCCTCTGCCTGCAGAATACTCTTTTAGCCCCAGGGCCTGCAGAACATTCTTCTAGCCCCATATCCATACCGGCCCCAGGTCCTGCAGACTATTCCTTCAGCCGCGTATCCATACCAGTATCAGGTCCTAGAGACCTCCTCCGACCCCATATCTATACCAGCTCCAGGGCCTGCAGGCATCCTCCAGCTCCAGGTTCATGTCCGCTCCAGGTAAAGCAGACTATTCCTCCACCCCCTTATCCACACCAGTCCCAGTTTCTGCAGATTATTCCTCCAGCTGCATATACATACCAGTCCCAGGTCCTAGAGACGTCCTCCAACCCAATATCCATACCAGCTCCAGGTCCTGCAGATGTCCTCCAGACCCAGATCCACACCAAGTTACAGAACTTCAGTTGGAGCTGGAGAAAGTATTAATGGACTATAATGTGGTAGTTTTATTTGTTTCTTACTGTCGTTGAATAAATGTCATAATTCTAACAATTCGGTACAGATTATGAGTCATGATTTGTGTTTTTAAAGCTGATTTACGTAAAGCGCTATGGCCCATGGTGGAAAGCGACAATCGGTAAATACAAAATGGTGTGCATAACCGACCCGGCCATCTTGGAAAAGGTGGTGCGACAGGAGGGCAAATATCCGCTGCGGAATGAGTATGACCTGTGGAGGGCCCACCGAGAGATGCGCAACCTGGCCTATGGGCCGTTCACTGAGTAAGTTCATAGAGGATCAGGTACCATGGGGTCAGGAATAATATATGGGGACATACTAGTGTAATGTATCGCAGGGCTTCAGTGTAGATTGTGACTTTGTCAGTTTTATTTCCCGTGTATTGACACATTTGTTACTTCATTGCCCATATATCATAACAATTACCCATTTGTTGCCCATATACAGTGGGGAAAATAATTATTTGATCCCCTGCAGATTTTGTAAGTTCGCCCACTTACAACAGGGCCTTTTTAAGGCAGGGCAAAAGGGGCAGCTGCCCTGGGCCCTGTCATTTTTGTGGGGCCCAAAGCAGCTGCCTCATACTTGTCAACTATCCTGGTTTAAAATTCCCTCGTCCCTTGAGGTTTTATTCCTGTGCTGTGTCCCAATATCTCAGTGTGAAGTGCTGCTACTAATGCTGCCCAGCTCTGCCCTTTTGTTGTGTACAGATGACTCACCTGCAGACCCTGTGTTTACATGTAAACTACCGGCATTCATATGTAAAGAGCGGCGGCCGGCGGCATTGATATGTATATCATGCCCCCCTGAGGTCATATCCACAGTAATCTATAGCAACCAATCAACAAGCAGAAATCATGTGCTGTAACCTCTAGCAACTAATCAGTGAGCCGTAATGTGTGCTGTAACCTCTAGCAACCAGTCAGTGAGCGGTAATGATACACTGTAACCTTTGGCAACCAATCGCAACCGCTGCCTGATCTGATTCAGTAAACTGATTTTGAGTCTAGCTGCTATTTATTGTATGTCTCAGAGCAGGTGGAGAGCAAAATTGCATGGGGGGGGGGCCAAGAAAAGTTTTGCCCAGGGTCCAATCAATATTAAAGACGGCCCTGACTTACAAATAAATGAAGGGTCTATAATTTTTATCATAGGTGTTATTTAAATAATAGAGACAAAATATCAGCCAAATATCCAGAAAAAAAAACACATGATACAAATGTTATAAATTGAGTTGTAGTCCATCATGGGCAAGACCAAAGAGCTGTCAAAGGACGTCAGGGACAAGATTGTAGACTGGGACAAGACTGGAATGGGCTACAAGACCATCAGTAAGAAGTTTGGGGAGAGGGAAACAACTGATGGAGCGATTATTCACAAATGGAAGAAATACAAAATAACCATCAATCACCCTCAGTCTGGAGCTCAATACAAGATTTCTCCTCATGGGGTGAGGATGGTCATGAGAAAAGTGAGGGATCAGCCCAGAACTACACAGGAGGAGCTTGTGAATGATCTCAAGACAGTTGGGACCACAGTCACCAAAAAAAACATTGGTAACACAATACGCCGCCATGGACTGAAATCCTGCAGCGTCCGCAAGGTCGCCTCCTCCAGAAGGCTCATATACAGGCCTGGCTGAAGTTTTCCAATGAATATCTAAATGATTTAGAGAAGGATTTGGAGAAAGTGCTGTGGTCAGATGAGACCAAAATTTAGATCTTTGGCATTAACTCGACTCGCTGACTATGACTCTAAGAACACCAATTAGACATGTGCAATTCGTTTCGTTTTTTTTCGTTTTTCGTTTTTTTCGTTCGTTCGTTTTCGTACGAATGAACGAATCGTACGAATCCGATTAACGAATCGTTCGAATCGAACGAATCCGAAAAACAACGAAAATCCGAAAAAAACTAATTAGAAACAACGAATGTACGAATGAAGAAAATCCGAAAAACGAAAAAAAGGAACAACGAAAATGAACGAAAAAATTCGTACATTCGTAACTTTTTTTTTTTTTTTTTTAATTGGTAATTTTCCGTGTCCCTTACAATGGTGCTGATTAACGTGCTTCGAATAGATTGAACGAAAAAATTCGTACATTCGTAACTTTTTTTTTTCGATTCGTAAATTATTAAAATGTAATAATAGCATACACATTACATAAAATTATGAATTATGCTCCGATTACGAATGTACGAATAAATACGAATGCGTCCGAATTTAGAATAAACGAAAATTAAACGAAAAAACGAATCAATGAAAAATAACTCTTACGAATGTACGAATCGTTACGAATACGAACACCGACAACTTACGAATGTACGAATCGTTGCGAATCAACGGAAACGAAAAAAACGAAACGAAAATAAACACATTTTTTTAGGAAACGAAAAAAACGAAACGAAAATAAACAAATTTTTTTAGGAAACGAAAAAAACGAAAATAAACAAATTTTTTTGTTGTGCACATGTCTAAACACCATCCCTACAGTGAAGCACGGAGGTGGAAACATTGTGCTTTGGAGCTGTTTTTCTGCTAAAGGTACAGGGTGACTTTGCCCATTGAGGGGCCAATGGACGGGGCCATGTGTTGTAAAATCTTGGATGAGAACCTTCTTCCCTCACCCAGAACACTGAAGATGGGTCATGGATGGGTCTTCCAGCATGACAATGACCCAAAACATACCGCCAAGGCAACAAAGGAGTGGCTCAAGAAGAAGCGCACTCTCCAGACCTTAATCCTATAGAAAATTTATGGAGGGAGATAAAACTTTGAGTTGCCAAGTGACAGCCAAGAAACCTTAATGATTTAGAGAAGATCTGTAAAGAAGTGTGGACCAAAATCCCTCCTGAGATGTTTGCAGACCGCGCCACTAACTACAAGAAACGTCTGACCGCTGTGCTTACCAACAAGGGTTTCTCCACCAAGTACTAAGTCATGTTTTGCTTGGGGATCAAATACTTATTTTACTCACTGAACTGCAACTCAATTTATAACATTTGTATTGTGTGTTTTTTCTGCATTTTTGGTTGATATTCTGTCTCTATCAGTTAAAATACACCTATGATAACAATTATAGACCCTTAATTTTTTCTTTTTTTGTAAGCGGGCAAACTTACAAAATTTACAGGGAATCAAATAATTATTTTTCCCCCACTGTATTACCATGATTGCCAGTGTGTTGCCACAATTACCTATTTTACACCATAATTAAAGGGGTTGTAAACCCTCGTGAAATAACACCTGCCAGTGACCGCCCCCCCCCTAGCCCCCCCCCCCCCGTTTTACTTACCTGAGCCCTGGAATTTCCCACAGCGAGGAAGCGCCTTCCCTCTACCTGGGGTTCTCGGCTCTTGATTGATAGCAGCCATAGGCTTCCGCCACTGTCAATCAAATCCAATGACGCGGGGGCGGGGCCGAGTCATGCATTCGGCGGCTATGGATGCCGAATGATGGATTCGGGAGCTCGCCCGCAAGGTAAACCCCCCCCCCCCTGGGAGAGTGCTTTTCCTAGGGCAGTGATGGCGAACCTTGGCACCCCAGATGTTTTGTAACTACGTTTCCCATGATGCTCATCTACACTGCAGTGTATTCGAGCATCATGGGAAATGTAGTTCCAAAACATCTGGGGTGCCAAGGTTCACCGTCACTGCCCTAGGGGGTTATCTGATGCAGCAAGGAGCCGCAAGAGCTGCCGAGGGACCCCAGAAAACTGTGTTCGGGGGCCACTCTTTTTACTAATCAAAGTTTTACAATTACTTTAAGTTCTATGGTGCATCTTTGTTTCCAAGTTGTATATTTTGGGGCCATTTTACAATAATTTAATCCCCACTAGGCCTTTAACTATCAAACCATGCCACCGAAAAACGTATAGTCTGGCCACGCCCCCCAGTTTGCTGCTATGCATGTTGCAGTAGCACTATCTTCCCTATAGAATCTCAGGCATGTGGGATTACAATAGAAACAAAGTATTACAATATATACATAGATGTGCGCAGCCTATTGCATTAGGGTGCGCACCCCAAAGCCCAAACACACATGCATGTGTGTGTCTACATATATGGCCCGCGCACATTGCTCTCCCTGCCAGCGCAGTAAAGGGGCAGAGCCAATAAGAGGGAGATCTTTCCCATCTTCCCGCTGCTACACAGAGTGATAATTAGACATGTGCAATTCGTTTCGTTTTTTTTCGTTAAAATTCGTTATATTCATTCATTCGTTATCGTACGAATGAACGAATGATTTGCTAAAAATTTTAACGAATAACGAATTATCGAATCGAACGAATATGAAAAACAACAAAAATCCGAAATAACGAAACACCGAAAGAAGAAAATCCGAAAAACTAAAACAGGAACAACGAGAATCAAAATAAACGAAAAAAATTCGTACATTCGTAACTTTTTTTATGAAGTGTAGCTCCATCCCAAAAAAAATCTATTTTTAAGCTTTTTGGAGAACATAGGGAGGGGTTATCACCCCTGTAACATTTGCTGTCTTTGCACATCTGTTCAGAACATGTCACCTCACTTTCCGTCCCAATGACAAATGTTTTTGGAAAAAGTGGGGTTTTAATTGAAACAAGGATTGGTGATAAAGTATCAGTAGAGAGGAGATACCTTTTTCCCAAATTAAATCTAACAGGATAGAATTTCCCTTCCTAGGGGTAGATTTCCTCTCACTTCCTGTTTTCTCTTTCCATTTGCAAGTAGGAGTCGTTTGTAAGTTGGATGTATGAAAGTAGGGGCCTGGCGTATATACTCTGCAGAAATTTGCCCTATTAGATGTTGGTGTAGCCACAAGACTGGTGGGCACAGGAATGGGCCCTGCTGTGAGTTAATAGATCAAGATTTGTAATTGCATGCACCTGTTGAACAGGGCAGAAAAATTGGGGGTGGTGGTGGTGGTGGTGGACGGTGTTGCCACAAGACTGTAAGCTCTCACAGTTACTCTTGGTGGGCGCAGGAATGGGCCCTGCTGTGAGTTATTAGATCAAGATTTGTAATTGCAAGCACCTGATGAACAGGGCAGAAAAATTGGGTCTTTGGCGGTGGTGGTGGACGGTGTTGCCACAAGACTGTAGGCCCTCATAGTTACTCTTGGTGGGCGCAGGAATGGGCCCTGCTGTGAACTATTAGATCAAGATTTGTAATTACCCGCCCCTGTTAAACAGGGGCTGAAAAATTGTGCTTAGGCACTGGTGCTGGTGCCACAACACTGCAACCCCTCACAGATACTGTACTTGGAGCACAGCAGTCACACGTGTTGCGAAGCATTTTTTTAAAAAATTGTAAGTACACGCCCCTGTTAAACAGGGGCTGAAAAATTGTGCCTTAGGCACTGGTGCTGGTGCCACAACACTGCAACCCCTCACAGATACTGTACTTGGAGCACATTGTTGCGAAGCATTTTTTTATAAAAATTGTATGTACACGCCCCTGTTAAACAGGGGCTGAAAAATTGTGCCTTAGGCACTGGTGCTGGTGCCACAACACTGCAACCCCTCACAGATACTGTACTTGGAGCACAGCAGTCACACGTGTTGCGAAGCATTTTTTTTTAAAAATTGTAAGTACACGCCCCTGTTAAACAGGGGCTGAAAAATTGTGCCTTAGGCACTGGTGCTGGTGCCACAACACTGCAACCCCTCACAGATACTGTACTTGGAGCACAGTGTTGCGAAGCATTTTTTTATAAAAATTGTATGTACACGCCCCTGTTAAACAGGGGCTGAAAAATTGTGCCTTAGGCACTGGTGTGGTGGCATGGATCATTGAGGAGGAGGAAGAGGATAGTCAGTGAACATAAGAGGACAGTCACTCAGCATCAGCATAGGCAGTCTTGAAGGGATGTGATGTGACATTAAAAATTATTCGGTTATATCCGCCTCAGGTGCCTGGTAGCTGGTGGTGATCCAAGACTGATTAATTTTGATGAAGGTCAGTCGATCAACCGAGGCGGTGGACAGGCGCACCCTATGATCAGTCACAAATCCTCCAGCAGCACTGAATGTGCGTTCGGACAGAACGCTGGAGGCAGGACAGGCCAGTAGCTCAATTGCATACTGTGCAAGCTCTGGCCAGTGATCCATCCTCAGGACCCAGTAAGCCAGAGGATTTTCGGTGGGAAAGGTGTCCAAGTCTGACCTTGCCCCAAGGTATTCCTGCACCATGTATATCAGACGCTGGCGATGGTTGCTGGAACCGATCATACCTTGGGGCTGCGGACTAAAAAATTGTCTGAACGCATCGGTCAGACGTCCACCTTCCCCACCGCTCCTTCTGCTACTGACCGAAGCCTCAGCTACTCGTCGCCCAGGACCAGGAGTTTGTAGCCTCCCAGTTTCTGGGAACGCGTTGCACAGACCTTTCTGCAAGGCCTCCCTGAGATGTCTCATCCTCTGCTCCCTCTGCGACGGCAAGATAAGGTCCGCAACCTTACCCTTGTACCGCGGATCAAGGAGAGTGGCCAGCCAGTAATGGTCCCTCTCCTTGATCCGAAGAACACGAGGATCCTTCCGCAGGCTTTGCAGGATCAGGGAGGCCATGCAGCGTAGGTTAGCTGAGGCATTCGGTCCGGAGTCTTCTGGGTCACTGAGGATGACATGATCGCCAGCCACCTCCTCCCAGCCACGTACAAGTCCACTGGTTTGTTGGGACTGTACATCATCCCTAAAAGACTGCTGCTGCTGATGCTGAGTGCCAGGCTCCACCTCCATGCTCACACAATCCTCCTCCTCCTCCTCCTCCTCCTCCTCCTCCTCATCCTCTTCCTGTGTGATGGGTGGGACAGGAGGAACACTGTCCGGATAAAGGGGGCCTTGAGAGGCAAGGAAGTCCTCCTCTTCCTGCCTCTGTTCTGCCTCAAGTGCCCTGTCCATTATCCCACGCAGCGTATGCTCCAACAGGTGGACAAGAGGGACAGTGTCACTGATGCATGCACTGTCACTGCTCACCATCCTCGTGGCCTCCTCAAATGGTGAGAGGACAGTGCATGCATCCCTGATCATGCTCCACTGACGTGGTGAAAAAAAACCAAGCTCCCCTGACCCTGTCCTGGTGCCGTAGTCGCAAAGGTACTCATTGATGGCCCTCTGCTGCGTGTGCAGTCGCTGCAGCATGGCCAACGTTGAGTTCCACCTGGTGGGCATGTCACATATTAGGCGGTTCTTGGGCAGGTTCAGCTCCTTTTGCAGCTCAGTCAGCCGAGCACTGGCATTATAAGATCGGCGGAAATGCACACAGACATTCCTGGCCTGCCTCAGGACATCCTGTAAGCCTGGGAACCTGCCCAAGAACCGCTGCACCACCAGGTTGAGGACGTGAGCCATGCAGGGCACATGGGTGAGCTGCCCCTGTCGCAGGGCGGAGAGGAGGTTGGTGCCATTGTCAGAAACGACCATTCCTGGCTTAAGCTGACGTGGCGTCAACCACCTCTCGGCCTGCCCCTGCAGAGCTGCCAGAACCTCTGGCCCAGTGTGGCTCCTGTCCCCCAAACACACCAGCGCAAGCACGGCATGGCATCTTTTTGCCTGCGTACTTGCGTAGCCCCTTGTACGCCTACGGAGCACCGCTGGTTCCAAGGACAGAGCACTGGAGGAAGAAGAAGAGGAGGGGGTGGAGGAGAGAGGTGTGTCACAACCAGTAGCAGTAGTAGCGTTTTGGAGGCGTGGTGGCGGAACAACCTCCAACACTACTGCACCTTGTCCTGCATCCCTCCCAGCTGCCAATAGAGTGACCCAATGGGCCGTGAAAGAAAGGTACCGTCCCTGTCCATGCCTGCTGGACCATGAGTTAGCGGTAATATGCACCTTACCGCTGACCGCCCTGTCCAGCGAGGCATGGACATTGCCCTCCACATGCCGGTAGAGAGACGGAATCGCCTTCCGTGAGAAAAAGTGGCGTTTGGGAACCTGCCACTGAGGAACCGCACATTGAACAAACTCACGGAAGGGGGCCGAGTCTACCAACTGAAAAGGCAGCAGTTGAAGTGCTAGCAATTTAGCCAGGCTAGCATTCAACCGCTGGGCATGTGGATGGCTGGGAGTGTACTTCTTTCTACGGTCCAGCAGCTGGGGCAGGGAAATTTGCCTGCTGCAATCGGACGTCGGTGTACTGCAAGTACTTGGTTGTGACACACCTAATTCTACACCTTCAGTCCTCTCAGAGCAGCTTTCAGAGAGGACTGAAGGTGTAGTGGGGATGGAGATCCCAGCTGAGGAGGAGCAAGGAGAGGTCCGCTTAGTTCTTTGGTGTGGGTCTTTTATGTGTGCCTGCCAACGAGCTGCATGGCAGGTCGCCATATGTCTGGTCATGCTTGTGGTGCCCAAGCGGCTGATGTTTTGGCCACGCGAGATACGCTTGAGACAAATATTGCAAATAGCAGTGGTGCGATCTGCTGCACTCGTCTCAAAAAAGGCCCACACCAAAGAACTTTTCTGATAACGTGCAGAGGCAGCGCCCTGCACAGGCGGAGCTCTGCGGTGTTGTACAGTTGCTGTGCTGGCCTCTACCTGGCCTCCAGGGGGCACCCTGCCTCGTTGGACATGTGACGCCGCATCCTCCTCCTCCTCGTCCTCCTCCTCATCCTCTCTCCCTTCAGGCACCCACGTGGAGTCAGTGACCTCATCATCCCCTCCCTCTTCACCACTAGAGCAAACCTGGCAGTAAGCTGCAGCTGGTGGAACAGTACTGCCAGATTCCTCAAGCTGGGTATCATCATCCGAGCCTTCGAATCGTTGGGCATCCTCCTGGAGCATGTACCCAACACTGTGCTCAAAGAGTTCGGGGGACTCCTCAGGAGGACATGGTGGGTCTAGGGAAGGGGTGGCTGATGATGCTCTGCCAGTACCCTGAGCCTGGGTGAGAGAGGATGAGGAGGATGAGGAGGGCTTGGTCATCCATTCTACCAAGCCTTCAGCATGATGCGGCTCCACATGTCCAGCTGCCGAAAACAAAGACGCGCGTGTCCCATGGCCACGTGCTGATGACGATGCACGACCACGTCCACGGCCACGTCCACTAGAAACAGAGCCTGCCTGCCCTGTGTTCTTGGCTCTGCACGCTCTGCCTCCCCTTGGCGGTCTTCCAGCCATTGTAGTCGGTAGTCCTGTGGGTGCTGCTGAGAAGAATATATAGGAGCTCCGTGTGATGCCACTAACACACTAGAAGTCCTGTGGGTGCTGCTGAGAAAAAATATAGGAGCTCTGTGTGATGCCACTAACACACTAGAAGTCCTATGGGTGCTTCTGCAAAGAAAATAGAGGAGCTCTGTGTGATGCCACTAACACACTAGAAGTCCTATGGGTGCTTCTGCAAAGAAAATAGAGGAGCTCTGTGTGATGCCACTAACACACTAGAAGTCCTGTGGGTGCTGCTGAGAAGAAAATATAGGAGCTCTGTGTGATGCCACTAACACACTAGAAGTCCTATGGGTGCTTCTGCAAAGAAAAAAGAGGAGCTCTGTGTGATGCCACTAACACACTAGAAGTCCTATGGGTGCTTCTGCAAAGAAAATAGAGGAGCTCTGTGTGATGCCACTAACACACTAGAAGTCCTGTGGGTGCTGCTGAGAAGAAAATAGAGGAGCTCTGTGTGATGCCACTAACACACTAGAAGTCCTGTGGGTGCTGCTGAGAAGAAAATAGAGGAGCTCTGTGTGATGCCACTAACACACTAGAAGTCCTATGGGTGCTTCTGCAAAGAAAATAGAGGAGCTCTGTGTGATGCCACTAACACACTAGAAGTCCTGTGGGTGCTTCTGCAAAGAAAATAGAGGAGCTCTGTGTGATGCCACTAACACACTAGAAGTCCTGTGGGTGCTGCTGAGAAGAAAATATAGGAGCTCTGTGTGATGCCACTAACACACTAGAAGTCCTATGGGTGCTTCTGCAAAGAAAATAGAGGAGCTCTGTGTGATGCCACTAACACACTAGAAGTCCTGTGGGTGCTTCTGCAAAGAAAATAGAGGAGCTCTGTGTGATGCCACTAACACACTAGAAGTCCTGTGGGTGCTGCTGAGAAGAAAATATAGGAGCTCTGTGTGATGCCACTAACACACTAGAAGTCCTATGGGTGCTTCTGGGAAGAAAATATAGGTCTGTGTGATGGGACTAACACACTTCAAGTCCTATAGGTGCTTCTGGGAACAAAATATATGATCTCTGTGTGATGGACTAACACACTTCAAGTCCTATAGGTGCCTCTGGGAAGAAAATATAGGTCTGTGTGATGGGACTAACACACTTCAAGTCCTATAGGTGCTTCTGGGAACAAAATATATGATCTCTGTGTGATTGGACTAACACACTTCAAGTCCTATAGGTGCTTCTGGGATCAAAATATATGATCTCTGTGTGATGGGACTAACACACTTCAAGTCCTATAGGTGCTTCTGGGAACAAAATATATGATCTCTGTGTGATGGGACTAACACACTTCAAGTCCTATAGGTGCCTCTGGGAAGAAAATATAGGTCTGTGTGATGGGACTAACACACTTCAAGTCCTATAGGTGCTTCTGGGAACAAAATATATGATCTCTGTGTGATTGGACTAACACACTTCAAGTCCTATAGGTGCTTCTGGGAAGAAAATATATGATCTCTGTGTGATGGGACTAACACACTTCAAGTCCTATAGGTGCTTCTGGGAAGAAAATATATGATCTCTGTGTGATGGGACTAACACACTTCAAGTCCTATAGGTGCTTCTAGGAAGAAAATATATGATCTCTGTGTGATGGGACTAACACACTTCAAGTCCTATAGGTGCTTCTGGGAACAAAATATAAGATCTCTGTGTGATTGGACTAACACACTTCAAGTCCTATAGGTGCTTCTGGGAAGAAAATATAGGTCTGTGTGATGGGACTAACACACTTCAAGTCCTATAGGTGCTTCTGGGAACAAAATATATGATCTCTGTGTGATGGGACTAACACACTTCAAGTCCTATAGGTGCTTCTGGGAACAAAATATATGATCTCTGTGTGATTGGACTAACACACTTCAAGTCCTATAGGTGCTTCTGGGAACAAAATATATGATCTCTGTGTGATGGGACTAACACACTTCAAGTCCTATAGGTGCTTCTGGGAACAAAATATATGATCTCTGTGTGATGGGACTAACACACTTCAAGTCCTATAGGTGCTTCTGGGAACAAAATATATGATCTCTGTGTGATGGGACTAACACACTTCAAGTCCTATAGGTGCTTCTGGGAACAAAATATATGATCTCTGTGTGATGGGACTAACACACTTCAAGTCCTATAGGTGCTTCTGGGAACAAAATATATGATCTCTGTGTGATTGGACTAACACACTTCAAGTCCTATAGGTGCTTCTGGGAACAAAATATAGGTCTGTGTGATTGGACTAACACACTTCAAGTCCTATAGGTGCTTCTGGGAAGAAAATATAGGTCTGTGTGATGGGACTAACACACTTCAAGTCCTATAGGTGCTTCTGGGAACAAAATATATGATCTCTGTGTGATTGGACTAACACACTTCAAGTCCTATAGGTGCTTCTGGGAACAAAATATATGATCTCTGTGTGATGGGACTAACACACTTCAAGTCCTATAGGTGCTTCTGGGAACAAAATATATGATCTCTGTGTGATGGGACTAACACACTTCAAGTCCTATAGGTGCTTCTGGGAACAAAATATATGATCTCTGTGTGATGGGACTAACACACTTCAAGTCCTATAGGTGCTTCTGGGAACAAAATATATGATCTCTGTGTGATTGGACTAACACACTTCAAGTCCTATAGGTGCTTCTGGGAAGAAAATATAGGTCTGTGTGATGGGACTAACACACTTCAAGTCCTATAGGTGCTTCTGGGAACAAAATATATGATCTCTGTGTGATGGGACTAACACACTTCAAGTCCTATAGGTGCTTCTGGGAACAAAATATATGATCTCTGTGTGATTGGACTAACACACTTCAAGTCCTATAGGTGCTTCTGGGAACAAAATATATGATCTCTGTGTGATTGGACTAACACACTTCAAGTCCTATAGGTGCTTCTGGGAACAAAATATATGATCTCTGTGTGATGGGACTAACACACTTCAAGTCCTATAGGTGCTTCTGGGAACAAAATATATGATCTCTGTGTGATTGGACTAACACACTTCAAGTCCTATAGGTGCTTCTGGGAACAAAATATATGATCTCTGTGTGATGGGACTAACACACTTCAAGTCCTATAGGTGCTTCTGGGAACAAAATATAGGAGCTCTGCCTGCCTGCCAGGAACACACTACAAGTCCTATAGGTGCTTCTGGGAACAAAATATAGGAGCTCTGCCTGCCTGCCACGAACACACTACAAGCCCCTCTTTCTAAATCAATCTAAATGAATGAATCTATCTAACTCAATCTCTCTATCTAAAGTAAATCTCTCTAACTAACTAAATCCAGCAGAGTGTCACAGATCTAGCCTGCTCTATCTGCGCCGGAACAGCATGTGACCGGCGCAGACGGCGTGGCGGCCTTTTATAGGGGGGGGCGTGTACTACAGCCCCTGAGCTGTAATTGGCTACAGGCGTCCTGCCTGTAGCCAATTATGGCTCTTCGAGTTTCCGGGGCTGTGATTGGCCAAGCATGCGGGGTCACAGTGCATGCTTGGCCAATCATCAGCCAGCAATGCACTGCGCCGGCCGCGCCGGCCGCAATGCATTGCGGGGCCGCTCGCATCACACGAACGTGATGCGAGCGGCCAAAATAGTTCTGGGCTCGCCGAGCGAGCGAACGCCCGGTGCTCGATGCGAACGTGGGTTCGCATCGAGCACCGGGCCCATCCCTACCCAGGAAATAGACTAATAGCATTCTTTTTTTCTTTTTTTTAATTGCCCCATTTGCACAGAACAAATGTACATTCACTTACGCCAGTTGAAGCTTTTATAAATGCACCCCATAAAGTTAATTTGGTCATTCCTGTCTAACGCAGTGCCATGATAACAGACCACACAGCGAGGCCTACAGCATACAGTAGTGCGGTGTCCGAAAAAAGAACAGCAATCCTACTTTATCGCTTACCGCTGAGGAGGCCATCATCATGACGAATCTCTCCGGATGCGGCAGATTCACACTTCAGGACCAAAATATCTTCTTGGAACATAAATACCGCCCATAAATATGTCACAGAGTGCAAACACTTCACAGCCGGCAAGTCCTCGCCTCTTCCCAATGGGATATGACTTTTGCTGCACACATATAAATATATATATATATATATATATATATACAGTTTATATAAAAAAACATACAAATACAATGTATCAATGATTCCATCTGCACACTTCACAATGAGTGTGAAGCTCATCCGAAACAACTAAACTGCTACAATCCGCTGATATGCAAAGTACAACATCTCTTCCATCCCGTCCAGACTTTTGGAGTAAAACTGAAGAAGAGTAGATGGCCATTCGCTGACAAATTACTGTTGCAAAAAGTTTTATGGAACAAAAAAAATCATTTTTATGAATCTATGTGTGTATGGAACTCCAGCCCAAATTTTTTTTTAAGATTGAAACATGCAGATCTAGAAGATACCTCAATCAATTTTGGAGGGGGGAGTACTTAGATTTCACCAGGTGTCAACAGGACAGGAAATCAATGGAAATCTCTCTAAGCCTCAATTCCCATCGGCGGGATTTGATAGGTCACATAGATAAATAAATAACAAGCATATCACCAGCTCACCGAGCTGATACACAAGTGCAAACGTCCTGGGTAACAACTCCTCCCATCTGTACGCGTTACGCCCCCCCTGTAAGGCTTCTTCAGAAAGTGACTTCCTGAAGAACCCCTACAGGGGGGGGCGTAACGAGTATAGGTGGGAGGAGTCATTACCCAGGACGTTTGCACTTGTGTATCAGCTCGGTGAGCTGGTGATATGCTTGTTATTCATTTATCTATGGGAGTGTTTTTAATCCCAGTGATCGGTTTTTAACCCCTTCACGCCAACTGTATGCAAATTTGCGTTCATGGCTTGAAGGGGTTATACCGGGGTGAGGCCTACAGCTGCAGACATCACCCCGGTACCGTTTTGTTAGAGCCAAAGGTTGGCTTTTTAGTGATAACAACCGATGCGAACCAAGACTTTGATCGGGTCTCCGCTGTAAATTCCCAGAAGCGACGTCACAACGTCACTTCCGGTTTACTCGGCTGCCAATGGTGCAGATTTAAAAAAAAAATCAACGGGGCAGCGCCGCGATACCGCCAGCAAATTGCCGCTCTGGCGGCGTTTTGTGGGCGGATTTAACCCATTTTCGGCCGCTAGCGGGGGGTTAAATCTGCCCCCCGCTAGCAGCCGAATAACAACGCTAAAACGACGGTAAAGCGGCGCTAAAATAGCCTCGCTTTACCGCTGGCGACGGCCGTCGGCTCGGTGTGAAATCCGTCTAAGCCTAAAGTTCATCTTTACCCAAAACATTTTTTGGATTTTCAATAGTGCTGTGTGTGCCCCCGCTCTATTTGTCCTGGTGTCCACTATAACCAGGAATAAAAGCGATGGAAAATTTAAAGTTTTACGGTCGGTAAGTAATGCAAATCTTCCTGGCAAGATAAATACAGAAAACTGAGAGAGGCTTTTGCCATTTGTGCGTTTATGCGTGTAGCGCCCTGGGGTTTAGTCAGGGAGCTCCTCTCAAATGCACTTGCCAGGAGTAGTTATCCTGGTCAATTACTAGCGATCCATTGATTTCTCCCCAAGTTTGGCCTTGTTGCATTTTTCTCTTCTACCACCAGGTAGCACCCTTGGTGGTACTAGATACGAGAATGGCAACGCAAGGTCAGGTTATGGGTATATGGGGTATCTCAGCCAATGGGCAGGGGTTTTCTTGAATCCTTTGGCCTGCTGGGAAAGCCTATATAATCGGATGAGGTCAGGTGATCTCTGTTCTGTACCACCTGGACGGCTGTCTGGGTGGACGTGTGTCGTACACTATCACTACACTATCCTGGGGGCATCTGGCTGCCAGGCTGTGTGAGAGCCTATCCAGAAATAAGAGGGCAGCGCAGGGTTGGGATTGCGGCTTGCAGTCCAACCAGAAGTGACGATTTTGCCAGCCGGAGAAACTCGTGGTCGGAGGTAGAAGGGAAGCTGTTGCCACAAAGGGACCAACCACCTTAATGCCAGGGACCACAGTGAGTAACTGAAGAAAGTACCGGAACAGCATTCTCACCGAACGGGCGCGGTGGAGAATCAGGAAACATCAGGCGGTGATCAGGGACCCAACCAGCGGAGGTGACGCTTGCAGAGCAGCCTTGTGAGTCAAGCCAGGGACCGAGCCAGGGATGAAGCTTGAGAAGTATCTGGAGTGCCAAGCTAGGGACCCAGCAGACAGGCGTGGGTGACGCTTGAGGGAGATACCGCCACAAACCTATGAGGAGCTCAAGGGATTCAGAGTCAGTGAATCAGAGGGTCCAGTGAGAGAGACCGGGGAGGTCAAGGGGCTGAGGAAATACAAGTAGAAGTGGTAGTGAAGCAAAGGCGACTGTAACGATTTGTGCTAGGAACTGGTAAAGACTGTTGGCATAGGAGACAGCAATCCTGCACATGCAGATGTGGCGCCTTTCTGGGGGGCCTTTCCCTGCACAGCTGTCCTCCTATTGAAGTCTCAGAGTCTGAAAATTGAAATTGCAACTGCTTATGGGTGTCCTGGCCCTAACCCTCTTTCCCTCTAAAAATATAAAAAGGACTGTTAAGAGAAATAAAACCTATTTTACATCCAAGAAGTGTCTGCAGTGGCGTCCAATAATTGCATCCACCTTGCACCCACTATGCCCCACAACCAGGGGCGGACTGACCATTCGGCCACTCGGGCACTTCCCGAGGGCCCCGGGCCCCTAGGGGGCCCCATCAGGGTTGCCAGCCTCAATAAAACCAGGGACAGTATGTAAAAATCTGTGTTTTTTTTTTACATCTGTTTCTGAAATGTCCTTTACCGACATCCTTTTGGTCTAAAAATCCAGAGATTATAGCTGCCCCACCTCTCCAGTACCTTCTCAGCCAATAGAAACATGTCTGTGTATACTGTGTGATTGTATACTGTGTGTACATGTATGTGTATACTGTGTGTGTGTATACTGTGTGTGTGTGTATACTGTGTGGCCCCATAATCTCTGATTGCCTGGGGGCCCCATAATCTCCTATTACCCGGGGGCCCCATGAGTTGTCAGTCCGCCCCTGCCCACAACCCACCACATACAGAAGGATGTCAGCTATCTTTGTCCCCGAAGGTTCTCATTAGATGGAAGGAGTCTAAAGACTTTGCTACATGCGTGTTCAGGCATATGCACATTAATGCATTCTAATGGCCAGAATAAATTAATATTCTGGCCAATAGAATGCATTAACGCATGAACGTGCATAAACCTGTGTACAAGACACTTTTGCCACTTTTAAGCAGCTTTTCTCCTGCCATGCCAGCATAAAGGGCGTTCAGAGGAGCTGAGGTGAATTTAGCGTGTATGAAGCCTAAAAGCAACCCAAAATATATTTTGACATTTCAAGGAAAATCAACTTTATAATAAATAGGGACACACTGCCATCTTGTGGCTAAATATGGTAGTTGTTCATCCAGACCCTAAAGTGTAATTGTTTACGCAATTGACGTCAATAGGCTGTTGTTTTTCTATAATGTCATTCAGAGCCCAGGGTAAAAATGCCAAACTGCGTCAACCCCCCCCCCCCCCCACTCCCCCCCCCCACCCCCCCCCCCCCCCCCCCCCCCCCCCCCCAAAAAAAAAGTATGATCATTATGTGTTGGCAAAAGTCCCCCCCCCCCCCCCCCCCCCCCCCCCCCCCCCAAAAATAAAATAAAAAATAACTTAAGCACTAATCTGCATGCTTACCCCTAAGCATAAATTACCCCCCCCCCCAGCACAAACCTCACCCCCTCTATCCCCCAAATCCTCCCAGCACAAATGCCCCCCCCTCAAATTTCCCCTCCAAGTGCACATTATCTACACTAACACTACCCCCCCCCCCAAAAAAAAATTCTCTTTGTAGCACAAATCCCCTTCTCCCATCCCCCTCCCAACACAAATCCCCCTGAATCACTACTACTAGCACACACCCCCAAATTTCCCCTTCAAGAACAATTCTTACCCCCTGCTGCCCCCAAATTCCTACTCCTAAAACAAATACCCTCCCCCTTCAAACTCCTTGTGGTGATAATACCCCCCCACCACCACCTCACTTGATACCGCAGTGCCCAGGGATGTGAGCTGGACACTGAACTTTGCTACACAAGCCAAGGAGCCCGGGGCCCTGCCTGTAAAGGGCTTTTGCTCACAAATATGACAGTTGCCTTTTTGTCAGATTAACAAACAGTGTGCCAGCTGGAGATTCTGCAAGCAAAATGAGTGTTGGAGGAAGAGGAGTGTATAAATCTGTATATGGGAAAGTTGTCCCTGAGGTCAAGTGGGCATTCTATAATCTTCCCAATCCCTATCCAAGTTCTAAAACCCTCAAATAAATAAGAACAACAAAGCTCCGGACTGTTTTCTGGCTCCGAGTGCATGTGAAGATGCGGTGTGCCTGGCTGTGCAGGATAGGGGATCCCATTCACTTGCGGCTCCTTTGCAGGGTTGCCACCTGTTCGGGATTCATCCAGACAGTCCGGGTTTTGAATCATGTGTCTGGGTTTGAGGCGGACTGAAACCCGGACACATTATTTAGCTTCGGCTGTGGCTCCCCAAGTAACCAATATAGTCGCACACATCCGGGAGTTGCGGGCGGCTGTCTGGGGGCAGGTTCGGCATCACTGGGGGGGGCAGGGCAATGATATCAGCAATTTGGCCACACCCACTGTTTGCTGCGGCACGCTATGCGCACCGCATTACTACTCTCCTTGAGGCCCCCAAAGGTGTCCCAGGCCGCTAAAGTGTTCGGGTTTGGTTTGAAAAAAAAAGGTGGCAACCCGAGTAGGGGGTGCGCTACATATTGTTTTGTGTGTGGAGGGGTCTCCAATAACAATCTGAACGAAACGTCACCATCATTTTTGTAAGAGATTAGTGCTTGTATCAGTTCCATCTAGTGGCCGAAATGTTTTACAAAATTCCTTAAAGTGTTTGTTAACCTAAAAAAAAAAATAAAAAAAAATACAGATTCTGGTCCTTTAACCACTTAAGCCCCGGACCAATTTGCAGCCAAAGGACCGGCCCCTTTTTTGCGATACGGCACTGCGTCGCTTTAACTGACAATTGCGCGGTCGTGCGACGTGGCTCCCAAACAAAATTGGCTTCCTTTTTTTCCCACAAATAGAGCTTTCTTTTGGTGGTATTTGATCGCCCCTGCGGTTTTTATTTTTTGCGCTTCAAACAAAAATAGAGCGCAATTTTGAAAAAATTTAAATATTTTTTACTTTTTGCTATAATAAATATCCCCAAAAAATATATAAAAAAACATTTTTTTTCCTCAGTTTAGGCCGATACGTATTCTTCTACATATTTTTGGTAAAAAAAAATCACAATAAGCGATTATTGATTTGTTTGCGCAAAAGTTATAGCGTTTACAAAATAGGGGATAGTTTTATAGCATTTTTATTAATATTTTTTTTTTACTAGTAATGGCGGCGATCAGCGATTTTTATTGTGACTGCGACATAATGGCGGACACATCGGACAATTTTTGACACATTTTTGGGACCATTGTCATTTATATAGAAATCAGTGCTATTTAAATGCACTGATTCCTGTGTAAATGACACTGGCAGTGAAGGAGTTAACCACTAGGGGGTGGGGAGGGGCTAAGTGTGACGTGTTGTGTTTTTTTTTTTTACTGTAGGGGGCGTGGCTGTATGTCTGATGTCACTGATCGGCTTTCCCGATGACAGGGAACAGCCGATCAGTGACAGGCAGTGTAGGAAGCGCGGGGAGAGGTTTGTTTACACAGACCTCTCCCTGTTCTTCAGCTCTGTGACCCGATCGCGGGACACCAGCAGCGATCGGGTCCGCTGGTCCCGCGGCCGTGGTCACGGAGCTCCCGACCGAGTCGCGAGCTCGCCGCCTGGTGGCGCGCACGCGACCCGCGGCTGGGCTCTTAAAGGACCACATACCGGTGCGTGGTTTTGCCCAGCCGTGCCATTCTGCCGACGTATATCGGCGTGAGGCGGTCGGGAAGCGGTTAAAGTGGTTTTAAACCCTTTACAACCACTTTTTTCTACAGGTAAGCCTATAATAAGGCTTACCTGTGTCTACCCCGGATATCTCCTGCACGGTTTAGGAGATATCCCCTGTATCTACATGTGACGGCGTAATCGGCACATGTGCACTGAAGCAACGGCACGATGTGCCTCTACTGGCAGCACCGCGGCTCTGGCCAATCACAACGCTACCCGGCGATACCCGGAAGTAACTCCGGGAGCGATGTTGCCAGCCGGATCGGTGTACGAGGACCGCTGTGGGGGCTTCAATCTAAGGTGAGTATTTCTAAATGAGCTAGTATGCTATGCATACTAGTTCATTATGCCTTTGTCTTTCAGGTTTTTTTTTTTTAGTTTGTAAACCCACTACCACTTTAAAGTGGTTGTAAACCCTCCTGAAAAAAAAAAAAAAAAAACACCCTGCAAGATAAAGGCATAATGAGCTAGTATGCATAGCATACTAAGTCATTATGAATTACCCGAGAACGAAGCCCCCGCAGCTGTCCATGTCTCCCCCCTCCGGCTGGCGACATCTATCCCGAGGTTACTTCCGGGTATCGCGGCTTTGGCGCTGTGATTGGCCGGAGCCGCGATGACGTCACTCTCGCGCATGCGCGGGAGCCGCCGGGAACGGCACACTACTACTGTGTCAACGGCACATGCAAATACAGGAATATCTCCTAAACCGTGATTTAGGAGATATCCAGTGCAGCTACAGGCTTGCCTGTAGTTTTAAAGTGGTTGTAAAGGGTTTACAACCATTTTAAAACCAATTAAACAGTGCTTGTGCTGTGTAATCTGCCTCCCTCTAAACTGAAAAAAAAAAAAAAAGTACATCGGCAGAATGGCACGGACAGGCATAAGGGCATACAGGTATGTCCCTTTAAATTCCGTGAGTCCAATCGCGGGTCCCGCGGACTCGATCGCCGCGGGGATACCCGCGATCGTGTCACAGGGAGGAAGAACGGGGAGATGCTAAAGTAAACAAGCATCTCCCTATTCTGCCTAGTGACAGTGACACTGATCTCTGCTCCCTGTGATTGAAGCAGAGATCAGTGATGTCCACAACACAGCCACGCCCCCCACAGTTAGCAACACGCCCCTAGGACACACTTAACCCCTACACTGCCACCTAGTGGTTAACCCCTTCACTGCCAGTGTCATTTACACAGCAATCAGTGCATTTGTATAGCACTGATTGCTGTATAAATGACAATGGTCCCAAAAATGTGTCAAAAATGTCCGATCTGTCCGCCATAATGTCGCAGTCACGATAAAAATCACTGACCATTACTATTAAAAATAAAAATTATTTAAAAAAAATGAAAAATGCCATAAAACTATCCCCTATTTTGTAAACGCTATAACTTTTGCGCAAACCAATCAATAATCGCTTATTGCGATTTTTTTTTACCAAAAATATGTATCGGCCTAAACTGAGGAAAGTAAATGTTTTTATACATTTTTGGGGGATATTTTTTATAGCAATAGTAAAAAATAATGCGTTTTTTTTTTTCAAAATTGTCGCTCTTTTTTTGTTTAGGGGCGATCAAATACCACCAAGAAAAAGCTCTATTTGTGGGGAAAAAAGGACGTCAATTTTGTTTGGGAGCCACGTCGCACGACCGCGCAATTGTCGGTTAAAGCGACGCAGTGCCGAATCGCAAAAAGTGGTCTGGTCTTAAGCCAGCAAAATTGTCCAGTCTGAAAGTGGTTAAACTGACCACGATAACCAAGGCTACTCAGCCCTGATCACTGTGGTCAAAGTATGTCCCTCTGTCATATGCTGCCCTGCTTCCCCCCCCTTTCACCCCCTCCTTCCTGCCTGTCAGCGACCTCCCTGATTGTCTCTGTCCCACCCCACGTCCACCCCCCCCCCCCCCCAACTGCTATTATGCATAAAATTAAAAACCTTAAATTGTCACTGCCAGCCTCTCTATTAGAGGCTGGCATAGCACACTGTGTAAATCCTATTTAGAACGAGCGTTCTAAATAGCAATTTAGAGCTGTCTCCAGGCCGGTCACGCGACTCGCTGCCGCTTTACAGCTGAGAGACAGGGCTTCTGCAAAAGGAGCCGAGCGGCCACGTGATTTCCCCGACTGATGTCAGAAGGAGATCACGGCCTCTCCTGCAGTAGCTGCGTATCGGAGCTGAAAAGCACCTGTGAGTCATGTGAGCGGCCTGAAGACAGCTCTAAATAGCTATTTACACTGCTTGTTTTTAGAAAGGATTTACACAGTGTGCTAAGCCAGCCTCTAATAGAGCGCCTGTTAGACATGTGCAATTCGTTTCGTTTTTTTTCGTTTTTTTTTGTTATATTCGCTCATTCGTTATCGTACGAATGAACGAACGATTCGCTAAAAATTTTAAGGAATAACGAATCGTTCGAATCGAACGAATACGAAAACAACGAAAATCCGAAATAACCAAATTAGAAACATCGAAACTACGAAAGAAGAAAATCCAAAAAACGAAAACAGGAACAACGAAAATCAAAATGAACGAAAAAATTCGTACATTCGTAACTTTTTTTTTTTTTTTTTCGATTCGTAATTTTCCGGGTCTCTTACAATGGCGCTGCTTAACGTGCTTCGAATGGATTGAACGAAAAAATTCGTACATTCGTAACTTTTTTTTTTTTTTCGATTCGTAATTTTCCGTGTCTCTTACAATGGCGCTGCTTAACGTGCTTCGAATGGATTGAACGAAAAAATTCGTACATTCGTAACTTTTTTTTTTCGATTCGTAATTTTCCGTGTCTCTTACAATGTAATAATAGCATACACATTATATAAAATTATGAATTATGCTCCGATTACGAATCTGCGAAAACAATGTTACGAAAGTACGAATAAATCCATCTAACGAAAGTACGAATGTAACTAAATCTACGAAAATACGAATGCGTCCGAATTTCGAATAAACGAAAATTAAACGGAAAAACGAATCAACGAAAAAATAACTCTTACGAAAATACGAATCGTTACGAATCAACGGAAACCAAAGAAACGAAACGAAAATAAACAAATTTTTCTGTTGTGCGCATGTCTAGCGCCTGTTAGTTTAAAAAAAAAAAAGGCTTAAAGCGGTGTTCCACCCAAAATGAAAAATTAAAAGCCAGCAGCTACACATAATGCAGCTGCTGGCTTTTAACAAATTGGACACTTACCTGTCCTGGAGTCCAGCGATGTCGGCACCACAGCTGATGTTTCCATCGGCTGTCGGGTGCTGCTGCCACCATTGCGGGTAAGGGAACCTGGCAGTGTTCACGCCGGGAACCCTACTGTGCATGCGCGAGGCCCCGCTCCTCTCTCCTACTGGCCCGGCAACAGGGAGAGGAGGAGGAGGGAGGAGGAGGGAGCCCCTCCTCCTGTCCCCCCTCTGCCCCAAAGGGGCCAATTGTGGCATCGGAGGGGGAGAGGAGACAAATGAGTGGAAGTTCCACTTTTGGGTGGAAATCTGCTTTAACCACTATAGACCCGTGATATAGCCAAATGACGGCTACAGCGCGGATCTATTGAGCCGGGACGACGTCTATTGACGTCGTCCTGGGCACGAGCTGCCTGCGCGCCCCCTGAAGGGCGCGCGCGGCGCGCTCTGTGATCAGCGAGTCTATGAGACTCGCTGGATCACAGATCCGAGTAAGGGGTCGATCCCGACCCCTTACCACGTGATCAGCTGTCAGC
Source organism: Lithobates sylvaticus (assembly GCA_028564925.1). Classification (NCBI taxonomy): domain Eukaryota; kingdom Metazoa; phylum Chordata; class Amphibia; order Anura; family Ranidae; genus Lithobates; species Lithobates sylvaticus. Next base: position 29,149,727 of record CM053031.1, read on the forward strand.
CAATGACAGCTGATCATGTGATACTAACAGAGCCGGTAATCGGCTTTTTTTCCTCCTCGCGCTGACAGCGCAAGGAGAAAAAAAAAAAAGCCGATCACCGACATCAGTCCCTCTCACTGCAATGTGCCAGCGATGTGCCCAATACAATGCCCACCTTTGCCCCATTAAAGTGCCCCACCTTTGCCCCATTAAAGTGCCCACACTGCCATCTCTCAGTGCCCAATGTGCCATCTCTCAGTGCCCACAGTGCCATCTCTCAGTGCCCACAGTGCCAGTGCTGCACATCAGTGTCACCTGCCAGTGCTCATCTGTGTCACCTACCAGTGCTCATCTGTGTCACCTACCAGTGCCCATCAGTGCCCATCAGTGCCACCTATCAGTGCCCATCAGTGCCACCCATCAGTGCCACCCATCAGTGTCATCCATCAGTGCCCATCGGTGCCACCCATCCGTGCTACCCATCCGTGCTACCCATCCGTGCTACCCATCCGTGCCACCCATCCGCGCCCATCCGTGTCCATCAGTGCCCATCAGTGCCATCTTTGCTGTCCCCATCAGTACCGACTTATCTGTCCCCTCCAGTGCAGCCTATCAGTGCCCACCTGTGCCGCCTCATCAGCGCATATCAATGAAGCAGAAAAATTACCTGTTTGCAAAATTTTATAACAAACTATTAAACATGATTTTTTTTTTTTTTTACATTTTCCATCTTTTTTTGTTTGTTTAGCAAAAAATAAAAAACCCAGCTGTGATTAAATACCACCAAAAGAAAGCTCTATTTGTGGGGAAAAAAATGATAAAAATTTAATTTGGGTACAGTGTTGTATGCCCGCGCAATTGTCATTCCAAGTGCGTCAGCGCCAAAAGCTGAAAATTGGTCTGGTCACGAGGGGGGTTTAAGTGCAAAGTAATCAGGTGGTTAACAAAACACTTTATTGAGAAACCTATTCCTCATTTTGGCCAGTAGATGGCGCTGGTAATGCAGGAGTTGAATCTCTTACAAAAATGATGGTGACATTTTGTTCAGCTTGCAGGAATGCTTCTGACATTTGGGCAACAAATGTTTTATAAATATTAATAGTGCCCCTATGACAGTAGATTAAAAGACTGATTTACTATTGCCAATCTACGATCTGAGCATTGAGTCTCCTATATCAGATGTTTCTGTGCAAAATGTTTTATTTGCACAGTCAGAGATTATCTTGTGGCCTTGTAAACGCATTGTCAATGTCATAGCTGTATGTGAAGGTATAGAGCGGATGGTAAATGTGTATGTTCTGGGTGAAGGATGAGATCTAGAGATAAACATTGCACAGGTACGCTCTATGCAGATAGATGAAGAGGCTTTGAAGAATTGAAGGTTGGTTATCGGGGAGACCTTGACCGCGTAGATAACGACCTTCGTTAGAGCAGAAGTAAATATCAGTTCTGTACTTGTCACTCCTGACTTTATGCAAAATCCAGGAGCAATGTACAAAAAGCCTTAGAGCTCGGATAGGTGGGATGTGAAATGTACCATTCAGATTTATTACAACTATTGGACTCTGGCAACTCTATGGAGTTATTATCTCTATTGATTATGCAGCATAAGAATTCCTTTTTTTAGTTCACATGCCTTTATTTAAATTTTCCTCCAAATTTACATACAGACTAAGCTGCCCAGGAAATATGACAGTTACACCCAGTGCCGGGACAAGGTCATCTAGAGCCCAGGGCAAAAATGCCTAATTGTGCCCCCCCCCCCCCCCTCCAAGATATAAGAGAATTATGTGTCAGCACCAGTGTTGGTCATCTTACTTAAAAAAAGTAATTAGTTAAGTTACAAATTACTTCTCCCAAAAAGTAATTGCGTTAGTAACTCAGTTACTACATTGGAAAAGTAATTAGTTACGCAGCAAAGTAACTGACTTTTTTTTTTAATATTCTATACGTGTAACTAAGGGGCGGGTCTAGTATTACTGTAACCAAGGGGCGCATTTATTATTATTGTTATATATCGTGTAACCAAGGGGCTGCTCTATTATTACTCTAACCAAGGGGCAGATCTGTTATAGCGTGTAAGCAAGGGGCGGGTCTATTATTATTATATCGTGTAAGGGGCGGATGGCTACAGAAGAGGGCGAATGTTAAATTAATGGGCAGAGCTCGATATATAACAATAATAATAAATGTGCCCCTTGGTTACAGTAATACTAGACCCGCCCCTTAGTTACACGATAGATGCCCCTTGCAGAGTAGCACGAGCATCGGGAGCGTGCGGCATCGCCTCGTACAATTACATGTTAACTGCGCCTGCGCGGTGAGGAGTTCACTCAGAGCTGTTTAGGTTCGGCAATTTTCGTAAGCTCCATAGTCCTTCGTACTGTGCAATCGCTGCGCCTGCGCAGTACAGGGGGTCCTTATCCGGCGGGGGAACTTTTTCGGCAGGACACCGGAATTACACTACTGCCATCTAGTGGCGGTAGATGTAATTGGGGTAACTAAGCCAAAGTAATGGGAACTGAGTTACCATGAGGGGAAAAGTAATCAGTTAGATTACTCGTTACCCTCTAAAGTAACTGCGTTACGTAACTCAGTTTATTTTAACTCAGTTACTTACATCACTGGTCAGCAAAATATCCCCCCCACCCCCCGAACAAATCTAAATCAAGCACTAATCTAATCTGCATGCTTACCCCTAACCGTAATTTCCCCCTCCTCACAATAAAAATCTGCCTCCTACTGAAATCCCCCAGCACAGATCTTTGCCCCCCCCCCCCAGCTCAAATTCTCTCATTCCCCATATGCCCCCAGCACAAATCCACTCCCCCACCCCCAAAACAATTCCCCCCTTCTAGTACAAATCCTCTACCTCTCAAATTTCCCCATCTGAGCACAAATCCTCTCCCGTCCCAGCACAAATTCTCCCAAATTCCCCATCCTAGCACAAATCTCCCCCAAATTTCCCCTCCTAGCACAAAGGCCCCCAATCATCTCCTTCCCCCTACCATTTTACCTTTTCTAGCACACCTCCCCAAATTTCCCCTCCTATAATAATTCTTATCCCCTGACGCCCCCCAAATTCCCCCTCCCAACACAAATCCCCTCCCCCCAACCTCCTTGTGGTGCCCCCCCCCCCCAGCTCACATGATGCCACAGTGCCCAGGGCAGCCGCCCCTCCTGCCCACCCCTTGTCCCGGCCCTGGTTGCACCCATTGGGTGACAACGCTGCTATGATTTCACTGCAGAACAAACAACGTTGTCACCCAGTTACAAAAATAACAGGTCTACTGGCAGGTTTAACAGGTAATAAATCCATCTTATCTTTTATTGCACATAATAAAAACTTACAGCTCGTTTACACTTGTGTTTTGGGTGGGAATTAAAAACATGTGGTTGAGCTGTGTTTTACCACCCCCAACCACTCCCCCTTAACCGCTTCAATACTGGGCACTTTCACCCCTCTTCCTGCCCAATTTTCAGTTTTCAAGTGCTGTCACACTTTGAATGAGAATTGCATGGTCATCCAATGCTGTACTCATTTCAATGGATTGCAATGGGTTTTTTTTTTTTTTGAAGCACATGATTAGAGCCTGAGGCTCTAATTAGCTTCAAAAAGGGTGGGCTCAAGGTGCAGAGAACTGCGCCCTGAGTCCACCCAGTTGTGTGACAATAGCAAATGAATTTGCTATAGTCTTCCTGATTTACCTCCCAGCCAATTGGGAAGTGGGTCCTGAGACCCAATTGGCTGAGAGGAGAAGATACCGTAATGGCCGCCGAGGAGAAGACGCAGGGGGAAGCCGCTGAAGCTGCCCACGACCTAGTGTGAGGCTGTTGGTTGGACGGACAAGTGACGGGGGGGGGGGGGTTTGTTGTATTGCCGATCAACTGAGGCCATCAGTCAGACATTTTGACAGATGGACCAACCAATCGAACGGGGGGGGGTCAATCAAATAATTTTTTATTACATTTTTAATTATACAACAAAGATTCAAGAAATTCACAAAATATTTCCCACAAATAACCCCACTCAAATACACCCCCCATAAAAAATAAAGAATTCCATATTTGCGGTCATCAGTCTATGCTACAATCTTTTCTCGAAACCCTTCATCACATTATTACCCCTTCCTATATCATTATTGGTTTTCCTCATTATCATTAGTTTACTCAACTTATTATTCAAACAAGTTGGAAACTAACCACCAATGGCAGATCTTCGCAAATTTTTTAGGGCTCCTCCTAGGTTTATATGTCAATTCCTCTTATCTTAAATTAAGGTTAATCGCTTTTATCCATTGATCTATCGTTGGCGGGTGTTTTGATATCCATTTTTGTAATATCTCATAAAAGTGAGTACAGCCATGCAGACCAATTTGATGCAGTGTGCGGCGTATGGTCTGAGCACTGACAGGCTGACCCCCCCACCCCTACAACCTCTGCAGCAATGCTGGCAGCACTCATACGTCTATTTCCCAAAGACAACCTCTGTATGGTCTTGGCCACCGTGCTGCAGCTCAGTTTCAGGGTCTTGGCAATCTTCTTATAGCCTAGGCCAGTGATGGCGAACCTTGGCACCCCAGATGTTTTTCGTGGAGCATCATGGGAAATGTAATTCCAAAACATCTGGGGTGCCAAGGTTCGCCATCACTGGCCTAGGCCATCTTTATGTAGAGCAACAATTATTTTTTCAGATCCTCAGAGAGTTCTTTGCCATGAGGTGCCATGTTGAACTTCCAGTGACCAGTATGAGAGAGTGAGAGCGATAAACACCAAATTTAACACACCTGCTCCCATTCACACCTGAGACCTTGTAACACTAACGAGTCACATGACACGGGGAGGGAAAATGGCTAATTGGGCCCAATTTGGACATTTTCACTTAGGGGTGTACTCACTTTTGTTGCCAGCGGTTTAGCCATTAATGGCTGTGTGTTGAGTTATTTTGAGGGGACAGAAAATTTACACTGTTATACAAGCTGTACACTCACTACTTTACATTGTAGAAAAGTGTCATTTCTTCAGTGTTGTCACATGAAAAGAAAATATTTACAAAAATAAGAGGGGTGTTTTCACTTTTGTGAGATACTGTATATACCTACACCTTCATATATACATTCCAATTCTTTATTAATAATGCTGTAATAATTTAGGCAGCGATTCAGTTCCATAGACTTTATAGACTTCCCCCGGTAACCTTCCTACACCCGGAGCTTTATTATTAGGCAGACTAGCAGAGGAAAATTGGAGTTCCTCATGTCAAGGGCTGATCCAACATCTCCCTATCAGCCACTGATAACCAGTGTTGGTCATCTTACTTTAAAAGAGTAATTAGTTAAGGCCACTTTCACACTGAAGCGCTTCTAAACTGCCAGTAAAGACACTGAGCGCTTTTGAAGAGCTTTTCAGGCGCTTTTGAAGAGCTTTCCATTCATTTCAATGGGGAGGGGAGTTTTTCACAGCCCTGCCAGCGCACTGCCCCAGTGTGAAAGCGTTCATTGATTTTAATGGAAATAAGTTTTCGTGAGCTTTTTAGGTCCTGTTTGTAGCGGGAAAGCGCCTGAAAAGCGCCTCAGTGTGAAAGTGGTCTAAAGCGGTTCGGCACCCATTTCATTTAGTAAATCTCTTTGCCTTCCAAATCAGGCAAAGACCTGCTCCGTTCGGTCCGTTCCGCTCATGTGACTCCGCTTCGTCACGTGATCTGATCCAGCACATTGATTGGCTGGTTTACGGCCCGGATGATATGTTGTGGTTGCGTTTGTATTCAAACGCCGCTGCACCGCATAGCTTGCCGCAGATTGACTGGAGCTTTCTACAGTAGAGGTTACTGCACACCTGTTAATGATAGGGAGGACGTTTGTGATTAGCTACAGTCTCATAGCCTCTTTACGTCACTCACCCTATCAGTTTGGAGTTTTTTTTGGCGCCAGAAAGCACCATGAATGATTGGTCAGTTTGATTTTGTTTGGTTTTGAACAGGACCTATTCACACCACTCTTTCTTCTTTACTCATTTATTTTAGTACCCTCGGCCATTATTGGCTGCCGTACTGGATTATGTCAGTTTTGATTGGTTGTTTAAGTTGAGGTTTGAAACTTCCTCAAATGAACCCACTGGTCATTGGCCTGATTTCAACCAACCCAAATGAGATGAACTCAACATGTGATACACCACTAGTTGGGCTGTTCCCAATGAGTCTCATTAGTGGTATTTAGTGTATGTATATAAGAGCACTGGTCTGTTGTTTGCATTGAGCCCCAGTTGAAGTCTGTTTAAGACGAAACGCGTCGGGAGAACCTTGCAGATTATCAACATCAGTGCGTTTTTACACATTCTTTTGTGTTGCTTTTAAGATTTTTACCAATTATGTATTTTGGAAGCTGAATGCAATTTTTTAAGCAATAAATAGAGTCCTTGCCCGGACTTTTTTATACGATGAGGAGGCCCTCTCTGTTTTCTTTATCCACATGCTTCCACTCGCTGGGATGATCCGCATGCTTTGGTGAGACTCCTTCCTTTGGTCCCTGTCCATCCACGGACGGTCGGTGAGTGACAACTGCCGAGGAGACTCCACTACATACATCCTTGGTGTAGAGGCTTAGGCCTTACAAATTCCAAGCTCGTTTGACCCCTCACCACCGGTCAGTGGGTCCACCTGATGTGGTAAGCGTACCCAATCCATTTTCCATATTTCCTTGTTTGCAACTGATTCCGATATACAGAGGACCCATGTTTCAAGCAACTTTTTGATACACCCATACATGTTGTGGACATTACCATATGGCTTTTAATGGCGTTCTGAATAGTTCTGGAAAGACAATTCTTTTATAAATTGCTATTTCCACTCATTAGTTTTGTTCACACGATTGCAGACATTTCAGTCTTGTTTGGTGTAAACTCATTCATGGTTTTAGTGTCTTGAATGATACTATTATATGTCTAAATGCACAGATAGCTAATTTATGTTGACACATTTATTACGAGTCACTACAGCAGACACATATTTTGTGTTTTCACTTACTGCTTACACACTTATGATGTTTTGATTTTTTTGCACTGCCCTGTGAGCTAGCAACGATGTTCACATTTTGGTGATTGTGTTCACCATTTTGTTCGCATAGAGTGTCTAGTCTCTGATTTCATATTGCATCCTCCGTGGACACCACCCATGGGTCTATGAACAGTGCACAGTATATATTCACAACATTAGCCCCCTCCTTTCTGGAGACCGGCCGACTTTATCCTATTTTCTCTGTGCACTAGAAGATAGTTGGTTTATATTGATTTACATTGTACACGTTTTTCAAGGTTGACTCCGTCCACTTTCTTCATTTGCACTTGAGGATATTAGTTTATATTGTACACGTTTTCTCGTGTGCACACAGGACTGACGTCCTTACTTTTTTTTTGTTCATATTAATTTTTTGAACACTCAAATAGTGGTCTCGATTTTCATGTGCGTGCCCACTCAGAATGTTCTCACATGTCCTACTCTAGCGCCACACTTTTTCATTTTTTATTTTAGTCCACAATTTGTCATATTGTTGTGTCGGCAGCTCTAAGTTTTGTAGGATAGCGCAGCTATTCACCCACACCATCTAAAGAGTACTAAATGAAATGTTTTTTTTTTTTTTTTTTTTTTACTTACCTTGTAATTGAAGACTTCCGGTCTTCTCTCTCTGCGGCGGCGGGCGGGGTCTCTGCGTCGATCGTCGTCACGCCGCACTGTCTCCTGGGATCTGGTGTCATTGATCCCAGGAGTCAGTGCGGGCATCTCCTGAAATCTTGCGAGATTTCGGCCACATCTTCCGAAATCTCCCGAGATTTCGGCCACATCTGCCGAAATCTCGTGAGATGTCGGCAGATGTGCCGTTACTGCGCACGCGCGAGTAACGGCGGTGCATGCTGGGCCATCTAAAGTTCCTGTGGGTGTTTCACATGCCCACAGGCAAGATGGCCCCCAGCACAAAAGAAGAAGACGAGGATCTTCATCGGACGAAAACCGGCGGCGATCGAGATGGAAGATGGAACAGGTGAGTCCCCCAATAAAGGTAAGCACACTTTATATTCCTTATCAAAAAAAAAAATTTTTTACAGAGTGCATAACCGCTTTAAGTTACAAATTACTTCTCCAAAAAGTAATTGCGTTAGTAACTCAGTTACTACATTGGAAAAGTAATTAGTTACTCAGCAAAGTAACTGTGACTTTTTTTTTTTAATATTCTATGCGTGTAACTAAGGGGCGGGTCTAGTATTACTGTAACCAAGGGGCGCATTTATTATTATTGTTATATATCGTGTAACCAAGGGGCTGCTCTATTATTACTCTAACCAAGGGGCGGGTCTGTTATAGCGTGTAAGCAAGGGGCGGGTCTATTATTATTAAATCGTGTAAGGGGCGGATGGCTACAGAAGAGGGCGAATGTTAAATTAATGGGCAGAGATCCATATATAACAATAATAATAAATGCGCCCCTTGGTTACAGTAATACTAGACCCGCCCCTTACTTACACGATAGACGCCCCTTGCAGAGTAGCACGAGCATCGGGAGCGTGCGGCATCGCCTCGTACAATTACATGTTAACTGCGCCTGTGCGGTGTAGAGTTCACTCAGAGCTGTTAGGTTCGGCAATTTTCGGAAGCTCCGTAGTCCTTCGTACTGCGCAAGCGCTGCGCCTGCGCAGTACAGGGGGGTCCTTATCTGGCGGGGGAACTTTTTAGGCAGGACACCGGAATTACACTACTGCCATCTAGTGGCGGTAGATGTAATTGGGGTAACTAAGCCAAAGTAATGGGAACTGAGTTACCATGAGGGGAAAAGTAATCAGTTAGATTATTCGTTACCCTCTAAAGTAACTGCGTTAGGTAACTCAGTTTATTTTAACTCAGTTACTTACATCACTGCTGATAACGTAATAGAATCAAGAAAAAGTTGCAGTTCGGTCTCCTTATAGTATACTTTACTACTATACATTTTTTTTATAAAAGTCAACAAACTGATGAAATCTCCAAAGTAGTTCGTACAATTTCAGTTGGAGAAACTTGTAGTTCTACTTACTACTTGTCTCATTGGTTTCTGTGATTTTACTATTGCTGCTAAGAGACGGTCTGTGTTTTCCCCATTCTCAAAATAAGGTTGCTGAAGGAAAAAGCGTTTCTGTTCTGCTTTTTTTTACGAGAGATATCAGCATATATTTGTTGTTTTTGTATCCACTTCTGTTGTGTTTCTATGGTAGGATTCGCTATATATTGAAGTTCGGCCTTTAAAACATCTTCAGTCACTGAATGTTCCCAAGCCCTAGATCTTTTAAAAAGGAAAGTCCTTAAGGGGTGATGCAGCTGTAGGTGGAAAACCGCCAGGTCCAGATAACTCAGAGGGTAAACGTCATCACGGAGTCATGTAAATATATGAAGTGCTCACTGAGTATTTAAAACACGCACTTTAATAAGGGAAATTGCACATCTTGTTTACAGCAAAAGCAGAGGCACCGTCAGAGCCGGTGCTACCACTAGGCAAACTAGGCGGCCGCCTAGGGCGCCGTGCTGCCTAGGGCGCTCGGCCACTGGTTTTTCTACTCTCTTCAACAAGCAACTAACTCTCAGCACTGGTAGGCTGCATTGAGGGGCGCTGGTAGCCTGCATTTGATGGGTGCTGGTGAGGCTACATTTGATAGGCGCTGATGAGGCTAAATTTGAGGAGTGCTGGTGAGGCTGCATTTGATGGGTGCTGGTGAGGCTACATTTGATAGGCGCTGATGAGGCTGCATTTGAGGGGTGCTGGTGAGGCTGCATTTGAGGGGTGCTGGTGAGGCTGCATTTGAGGGGCGCTGGTGAGGCTGCATTTGAGGGGGCGCTGGTGAGGCTGCATTAGATGGGCGTTGGTGAGGCTACATTTGATGGGCGCTGGTGAGGCTGCATTTGATGGGTGCTGGTGAGGCTGCATTTGATGGGCGCTTTATTAAAAAGGTGGGATTTACATGGCAGGGAAAAGGGGGTGGACCCGGGGGGGGCGCAAAATGAGGTTTCGCCTAGGGTGTCAAAAATCCTTGCACCAGCCCTGGCCACTGTGCAGCTCGCATCGATACACGTAAGGTCCGATGGCAGCGGGTGACATCAGCGGAACATGGCTTCTCCTCCCGTACACGTTACGTCCTACGGGACTTCATTAGTGGGGCAGAGCCACGAACGCCACCCGGCTATTGATATAGAGATGCGTAGTCACAGTAACACTGATGCGGCCCATCCATCGCTTGCGGCTCACACTGAATGCCATCTTGGGAACCGGAACCCGACAGTTCTAAGCAGCATAGGAAAGGGGTCACCAATATTTAAAAGATAAGTGACTGGACTTAAAGGAGAGTCCAGGAGAACTAATGTTAGAAAATATTTAAATTGTTATAGTGAAGAGAAAGTCATACGGCACGCACATAATGTCACAGATGCCAACCTAATATTTGATGTATGTGATGTAACATATTTTAATATGCTCAATAAAAAACTTGTTTTAAAAAAAAAAAAGACAAGTGACTACACAAAAGTGCAGCTATAACACTATTAGTAAAAGATAAAAAATGGGCTAAATAATGTCTAATGCCTTCAGACACAGAATAAAAATATAAGAAATATGTATCAATTAACAATCAAATAAAAAATCTCAATAATAAAATAAAGAGGGAAACTACTATAAAACTCAATAAAGAGGGGAAAATATAAAATTAACAATCATCTATCAGAAATAAAACAATTGAGATCAAATTAATTTAATCCCAGAGGCCGAAGAACTTGTCTCCAAAACCAAAAAAGATTCCCTTTGGCTTAATCGCCTGACAAAATCAATCCCCCAGAATTTCAAACATCTGGGGTCTCTACCATTGTGGTGATGAAAGTGTTTGGACACATTGTGGGTTTTAAGACCTTTTTTAATATTACTCACATGTTCACCGATCCAAATCAAGGGAGTTGCGATGGGGGCTTGTTTTGCTCCCAGGGTTTCCAATCTTTTTATGGCACACTTGGAAGAGGAGAAGATCTTTCAGATTCGCCCCCATCGATTAAAATGTTACAAAAGATACATCGATGACCTCTTTATGGTCTGGGAAGGTGATTTGGATAGTTTACATCAATTCCAGGAAAGTCTTAATTCCAACAATAAAAATATCAATTTGTTATGGAATGTAGATAAGGACCATTTGGTCTTCCTGGATTTGGAAGTTTACAAAGAAGGGGACCACTTTGGGACACGTACTTACTTTATACCCACCGACCGAAATGGGTACATCCCTTGTGACAGTTGTCACCATAAGACGTGGATTTGCAATATCCCAAAGGGTCAATTTGTACGTATGAGATGGAATTTCTCCACTTTGAGTGACTTCAATTCTCAATCTCAGGTTCTCTTAAGAGATTTTTTGAAAGAGGGTACCAGAGGAACTCCTTGGAAGAGCAACTTGACAATGTTCGAGCTATGGATAGAAATCATTTAGTATCAGGTCCCGAGAAAGTTAGGGAAGTCAAACATGAATACAAGGTGGTGCTGGGTTAGAATTTGCAACATAAGAAACTTAAAAGGATAATTAATAAACATTGGGGGGGAGGGGTTTGCTAAAAGATCGTTATTTGGGGCCGGTTCTGCCTGCTCGTCCAGAGTTTATATATCGTAAGGCCCCAGTGTTGAGGAATTTGGTTGCCCCAGGGGTGGTGGACCCTCCAGCGATTTTAAGTAACCAGTTATTCAGGTTTATGTGCGGCTTTTACACATGTGGCCGCTACCAACAAAAAATACCGGACCAAAGACCTCATAACTTGTAACACGAAGGGTGTGGTGTACATGCCGGAGTGCGTTTGTGGCCTCCAGTATGTAGGCCATACAAAGAGGTCACTCAGTGTCCGGATAGGTGAACATGTAAGTAATATTAAAAAAGGTCTTAAAACCCACAATGTGTCCAAACACTTTCGTCATCACCATGGTAGAGACCCCAAAGCAAGGCACAAAGTCCATAAAGACATGGATGAGTAAGTTTGGGGTGGAGGAACTTGACTGGCCTGCACAGAGTCCTGACCTCAACCCAATAAAACACCTTTGGGATGAATTAGAGCGGAGACTGCGAGCCAGGCCTTCTCACCCAACATCAGTGAGAAAATAGGATAAACCTATAAGCCGTGCACCCTGGACAATAATCAACGTAAATAAGTGTGTTAAAAACTTTTTTGGGAGCAGCCGGTAGTGAGACCAAAAGTCTAATAATGTGTTAAATAAACCAAATAAATTTTATACCGTGCTCTAAATACTCACATATACATACATACAAAAAAAATTGCAAAAAAAGTACCTGCATGATTTTTGATTCGGAAAAAGTTTTTTATTATGTTTTATGCTGATACTTCTTATGGAATAAAGGGATTTTTTTATACTATGCAATAAGGATCCCCTTTTCTTGTTATCTTTTAATCATATGACTAGGGTTGAGCGAACCCGAACTGTAAAGTTCGTACCGCACTTTTGGGTTTTTGGGTTCTGGACCCGAACCCGAACAATTTACTGTCTGTTCGGGTTAGAGTTCGGTGTTTGGCCATGTAATGACGCTTTTTAAAAAGTTATTGTCAGTTTGTCACATAATAAGTGTGTTGAATAACTTTTTTGGGGGCAGCCGGTAGTGAGACCAAAAGTCTAATAATGTGTTAAATAAACCAAATACATTTTATACCCTGCTCTAAATACTCACATATACATACCGTATTTATCGGCGTATAACACGCACTTTTCCCCCCTTAAAATCGGGGGAAAGTCGTGGGTGCGTGTTATACGCCGATCCTCCGAAAAAGACCAAAGCGCCGCCGACAAAGACCGAAGCGCCGCCGAAAAAGACCGAGCCGACTGTTCGGCTCCGCTCGTAGTCCCGCCTCCCTGCGCTCGCTCCCGAAAACAGCAGGGAGGCGGGACTGCGAGCGGAGCCGAACAGTCAGCTCGGTCTTTTTCGCGGTGCTTCGGTCCTTTTCGGCGGCACTCGCGCGGTCTGTCTCGGCGGCGGGAAATTTAAACGTGGGCAAGGCTGCAAATGACCCTGGGCAGGCTGCAAATTACACTGGGCAAGCTGCAAATTACACTGGGCAAGCTGCAAATCACACTGGGCAAGCTGCAAATGACGCTGGGCAAGGCTGCAAATGACGCTGGGCAAGCTGCAAATGACGCTGGGCAAGGCTGCAAATGACGCTGGGCAGGCTGCAAATGACGCTTAAATGTAGGTTTTTTTTTTCCCTAAACTTCCCTCCTAAAATAAATACGGTACATACAAAAAAAATTGCAAAAAAAGTACCTGCATGCTTTTTGATTCGGAAAAAGTTTTTTATTATATTTTATGCTGATACTTCTTATGGAATAAAGGGATTTTTTTATACTACGCAATGAGGAGCCCCTTTGTCTTGTTATCTTTTAAACATATGACTAGGGTTGAGCGAACCCGAACTGTAAAGTTCGGGTTCGTACCGGACTTTTGGGGTTTTTGGGTCCCGGACCCGAACCCGAACAATTTACTGTATGTTCGGGTTAGAGTTCGGTGTTCGGCAATGAAATGGCGCTTTTTAAAAAGTTATTGTCAGTTTGTCACAAAGTGTCATTTCTGCAGGAAAAAAAGTCATTTAAAAGCACTCGCGGCTATAATGAATTGTCGGCTCCCCGTAATACAGAGAACAGTCATTGAAAGTCATTGATAAAAAGAAAAAGCGTGGGGTTCCCCCAAATTCAATTACTAGGCCCTTCAGGTCTGGTATGGATTTTAAGGGGAATTCCACGCCAAATTAAAAAAAAAAAATGGCGTGGAGTTCCCCCCAAAAATCCATACCAGACCCTTTATCCGAGCACGCAACCTGGCAGGCCGCAGGAAAAGAGGGGGGATGAGAGAGTGCCCCCCCCCCCCTCCTGAACCATACCAGGCCACACGCCCTCAACATTGGGAGGGTGCTTTGGGGTCCCCCCCAAAGCACCTTGTCCCCATGTTGATGAGGACAAGGGCCTCATCCCCACAACCCTGGGCGGTGGTTGCGGGGGTCTGCGGGCGGGGGGCTTATCAGAATCTGGAAGCCCTCTTTAACAAGGGGACCCCCAAATCCAGCCCCCCGTGTGAAATGGTAAGGGGGTACCCCTGCCATTTCACCAAAAAAAGTGACAAGTGTTAAAAATGACAAGAGACAGTTTTGACAATTCCTTTATTTAAGTCTCGAACCCGAGCATCCAACTCTACATATGACCAATCGTTGGAGTATATCGGGACGTGCATCAGTCTCCCTTTAGAAGGCATACTTCCATTGGTATCTGCGCTTGATCTGACCACCTGTAATGGGTGACAATTTTTTATGATTGATCATTGGAGCATATCAGGCCGTGGACCAGTCTCCCTTCACAAGGCAAACTTCCATTGGTATCTGCACTTGGTTTGAATACCTGTGATGGGTGTCAACTGCCCCTGGTGAGTAGATTGTTTGCCTGGTGGTGGTGGAAGACGTTTTCTCACCCAGATCGCAGGGATTCTCATCACTCATATTGATAGAAGATTCATGGTGGTGGTTCACGGACATTTAAATTGATTTTAACTTTCTTTTGGAAATTATATGGACATTTATTTTAGTGTTTCAGCATATGTTTCTTATCTATTTCACTTATGATTTTTTTTTTTTGTAATTTTTTTTTGTATGTATATGTGAGTATTTAGAGCGCGGTATGAAAATAATTTGGTTTCTTTAACACATCCAACATCAGTGCCTGACCTCACAAATGCACTTCTGGAATAATGGTCAAAGATTCCCATAGACACACTCCTAAACCTTGTGGACGGCCTTCCCAGAAGAGTTGAAGCTCTTATAGCTGCAAAGGGTGGGCCAACTCAATATTGGACCCTACGGACTAAGACTGGGATGCCATTAAATGTCATGTGCGTGTAAAGGCAGGCGTCCCAATACTTTTGGCAACATAGTGTATGTTCTTCTACAGTACCAGAGGACATAAATCTGCTTTGCATGCACCAAATACCTTTGTAAACCCAGCTATTACCATGTAAAAATAGTGATGCGCTGTACATAGCCTGTGTAGAGAGCAGAGCTGTGGGAGGGGCCTAGCAGGCCACCCCCACTCTACTCTGCCTGCAGAAAACAACAGGAGGGGGGCGGAGACAAGACCAGTCACCCTAAACAAAGAAAGAGCATAGCTGTGGGAGGGGCCTAGCAGGCCACCCCCACTCTACTCTGCCTGCAGAAAACAACAGGAGGGGGCGGAGACAAGACCAGTCACCCTGCACAAGGAAAGAGCAGAGCTGTGGGAGGGGTCTAGATGGCCACACCCACTCTACTCCACCTGAAGAAAGCGGCAGGAGGGGGGCAGAGACAAGACCAGTCACCCTGCACAAGGAAAGAGCAGAGCTGTGGGAGGGGCCTAGCAGGCCACACCCACTCTACGCTGCCTGCAGAAAACAACAGGAGGGGGCAAAGACAAGACCAGTCACCCTGCACAAGGAAAGAGCTTAGCTGTGGGAGGGGCCTAGCAGGCCACCCCCACTCTACTCTGCCTGCAGAAAACAACAGGAGGGGGGCGGAGACAAGACCAGTCACCCTGCACAAGGAAAGAGCAAAGCTGTGGGGAGGGGCCTAGCAGGCCACCCCCACTCTACTCTGCCTGCAGAAAACTACAGGAGGGGGCGGAGACAAGACCAGTCACCCTGCACAAGTAACGAGCAGAGCTGTGGGATGGGCCTAGCAGGCCACACCCACTCTACACTGCCTGCAGAAAACAACAGGAGGGGGGCAAAGACAAGACCAGTCACCCTGCACAAGGAAAGAACAGAGCTGTGGGAGGGGCCTAGCAGGCCACCCCTACTCTACTCTGCCTGCAGAAAACAACAGGAGGGGGGCGGAGACAAGACCAGTCACCCTGCACAAGGAAAGAACAGAGCTGTGGGAGGGGCCTAGCAGGCCACCCCCACTCTACTCTGCCTGCAGAAAACAACAGGAGGGGGGCGGAGACAAGACCAGTCACCCTGCACAAAGAAAGAGCATAGCTGTGGGAGGGGCCTAGCAGGCCACCCCCACTCTACTCTGCCTGCAGAAAACAACAGGAGGGGGCGGAGACAAGACCAGTCACCCTGCACAAGGAAAGAGCAGAGCTGTGGGAGGGGTCTAGATGGCCACACCCACTCTACTCCCCCTGAAGAAAGCGGCAGGAGGGGGGCAGAGACAAGACCAGTCACCCTGCACAAGGAAAGAACAGAGCTGTGGGAGGGGCCTAGCAGGCCACACCCACTCTACGCTTCCTGCAGAAAACAACAGGAGGGGGCAAAGACAAGACCAGTCACCCTGCACAAGGAAAGAGCTTAGCTGTGGGAGGGGCCTAGCAGGCCACCCCCACTCTACTCTGCCTGCAGAAAACTACAGGAGGGGGCGGAGACAAGACCAGTCACCCTGCACAAGGAAAGAACAGAGCTGTGGGAGGGGCCTAGCAGGCCACACTCACTCTACTCTGCCTGCAGAAAACAACAGGAGGGGGGCGGAGACAAGACCAGTCACCCTGCACAAGGAGAGAGAGCAGCAGTGAGCGGTCTTTATTACAGGAAGTCTCACACTGGATTACTGCACAGATCTGGAGGAAATACACAAAGATTCAAGAAAGAATACACATGAAGAATGGATTTAGATGATATTTGCTCATCTTGGAGTGTGGCTTTAAAAAAAATTACCCAGAGGTGGGATTTACATATTGCTTAGTGTGCAGATGGCATTACACAACCCTAAATAAATATTTGCTTTGATGTTCTAAAGGTTATTGTGGTGCGTAAAGCCATGTCAGTGTAATGTGCTGAGGCTTGCATACTGGATGGATTATTCTACAGATTCCCAATATGCATCAAATGACCTCATTATGACTGATTACCAACCTGGGCCTGGAAGGTGCCCAGAATGCCAATACATGTGGCCATAAAGGTCCCTGTTCTGGCAACACTCTGTCTCTCTTTCTCCCCATTGTGCTCCTGCATTGTCACCCCGCGTCACACATGCTTCTGTGGCAGAATTCAGTGTCTAGTGCAGTGATGGCGAACCTTTTTGAGCCCGAGTGCCCAAACTGAAATAAATACATTGGTTTTGTGTTGCAAAGTGCCAACACGGCAATTCGCGAGAGAGGGGGGCTGACCAAAAGAGAGGGGTTGTGTGAGAGAGAGGTGGTGTGAGAGAGAGAGAGGGGTGTGTGCGGGAGAGAAAGAGGGGACAGCGAGAGTGAGGGGTGTGAGAGAGATGCTGAGAGGGAGGGGGGCTGAGAGAGAGGGGGCAGAGAGAGAGGGGGCAGAGAGAGAGGGGGCAGAGAGAGAGGGGGCAGAGAGAGAGGGGGCAGAGAGAGAGGGGGCAGAGAGAGATGCTGAGAGAGAGGGGGAACAGAGAGCAAGATGGGGAACAGAGAGAGGAGGGGGGCTGAGAGAGAGGGAGGGGAGCTGAGAGAGAGGGAGAGGAGCTGAGAGAGAGGGGACAGAGAGAGAGGGGTGTGAGAGAGATGCTGAGAGAGAGGGACAACAGAGAGAGGGAGAGGGGCTGAGAGAGAGGGGTGTGAGAGAAATGATGAGAGAGGTGAGCTGAGAGAGAGGAGGAACAGAGAGAGAGATGGGGGACAGAGAGAGAGGGTTGTGAGGGGGGAACAGAGAAAGAGAAGGGGGACAGAGAGAGAGAAGAGGGACAGAGAGAGAGGGGTGCAAGAGAGATGCTGAGAGAGAGGGGGAACAGAGAGAGGGGGACACAAAGAGGGGGGGACGGAAAAAGAGGGGGGCTGAAAGAGAGGGAGGGGGGCTGAGAGGAGAGAGAGACCTCCAACTCTGTCCTGGACCCTCTCATGTGCCCACAGAGATGGCTCTGCGTGCCATAGGTTCGCCATCACTGGTCTAGTGTCTCTCCACCCCCCCCACCGTATGGCTCCAGTGGGGGGGTATCGCCGCCATTTGTCTCCCCCGTGGGGGGGGGGGTTAATATGTGCTGCTGAAATTTTGAGCACAAGCGGCCACTGCTCTTCAGTGGCTTCATGGCAATTCTTATGCCGTGTACACACGATCAGAATTCTCGTTGGAAAAATCTCTGACGGTTTTCCCGACGGAATTCTGCTCAAACTGTCTTGCCTACACACGGTCACACCAAATTCCGACCGTCAAGAACGCGGTGACGTACAACACTACAACGAGCCGAGATCAATGCTTCCGAGCATGCGTCAAATTGTTTCCGAGCATGCGCAGGACGTCAGAATTGCTACAGACGATCGGAATTTCCGATAGAAACCTTTTCCGTTGGAAAAATTGAGAACCTGCTCTCAATCCTTTGCTGTCGGAAATTCGGCCAGCAAAATTCCGACGGAGCCTACACACGGTCGCATTTTCCGATGAAAAGCTCTCATCGGTCTTTTTCTGGCCGGAAATCCGATCGTGTGTACGCGCCATTAGGATGTGGATTTCTCGATAGTGATCATGCTGCATGAATTGTTGTCTTCATTAGAAGCAGACATGTGCAGAACAAAAAAAAAAAAAAAACACGATACCCGGAAGGTTACTTCCGGGTATCGCCGCTCCGGCCAATCACAGCGCCCCGGATTTGTGAATGAGGATTAACCCTGTGAATGCACCGTTGTCTATATAGCGCACATGGGCTGTAGACAACGTTGTAAAACTTTTTGGCAAATATCTCCTAAACCGTGTAGGTTTAGGAGATATTTCTTGTACCTACAGGTAAGCCTTAATCTAGGCTTACCTGTAGGTGCAAGTTGTAATGGAGGGTTTACAACCACTTTAAATGATATAACAAAGTGCTCATGTGCATGTAAGTAGCAACCAATTGCGTCACTAATCCAGTATTGATAAAGGTATGTGTAAGGCCCCTTTCACACTGGGGCGTTTTTCAGGCGGTACAGCGCTAAAAATAGCGCCTGTACAGCGCCTGAAAAAATCCGGCCCCATTCACTCCAGTGTGAAAGCCGGCGGGCTTTCACACTGGAGCGGTGCGCTAGCAGGACGGTCAAAAAAGTCCTGCTAGCAGCATCTTTGGAGCGGTATAGGAGCGGTGTATTCACCGCTCCTATACCGCTCCTACCCATTGATGTCAATGGGACACCGCGGTAATACCGCGGCAATACCGCTGCAAAGCGCCGCTACGGCGGCGCTTTGCGGGGGATTTTAACCCTTTTTCGGCAGCTAGCGGGGGTTAAAACCGCACCGCTAGCGGCCTAATCCCGCGGCTAAAACGATGGTAAAGCAGCGCTAAATATAGCGCTTCTTTACCGTCGCCGTGGCTCCCGCCCCAGTGTGGAAGGGGCCTAATCCAAAAGCTGTGATCCAAGCCGTGCTAAGGTGTCATCACTCAGGTGCCCCCCTTAGGTAATAAATGCTCACCTTGGAGCGTGCGACTTTGTAATTAAGCCAAGTCAAAACACGCATGTGAACCGCGCTCTGGGCTCTACGATGGTATTGGGCTCCTGGATTCCTCAGCATACACCAACCGGGATATGAAACATGAAAAACTTTGAGTCCCCTTTCACACTTATACGACTTCTCCCACGATTTGGGACTTCAAAGTAGCATGACAAGTCGTTCCCTATGATTTCCAATGACAGCCATTCATATTAGTACAACTTCAAGTCGTTCCGACTTCAATGTAGTCCCTGCACTACTTTGGTCCGATTTTGATGCCACTTACACAGGCACTCTTTGAAATCGCGACAAAATTGCTGTATTATCGCGCCTAAGGCCCCTTTCACATTTGAGCGACTTCAAAGTCGCGCGATTTTGCCGCATTTCACGGCCGCGATTTCAAGGAATGCCTGTGTAAGTGGCATCAAAATCGGACCAAAGTAGTGCAGGGACTACTTTGAAGTCGGGATGACTTGAAGTTGTACTAATATGAATGGCTGTCGTTGGAAATCATGGGGAACGACTTGTCATGCTACTTTGCAGTCCCAAATCGTGGGACAAGTCGTATAAGTGTGAAAGGGGTTGATTTACTAAAACTGGAGAGTGCAAAATCCGGTGCAGCTATGCATGGTAGCCAATCAGCTTCTAATTTCAGCTTCTTCAATTAAGTTTTTTTTTTTAAAAAAAACCCTAGAAGTTGATTGGTTTCTATGCAGTGAGGCACCAGATTTTGCTCTCTCCAGTTTAAAATCAACCCCTTGAGTAATATTACACAGATTGACAGTTCCTCCAAATAGAAAACAGTTGGGAGTGGTAGATACCTGACAGTGGTCCTAACCCTTCAAATCTTTTGGCTGGACATACACGTTAAAGTGATTGTAAACCCTTCCAAACCACTTTGACCTACAGGTAAGTCTAGATTAAGGCTCACCTGTAGGTCCAAGAAATATCTCTTAAACCTGCACGGTTTAGGAGATATATAGAAAAGAAAAGGCACCGCTATCATGCGCTGTAGACAGCGGCGCGCAGGCGCACTGAGCATGCCGGAGATCACGGTGATATGCCGCTCTCGTGCGCCTGCGCGGGAGTGACGTCATTGCGACTCCAGCGAATGACAGCGCTGGAGCAGCGAGACCCGGAAGTCACTCCGGGATTGATGGCGGCGGTGGAGGCGGTGGACGAGGACCGCTTCGGGGGCTTCGTTCTCAGGTAAGTTATTCATGAGCTAGTATGCTATGTAGACATGTGCAATTCGTTTCGTTTTTTTTTTTTCGTTTTTCTTTTTTTTCCGTTATATTCGTTCATTCGTTATCGTACGAATGAACGAACAATTCGCTAAAAATTTTAACGAATCGTTCGAATCGAACGAATACGAAAACAACGAAAATCCGAAATAACCAAATTAGAAACAACGAAACTACGAAAGAAGAAAATCCGAAAAACGAAAACAGGAACAACGAAAATCAAAATGAACGTAAAAATTTGTACATTCGTAACTTTTTTTTGTTGTTGAATTGGTAATTTTCCGTGTCTCTTACAATGGCGCTGCTTAACGTGCTTCGAATGGATTGAACGAAAAAATTCGTACATTCGTAACTTTTTTTTTTCGATTCGTAATTTTCCGTGTCTCTTACAATGTAATAATAGCACACACATTACATAACATTATGAATTATGCTCCGATTACGAATCTACGAAAACAATGTTACGAAAGTACAAATAAATCAATCTAACGAAAGTACGAATGTAACTAAATCTACGAAAATACCAATGCGTCCGAAATTCGAATAAACGAAAATTAAACTAACGGAAAAACGAATCAACGAAAAAATAACTCTTACGAATGTATGAATCGTTACGAATACGAACACCGACGACTTACGAATTTACAAAACGTTACGAATCAACGGAAACTAAAGAAACGAAACGAAAATAAACAAATTTTTCTGTTGTGCACATGTCTAATGCTATGCATACTAGCTCATTATGCCTTTGCCTTGCAGGTTCCGTTTTTTTTTTTTCCCAAGGAGGCTTTACTTCCTTTTTAAGGCTGGCCATACATGTTCAATTCTCTTGTACAAATTTCCTTTAGATTTACCGGAAACCATATAATATGAGGTCAAAACTAAACAACACTTTCAATTGTATCCAATTAGGCAGGCCCTTGCACTACATAGTTAAAGGTAAATCTACAGAAAATTGTACAATGTATGGCCAGCCTTAAAAAGGAAGTAAAGCCTCCTTGGCAAAAAAAAAAAACGGAACCTGCAAGGCAAAGGCATAATGAGCTAGTATGCATAGCATTAGACATGTGCACAACAGAAAAATTTGTTTATTTTCGTTTCGTTTCTTTAGTTTCCGTTGATTCGTAAGTAAGGTTGTTTTCTTTATATTGCTTTAAAAGCTTCCTGGCTGAAATGTGACCATTGTGCTGCATATAGTATGTATGTGTCCTGCTGATTGGCTGCTGCAGGAATGGTTTCCCTTGGAATGTCAACAGTGGGAAGTCCCAGAATGCTGTTTGCTCTGCTTCCCCAGACTGATGATAACAGACAGTGCACAGTACAGCCATGATATCGCCCTCACTCAGACGCTGGGTCCTCGCTCTCTGGCCCAGGGCTGTGCTGCTGCAGCCATGTAGGGTAGGGGGGACACAGCACAGAGCGGTGAATGGAGTAGGGGGGACACAGCACAGAGCAGTAAGCGGAGTAGGGGGGACACAACACAGAGCGGTAAGCGGAGTAGGGGGGACACAGCACAGAGCACTGAATGGAGTAGGGGGGACACAGCACAGAGCAGTGAATGGAGTAGGGGGGACACAGCACAGAGCGGTGAACGGAGTAGGGGGGACACAGCACAGAGCAGTAAGCGGAGTAGGGGGGACACAGCACAGAGCACTGAATGGAGTAGGGGGGACACAGCACAGAGCACTGAATGGAGTAGGGGGGACACACCACAGAGCAATAAGTGGAGCCGCAACGACAGCGATAACGGAGGACAAAAACCTGAAGACCTACGACGATTTGCCTGGACCCTCTCTGCTCACCAATCTCTATTGGTTCTTCATCAGAGGATACTTGCTCTATTCCCATGAGTTACAGGTATGCATTGCTGTTACTTTCTAAGTTACAAGGTGATTTACTACAGGAGTAGAGACTGTTCAAGCAAAGTGCATGCTAGATTATGATTGGATATTGATTATGATTGGATATTGATTATGATTGGATATTGATTATGATTGGATATTGATTATGATTGTATAGTCAAAGTGAACACAGCTTCACCTTTTAATAATCTCCACTTAACTTAACAACCTCTCTGCCTTTTTAATGAGTTCAAATCCTTATGTCCCTCTTTTAAAAAGGTATTAAATCCAAAACCAAAAATGTAATTTATTGTAGCTTACCAATCGGTAGATGTGGTGGCTGCATTCGTTTTCTTTTTTAGTTCCTCTGTTTTCACCTGGTAACACACCTCCTGTATAAGGCTGGGTTTACACATATGTGGGTTTCCCCGCATCCAATTTGCATGACGTGTAAAGCCTCATACACACGATCGGACCGTGGACCAACTTTCCTGTGGATTTTTGTCCAAAGGGCATTGGCCCCAAGTTGGTATTGCATACACACGGCAGGACTTTTTCAGCCAACTTTCACCAAATCACTTGGTTTTTCTGCTCTTTACCGCCACCTTTGGTCAACTTCTGTATTGTTGTCTGATCTTTTGCATTGGTTCTGCATTGGTTTGTACAAAAGTCCGTTGGTTTTGTGTACACGCGGTCGGACTTTGGTTGGCAGAAAGTTGGTCCGTTCGCACAGCCAACAAAAGTCCGATGAAACCTGGAAAAAGTTGGTCCGATGGAGCGTACACACGGTCGGATGTTGGTCCAAACCAGCTAATTTGCATGTTGGTTGTCAAAAAGTCAGATCGTGTGTATGGGCCTTAAGTGTGACTGGCTCTCAATGGAGCCGGTTCACACATGTGTGGGGTTGGCTGAGGTCCGGATTGAAAAATGGGTCCTGTGCGTGTTTGGGTCCAATTCAGGTGCAAATTTAGGCAAAAATTTGGACTTGAATCGTGGAGAACAGGCACGAACCCGGCCTTAGCCCCTGTACACATGGTCGGAAATTCCGACGGAAAATGTCCGCTCGGACCCTGTTGTTGGAAAATCCACCCGTGTGTGGGCTCCATCGGACTTGTCGGAAATTCCGACGGAAAAAATATGAGATCCTGCTCTCAAATTTTCCGACAACAAAATCCGATCGGACTTTTTCCAATCGTGTGTAGAGAATTCCGACGGACAAAGTGCCACGCATGCTCAGATCACATTACGAGACCAAAGCTATTGGCTACTAGCCTCTACGTAGTTCCGTCGTACGCAACGAACGTCACCACGTTCAGAACGATCGGATTTGCCGACAACTTTGTCCGACCGTGTGTATGCAACACCAGTGTCGGACAAAATCCGTCGGAAAAAATCTGACGGATTTTGTGGTCGGAATTTTCCGACCGCGTGTACGGGAGCTTAGAGTGTCCCCACTCAGGATGAAGGAGGAACCTTTGGACAGCATCATTGTCCATTGGGGGGGGGTGGACTAGATCATCTACACTCACTGGCCACGTTATTAGGTACACCTGTTCAATTGCTTGGTAACACAAATTGCTATCACGTGGCAGCAGCTCAATGCATTCAGGCATCTAGATGTGGTGAAGACGACGTGGTGAAGTTCAAACCAAGCATCAGAATGGGGAAGAAAGGGGATTTAAAGTGGTGTTGCCACCAAAAAAAAAAATTTGCCTTAAAAAAAAAAAAAAAGAAAAAAAAAAGAATTGGAAAAAAAATTTTTTTTTTTACTCACCTCTAAATGCCTGTTGCTAGGGGGTCCCTCGTAGTCTGCCACCTTCATTGTCCGGGCACTGACGTCACTTCCCCTAAGCGCCGCACAGTCATCTGGGACCTGTCATGTGTCCCAGATGACTGAGCGTTAAATCACGGCGCACGGCGCCGCTCGCGCATACGCAGTGGGTGCCCGGCTGTGAAGCCACAGCCAGGTGCCTACATTAAGAATGCCGGCGCCGCGAGCGGAGAGGGGAACGAGGGGGGGTCTCGTTCCCCCACATCGCTGGACCCCGGGACAGGTAAGTGTCCGATTATTAAAAGTCAGCAGCTGCAGTATTTGTAGCTGCTGACTTTTAAATTTTTTTTTTTTTTTTTTTTTTGTGGGCCCTCCACTTTAAGTGACTTTGAACGTGGCATGGTTGTTGGTGGCAGACGGGCTGGTCTGAGTATTTTTTAAAAAGATCTCCTGGGATCGCACAACCATCTCTCGGGTTTACAGAAAATGGTCCGAAAAAGAGAAAATATCCAGTGAGCGGCAGTTATGTGGAGGAAAATGCCTTGTTGATGTCAGAGGAGAATGGGCACAGAGACTCAGTGATGATCGCACTGGATATAAAATAAGAAATGTAATGACAACAGATTTTCATATAAATATATTTAGCATGTTGATTGGGAAGGAGCAAGGGAGAGCAAAATACTATGCAATAATTATCATCAGTTTATTTCATTATATTTATTTATTTTTTCTATGTATTTATTTTTCATTTTAAAGTGTATATCCAAACTTTTATTTATTTATTTGTGTATATGCAAACTGTGTATATCTAAACTTTTTTAAAAAAAATTATTTATTTTTTAAATTTTTTTTATTAATTTTTTTTAGTTGTGGAAATGATTAAAACCCCTGTCAGGCTTTTATTGCTATCTATGGCTCCATTACTTTTGGGTCTATTTATAAAAAAAATTTAGGTTTGTCTAAATAATCCCCATAATGCGTCTAATACAGAATGTGTATTTCCTCTGACTGTCAGCTCCATCAAGTGGCCACAATGCGGTATATTCCTGAGTCACTCTATATTCTGTATAAATGAAAAACATTCCACATGGATCAAGATTAACCTCTTGTCGCCCACGCAATAGCCGAAAGACGGCTACAGCGCAGGCCTAAATTGCCAGGAGGGCGCCCATGTACGTCTGATGATTGCCCGCCCCCTGCGGGGGGGAACGCGGGTCACTCTGGGATCAGTGAGTCCATGAGACTTGGCTGATCACTGATTGGCGTACTGGCCCCTTACCACGTGATCAGCTTTTAACCAGTGACAGCTGATCAGGTGATGTAAACAGAGTCGGTAATCGGAGGAAAAAATAAATAAAAGCCGATTTACGGTCTGGAGTAAACGGGAGATCGGTCCCGCACACTCCAGACCCACTGCTGCTAACCAGTGCCACCTACCAGTGCCAATCAGTGCCACCTACCAGTGCCTCATAATCAGTGCCCATCAGTGCAGCCTCATCAGAGCACATTTCAAAATTTGCGGTCTTTTTTTTTTGTTTAGGGAAAAAAAAGAAAAAACCCCAGCAGTGATTAACCACTTCAGCCCCTGAAAATTTGGCTGCTGAATGACCAGGCCGTTTTTTTTTTTTTGCGATTCGGCACTGCGTCACTTTAACTGACAAGTGCGCAGTCGTGCGACGTTGCACCCAGACAAAATTGGCGTCCTTTTTTTCCCACAAATAGAGCTTTCTTTCGGTGGTATTTGATCATCTCATCATGCGGTTTTTAGTTTTTGCGCTATAAACAACAAAAGAGCGACAATTTTGAAAAAAAAAAACATAATATTTTTTTACTTTTTGCTATAATAAATATCCCCATTTTTTTTTTTTTTTTTTTCAAAAGAAGCTAATTTTTTTCTCAGTTAAGGCCGATATGTATTCTTCTGTTTTATTGATTGGTTTGCGCAAAAGTTATAGCGTCTACAAAATAGGGGATAGATTTATAGCATTTTTCTTTTACTAGTAATGGCGGCGATCTGCGATTTTTATTTTATTTTTTATTTATTTATTTACTTATTTTTTTATTTATTATCAGGACTGCGACATTATGGCGGACACATCGGACACTTTTGACACCCTTTTGGGACCATTGTCATTTATACAGCGATCGGTGCTATAAAAATGCACTGATTACTGTAAAAATGTCACTGGCAGGGAAGGGGTTAACACCAGGGGGCGATCAAGGGGTTCCCTCTCTGTGTTTTAACTGAAGGGGGGAGGGGACTGTCTAGGGGAGATGACAGATCGCTGTTTATACTTTGTATGAACACACGATCAGTCTCTTCTCCCCCCTCAGAGAACCAGGATCTCTGTGTTTACACACACAGTTCTCGGTGTGTCACGAGCGATCGCGGGAGCCCGGCGGTTATCGCGCCCGCCAAGCACCAGCTCTGAGGGGCGAACAGCGGGCACACACGCCCCTAGTGGCCACAGGGGAAAGCGATATAACATAACGTCGTTTCGCCCAGCTGTGCCATTCTGGTGGCCGGCAAGTGGTTAAACACCACCAAAAAGAAAGCTCTATTTGTGTGAAAAAAAAAATGATTCAAATTTCCTGTGAGTACAGGGTAGCATGACCATTCAAAGTGTGACAGCGCCGAAAGCTGAAAATTTGGCCTGGGCAGAAAGGGGGGTGAAAGTGTCCAGTAAGCAAGTGGTTAATTACATTCGATTTTTTTTTTTCGCTGCTTGCATGGAACAAATACAAACTTTTTATAAACGCACCCCAAAGTTTCCACAAACAACAACATATCTATTCTGCAATGAACAAAACCATAAGGCCCCATGTACACGAGACGCAGATGCAAACTCTGCTGAACGCATGTTTTAAAAAGCAGAAACCTGCGTTTAAAAATGCGCGTTTTGCTGTGTTTTCATGTCGCGTTTAGACGCGTTTGCGTCTATAAGCATTTGTAAAGATAACATCATATAGACCCTCCCCAAGCTCAGAAAGCATGTATTATTAACTATTTCTGCCATTTTGTGAGCAGCAGCAGAGAGAGCAGTTGTACACTTGCATTTGCCTCTCTTTCTGTGTTTTTTTTTTTTTGGAAATGGATCCCATATTGAATATATGTCAGGAAATGCTCCTGATGTCGCTCTTGATGAGGCAGCAATGTCGTCGCAAATTTGCATGAGAGGTCCAGAATCAGAGCTTGGCAATATTGGACCCATCCGTTGATGGCACAGCGAATGTCCGTTGGATATTTCACAAACATGTATGCATCAGTGAGTATATATGCTCTATGAACTATCTAAACTAATTACGACATTTTAAACAATTTTTTCTAGTATTTTTTATGGTTTACCATCATATTTCTGAGTTTTATGGGCAAAAAAATTGGGTTCCTTTTTAAAAAGCCTTATAAACGCAAACGCGGCTAAACGCAGGTGCCTGCGTTTAGCCGCATTTAGACGCGTTTTGCATCTGAAACGTGGAAAAGCAAAGTGTCTGAACGCATTTTTTTGCTTTTGGAAAAACGAGGTTAAACGCAACTGCATAAAAACGGGAAAAAACTAGACTGTGTACATGGAGACATAGGATAACATTGCATGCGTTCAGGTGCAGTTGAAAAAAGTGTCCAACTGCCTCTGAACGCGCGTTTAACTGCGTCTCGTGTGCATGAGGCCTAAAAAGTAATTTTTTTATTGACCCTTTATAATGCACTCCCAGCTGTACTTGTTTTCTATGTGATGTTTTATAGTCCTCTGACATGCGTTCCGTCAGCACCAACATCTTTTTGGCTGGAGTTCAATAATCTCGGAGTTCAATAACCTGAGAAAGTGACTTTCATGAGATGGATTGTTTATGAGCAATAAAATGTTTTGTCTTTATGATGATCTTTTACCCTATTTAAAGTATACATCTGGGCAAAGTACATCTCTGCAATGATTACCCGGTCACACCCCACGCTTTGTCTCTTTATAACTCTGCAAATACATTAAAATAGCTGTAGATCCACCAGAAATCCAGGGAGCTCCTAACGTCCCACTTCTGCTACCTTGTTTCCCTGAAAATAAGACCTAGCGTGATTGTCGGTGATGGCGGCAATAAAAGGCCTACCCCCCAAATAAGCCCTAGTTAAAGTCCTTGTAGGTCTTATTTTCAGGGTAGGGCTTATTTTCAGGGTAGGGCTTATTTTCAGGGTAGGGCTTATTTTCGGGGGAAACAGGGTACAACTTATTTGGGGGCTAGGGACGTATATTGCAGCCATCACCGACAATCAAGCTTGGTCTTATTTTCGGGGGAAACAGGGTATCCACCTTACTTAGGGATGCCACCTTTTCTTCAAGCCAAACCCCAACACTTTAGCGGCTCAGGGCACATTCGTTTTCGTAGTACACACTATTGGATTATAAAAGACCTGGGACACCTTTGGGTGCCCCAAGGAGAGTGGTGGTAATGCAGAGCGCTGCGGCAAACAGTGGGTGTGGCCAAACTGCTCTTGCTGACATCATGCCCCCCCAGTGATGACACACCTGCCCCCAGACAGCAGCTCCCGAATGGCAACAGATTTTTGTGTGACTATCTCAGTTACTTTAGGAGCCACAGACCAGTCTAAATAATGTGTCTGGGTTTCGGGCAGACTGAAACCCGGACACAAGATTCCAAACCCGAACTGTCCGGGTGAATCCTGGACAGGTGGCAACCCTAACCTTAGGCCTGATTCACACCTATGAATTTTTAGTGCTTTTTGCTTTTTGCAGATTTGCACTACAGTCCATTTAACATGGTTTCCTATGGAACGCGTTCTGTAGTACAAATCTGCAAAATGCAAAAAGCACTAAAAATGCCATAGGTGTGAATCAGGCCTAACTGCACTGAAATCCCAAACAGTGTTGGCATTCCTGCCTGAGTTCTCCCCCCGACTGGACTTCCCTAATCTCCATGGGGAATGAGTTCTGTAAGGGGGAGGGGTTCTGTAGTCCAAAAGGAAAGATGATAGCACTGGGTGAGATTTAGAGATTTCAATAGCACCATTGTCAGTTTATAGAGAAAATTAGGAGCTCACCAAATTCTACCAAATCAACTTTTTTTTTTTTTTCTTTGTTTTTCCCCTTAAAAAAAAAAGGGGGGGGGGGGGGTGTATGCATTGCAGAGATGTACTAAACAGGCTGTGTATATGTGAATATATATATATATATATATATATATATATATATATATATATATACATCAAATATATTACACAGCCTGTTTAGTACATCTCTGCAATGCACCCCCCATATATATATATATATATATATATATATATATATATATATATATATATATATATATATATATATATATATATATATATATATATATATATATATATATATATATATATATATATACATACATACATACATACATACATACACACACACACACACACACACACACACACACACACACACACACACACACACACACACACACACACACACACACACACACACACACACACACACACACACTCACCGGACACTTTATTAAGTACACCCTGCTAGTACCAGGTTGGACCCCCTTTTTCCTGCATTCTTGGTGGCACAGATTCAACAAGATGTTGGAAACATTTCTCTGAGATTTTGCTCCATAGTGATATGATAGCATCACACAGTTGCTGCAGATTTGTCGGCTGCACATCAATGATGCCAATCTCTCATTCCACCACATCCCAAGGGTGCTCTATTGGATGAGATCTGGTGAGTGTCTTTATTGGATGAGATCTGGTGAGTGTCTTTATTGGATGAGATCTGGTGAGTGTCTCTATTGGATGAGATCTGGTGAGTGTCTCTATTGGATGAGATCTGGTGAGTGTCTCTATTGGATGAGATCTGGTGAGTGTCTCTATTGGATGAGATGTGGTGAGTGTGGAGGCCATTGGAGTACAGTGACCTCATTGTCCAGTGGTGAGATGATTGGAGCTTTGTGACATGGGGCATTATTCTGCTGGAAGGAGCCATCAGAAGATGGGGACAATGTAGTCATAAAGGGATGGACATGGTCAGCAACAATACTCAAGTAGGCCGTGGTGTGTAAATGATGCTTAATTGGTACTAAGGGGCCCAAAGATTGCCAAGAAAATATCCCCCACACCATTACACCACCAGCCTGAGCCGGTGATACAAGGCAGGATGGATCCATGGCTTTCGTGTTATTTACACCAAATTCTGACCCCACCATCTGAATGTCGCAGCTGAAATCCAGACTCATCAGCCCAGGCAACGTTTTTCTAATATTCTATTGTCCAATTTTGGTGATCCTGTGCCAATTGTAGCCTCAGTTTCCTGTTCTTAGCTGACATGAGTGGCACCCAGTGTGGTATTTTGCTGCTGTAGCCCATCTGCTTCAAGGTTGGATGTGTTGTGCGTTTAGAGATGATATTCTGCATACCTTGGATGTAACGAGGGCTTATTTGAGTTACTGTTGCCTTTCTATCATCTGGAACCAGTCTGTCCATTCTCCTCTGACCTCAACAAGGCATTTTCCTCCACACAACTGCCGCTCACTGGATATTTTCTCTTTTTTTGGACCATTCTCTGTAAACCCGAGAGATGGCTGTGTGTGAAAATCCCAGTAGATCAGCAGTTTTTGAAATACTCAGACCAGCCCGTCCGGCACCAACAACCATGCAATGTTTTAAAGTCACTTAAATCCCCTTTCTTCCCCATTCTGATGGTCAGTTTGAACTTCAGCAAGTCGTCTTCACCGCGTCTAGATGCCTAAATGCATTGAGTTGCTGTCATGTGATTGGCTGATTAGCAATTTGTGTTACCAATCAATTAAACAGGTGTTTAAAGTGGCCGGTGAGTGTATATAAATGGTTATCATTGGAAAACATGGGGTACGACTTGTCATGTGACTTTGATGCACAGAGTTGCACGACAAGTGGCACAAGTGTGAATGGGGTGTAAGAAAATGTATTACTGAAGATGAACTTGTACATCTGGGCAAGACTGAAGGGAGCCAGACGCATGGATTCCAATGGGTTTTTTTCTTTCTTTTTTTTTTTTTTTTTTAAGAAGCACGTGATTAGAGCCTGAGGCTCTAATGGGCTTCAAAAAGTCCTCACCTATGTTGCTAATTAGGAAACTGGACCCGTAAATGGTTACCTTACTTGATATTCAGGTATCTCCTGAATTCTGGTATTTAGGTATACAGGTTACACCACCCCTTGGAGTATATTACATTAAATGTAACCCCTTCCCGTGATCGGGTTAAGGTACGGTCCAGATGGAAACTTTCTCCGGTAGGTCGGATCAACTTGATCAAAATGATCCTAATGCCGCAGATTCTATATGTGCTCCACAATTCTTCGATGGTTGTCCCGCTGAAACAGTTTCATATTTATTAATTCCATTTGTAGGTCCCTTCTTTGGCACCATACAACTGCCGGAGTAAGACTGGAAAAATTGCAGTGCCCCCCGAAGGAAGCAGGTGGGATGGCACTTTCAAACCCATGATTATACTATTTAGCTTCTCAACTACAGCACATAGCTAGGGCCAGTGGCAGCTGGTGAAGTTTTAGGATGGGGGGGGGGGAGTGCCAGACCTGCCCTTTTTTTGACCCCCTCCCACTTCTCATAGGCTCTGCCCCCTGTATTTTACTTGCTTCCACCCATAGTGTTAGGAGTATACAGCCTCAGCATCACAGGACAGGGTATGCAGCCCCATCATCACAGGGCAGGGTATACAGCCCCAGCATCACAGGGCAGGGTATACAGCCCCAGCATCACAGGACAGGGTATACAGCCCCAGCATCACAGGACAGGGTATACAGCCCCAGCATCACAGGACAGGGTATACAGCCCCAGCATCACAGGGCAGGGTATACAGCCCCAGCATCACAGGGCAGGGTATACAGCCCCAGCATCACAGGGCAGGGTATACAGCCCCAGCATCACAGGGCAGGGTATACAGCCCCAGCATCACAGGGCAGGGTATACAGCCCCAGCATCACAGGGCAGGGTATACAGCCCCAGCATCACAGGGCAGGGTATACAGCCCCAGCATCACAGGGCAGGGTATATAGCCCCAGCATCACAGGACAGGGTATGCAGCCCCAGCATCACAGGAAAGGGTGTGCAGCCCCAGCATCACAGGACCGGGTATAAAGCCCCAGCATCACAGGACAGGGTGTACAGCCCCAGCATCACAGGGCAGGGTATACAGCCCCAGCATCACAGGGCAGCGTATGCAGTCCCAGCATCACAGGACAGGGTATGCAGCCCCAGCATCACAGGACAGGGTATACAGCTCAGGGTATACAGCTTAGGCTCATCACAGATCAGGACATACCGCACCAGGTATACATATCAGGGTATACAGCTCGGTACACCGCTTGTAGAACAGGGCTCGCCTCTTCTAATGGCAGCAACAACACCGCGGGTCTTGCGGCTGACAGCACATACACACACACACCCGCCCCCCCGCCCCCCCCCCCCCCCCCCCGCTGCCCTGTAATATCTCTCAGGTTTTTAGGACGCACATCATAGGTTTCTGATGCCAGGTTTAAAAATAAGGGTGATAATGGATGTCTGTGATTTTGTCTGTTCCTGCCACAAAGATATATTAGTTTGCGAAGATCTGAAATGGATAATTCCTCATACACACGCACACTAGATAGTGTTTGGGACGTGTTTTATGTTTGCGCAGTACTACTTTTGGGCAGCAGAGGGAGCATTCATGAATCAAGCCGCAACTGACACTTAGTGTAACCACATGTGACTCTCAATATATCAAACAAAACAAAATATAGTGTAGCGCAACCAAAAACAAATATAACAAGTCCAAATATTACAAAATTCCACCGTTGTGCAACTTTCAGTGACAGTTCATAAATTTCCAGTGACTACCACCTCTAGCCGGAATGCCTGCTTGCCTCCAAAAGTTGACCCCACTACAGAGTCACATATGCCTGTGATTGTGTCTCTCAGGATGCCTTGGGGAAAAATACTCCTCTTCCTGTTCAAGACAAACCTCCTCCGGGTGCTCACTATGTAGACCCCACTGTCAGTGGCGGAACTACCACCATAGCGACACACGCAGGCGCTATGGGGCCCGCAGCCGAGTGGGGCCCGGTGAGGACAGGCGGGTTCACGTTTGAGAGCGGGTGGCTCCACGGATCCGCAGGTGAGAGCGGGTGGCTCCACGGATCCGCAGGTGAGAGCGGGTGGCTCCACGGATCCGCAGGTGAGAGTGGGTGGCTCCACAGATCCGCGGGTGAGAGCGGGTGGCTCCACAGATCCGCGGGTGGCTCCACGGCTCCGCGGGTGAGAGCGGGCGGCTCCGCGGGTGAAAGTGGGTCCGTGGGTGAGAGCGCGGGCGGCGCTAAGGGCTGTCAGGTGACTGTTGGTGAGACAGCTGGGCAGCTTGTGGGTGAGAAGGCTGGCCAATCAGGGAGCTGGCGGGCGGGGGAGCATATAGATGACATCATCTCTCCCCACCCGCCCTGCATCCCTGCAGTGCAGTTCCCCCCTCACTGTGCAGGCAGCCGTGGAAGCAGAGAGATGACATTATCTCTCTGCTGCCTGACTCTGGGACACAGCAGGAAAGTGACAATCCGTAATGTGTGACAGGTGACGTGGCAAGTGACAATCCGGGACGTGGCAAGTGGACAATCCGCAACGTGGCAGATGACATTCCACGACGTGTGACAATCTGCATCTGGTGGCAGGCGACGTGGCAAGTGGACAATCCGCAACATGTGGCAAGTGATATTCCGTGACAAGTTGCATCTGGTGGCAGGTGACACGCTCAGGGCTCCCACTGATTCTGCATTATGGTGAGTTCAAGTACCGTATTTATCGGCGTATAACACGCACCTTTTTTCCCCTTAAAATCAGGGGAAAATCGTGGGTGCGTGTTATACACCGATCCCCCGCCGATCCGATCTCAGCGGCGGTAAATTTAAAAATAAACCATGCTGCAATTTTGGGGAAGGTTGCAGGGGCACAGTGCAAAGCTGCAGGGGCACAGTGCAAAGCTGCAGGGGCACAGTGCAAGGCTGCAGGGGCACAGTGCAAGGCTGCAGGGGCACAGTGCAAGGCTGCAGGGGCACAGTGCAAGGCTGCAGGGGCACAGTGAAAGGCTGCAGGGGCACAGTGAAAAGCTGCATTAATGGGCATTTAAATGTAAGTATTTTTTTTTCCTTAACCACTTGCCGACCGCCCCATGTACATATACGTCGGCAGAATGGCACGTACAGGCAGAACC
Source organism: Lithobates sylvaticus (assembly GCA_028564925.1). Taxonomy (NCBI): domain Eukaryota; kingdom Metazoa; phylum Chordata; class Amphibia; order Anura; family Ranidae; genus Lithobates; species Lithobates sylvaticus. Next base: position 29,184,220 of record CM053031.1, read on the forward strand.
ACGTACCTGTACGTGCCATTCTTCCGGCGGGTGGGGTGTCCGATCGGAACCCCCTCCGCCGGCGGGGACGGTCGGCATCGCTTCAGGAGCGATCCGGGACGAGGGGACGGCCAGTGGTTTCTGGCCACCCCCTCGCGATCGCTCCTGGCGAATGAAAAGCTTCCCCTTCCTGTCTATTGTATAGACAGGAAGGCGGAAGTGATGTCACGCTCGGTGCGCCGGTCTATGTGACCGGAGACGCCGAGCGGTGAACATGTAAAGGTTAGTGCACAACAGTACACTGACACCAGTACAGTTAGGCACATATTCCACCCCCCTGTCACCCCCTGATCACCCCCCAGATCACCCCCTCCCCCCCCAGTCACAGTGTCACTAATTGCAGTGATCATTTATTTACTGATCACTGCATTTAGTGTCAGTGTGACTGTAATAACTGTCAGGGCAGTTAGTTTTAGGTCCTAGGTAGCCCCCTACCCCCCCCTAATAAAGGTTTAACCCCTTGATTGCCCCTAGTTAACCCTTTCACCCCCTTTTGCCAGTGTCACTAAGCGATCGTTTTTCTGATCGCTGCATTGTGTCACTAGGTAACCATTTTTTTTTTATTTTAACCGCCATGTTTTATATAGGTTCATAAATAGTTTTATAGGTCAGGTACCCCCATATTACAACCTAAATAAAGGTTTTAACCCCCTGATTGCCCCTAGAGTTAACCCTTTCACCAGTAATCACCGTATAACTGTCACTGGTGACGCTGGTTAGCCAGTTAGTTATTTCGTTATTTAGGTTCCCCGTCAGGTTTTTATATAGCGTCAGGTACCCCCATATATTACCTAATAAAGGTTTTAACCCCCTGATTGCCCCTAGTTAACCCTTTCACCCCCTTTTGCCAGTGTCACTAAGCGATCGTTTTTCTGATCGCTGCATTAGTGTCGCTAGGTAACCAGTTTTTTTTTAGGTTAACCGCCATGTTTTATATAGGTTCATAAATAGGTTTATAGGTCAGGTACCCCCATATTACAACCTAAAGGTTTTAACCCCCTGATTGCCCCTAGAGTTAACCCTTTCACCAGTGATCACCATATAACTGTCACTGGTGACGCTGGTTAGCCAGTTAGTTATTTCGTTATTTAGGTTCCCCGTCAGGTTTTTATATAGCGTCAGGTACCCCCATATATTACCTAATAAAGGTTTAACCCCCTGATTGCCCCTAGTTAACCCTTTCACCCCCTTTTGCCAGTGTCACTAAGCGATTGTTTTTTTGATCGCTGCATTAGTGTCACTGGTGCCGCTAGGTAGCCAGTTTTTTTTTTGTATTACTGTTACGGGTGACGCTGGTTAGTTAGCTTGTTTTTTATACTGTCAGGGCACCCGCCATTTATTACCCAATAACGGTTTAACCCCCTGATCGCCCGGCGGGTGATATCAATTAGGTTTTAGGGTCAAATAAGGTCTGCGTCGCCCCAGGTTAGTGCCAGTACCGCAAACACCCACGCGCAAAGCATACACCTCCCTTAGTGGTATAGTATCTGAACAGATCAATATCTGATCTGATCAGATCTATACTAGCGTCCCAGCAGTTTAGGGTTCCAAAAAAAAACGCATTGTTAGCGGGATCAGCCCAGATACCTGCTAGCACCTGCGTTTTCCCCCTCCGCCCAGCCCAGCCCACCCAAGTGCAGTATCGATCGATCACTGTCACTTACAAAACACTAAGCACACATAACTGCAGCGTTCGCAGAGTCAGGCCTGATCCCTGCGATCGCTAACAGTTTTTTTTGTGGTAGCGCTTTGATTCAGTCGCTTCAGTCAGGAGCTTTTTTACCTGTGAATCTCAAAAAAAAAAAAAAAAAAAAAAAATAGTTGTCGTTTTATTATTCTCTCTCTCTCTCTCTCTCTCTATTCTCTCTCTATCGTTGCTCTTTTTTTACTCCATTCTATTCTGCAATGTTTTATTATGTTTTATCATGTTTCATCATGCTTGCTTTTCAGGTATGTAATTTTGTTTGCTGTGTTTCAGTGTTAAGCATTTTTTTGTTTTCAGGTGCGCCATTCAGTTGCAACGCGGATTTATTTATCTTGACAGCAACAGCGTTTGCTCCCACGATACATAAAGCCGCGACTCCAACGCTGTAGGAGGTGATTTCACCACCACAGTTAAAAAAAAGAGCATATATGCCGAAGCATGGGGGCAGCAGGGGGGGGGAGGAGCGATTGGCTCCTAATGCCACGTACATACGGTCGAAATTCCGACCGTGTGTACACGGCATAACTTTTGCGGGAGGATGCCCCCATGCATCGGCATATATAAATGGTGCATGTATGCCCATCATTAGAAGTGGGTGGATGAAGGGAGGTATTCTAATGGTGGGCATACCCACCAATCAATCTCTTTTTTTCGTTCAGCCAAGAGGCTGCATGAAAAAAAAAAGATTACAATATATGTCCAGTATGTTTCTGGACTTTGAATGGTTATACCAGAATGATGCCTGCAGGTTTAGGTATCATCTTGGTATCATTCTTTTCAGCCAGTGATCGGCTTTCATGTAAAAGCAATTCTAGCGGGTAATTAGCCTCTAGATTGCTTTTACAAGCAGTGGGAGGGAATGTCCCCCCTCCCGGATATAAACCGCGCCATTGGGAAATTGGGAAAGCATTTTATCACACCAATCTTGGTGTGGTCAGATGCTTTGAGGGCAGAGGAAAGATCTAGGGTCTAATAGACCCCAATTTTTTTCAAAAAAAGAGTACCTGTCACTGCCTATTGCTATCATAGGGGATATTTACATTCCCTGAGATAACAATAAAAATCATAACAAAGAAAAAAAATGGAAGGAACAGTTTAAAAATAAAATAAAAAAGCTAAATAAATAAAAAAAAAAACAAAAAAACAAGCACCCCTGCCCCCCCTTCTCTTGCGCAAAGGCGTACACAAGCGTTGGTCTGGCGTCATATGTAAACAGCAATTGCACCATGCATGTGAGGTATCACCGCGAAGGTCAGATCGAGGGCAGTAATTTTAGCAGTAGACCTCCTCCGTGAATCTAATGTGGTATCATGTAAAGGCTTTTAAAGGCTTTTAAAAATGTATGTAGTTTGTCGCCACTGCGTGTTTGTGCGCAATTTTAAAGCATGTCGTGTTTGGTATCCATGTACTCGGCCTAAGATCATATTTTTTATTTCATCAAAAATTTGAGCAATATAGTGTGTTTTAGTGCATTAAAATAAAAAAAAGTGTATTTTTTCCACAAAAAATGCGTTTGAAAAATCGCTGCGCAAATACTGTGTGGAAAAAAAAAATGCAAAACCCACCATTTTAATCTGTAGGGCCTTTGCTTTAACAATATATATAGTGTTTGGGGGTTCAACGTAATTTTCTTGCAAAAAAAAAATATGTTTTCATGTAAACAAAAAGTGTCAGAAAGGGCTTTGTCTACAAGTGGTTAGAAGAGTGGGTGACGTGTGACATAGGCTTCTAAATGTTGTGCATAAAATGCCAGGACAGTTCAAACCCCCCCCAAATGACCCCATTTTGGAAAGTAGACACCCCAAGCTATTTGATGAGAGCAATGTTGAGCCCATTAAATATTTTTTTTTTTTTTGTCCCAAGAGATTGAATAATGAAAAAAAAAAAATATATATATATTTTTTTTACAAAAAGTTGTCACTAAATGATATATTGCTCAAACATGCCATGGGCATATGTGGAAATACACCCCAAAATACATTCTGTTGCTTCTCCTGAGTACGGGGATACCACATGTGTGGGACTTTTTGGGAGCCTAGCTGCGTACGGAACCCCAAAAACCAATCACCGCCTTCAGGCTTTCTAAGGGTGTAATTTTTTTATTTCACTTCTCACTGCCAATCACAGTTTCGGAGGCCATGGAATGCCCAGATGGGATAAAACCCCCCAAAATGACCCCATTTTGGAAAGTAGACACCCCAAGCTATTTGATGAGAGGTATGGTGAGTATTTTGCAGATCTCGCTTTTTGTCACAAAGTTTTGAAAATTGAAAAAAAGAAAAAAAAAAATTTTTTTTCTTTACTTTCTTCATTTTCAAAAACAAATGAGAGCTGTAAAATACTCACCATGCCTCTCAACAAATAGCTTGGGGTGTCTACTTTCCAAAATGGGGTCATTTGGGGGGGGTTTGTGCTATTTTGGCATTTTATGGCCTTCGAAACGGTGATAGGTAGTGAGGAGAGAAATCAAAAATTTGCACCCTTAGAAATCCTGAAGGCGGTGCTTGGGTTTCGGGGCCCCGTACGCGGCTAGGCTCCCAAAAAGTCCCACACATGTGGTATCCCCGTACTCAGGAGAAGCAGCAAAATGTATTTTGGGGTGCAATTCCACATATAACTATGGCATGTGTGAGCAATATATCATTTAGTGACAACTTTTTGAAAAAAAAAAAAATCTTTTTTATTTTTGTCTTTATTCAATCACTTGGGACTAAAAAAAAAAATATTCAATGGGCTCAACATGCCTCTCAGCAAATAGCTTGGGGTGTCTACTTTCCAAAATGGGGTCATTTGGGGGGGTTTTGTACTTCTCTGCCATTTTAGCACCTCAAGAAATTAAATAGGCAGTCATAAATTAAAAGTGGTGTAAATTCCAGAAAATGTACTCTAGTTTGTAGACGCTATAACTTTTGCGCAAACCAATAAATATACGCTTATTGGCATTTTTTTTTTACTAAAGACATGTGGCTGAATACATTTTGGCCCAAATGTTTGACTAAAATTGAGTTTATTACATTTTTTTTATAACAAAAAGTAGAAAATCTCTTTTTTTTTCAAAATTTTCGCTCTTTTTCCATTTATATCGCAAAAAATAAAAATCACAGAGGCAATCAAATACCATCAAAAGAAAGCTCTATTTGTGGGAAGAAAAGGACGCAAATTTCGTTTGGTTACAAAATTGCATGACCGCGCAATTACCAGTTAAAGTAGTGCAGTGCGAAATTGAAAAAAGACCTCTGGTCCTTTGGCTGCCAAATGGTCCGGGGCTGAAGTGGTTAAACTTCCCTCCTAAACTTGGGGTGCCTGTTATAAGCCGATAAATACGTTATTTCATTTTATATAACAGAACAGAAATTGGTTAGAAGGCATGGAGGTCAGCAATGTGTGTCCTTCAGGGGCTGCATACAGTATACTGCATACTTTGTTGTTCAAAATTAATATAAGCTGTTGCCTGGGTACTGTGCCACATGGGTGTGGTAATCTGTTGTTCAATGGCATTAGTTAATTTTATTTTGGTGGGGGGGGGGGGCTGTTTGCATTGGGGGGCCCCATACAACATTTTGCTATGGGGCCCTGTGATTACGCCCCTGCCCACTGCAGAGTCACACCCGCTTGGTGTGATATCTCTCAGGATTTTTCAGGTACACAAATCCTCATCACAGCGCACCTAGACAGCTCAGACCTCCTCCCGGGGTCTCATTCAGTCATGTATGGCCAAAACAAAGGCAAACCATAGCGCTCTCTGCTAATAACATTTATTAAAACGATAACTTAGGAATGTGAACAACATGAATATCATCAATAATGATGTAAACGGAGAAAACGCCCTGAATGGCGGCACCTCACATCCGTACGCGGTGTGCTCTCTGATGAGCTTCACCACCAGGAGGAGGAGTTTGTTTTCCCGAGGCCTCCTGAGAGACACAATCACAAGTGTGTGTGACTCTGTAGTAGGGTCAACTTTTGGAGGTGAGCGGGCATTCCAGCTAGAGGTGGTAGTCACTGGAAAATTATGAACTGTCACTGAAAGTTGCACAACGGTGGAATTTGGTAACATTTGGACTTGATTTATTTGTTTTTGGTTGCGCTACACTATATATTTTTTTTGTTTGATAGGTATGGTATAATCTCAGCACTGGTGCACGGTAGATGTAATTCATAATGCGGTAAAGGTTTGGTATAATGTGGTGTAGGGTGCAGTATGGACTGGGTACACTTGGTGTCCTGCTGTGAGCTGCTCAGTCCCTGCTAGCAGTATCAGCAATGGGGTACTGCCCTTTCACAAGTCCCTGGGATGCTGTGGTGACCTCCCTGTAGAAGCTGTGAAGGTGCTGTGATGTGGTCAAAGCTGTGATGTGGGCAGCACTCACTCCCAGTCTCAGGCTTAGATGTCCATTTGTATAGCTCCCAACTGTCCCTGATTTCGAGGAACTGTCCCTGATTTCGAGGAACTGTCCCTGATTTCGAGGAACTGTCCCTGATTTGGGGCAATGTCCCTCTTTCCTCCTCATTTGTCCCTCATTTTGGTCTGATCCATATAGTTGTACCGTATATACTTGCGTATAAGCCGACCCGAATATAAGCCGAGGCACCTAATTTTACCACAAAAAAATGGAAAAACGTATTGACTCGAGTATAAGCCTAGGGGGAGAAATGTGCAGCTACTGTAAGTGGAAAAGAGGGTCAACAATGCCCATTTGCAGCCTCACTGTGCCCATTTGCAGCCATAGGTCCCCCGAACTTCAAACTTGGTAGTTAATGGTTCCTAGATGCCCCCTAGCTGCAGACAATTTGGGGTCCCTGGACCCAAAAGGTCCCGAAATGACATTTGACCGACTTTGGGGCCCTGTGCAAGGAACCCCAAATGTGAATATGTTGTAGTGCTAGTTCCACTGGGTTTAGCACCAAGTGGCCCCCGAGATACGGGGCCCCAAAGTCGGGTCGGGAAAATGTCATTCTCTGCTGCAGAAAAGTGCTTGACTCGAGTATAAGCCGAGGGGGGCACATTCAGCACAAAAAAATGTGCGGAAAAACTCGGCTTATACTCGAGTATATACGGTATATAAAATGCACTTTTTTCCCATTGCTAAACCTTTCATCCAATTTCTAAATTGCTGCATTTTTACATTTTAAAAGCCAATATAAAGGAATAGTAGTGGTAAAAAAAAAAGCACTTGAGGATTTAATTAACCTTTTTTTGGGGTTAATTCTCCTTTTTAAAGGGGGGCGTGTCCTATGCCTACATACGTTTGTTAGTAGGTGTCCCTCATTCGCATCTCAAAATGTTGGGAGGTGTGCATTTGCATGGTCTCCAGCTGGCGGGTGAATATTCAAACAGAAGTGCTCTTTTTCTAATGCCGCGTACACACGGTCGGAATTTTCGTCGGAAAAAGCTCTGATGGTTTTCCCGTCGGAATTGCGATGGAATTTCGCTCAAACTGTCTTGCCTACACACGGTCACACCAAATTCCGACGGTCAATAACACCACAACGTACAACACCTTCGACGGCACTATAAAAGCGAAGTTTAATGCTTCTGAGCATGCGTCGGAATTTTGCGTTACAGAATTGCATACACACGATCGGAAAATCCGATAGAAAGGTTTTCCGTCTGAAAAATTAAGAACAGGTTCTCAATCCAAAGTCCGTCGGAAATGCCGACAGAAAAAGACCGATGGGCATACACACGGAAAATCAGAAGAAAAGCTCCCATCGGACTGTTTCCATTGGAAATTCCGACCGTGTGTGCGCGGCATAAAGCTTGGTTCACACATATGCAGTCTTCTTTTGATCTGTTTCTGCATGCTTTTTGCTGTGCATTTTGATTTTGCCGCGATTTGAGTTTTGCATTTTTAATGCTTTTTTTTGCCAATTTTTTGTTGGGCAGATAAAAAAATGCAAATCGTAGCAAAATCATGATAAAAAGTGCTTTTTTTTTTTTTTTTTTTTTTTTTGCAGCTTATTTATTGAACCGAAAAAGCAAAATGAGCACAGTTTTGCGTTTAAAAAAAGTCAAGGACCCTTTCCAAAAATGCAGTGGCTGAAAAAAGCATAGACCTGAACATGTCCCATAGGAAACCATGTAAATGAACTGTAGTGTGTGTGTCTGCAAAAAGCACCAAAAAACACATAGTTGTGGATCAGGCCTACCTCCCTTGGAGCCAAGAGGAAGAGCTTTTCCCAGGCAGTTTAATAATAATAATCATCTCTCCACTCCTCCTACTGCACAGTGCACAGGGGCGGACTGACCATTCGGGCACTGCCCGAGGGCCCCATGACACTAAGGGGCCCCATCAGGGTTGCCAGCCTCAATAAAACCAGGGACAGTATGTAAAAATCTGTGTTTTTTTTTTTTTTTTTTTTAAATCCCAAGATTATAGCTGCCCCGCCTCTCCAGTACCTTTTCATTGTGTGTATGTGTAGTTTGTGTGTGTATACTGTGTGTGTATATTGTGTGTGTATACTGTGTGGCCCCATAATCTATTGCCTGGGGGCCCCATGAGTTGTCAGTCCACCCCTGACAGTGCATTTTGTGAAATTTGTAGTGTAACCATTATAGTATAGCCATTATATGGCTGCCATCTTAAACTACAACCCCCAGGATTCTTGGCGCTCAGCATAGAGGTCTATGGGTCTGTTTGGCTTTAGCACTCCCCCTGCTGGCTGGAGGAGAATGGTGCAGCATAATATCAGTATCTCAGTAGAGGGAGAGAAGAATAAAAGGCGATGTGTCTCCTTTTCCATATTGTAGCACCTGGCTACACAGGTAAAGGAACAAAAAAATCAAATATTTTAAATTACATGCTTGCTTGTTTTTTCCTTTTCATAAACTATTTATTTTTGTATTTACTTGTGATGTGCCTTTTGACCTTCCTCAAGGAACAGTCAATTATCTAATACAGATAATTGTAGAGGGGGGCCGCCGAGATCTGAATCTGTTGCACATATGGATATTGTAGAACCAATTGAGGTGTTGCAGATTGGATTATATTTCTTTCTCTCACTTTGCTACAATGTAAAGTAGTGAGTGTACAGCTTGTATAACAGTGTAAATTTGCTGTCCCCTCAAAATAACTCAACACACAGCCATTAATGTCTAAACCGCTGGCAACAAAAGTGAGTAAACCCCTAAGTGAAAATGTCCAAATTGGGCCCAATTAGCCATTTTCCCTCCTGGTGTCATGTGACTCGTTAGTGTTACAAGGTCTCAGGTGTGAATAGGGAGCAGGTGTGTTAAATTCGGTGTTATCGCTCTCACTCTCTCATACTGGTCACTGGAAGTTCTACATGGCACCTCATGGCAAAGAACTCTCTGAGGATCTGAAAAAAAAAAGAATTTTTGCTTTACATGAAGATGGCCTAGGCCAGTGATGGCGAACCTTGGCACCCCAGATGTTTTGGAACTACATTTCCCATGATGCTCATGCAGTGTAGATGAGCACCATGGGAAATGTAGTTCCAAAACATCTGGGGTACCAAGGTTCACCATCACTGGTCTAGGCTATAAGAAGATTGCCAAGACCCTGAAACTGAGCTGCAGCACGGTGGCCAAGACCATACAGCGGTTTAACAGGACAGGTTCCACTCAGAACAGGCCTCGCCATGGTCGACCAAAGTGGTTGAGGTCATGTGCTCAGCGTCATATCCAGAGGTTGTCTTTGGGAAATAGACATATGAGTGCTGCCAGCATTGCTGCAGAGGTTGAAGGGGTGGGGGGGTCAGCCTGTCAGTGCTCAGACCATACGCCGCACACTGCATCAAATTGATCTGCATGGCTGTCGTACCAGAAGGAAGCCTCTTCTAAAGATTGATGCACAAGAAAGGTCGCAGTTTGCTGCAGACAAGCAGACTAAGGACATGGATTACAATGGATTATGTCCTGTGGTCTGATGAGACTAAGATAAACTTATTTGGTTCAGATGATGTCAGGTGTGTGTGGCGGCAACCAGGTGAGGAGGACAAAGACAAGTGTGTCTTCTCTACAGTCAAGCATGGTGGTGGGAGTGTCATGGTCTGGGGCTGCATGAGTGCTGCCGGCACTGGGGAGCTACAGATCATTGAGGGAACCATGAATGCCAACATGTACTGTGACATACTGAAGCAGAGCATGATCCCCTCCCTTCAGAGACTGGGCCGCAGGGTAGTATTCCAACATAACAACCTAAAACACACCTCCAAGACTACGACCACTGCCTTGCTAAAGAAGCTGAGGGTAAAGGTGATGGACTGGCCAAGCATGTCTCCAGACCTAAACCCTATTGAGAATCTGTGGGGCATCCTCAAACAGAAGGTGGAGGAGCGCAAGGTCTCCAACATCCACCAGCTCCGTGATGTCGTCATGGAGGAGGGGAAGAGGACTTCAGTGGTAACCTGTGAAGCTCTGGTGAGCTCCATGCCCAAGAGGGTTAAGGCAGTGCTGGGAAATAATGGTGGCCACACAAAATATACTTTGGGCGCAATTTGGACATTTTCACTTAGAGGTGTAATCACTTTTGTTGCCAGCGGTTTAGACACCTAAATATATGATTTTTTTTTTTTAAACGATCCCTTACTATTGCAAGGCACCAAGGGAAATTACGTTGGGGGCCGTGGAGAGGAAGGGGGCAGATTACAGGGGACCACATAGCAACAGACATGAAATAGTAAGTAAAAAAAAAATTTTTTTTTTTCCAAATGTCGTTGGTTATGTTAATTGCTGCACAATAATGTAATGTTGATTTTATGGGTGGAACTCCGCTTTAATGGCTGTGTGTTGAGTTATTTTGAGGGGACAGCAAATTTACACTGTTATACAAGCTGTACACTCACTACTTTACATTGTAGACAAGTGTCATTTCTTCAGTGTTGTCACATGAAAAGATAGAAGAAAATATTTACAATGGGAGGGGTGTACTCACTTTTGTGCGATACTGTGTGTATGATATTATATATATATCTCAATGTATATGTATGCATACTGTATATAGAGAGAAAGTGAGAGTGGTAGCAGTTAGAGATATGTGTGTCTATATGATCTTCAGTGTTTGTTTTTCTAGAAGTCTGCACAGTGTTATCAGTGGAGGGTCAGAGTTTCCCTTATCAGTGTCGGTGACAGTGCACTTAACCCTTTTTCCCTTTTCATGGTCCTTCTTCAACAGCGACACTCTGACTATTGTCTTCTATCAGGCCTCATGCAGGCTGGGCGTTTAGCCACCATGCATGAAATTCTGGTGTTTTTGTGTGGGAGGAGAGCACAGGGGCACCGCCGGCAGCTTGTAAATCTCTACTAGTAGAGATTGTAAGCTGCTGCGGCTGGACGGTGCACGGACTGGTACGAATGTTAAGGGCACTATGCACCTAGGGAGCAATGCAAGAAGAAAACAAATGCAGCCACCACATCTAAGAACTGCTAAATTGCCATATATTACATTTTTGGTTTGGAGTTTATGCTTTAAAAAAAGAGAACCTGTCCATACCACCACCCCCTTTTATTCCACTCATGCAGGCTGCACTCGCCTTCCCACTCCACCATTTTACCTATCAAAAGACTTTGGGTTCTGTTTAGCCAGGCGTGCAATCCAGACATCCCTTCCAGACAGCACAGTCCGGTCCGGCAAGCGTCGCCTCCAATGGCTGGGTCCCTGGCTTGACGCCTTGCTGGAGTTTCCCAATTCTTCATCGTCCCCGGTTGGTGAGAATGCTCTTCCGGTACTTGCTTCAGCTACTCACTGTGGTCCCCGGTAACAAGGTGGAAGGTCCCTTAGTGGCGACAGCTTCCCCTCTTCCTCCGACCACGACAGGTTCCCCCGGACTGGAGAACTGTCACTTCTGGTTGGACTGCAAGCCGCAGTCCCAACCCTACGCTGCTCTCTTGCTTCTGGATAAGCCCTCAGACAGCCTAGCAGTCAGATGTCCCCAGAATAGGCCTTAGGCTCTGTCCTAGCAACCAGGGGCAGTACAACACACGTCCACCCAGACAGATGTCCAGGTGGCACAGAACCACGATCACCTGAACACGCCCAGATAGGCTTTGCCAGCAGGCCAAGGGACCCAAGAAGATTCCTGCCCATTGGCTGAGATACCCCATCTATTCCTACTCTGTCCTTGCAATGCCCTCGTCTTACCTAATGCCACCAGATACCCGGCCATCTAGTGACAGAAGAGAAGAAGTGCAGCAATTCCAGAATCAGGGTGGAATCAATTGACCTAACAATTGGCCAAGGCAACTACAGTAAACCCCCGCTATATCGCGGTTCAGTTTTTGCGGTCCCGGTATATCGCGCTATTATAATTAGGACCCGTTATTCCGATATCGCGGTAATATTTCGCCATTTCGCGGTTATGTAGCGGCGAATCATATCGAGGCAGCGGTGGAACGCACCGAGCGTGTTGACGTTAGAGGGGGCGGTAACTGTGCTTGTACTGTACTTGTGCCAACCACAAACAAGGATACTGTACAGTAGCTGAAATCATGCCACCCAAACGCCGATCATCTAAGGCTGTGTCTTCTGGTGAGCCACAAAAGAAGAGGAAGTTCCTAACAATAATGGAGAAGGTGAAACTTCTTGACATGGTAAAGGAAGGACAGAGTTATGCTGCTGTAGCCCGCCATTATGGTATGAATGAGTCAACGATTCGCTACATCAAGAAGGATGAGAAGAATATCAGGGCAACTGCTGCAGTGTCCATCAACCAAGCTGCAAAAAGAGTGGTTTCTTCCCGCAATAAAAACATTGTTAGGATGGAAACTGCCTTGGCCATTTGGATCCAAGATTGCAGAAAAAAAAGCATCACATTGGATGGTAACACCATCAGGACCCAGGCAAAGAAGCTGTATGACACTTTTGCCAATCAAGGAGGCTCTGAAGGAGGCTCTGCTGCAGCTGAACAGTCAGACAGCGACAATCCTGATCAGCCTTCTAGTACATCAGGAGGTTTTTCTGCCAGCAAGGGATGGTTTGACCGCTTCCAGAAACGCTATCAGTTGAAGAGCGTTTCATTGCAAGGTGAAGCTGCATCTGCCGACAAAGAAGCTGCTGCAAGGTACACCAATGAGACCTTCAAGAGTATCATTGAGGAGGGTGGGTACCAACCAGTGCAAGTCTTTAATATGGATGAGACCGGCTTGTTCTGGAAAAGAATGCCCAAACGGACCTACATCATGAAGGAGGAAGCCCGAGCACCTGGATTCAAGGCTTATAAGGACAGAGTAACCTTGGTTATGTGTGGAAATGCTGCTGGGTTTATGATCAAGCCAGCCCTGATCTACAAGGCCAAGAATCCCAGAGCACTGAAGAATAAAAACAAGAACCAGCTACCAGTCCATTGGATGCATAACAGTAAGGCTTGGATGACTAAAGTCCTCACAACTGAGTGGTTCCATAATTGTTTCATCCCAGCCGTCAAGGTCTACCTTGCCCAACTTGGCATTGCTTTTAAGGTGCTTCTGCTGATGGATAATGCAGGAGGCCATGCCATGGATCTATCATACGAAGGAGTGCAAGTTGAGTTCCTTCCACCCAACACCACGTCTTTAATTCAGCCCATGGACCAGGGGGTGATACGAGCATTCAAGGCGCTGTACACTCGCAACTCCTTGAATCATCTTGTCGAATCCATGAACAATGATGAAAATTTCAATTTGAAGGACTACTGGCGTAATTACACCATTGCAACCTGTCTGGAGAACATACAAAAGGCCCTCAAGGAGATGAAGAAGGAGACTGTGCATGCCTGTTGGAAGAAGCTTTGGCCAGACATTATTCACAATTATGAAGGGTTCTCTCCTGACGAAGTTCATCATTCAGCTGTGGACAAGGCAATTAGGCTGGCCAGGTTGCTAGGAGGTGAAGGTTTTCAGGATATGACCCAGGACGACGTCAATGACCTAATTGAAACCCATTCAGCTCCACTAACCGATGAGGATCTGACAGAACTCACCAAGTCAGCGAGTGAGGAGGAAGTGGAGGAACAGGAGGAGGAGGAAGAAGATGAAGGCTTGTCAATTGAGCGCCTTGGCAGGGTCGTGCGTACAGCCAATGACCTGAAACAGATGTTAGCTGAGTGGGATCCTGACATGGTTCGTTCACTGCAGTTCCAAAACAGCATTGATGGAGCCATCCAGGTGTACAAGAACCTCCTCGCCCAAAAGAAGAAACATGCCCAGCAACTGTCTATAACTATGTTCTTCCCAAAACAGAAGAAGGCCGCATCCACCCCAAGTACCTCCACGGCCACCTCTGATGTAGAATTGGAGGTTCTGGAGCAGCAAGAAGACAACCCACCTACACCTGAAGAAGCTCCTGCTGAACCTGCACCTTCAGAAGAACAGTAGCTGCTCTTATTTGATTATTTGCTGCTTACAGTATACTGTACAGTACTGTAGTCATCTTCTTTTCTGCTGAGTACAGTACTGTACTGTACATACAATACTGTACTCTATATTTTACTTTACAGTATACACTACTGTACTGTTAACACAATATTTTTGTGTGATCTCTCTCTCTCTATATCTTTTATGTGTTCATATTGCTTAAAAGTGTGTTTAAAGACCTTTAAATGCTATTAAAAAGTTAACAAAACATGCCTAGGGTGTATTTAAATAGGGTCTTTCTATTTCGCGGTTTTTCACTTTTCGCGGGTGGGTCCGGAACGTAACCCCCGCGATGGAGGGGGGTTTACTGTATACCTGGCAGTTAAATTTACTAGCAACCCTGCCTCAACATCAGGGTGATATAGATATATCTAATACACACACACACACACTCACACACAGTTGTGCTTGTAAGTTTACATACCCTGGCAGAATTGATGATTTCTTGGTCATTTTTCAGAGAATATGAATGATAACACAAAAACTTTTCTTTCACTCATGTTTAGTGTTTAGCTAAAGCCATTTATTATCAATCAACTGTGTTTACTCTTTTTAAATAATGACAACAGAAACTACCCAAATGATCAAAAGTTTACATACCCCAGTTCTTAATACCGTGTATTGCCCCCTTTAACATCAATGACAGCTTGAAATCTTTTGTGGTATTTGTGGATGAGGCTCTTTATCTTCTCAGATGGTAAAGCTGCCCATTATTCCTCTTGGCAAAAAGCCTCCAGTTCCTGTAAATTCTTGGGCTGTCTTCCATGAACGGCACGTTTGAGATCTCCCCAGAGTGGCTCAATGATATTGAGGTCAGGAGACTGAGATGGCCACTCCAGAACCTTCACTTTATTCTGCTGTAGCCAATGACGGGTGGACTTGGCCTTGTGTTTTGGATCATTGTCATGTTGGAATGTCCAAGTACATCCCATGCGCAGCTTCTTTGCTGATGAATGCAAATGTTCCTCCAGTATTTTTTGATAACATGCTGCATTCATCTTGCTATCAATTTTGGCCAAATTTCCTGTGCCTTTGTATCTCACACATCCCCAAAACATCAGCGAACCACCTCCATGTTTCACAGTAGGAATGGTGGACCTTTCATCACAGGCCTTGTTGACTCCTCTCCAAATGTAGTGTTTATGGTTGTGGCCATAAAGCTAAATTTTGGTCTCATCACTCCAAATGACTTTGTGGCAGAAGGTTTGAGTCTTGTCTCTGTGCTGTTTGGTGTATTGTAAGCGGATTTGTGGCATTTGCGTAGTAATGGCTTTCTTATGGCGACTCGACCATGCAGCCCATCTTTCTTCAAGTACCTCCTTATTGTGCATCTTGAAACAGCCACACCACATGTTTTCAGAGAGTCCTGTATTTCACCTGAAGATATTTGTGGGTTTTTCTTTGCATCCCGAACAATTTTCCTGGCAGTTGTGGCTGAAATTTTAGTTGGTCTACCTGACCGTGGTTTGGTTTCACCAGAACCCCTCATTTTCCACTTCTTGATTAGAGTTTGAACACTGCTGATTGGCATTCTCAATTCCTTGGATATCTTTTTATATCCCTTTCCTGTTTTATACAGTTCAACTACCTTTTCCCGCAGATCTTTTGACAATTATTTTGCTTTCCCCATGACTCAGAATCCAGAAACGTCAGTGCAGCACTGGATGAAAGATGCAAGGGTCTGTCAGGATTCCAGAAACTCGTTGACCTTTTATACACACACACTAATTACAAGCAAACAGATCACAGGGGAGGACGGTTACCTTTAATAGCCATTCAAACCCTTTTGTGTCAACTTGTGTGCATATTATCAGGTCAAAATCACCAGGGTATGTAAACTTTTGATCGGGGTCATTTGGGTAGTTTCTGTTGTCATTATGATTTAAAAAGAGTAAACACAGTTGATTGATAAAAAATGGCTTCAGCCAAACACCAACCATGAGTGAAAGAAAAGTTTTTTGTGTTATCATTCATATTCTCTGAGAAATGACAAAGAAATCATAAATTCTTCCAGGGTATGTAAACTTATGAGCACAACTATAATTTTATATATATATATACATATATACACACACATATATGCATACATAGCAGGGGGACATGGTTACTGTCTTGGGGGTCTGATGTAGGAAGTCAAAAATCTCCCCCCCCCCCCCTGGAATTCTCTCTTCACTCCTTGATTCACCAGCTCTGAGCTGGTGAATCTGGGAGGGTGAATTCTGACACAGATCGCCAGTGAAGTGCTGAGATTGCAGCTTCATAAACTGTCCGTTTCTGTGTCAGTACGTCACAGCTTCTCTATGTGCGGAGATCATCGGCCAATCATCTGTTTCGTAAACAGTTACTGGACTGAGATCAGCTGCGATCCTCGGGATTACCGATGTTCACTGTTTCATAAACGGACACCTACGTCTCTGTGCTTCTCTATGCAATCATGAGAGACAGATCATGATTGGTGGGAGGAGCCAGCAGGGTGCTGTACTTGGCTTCATAAAAAAAGGAAGCTGTGATAACGCCCACATGTAATGTTGAGTCTCCATGATTTGAAAGAACCAAAATCCAAGAAATAAAAAGGGGTAGGTCATTGACAGTTAGGCTGGAGAGGAATAGGCTAGATGACGCTGGATGTCCTCCAGCCAGCAATTTAGGTGGGTGCATTGGCTACATTTTTTATTTATTATTGTATTATATTTTATTTGTATTTTTCACCTCCTGTCCTGGAAATGCAATTCTTGTACAATTGGGACATTTTTAGGAGCAAATCATTATTATTTATATTATTATTTATTTATTAACGAATTAACTTTAAAAAAGGATCAAATAGCTCATTCATGGAAGAAGACTAAAATTATGACTTACTTTCTTTTTTTGACATGTGTTAGTTTAGTATATGCCCACTAGATGGCGCGTTTCTTCTGTAAAATCAAAACTCCACTGACTGGGAACAAGAAGGCATCAAGTAAAGTCAAGTTCAATATTTATTATTATTATTATTATTATTATATAAGATTTATATAGCGCCGACAGTTTGCGCAGCGCTTTACAACATTAGGGCAGACAGTACAATTACAATACAATTCAAAACACGGGGGAATCAGAGCCCTGCTCGTTAGAGCTTACAATCTAGGAATTAAAGCGGAGTTTCAACCAAAACTCCTCACCCTCTGACATGCCACATTTGGCATGTCGTTTTTTTTTTTTTGGGGGGGGGGGGGGGGGTGTACCTTCTTTTTAGTGGGACTTCCCGTCCCACTTCCTCTTTTTGGCCGCCTTAGCGACTCCTCCCTGCCAGCGATCTTCTTGGACACAACACAGAAGTCCCAGAAGATTGGCTGGCCAATAGCAGAGCGCAGCGTGACTCGCGCATGCGCAGTGCGCGCCCGGCCGTAAAGCCGTAAGCTGTCAGGGCCAGGTGCCCACAGTTTCTATGATGGCGCCGAGGAGGGGGAGAGGAGTGAGGTTCTAGGCGGCCGCGCACTTGCAGAGTACACAGTCTATTTGCCTTTAGTAAATCAACCCTTATGAGTCTGTGGGGTTTATCTACTAAAGCTGGAGAGTGCAAAATCAGGCTCACTTCTGCATAGAAACCAATAAGCTTCCAGGTTTTATTTCCAAAGCTTAGTGATTGTAAGGGTTAGTGTTTTCTTTCTTTTTAAATAACAAACATATCATACTTGCCTCCGCTGTGCAGCTCGTTTTGCACAGAGTGGCCCCGAACCTGCTCTTCTGGGGTCCCCCGGCGGCTCTCGCGGCTCCTCCCCACATCAGATAACCCCCTAGGAGAAGCGCTCTCCCGAGGGGGGTTACCTTACGGGCGCTCTCCCGAGTCCAGCATTCGGCATCCTTAGCTGCCGAATGTAGGACTCGGCCCCACCCCCCTGGCGCCCCCGCATCATTGGATTTGATTGACAGCAGCGGTAGCCAATGGCTGCGCTGCTATCAATCTATCCAATCAAGATCCGAGAACCCCCGGGTAGAGAGACAGAGCATCCCCGCCGGGTCAAGTTCCAGGGCTCAAAAAAAGAAACGGGGGGGCTGGGGGGCCGGTCACTGCCAGGTGTTTTTTCACCTTAATGCATAGGTTACAGAGCTGGAGAAAGTAATAATGGACTATAATGTGGTAGTTTTATTTGTTTCTCACTGTCGTCGAATAAATGTCATAATTCTAACAATTCGGTACAGATTATGATTTGTGATTTATGATCATGATTTGTGTTTTTAAAGCTGATTTACGTAAAGCGCTATGGCCCATGGTGGAAAGCGACAATCGGCAAATACAAAATGGTGTGCATAACCGACCCGGCCATCTTGGAAAAGGTGGTGCGGCAGGAGGGCAAATATCCGCTGCGGAATGAGTATGACCTGTGGAGGGCCCACCGAGAGATGCGCAACCTGGCCTACGGGCCGTTCACTGAGTAAGTTCATAGAGGATCAGGTACCATGGGGTCAGATTTAATATATGGGGACATACTAGTGTAATGTATCACATGGCTTCAGTTAGATTGTGACTTTGTCAGTTTTATTTCCCTTGTATTGACACATTTGTTAGTTCATTGCCCATATATCATAACAATCTTTTTAAGGTTTTTTTTTATTTTTATTTTTTTACATTTCTTCAGTTGCTTTCTGGTTTCTGGCCTAGGTGATGTCATACAACCCAGGAGTCTTCATGAGGTTTTGCTTTCCTTTCATCTGAAAATGGGGAGGAGGGGCTTTCTCAGCTAAGCACACCTCCAAGACGACCACTGCCTTGCTAAATCAGCTGAGGGTAAAGGTGATGGACTGGCCAAGCATGTCTCCAGACCTAAACCCTATTGAGCATCTGTGGGGGAAGGTGGAGGAGCTCAAGGTCTCCAACATCCACCAGCTCTGTGATGTCGTCATGGAGGAGGGGAAGAGGAACCTGTGAAGCTCTGGTGAACTCCATGCCCAAGAGGGTTAAGGCAGTGCTGGAAAATAATGGTGGCCACACAAAATATTGACCCTTTGGGCCCAATTTGGACTTTTTCACTTAGGGGTGTACTCACTTTTGTTGCCAGCGGTTTAGGCTTCATGTACACAGAACGTTGTTCAACCTCTCCTGAACGATTTAACTTGACAGCTAGAAACTGGCATCTAAAAACACCGGTTTAGTCGCGTTTAGCCGCGTTTGCGTCTAGAAGCGTTTCTAAATAGCCAAGAATGAAAAACGCCTGTAAACGAAACGCGGCTAAACACGAGTTACCGCGTTTAGAAGCGTTTAGCAACATTTATTATTTTAAATGCCTCTAAACACAGCTTCTGAACGCATTTTTTTGGGTTCCAAAAAAAGCCTCTAAGCGCAACTGCCTAGAAACGACTATAAACCATCCTGTGTACATGTACTGATAAGATAACATAGAGGAGAGTTCAGGAGCAGTTGAAAAAAATGCCCAACTGCTCCTAAACGTCCGTTTACCAGCAGCAGTGTACATGAGGCCTGAGTGGATTTCTCTGTTGGAAAAATCTTGGATGGTTTTTCTGACGGAATTGCGCTCAAGCTTGGCTTGCATACACACGGTCACACAAAAGTTGGCTGAACTTTCGACCGCCAAGAACGCGGTGTCGTACAACACTACGACGAGCCGAGAAAATGAAGTTCACTGCTTCCGAGCATGCATCAAATTTTTTCCGAGCACGCGTAGGAATTTTGCGCGTCGGAATTGGTACAGTCGATCGGAATTTCCGTAGGAAAAATTGAGAACATGCTCTCAAACTTTTGCTGGCGAAAATTCGGCCAGCAAAAGTCCGATGGAGCATACAGACGGTCGCATTTTCCGACGAAAAGCTCTCATCTGTCTTTTGCTGGCCGAAATTTCGATTGTGTGTACGCGGCATTAGACATTAACGTGTTGAGTTAGTTTGAGGGGACAGCAAATTTACACTGTTGTCCATATACAGTGGGGGAAAAAATAATTATTTGATCCCCTGCAGATTTTGTAAGTTCGCCCACTTACAAATGAATAAAGAGTCTATAATTTTTATCATAGGTGTTATTTAAATAATAGAGACAAAATATCAGCAAAATATCCAGAAAAAAAACACAGGATACAAATGTTATAAATTGAGTTGTAGTTCAACCAACAATAATTCTGGCTCCAGTAGGCTCTCATGTGGTACACAGATTAGTCCTGTCAATTTAAGGTTCTCCTAATGACAACTCGTTATGTATATAAAAGACACCTGTCCACAGAATCTTTCTTCCATTCAAGCCTCACCATCATGGGCAAGACCAAAGCGCTGTCAAAGGACGTCAGGGACAAGATTGTAGACCTGCACAAGGCTGGAATGGGCTACAAGACCATCAGCAAGAAGTTTGGGGAGAGGGAAACAACTGATGGAGCGATTATTCACGAATGGAAGAAATACAAAGTAACCATCAATCCTCCTCGGTCTGGAGCTTCATGCAAGATTTTGCCTCATGGGGTGAGGATGATCATGAGGAAAGTGAGGGATCAGCCCAGAACTACACGGGAGGAGCTTGTGAATGATCTCAAGACAGTTGGGACCACAGTCACCCAACAAACCATTGGCAACACAATACATCGCCATGGATTGAAATCCTGCAGCACCCGCAAGGTCCTCCTCCTCAAGAAGGCTCATGTACAGTCTGAAGTTTGCCAATGAATATCTAAATGATTCAGAGAAGGATTGGGAGGAAGTGCTGTGGTCAGATGAGACCAAAATTGAGCTCTTTGGCATAAACTCGACTCGTGTTTGGAGGAAGAAAAATGCTGACTATGACCCTAAGAACACCATCCCTACAGCCAGGCACGGAGGTGGAAACATTGTGCTTTGGGGCTGTTTCTCTGCTAAAGGTACAGGCCGACTTTGTCGCATTGAGGGGCCAATGGACGGGGCCAAGTATTGTAAAATCTTGGATGAGAACATTCTTCCCTCAGCCAGAACACTGAAGATGGGTTGTGGATGAGTGTTCCAGCATGACAATGACCCAAAACATACCGCCAAGCTAACAAAGGAGTGGCTCAAGGAGAAGCACATTAAGCTCATTAAGTGCCCTATCCAGTCTCCAGACCTTAATCTTATAGAAAATTTATGGAGGGAGATAAAACTTTGAGTTGCCAAGCGACAGCCAAGAAACTTTAAGGATTTAGAGAAGATCTGTAAAGAAGAGTGGACCAAAATCCCTCCTGAGATGTGTGAAGACCTGGTCACCAACCACAAGAAACGTGCTTCCAACAAGGGTTTCTCCACCAAGTACTAAGTTATGTTTTGCTTGGGGATCAAATACTTATTTTACTCACTGAATGGCAACTCAATTTATAACATTTGTATTATGTGTTTTTTCTGGATTTTTGGTTGATATTCTGTCTCTATCATTTAAAATATATCTATGATAACAATTACAGACCCTTGATTTTCATATTTTTTTTTTGTAAGTGAGAAAACTTACAAAATCAACAGGGGATCAAATTATTATTTTTCCCCACTGTATTACCATGATTGCCAGTGTGTCGCCACAATTACCTATTTTACACCATAATTAAAGGGGTTGGAAACCCTCGTGAAAAAACACCTGGCAGTGCCCGCCCCCCCCACCCCCCGTTTTACCTGAGCCCTGGAATTTCCCACGGCGGGGAAGCGCCTTCCCTCTACCTGGGGTTCTCGGCTCTTGATTGATAGCAGCCATTGGCTTCCGCCGCTGTCAATCAAATCCAATGACGCGGGGGGCGGGGCCGAGTCATACATTTGGCGGCTATGGATGCCGAATGATAGACTCAGAAACGCGCAAGGTAAACACCCCCCCCCCCCCCCTGGAGAGTGCTTCTCCTAGGGCACCTTGGCACCCCAGATGTTTTGGAACTACGTTTCCCATGATGCTCATGCACTCTGCAGTGTAGTTGAGCATCATGGTAAATGTAGTTCCAAAACATCTGGGGTGCCAAGGTTCACCATCAATGTCCTAGGGGGTTATCTGATGCAGGAAAGAGCCGCAAGAGCTGCCGAGGGACCCCAGAAGACTGTGTTTGGGGGCCACTCTTTTTAATAATCAAAGCTTTCCAATTACTTTAAGTTCTATGGTGCGTCTTTGTTTCCAAGTTGTATATTTTGGGGCCATATTACAATAATTTAATCCCCACTAGGCCTTTAACTATCAAACCATGCCACCGAAAAACGTATAGTCTGGCCACGCCCCCCAGTTTGCCGCTATGCATGTTGCAGTAGCACTATCTTCCCTATAGAATCTCAGGCATGTGGGATTACAATAGAAACAAAGTATTACAATATATACATAGGTGTGCGCAGCCTATTGCATTAGGGTGCGCACCCCAAAGCCCAAACACACATGAATGTGTGTCTACATATATGGCCCGGGTACATTGCTCTCCCTGCCAGTGCAGTAAAGGGGCAGAGCCGATAAGAGGGAGATCTTTCCCATCTCCCCGCTGCTACACAGAGTGATAATTAGACATGTGCAATTCGTTTCGTTTTTTTCCGTTTTCCGTTAAAATTGGTTATATTCGTTCATTCGTTATCGTACGAATGAACGAATGATTCGCTAAAAATTTTAACGAATTATCGAATCGAATGAATATGAAAAACAAAGAAAATCCAAAATAACCAAATTAGAAACAACGAAACAACGAAAGAAGAAAATCCGAAAAACGAAAACAGGAACAACGAAAATCAAAATAAATGAAAAAATTCGTACATTCGTAACTTTTTTTTTTTGTTGAATTGGTAATTTTCCGTGTCCCTTACAATGGCGCTGCTTAACGTGCTTCGAATGGATTAAATGAAAAAATTCGTACAATCGTAACTTTTTTTTTTCGATTCGTAATTTTCCGTGTCTCTTACAATGGCGCTGCTTAACGTGCTTCGAATGGATTGAAAGAAAAAATTCGTACATTCGTAACTTTTTTTTTCGATTCGTAATTTTCCGTGTGTCTTACAATGTCGCTGCTTAACGCGCTTCGAATGGCTTGAACGAAAAAATTCGTACATTCGTAACTTTTTTTTTCGATTCGTAATTTTCCGTGTGTCTTACAATGTAATAATAGCATACACATTACATAAAATTATGAATTAT
Organism: Lithobates sylvaticus; assembly: GCA_028564925.1. Classification (NCBI taxonomy): domain Eukaryota; kingdom Metazoa; phylum Chordata; class Amphibia; order Anura; family Ranidae; genus Lithobates; species Lithobates sylvaticus. The sequence continues at coordinate 29,207,386 of CM053031.1, forward strand.
GCTCCGATTACGAATCTACGAAAACAATGTTGCGAAAGTACGAATAAATCAATCTTACGAAAGTACGAATGTAACAAAATCTACGAAAATACGAATGCGTCCGAATTTCGAATAAACGAAAATTAAACTAACGGAAAAAACGAATCAACGAAAAAATAACTCTTACGAAAATACGAATCGTTACGAATACGAACACCGACGACTTTACAAATCGTTACGAATCAACGGAAACGAACAGAAACGAAACGAAACTAAACAAATTTTTCTATTGTGCACATGTCTAGTGATAATGCTAATGCGCACTAGGTGATTAGGTACGCACCCCCGGCGCACCCTGTGCACATGTCTATGAATATACACTACATCATTGTTTTATTAGCAATGTTACCCAAGTCAAGAAATGTCATGATGGGTTTAGGTGTTTAGCCATTATTGACCTGGCCAAACACGGCGCAGTCGGATTGTACACGGCCCCCATAGTTGGACTTAAATCAAATGGATTGCTCGGAGAGGGGGGAAAAAAGTTGCATTCACAGTCGGCTTTACACGGAAGAGTTAGATTTGAGTTTAGCATTGAATCTTAAAGTATAAAAAGTATCCACTAACTAGTCTCATCGTATCAAGGCAAGGAAACAAATGGCACGCCCTGCGCACCGTCCTGAACAAGAAGATGCTGAAACCAGCCGAAGCCAAGAGCTACGCCGGGAGCATCAACAACATTGTGTCAGATTTCGTGGTCAGGCTGCAGGATTCGCGTAAAGAGAGCCCCTCCGGCGAGATGGTCAACGACGTGGCAAATGAGTTCTATCGATTTGCCTTGGAAGGTATTGATTTTGTTTAAATGAGGCTAGAGGATGTCTAGTATCATCGAGCTCCTCTCTCCCCAGACCAACTGTCCCCTACCCTGTGCTTTTCAATCGTGGGATTTCAGTTTCAATTGTGGAGGCTCAGCATCATTTGTGGACATTATCATTATTTGTGTCTGCTGTTTTTCCTATAGAAGCTCAGAGATCCAGTAATTTCATCACTCTAAAATAATGAATGTAACAAAACAGTTTTTTTATTTTTTACTTTATTAGCTTGTTTAAACCGCTTCAGCCCCGGAAGATTTTACCCCCTTCCTGACCAGAGCACTTTTTGCGATTCGGAACTGCATCGCTTTAACTGACAATTGCGCGGTCGTGCGACGTTGCACCCAAAATCCTTTTTTTTCCCCACAAATAGAGCTTTATTTTGGTGGTATTTGATCACCCCTGCGGTTTTTATTTTTTGCGCTATAAACAAAAAAAAAAGAGCGACAATTTTGAAAAAAACACAATATTTTTTTACATTTTGCTATAATAAATATCCCCCAAAAATATATAAAACCATTTTTTTTCCTCAGTTTAGGCCGATACGTATTCTTCTACATATTTTTGGTAAAAAATTTTTGCAATAAGCGTATATTGGTTGGTTTGCGCAAAAGTTATAGCGTCTACAAAATAGGGGATAGTTTTATGGCATTTTTATTATAATTTTTTTTATTATTATTACTAGTAATGGCGGCGATCTTTTTATCGGGACTGCGACATTATGGAGGACACATCGGACACTTTTGACACTATTTTGGGACTACTGTCATTTATACAGCGATCAGTGCTATAAAAACGCACTGATTACTGTGTAAATGACACTGGCAGGGAAGGGGTTAACCACTAGGGGGCGATGAAGGGGTTAAGTGTGTCCTAGGGAGTGATTCTAACTGGGGGGGGCTACAACTCACGTGACAGCGTTCACTGCTCCCGATGACAGGGAGCAGTGATCTGTTATGACACAAGGCAGAACTGGGCGTTCTGCGGCTCCGTGACATGATCGCCGGGAGACTGTCGGACATCGAGTCCGCCGGTCCCACGGGCACGGTCACCCTGTATGTGGCGGCCGCGCACGTACCGTTAGCCCCGCCAATTAAAGGGGACGTACAGGTATGCCCATTTGCCCACCGCTGCCATTGTGCCAACGTATATCGGCGTGCAGCAGTCGGCAAGTGGTTAAGGGGAGGAATAAAGCGAGGAATGCAAAATATAAGCAGATTCATTTTCAGCTTTAATATGTATCACAAAGCCCTTGTGGGAACTGCACTCAGGATCCCAGTAGTTTAACAGATACGGGGCTAAGCATTTTTTTTTGCGGGAGTTATCTGGCATCACTAAACCTCACCACACCTGTTACAATCCGATTGTACAATCTCCTTTAGATCTACCAATATTAACTGTATGTAGTGCAAGGACCTACCTAATTGGATAGCTGAGATCAATCTTCATATTGAATAGCTTTGGAAAATCTACACACATATGGCGACCTAACACTATATATGATCTCTTTTTAGGAGTCTCCTATATCGTGTTTGAGACTCGGATTGGCTGTCTGGATAAGCAAATCCCCCCAGAGACGCAGGGCTTTATCACGTCAATCGGTGAGATGTTAAGGAATTCTGTCTACGCCACGTACCTACCTGAATGGACCAGAGGAATCCTACCGTACTGGAAAAACTACTTGGATGGCTGGGATAGAATCTTTAATTTTGGTGAGTGTAGACAACTCGCCCTTCAATCCAGGGAGTCGCCCTGCTCTGACCCCTCTCACCCCAACACCCCGCATGTGCAAATCTCTAGACATGTGCATGAAAAAAAATGTGTTTGTTTCATTTATCTTTTTTAGCTTTTTCCGAAAATTCAAAAATTTGGGAATTTTCTAATTTCTAATTTTCGGATTTTCGGAATTCGAAAATTATGAAATTTAAAAAATTCGAAAATCTGAAAAAGAAAATCTGTAACATTCGAAATAACAACTAACTATTAAATTATAGGTATTGTAATTTCCTTTCAAATTTGGCTGTTAGTGAAAGTAACGAGAACGAATTTATCCGAATTATTTGAAATAACGAATGCCGCATCTAAACAAATGGAACGGAACAAATTGATAATAATTAATAATAATAAAAAGGTTTTATTATTATTATTATTATTGTTTATTATTAGATCGTTACGTTCCATTTGTTTAGAGGCAGCATTCATTATTTTTCAGATAATTTGTAACTTTGGATAAATTTGTTCTCGTTTACATTCACTAACAGCCAAATTTGTAAGGAAATTCCAATACCTATAATTTAATATTTATTATTAGTTAGTTATTATTTCAGATTTTCGGGTTTTCAGATTTTCATTCTTTTGAATTTTCTGATTTTCATTCCTATTCTTGGATTTTCAAATTTCCAAATTTTAGAATTTTTAAATTGATGAAATTCCGAAGTTCCAAAATTTCAAAATTCCAAAAAATTCCAATTTCCGAAAGTTCCAATTTCCGAAAGTTCCAATTTCCGAAAGTTCCAATTTCCGAAAGTTCCAATTTCCGAAAATTCCAATTTCCGAAAATTCCAATTTCCGAAAATTCCAATTTCCGAAAATTCCAATTTCCGAAAATTCCAATTTCCGAAAATTGAAAAATTCAGAAATTTTGGAATTAACGAATTTGTCCAATTTTTTTAAAAAAACGAATTCGGAACTAAACGAATTGCACATGTCTACAAATCTCCCTGGATTCCATTTACATTGCACAGTACTACTTCTTTTATTATACTTTACTGTATGCTGAGTGTAAATCTCAGTATCTGTTCTTATTCTGTACTTATGGACTCTGCACAGTAGCACTGCAACCACATCCAGACATACTGTAACTATGCGGAGCCCGTTCTATCAACAAAGTGAATGTAATCTTTCTGTAATTTATTGTGACAATCCTTGTTAGTATTACTGAGAACTATATAAGAACTGTCTATGTAGTCAGAGCTTACTTTCTGTTTTCTATGTGGACAGCAGGGCGGCGCTATCATGACTATGTGGTTGTTTACAGGGAAGAAGCTGATAGATAAGAAGATGAGTGAGATCCAGGAAAGGCTGGAGAGAGGAGAGGAGGTGCAGGGGGAGTACCTGACCTACCTGCTGTCCAGCGGAAAACTCACCATGTCTGAGGTGTATGGCAGTGTGTCTGAGCTACTGCTGGCCGGCGTGGACACTGTATGTAGCCAATTATTTATTTTATGCTGTTTTTTTTTATTTATTTTTATTTAAGCATTTGCAATTTAGGGATCACCTAAAAAATATAAACAAAGCACCGTCAGCATCTGTCAACTCCTATGTGCTGATGTGTATGCTGTGAAAATATCCTTAGTAATAAAATTCAATACATTATTTATGTAGCACAGCCATATCATGGAAACCTTCCAGATGTTGGAGAACCACTTGACAGTCTCTTCTATCTCTTGGGGACTGTATTGGTGAGATCACTGTAATGAGTTCCTGGTTCTGTGCACCTGCTGTGCCACTTTCTGAGGGGTTCCCACCATCTCTGTGCTGAGTTCCCAGGTCTCCATACCTGCTGTGCCACTTTGAGGGGTTCCCACCATCTCTGTGCTGAGTTCCCTGGTCTCCATACCTGCTCTGACCATTATGAGGGGTTCCCACCAGCCATGTGCCAAGTTCCCGGGTCTCCATACCTGCTGTGCCTCAGTGGATGAAACCGTGTCTCAAGGGCTGGATAAAAAGCAAGCAAAGGGCCGCATCTGGGCCCCGAGCCACAGTTTGGAGACCAATGGTATATGGGCACCCTAAAAATGCAGCAAGTACAGAAAAATTCTGGTTGATCAGCCAGAAATCCAGTGAGCTACTATTTCCTGTTTGAGCATGCCTCTCATCCCTGCCCATTTCTGCCCTGTGGCACTACAGAACACCTCCCCCAATGTTATGGAGTTTAGGTGAGAGGGGGAGGTGTTTTGCTGTCCAAGAGTGAAAAACATCCAACCACGTAAGATAACACTGCTTGGAACTTCAGTGCATTAGAGGCGCTTACTGCAGGAAGTCCGGGGGCTCACTGAATTTCTGGCAGACTGGCGGGTATTTTTCTGTATTTTTTAAGCATTTTAAATGGATAAAACATTGAGAAATGTATCCCTTTAAATCAGGGGTGCCCAACCTTTTGAGGAGCGAGGGCCACTTTAGCGACTTGGTAACCGGTCGCGGGCCACAATGAGCGTAGCGGGCGGATGGCAGGTCTGTGTCCATTCTGCATATGTAGAGCAGACACAGATGCAGCCCGCTCTACCCTAAGGGCCCTCCGATCTGCCCAGACAGAAGGGGACAGATCCCCTTCTGTTTTTTAAGCAGATCGGATTGCAGATAGGCGTCTGTTTACATCTGCCGCTCTATAGAGGTGAATGGAGGGTCTGATCGGTTCTGCCTGTCTGTTTTTCAGGCGGACCCAATCGGACCAATCATGTGAAAGGGGACTAGGCTGCTTTCACACTGATGCACAGCGGTTTACCTGCTCCTCAACTGACCTCAATCTTCACTTCTTCCTCAGGATTCCTGCAGCTGGTTGCTGCTGTTCCCCAGGTGGTTATAACTGGTGGCTGCTGCTGGCTGTCCTTCAGGGCTGGTACTGCTGGCTGGTACTGCTGTTGGGTACTGCCTGCTGGTACTGCTGACTGGTACTGCTGGCGGGTACTGGTACTGGTGGCGGGTACTGGTGGCTGAAACTGCTTGCAGCTACTGGTACTGCTGGCGGGTGCTGGTGGGTACTGGTGCTGCTGGTGGGTACTGGTGCTGCTGGTGGGTACTGGTGCTGCTGGTGGGTACTGGTACTGCTGGCTGGTACTGGTACTGCTGGCTGGTACTGCTGGCTGGTACTGCTGACTGGTACTGGTACTGCTGACTGGTACTGGTACTGCTGACTGGTACTGGTGACTGGAACTGGTGGTTGGTACTGCTCGTGGGTACTGGTACTGCTGGCTGGTACTGGTACTGCTGGATGAAACTGCTTTCTGCTACTTGTACTGCTGGTGGGTACTGGTACTGCTGGTGGGTACTGGTACTGCTGGTGGGTACTTGTGCTGCTGGTGGGTACTGGTGCTGCTGGTGGGTACTGCTGGTGGTTACTGGTGACTGGAACTGGTGGTTGGTGCTGCTGGTGGGTACTGGTACTGCTGGCTGGTACTGGAACTGGTGGCTAGTACTGGTGGTTGGTACTGCTGGTGGGTACTGGTACTGCTGGCTGGTACTTGTACTGATACTGCTGGCTGGTACTGGTATTGCTGGTGGGTACTGTTGGCTGGTACTGCTGGTGGGTACTGGTACTGGTGGCTGGTACTGCTGGTGGGTACTGGTACTGGTGGCTGGTACTGCTGGTGGGTACTGGTACTGGTGGCGGGTACTGCTGGTGGGTACTGGTACTGCTGGTGGGTACTGGTACTGCTGGTGGGTACTGATACTGGTGACTGGTACTGGTGGCTAGTACAGCTGATGGGTACTGGTACTGGTGACTGGTACTGCTGGCTGGTACTGGTACTGGTGGCGGGTACTGATACTGGTGGCTAGTACTGCTGATGGGTACTGGTGGCGGGTACTGGTGACTGGTACTGCTGGCTGGTACTGCTGGTGGGTACTGGTGACTGGTACTGCTGGCTGGTACTGATACTGCTGGCGGGTACTGGTACTGCTGGCGGGTACTGGTGGCTAGTACTGGTGGTGGGCACTGGTACTGCTGGCTGGTACTGGTGGTGGGTACCGGTACTGCTGGCGGGTACTGATACTGCTGGCGGGTACTGATACTGCTGGCGGGTACTGATACTGCTGGCGGGTACTGGTACTGCTGGCGGGTACTGGTACTGCTGGCGGGTACTGGTGGCTAGTACTGGTGGTGGGCACTGGTACTGCTGGCTGGTACTGGTACTGCTGGGAGGTACTTCTGGCTGGTACTGCTGGTGGGTACTGGTGACTGGTACTGCTGGTGGGTACTGGTGCTGCTGGCTGGTACTGGTAGTGGGTACTGGTACTTCTGATGGGTACTGGTACTGGCACTGCTGGCTCTGGCACTGCTGGCTGCTGTGAGATCTCAGGAACCATGCAGCTGCAGTACACATTCCTGTCACAGGCGGAGTGCATTTGATATCACTCCGCCTGTGAAGGAGCCGGCGCTATACAGGAAGCATCGGCTCTGCTTCCTTTAGCGGCGGCTCCGTTCTAGCTGATGCTCGGAGATGGCGGGTCGGGAGCCCGCGATCAGTGCTCCCCGACCCGCCATCTCAGGGCAAGACGTGGCGGGCCACCTCGGATGGCGCCGCGGGCCACATGTGGCCCGCGGGCCACGGGTTGGGCACCCCTGCTTTAAATCATCTCTGTCCTACCCCACTGTGCAGCTTCTACTGGTACCATTGACACTTCTCTTCCTCCTATCCACAGGATGTATCCTGTTGTTCCGACTAACGCAAGAATCATCACTGACAAAGAGGTGATCATTGAAGGTTTCAAATTCCCCAAGAGGGTGAGTGCTGCAATAATTCATAAACCATAAAAATCGAATTTCAGAATTCCGAATTTCGGATTTTCGGAATTCGGAAATTCAAAAATTAGAAAATTCGAAAATCAGAAAAAAAAAAAGAAAATCTGTTTAACTCTAAATAATAACTAACTATTAAATTATAGGTATTGGAATTCCCTTTCAAATTTGTCTGTTAGTGAACGTAACGAGTACGAATTTATCCAAAGTTACGAATTATCTGAAATAACGAATGCCGTACTCGTTAATTTAATAGTTAGTTATTAATTAAACTGATTTTCTTTCTTTTTCTCAGATTTTCAAATATAGGGATTTTCAAATCTTTGAATTGCGAAAGTCCGAAAATTCGGAATTCCGAAAGTCCGAAAATTCGGAATTCCGAAAAAAAACGAAAATCCAAAATTCGTAAATTCGATAATTCGGAAATCCGAAAATTCGGAAATTCGAAAATCCGAAAATTCAGAAATTCGAAAATCCGAAAAATAGAAATGTGAACATTCCCGAAATTTCAGAATTTCCGAAAAAATCAAAAAAACGAATGAAACGAAAATGAAGAAATTTTTCGTCAGTGTCTATTTAGCATCTGTGTGTGCAATTAATATAGCAGGGTAGATCGTTTTATGGCCCCCCGAAATGCATTGATTGGTTTACGCAAAAAAATAAAATAAAATAAATGCATTTAGGGGGCCATAAAACGATCTACCTTGCTATCATAATTGCACATGTCTAATGCTAAATCACCCAGTCCAGCAATTAACTTCCCTAAACAGATTCAATCAGCAAAGCTCAATTTTAAGTCTATTCAAGCCTTTTATTTTAACTGGAGCCCCGAAGAAGCAAGAGGGTTTTCCGACCCCCGAAACGCATAATTTTTTTATATTTTTTTTTTTTTGCGTAAACCAATCAATGAATCCTGACTGTTTTTTATCATTTGGTCTGTGATCGGTGCATGTTTTTTGCCAATAACCGGCTAGGTATCCACTGGAGGGTAGTCCTGTCTGTTGTGAGCAGCCTAACCTGAGCCAGTGAGCTCTCCGAATGTTTTTAGTCCTCTCAATACTTTGTATGCCCTCACATCAAAATCCCAGCACCTCTTGGATACGTGTGTTTTTTTTTTTTTTTTCTCTTCATTTTCTTCTACTGTGCTTCAGTTATGAAAGAACACAGTGAGTGATTGGTAAATAACATATTTACCGACCCCTTTCCCTTGCTCCCATTACTGAAATTATGTGCCTGCAGCAGCTGGCAGGAGAAAGGGAAGCTAGCAGCGCTGTGGGAGGGGCACACAGGGGGGCCCGGGCAGCAGGGGGAAGGGCACTTTGACAGGGAAGGTTGGAGTTCGGGGGTGGCAAGTACTAGAACTGATGCCTCTGTTGCTCCCCCTGCAGCAGCTGCAAGCTGGTGGGAGAGGAGAGAAAACAGAAGAGCAGTGAGGAAATGGCACACAGAGGGGCCAGGGCAACAGGGGGAGTTTGGTAGTGGACAGGAGGGTGTCATTGTAGCGGCAGTTGGGCAATTACAGGAACCAATCCCCTATATAGCTCTCCCTGCAGCAGCTGAAAGCTGGCGGGAGGAAGAGAAGCTGGCTTTCAGATGCTGCAAGGACAAGTCATACAGGCGATCGATTCCTGTAGTCAACGCACCGATCACCCCTTCCTGTACACTATCCAATTCCCCCTGCCGCCTGGGCCCCCCTGCTGAAGTGATGGGGCCTGGGCCCCGTATAGGAGGCATGGTGGTACCCCCTTACCGGTATCTGTGGGTGTTTTTGATACTATCAGTGTGCATACTTCCCAACATTTTGAGATGCGAATGAGGGACACCTACTACCAAATGTATGTAGGCATAGGACACGCCCCCTGCCACACCCCCTCAAAGGAGTTTTTAACCAAAAAAAAAAGGTTGATTAAATCCACAAGGCTTTTTTTTACCACTACTATTCTTTTATATTGGCTTTTGAAATGTACAAATGCAGCAATTTAGTAATTGGATGAAAGATTTAGCGCTGGGAAACACTTTTTGAAAGGAAAAAAGTGATTTTTATATACAACTATATAGATCAGACCAAAATGAGGGACAAATGAGGGAGAAAGAGGGACATTGGTCCAAATCAGGGACAGTCCCTCGAAATCAGGGACAGTTAGGAGCTATGAGTGTGTAGAGGTGTATACTGGAAAGGAGCACTGGTTATGTCTCTTCTTCTACTTCCAGACTCTCTTCGTCTTAAACCATTACGCCATCTCCAGAGATGAAGTCCAATTCCCAGATCCAGAGAAGTTTTGTGCTCAGCGGTGGCTGCGGGACGAAGGGATGACCCACCACCCGTTCGGTTCCATTCCTTTTGGCTACGGGGTGCGAGCCTGTGCGGGCAAGAGGATTGCTGAGCTGGAGATGCATCTGGCACTTTCGCGGGTGAGTGTGTGAAGAAAAAGGAGCAAAAGAGGGATCTTCGTGGAAGGAGAGAATAGGAAGCAAGAGCCTCATGTGGGGTATTTTATTGACACATAAAAAGTCTACAAGAGAGGTTGGGCGCCCGCGCTCCGTGAGTCAACTGCTCATTTCGTCTAGGGGTGAGGAGAAAGCTTACACTCACCTGATCCTTTGTTTCCCAGGGAAATGGTGCTCCCCCACAGTCTAGTAGTGGATTGTTCCTGGTCTATGGAGCCCTCTTTGCGCTTGATTTTCAGGAACAGTCCAGAACTCAAGACCGCTGGAGCCAGGGGGTGCTGGACCGATCTTGTGCTGGGAGGATTGGAGGATTGTTAAGTATATCTTCCTTGTCCTCCCCCTAGACAAAAACAAACATTTAACCATACAGTGCCCAGAGATAGGCTTTATTGTTCAGTCCTGAACTTTGGGTGTTCAGATGAACGCCCAAACAGTTACCTGTTCAGCAGATAACAATGTTACTATGATTATTTTTCTGGGGGGGGGCGGCAAACAACTAATCCCCTTGTCGGCCGGCAACCCCCGCCACCCCTCACATGGTTGGACGGGTCACCCGCAAACCCCCCTTCCGCGCGGTCGGTCATCCAGCCCATCTAGGTCGTGGGCAGGCAGCAATCCTACGTGCGGTGGCGGCTTTCATCGCTTCTCCTCCTCCTATGCATCATGGTGGCTTCCGCCGTTGTGCATCTCCTCCCTCCTCCTCCTACAAGTCCAATAGGATCGCCTGTCCTTTCAGCCAATCGGATGACGGGTCTCAGGATTGGCCAGGAGGAGAATCAGTGTGACAATAGCGAATATTCAGTCGCTATTGTGACACAACTGGGTGGGCTCAGGGAGCAGTACCCACCCTTTTTTGAAGCCTTTTAAAACTTCTGGCTCTAATCACTTGCTTCAACAAGAAAAAAAAAAAGCCCATTGGAATCCTTATGGACGGGTTGCCGCTGTATTATATGTGACAACTTCCCGCTATCAGTGGTGGTTAAGAACCGGCAGCAGGGGCAGCTACTCCTGAGTCCTTGACCAGTGAAGTCACTCTCCTATTCACTCGTGCGCCCATCTTCCTTGAGGGGGGGGGGGGTAGGCACTGCGGGCAAGGGGCTTATCAGAATCTGGAAGCCATCCCTAACAATAGCGGGTCACCCACATACTGCCCCACCTCTATGTGAGTAAGAGGTAGACATGTGCAATTCGTTTTTTTTTTTTTTCTTTTTTTGTTAAAATTCGTTATATTCGTTCATTCGTTATCGTACGAATGAACGAACGATTCGCAAAAAATTTTTAACGAATGTTCGAATCGAACGAATCCGAAAAACAACGAAAATCCGAATTAACCAAATTAGAAACTACGAAAGAAGAAAATCCGAAAAACGAAAACAGGAACAACGAAAATCAAAATGAACGAAAAAATTCGTACATTCGTAACTTTTTTTTTTTTGTTGAATTGGTAATTTTCCGTGTCTCTTACAATGGCGCTGCTTAACGTGCTTCGAATGGATTGAACGAAAAAATTCGTACATTCGTAACTTTTTTTTTCGATTCGTAGTTTTCCGTGTCTCTTACAATGTAATAATAGCATACACATTACATAAAATTATGAATTATGCTCCGATTACGAATCTACGAAAACGATGTTACGAAAGTACGAATAAATCAATCTAACAAAAGTACGAATGTAACTAAATCTACGAAAATACGAATGCGTCCGAATTTCGAATAAACAAAAATTAAACTAACGGAAAAACGAATCAACGAAAAATAACTTACGAAAATACGAATCGTTACGAATACGAACACCGACGACTTACGAGTTTACGAATCGTTACGAATCAACGGAAACGTAAGAAACGAAACGAAAACAAACTAATTTTTTTATTGTGCACATGTCTAGTAAGAGGTACATAGTGCCCCTCTTGAGAGGGCTAACACAAATGTAAATGAGCCCTAATAGTCTTAAAGCCCAACAATAAGCGTGCTTTTGTTTTAAAAAGTCCCCCAGTGGCGGTGAAAATAAAAAAGCAGTTGCAATACTCACCTCCTCTCTGCTGCTCAGTAATTCAGTTTGGCCACTAGATGTCCTCGGTCCTCATGTCATTCAACCTAGAAGAATGAGGACATACTGTGAGTGCAGGGTAAGCGTAAAAAAATTATGTAATGCAACAAAAGGCCTATGGTAGAAGAGGGGAGCCCAGAGTTGGGCTTAAACATAGATCCATTATAAAAATATGGTTTGGACAGCATTATATTATTTGAAACGAATCTAAAATAAAGCTGGAATCCCCCTTTTTAACCTCTTGGTTTCCTCTCTTACAGATAATCCGGATATTTGAGGTTAAACCTGATCCAAAACTGGGAGATGTCAAAACAATTGCTCGCATCGTCCTATCTGCAAACCGGCCCATAAACCTGAGGTTCTTAGAGAGGAAATCTGCTTAGTGTACAAACTGAAACCAAATGACCCCCTCAGTGTGACTCCTCCTCTAAACCCAACGCTTGTTCTGACAAAACCTACAAACAGCCACTAGAGGGCAGAACTCCAAGTCCAATCTGTATTATAGTCCTGAAAATATGAAGTTCCTTAATGGTAAACATTACACTAACCCAGAATGTGTGTTTACTAAAAGTTATAGTATATCATCCCTATAAAGAAACCAACTCTTTGTTGGTTTCTCCCAGAGATGCAAATTTTGACTTCTGTAGAAAAGTCGAGCTTCATCTTTTGTTGGTGGGGCTGCTCATCGCTATACAGGACCATTATTGTAGTAGGGGGAAGGAGAGGCCATACCAGGTGGTGCCAAAGTATAACCCAACAGGTGGGCCACAGAAGATTCCCGGGGTGTTGGGGGGGGGGGGTGGCTGTGGATTAGACAACATTGCTTTAGTCTAAGGGAGAGCAAAAGCACTCTTATCAACCCAATCCTCCATTCCCATGGTGAGGGGTCTGGAGATGAGCTTTAACATGTTTCTGAAACAATGACCTATATGTGTGTATATATACAGTAAATAAGTACCTGTAATAAATAATATGTGTATGAATTTTATTGACTCCTTAACATCATAAATCAACTTCTAGGTTATGTTTTAGTGCTTTGTTATATTAGATAACTTTAACCACTTCAGCCCCGGACCATTTGGCAGCCAAAGGACCAGAGGTCTTTTTTCAATTTCGCACTGCACTACTTTAACTGGTAATTGCGCGGTCATGCAATTTTGTAACCAAACGAAATTTGCGTCCTTTTCTTCCCACAAATAGAGCTTTCTTTTGATGGTATTTGATTGCCTCTGTGATTTTTATTTTTTGCGATATAAACGGAAAAAGAGCGAAAATTTTGAAAAAAAAAGAGATTTTCTACTTTTTGTTATAAAAAAAATCTAATAAACTCAATTTTAGTCAAACATTTGGGCCAAAATGTATTCAGCCACATGTCTTTAGTAAAAAAAATGCCAATAAGCGTATATTTATTGGTTTGCGCAAAAGTTATAGCGTCTACAAACTAGAGTACATTTTCTGGAATTTACACCGCTTTTAATTTATGACTGCCTATTTCATTTCTTGAGGTGCTAAAATGGCAGAGAAGTACAAAACCCCCCCAAATGACCCCATTTTGGAAAGTAGACACCCCAAGCTATTTGCTGAGAGGCATGTTGAGCCCATTGAATATTTTTTTTTTTAGTCCCAAGTGATTGAATAAAGACAAAAATAAAAAAGATTTTTTTTTTTTTTCAAAAAGTTGTCACTAAATGATATATTGCTCACACATGCCATAGTTATATGTGGAATTGCACCCCAAAATACATTTTGCTGCTTCTCCTGAGTATGGGGATACCACATGTGTGGGACTTTTTGGGAGCCTAGCCGCGTACGGGGCCCCGAAACCCAAGCACCGCCTTCAGGATTTCTAAGGGTGCAAATTTTTGATTTCACTCCTCACTACCTATCACAGTTTCGAAGGCCATAAAATGCCAAAATAGCACAAAACCCCCCCAAATGACTCCATTTTGGAAAGTAGACACCCCAAGCTATTTGTTGAGAGGCATGGTGAGTATTTTACAGCTCTCATTTGTTTTTGAAAATGAAGAAAGTAAAGAAAAAAAAAATTTTTTTTTCTTTTTTTCAATTTTCAAAACTTTGTGACAAAAAGCGACATCTGCAAAATACTCACAATACCTCTCAGCAAATAGCTTGGGGTGTCTACTTTCCAAAATGGGGTCATTTTGGGGGGTTTTATGCCATCTGGGCATTCCATGGCCTCCGAAACTGTGATTGGCAGTGAGAAGTGAAATAAAAAAATTACACCCTTAGAAAGCCTGAAGGCGGTGATTGGTTTTTGGGGTTCCGTACGCAGCTAGGCTCCCAAAAAGTCTCACACATGTGGTATCCCCGTACTCAGGAGAAGCAACAGAATGTATTTTGGGGTGTATTTCTACATATGCCCATGACATGTTTGAGCAATATATCATTTAGTGACAACTTTTTGTAAAAAAAATATATATTTTTTTTTTTTTTCATTATTCAATCTCTTGGGACAAAAAAAAAAAAATATTTAATGGGCTCAACATTGCTCTCATCAAATAGCTTGGGGTGTCTACTTTCCAAAATGGGGTCATTTGGGGGGGGTTTGAACTGTCCTGGCATTTTATGCACAACATTTAGAAGCCTATGTCACACGTCACCCACTCTTCTAACCACTTGTAGACAAAGCCCTTTCTGACACTTTTTGTTTACATGAAAACATATTTTTTTTTTTGCAAGAAAATTACGTTGAACCCCCAAACACTATATATAATGTTAAAGCAAAGGCCCTACAGATTAAAATGGTGGGTGTTGCATTTTTTTTTTTCCACACAGTATTTGCGCAGCGATTTTTCAAACGCATTTTTTGTGGAAAAAATACACTTTTTTTTATTTTAATGCACTAAAACACACTATATTGCTCAAATTTTGATGAAATAAAAAATATGATCTTAGGCCGAGTACATGGATACCAAACACGACATGCTTTAAAATTGCGCACAAACACGCAGTGGCGACAAACTACATACATTTTTAAAAGCCTTTAAAAGCCTTTACATGATACCACATTAGATTCACGGAGGAGGTCTACTGCTAAAATTACTGCCCTCGATCTGACCTTCGCGGTGATACCTCACATGCATGGTGCAATTGCTGTTTACATATGACGCCAGACCAACGCTTGTGTACGCCTTTGCGCAAGAGAAGGGGGGGCAGGGGTGCTTTTTTTTTTTTTTTTGGTTTTTTTTTTTATTTATTTAGCTTTTTTATTTTATTTTTAAACTGTTCCTTCCATTTTTTTTCTTTGTTATGATTTTTATTGTTATCTCAGGGAATGTAAATATCCCCTATGATAGCAATAGGCAGTGACAGGTACTCTTTTTTTGAAAAAATTGGGGTCTATTAGACCCTAGATCTTTCCTCTGCCCTCAAAGCATCTGACCACACCAAGATTGGTGTGATAAAATGCTTTCCCAATTTCCCAATGGCGCGGTTTATATCCGGGAGGGGGGACATTCCCTCCCACTGCTTGTAAAAGCAGTCTAGAGGCTAATTACCCGCTAGAATTGCTTTTACATGAAAGCCGATCACTGGCTGAAAAGAATGATACCAAGATGATACCTAAACCTGCAGGCATCATTCTGGTATAACCATTCAAAGTCCAGCAACATACTGGACATATATTGTAATCTTTTTTTAAAGAGATTGATTGGTGGGTATGCCCACCATTAGAATACCTCCCTTCATCCACCCACTTCTAATGATGGGCATACATGCACCATTTATATATGCCGATGCATGGGGGCATCCTCCCGCAAAAGTTATGCCGTGTACACACGGTCGGAATTTCGACCGTATGTACGTGGCATTAGGAGCCAATCGCTCCTCCCCCCCCCCCCCCTGCTGCCCCCATGCTTCGGCATATATGCTCTTTTTTTTAACTGTGGTGGTGAAATCACCTCCTACAGCGTTGGAGTCGCGTCTTTATGTATCGTGGGAGCAAACGCTGTTGCTGTCAAGATAAATAAATCCGCGTTGCAACTGAATGGCGCACCTGAAAACAAAAAAATGCTTAACACTAAAACACAGTAAACAAAATTACATACCTGAAAAGCAAGCATGATAAAACATGATAAAACATAATAAAACATTGCAGAATAGAATGGAGTAAAAAAAGAGCAACAATAGAGAGAGAATAGAGTGAGACAGAGAACAATAAAACGACAACTATTTTATTTTTTTTTATTTTTTTGAGATTCACAGGTAAAAAAGCTCCTGACTGAAGCGACTGAATCAAAACGCTACCACAAAAAAAAACTGTTAGCGATCGCAGGGATCAGGCCTGACTCTGCGAACGCTGCAGTTATGTGTGCTTAGTGTTTTGTAAGTGACAGTGATCGATCGATACTGCACTTGGGTGGGCTGGGCTGGGCGGAGGGGGAAAACGCAGGTGCTAGCAGGTATCTGGGCTGATCCCGCTAACAATGCGGTTTTTTTTGGAACCCTAAACTGCTGGGACGCTAGTATAGATCTGATCAGATCAGATATTGATCTGTTCAGATACTGTGCCACTAAGGGAGGTGTATGCTTTGCGCGTGGGTGTTTGCGGTACTGGCACTAACCTGGGCGACGCAGACCTTATTTGACCCTAAAACCTAATTGATATCACCCGCCGGGCGATCAGGGGGTTAAACCGTTATTGGGTAATAAATGGCGGGTGCCCTGACAGTATAAAAAACAAGCTAACTAACCAGCGTCACCCGTAACAGTAATACAAAAAAAAACTGGTTACCTAGCGACACTAATGCAGCGATCAGAAAAACGATCGCTTAGTGACACTGGCAAAAGGGGGTGAAAGGGTTAACTAGGGGCAATCAGGGGGTTAAACCTTTATTAGGTAATATATGGGGGTACCTGACGCTATATAAAAACCTGACGGGGAACCTAAATAACGAAATAACTAACTGGCTAACCAGCGTCACCAGTGACAGTTATACAGTGATCACTGGTGAAAGGGTTAACTCTAGGGGCAATCAGGGGGTTAAAACCTTTATTTAGGTTGTAATATGGGGGTACCTGACCTATAAACCTATTTATGAACCTATATAAACGTGGCGGTTACCTAAAAAAAAAAATGGTTACCTAGCGACACTAATGCAGCGATCAGAAAAACGATCGCTTAGTGACACTGGCAAAAGGGGGGTGAAAGGGTTAACTAGGGGCAATCAGGGGGTTAAAACCTTTATTAGGTAATATATGGGGGTACCTGACGCTATATAAAAACCTGACGGGGAACCTAAATAACGAAATAACTAACTGGCTAACCAGCGTCACCAGTGACAGTTATACAGTGATCACTGGTGAAAGGGTTAACTCTAGGGGCAATCAAGGGGTTAAAACCTTTATTTAGGTTGTAATATGGGGGTACCTGACCTATAAAACTATTTATGAACCTATATAAACATGGCGGTTACCTAAAAAAAAAAAATGGTTACCTAGCGACAGCAGTGACACTAATACAGCGATCAGAAAAACGATCGCTTAGTGACACTGGCAAAAGGGGGTGAAAGGGTTACCTGGGGGGCAATCAAGGGGTTAAACCTTTATTAGGGGGGGGTAGGGGGCTACCTTGGACCTAAAACTAACTGCCCTGACAGTTATTACAGTCACACTGACACTAAATGCAGTGATCAGTAAAAAAATGATCACTGCAATTAGTGACACTGTGACTGGGGGGGGAGGGGGTGATCTGGGGGGTGATCAGGGGGTGACAGGGGGGTGGAATATGTGCCTAACTGTACTGGTGTCAGTGTACTGTTGTGCACTAACCTTTACATGTTCGCCGCTCGGCGTCTCCGGTCACATAGACCGGCGCACCGAGCGTGACATCACTTCCGCCTTCCTGTCTATACAATAGACAGGAAGGGAAGCTTTTCATTGGCCAGGAGCGATCGCGAGGGGGTGGCCAGAAACCACTGGCCGTCCCCCTCGTCCCGGATCGCTCCTGACACGATCCCGACCGTCCCCGCCGGCGGAGGGGGGTCCGATCGGACCCCCCAACCGCCTGAAGAATGGCACGTACAGGTACGTGGTTCTGCCTGTACGTGCCATTCTGCCGACGTATATCTACATGGGGCGGTCGGGAAGTGGTTAAGAAAATGGATGCTTTTATGTATGTTCTACATTATAGCAAGAACAGTGAACTTTTAATTTTTTGGGGAAATATATATATATATATATATATATATATATATATATATATATATATAGTGGGTAAAGTAAGTAAAGGTGCTATTGGCATGAAATGTTCACCACATGTCGGTAACAACCCATGCAATCTATACATACAAAGAAGCCAAAACAAATAAGTTCAGAAATGAATGGGTAGGGGCTACTGCATGTTATCAGTCACTGTATGGAGCTTTTAACTCACAATCAGGGGCGGACTGACCATTCGGCCACTCGGGCACTGCCCGAGGGCCCTGGGCCACTAGGGGGCCCCATCAGGGTTGCCAGCCTCAGTAAAACCAGGAACAGTATGTAAAAATCTGTGTTTTTTTTTTACATCTGTCTCTGAAATGTCCCTTACCGACATCCTTTTGGTCTAAAAATCTCGAGATTATAGCTGCCCCACCTCTCCAGTACCTTCTCAGCCAATAGAAACATGTCTGTATGATTGTATACTGTGTGTGTGTATACTGTGTGGCCCCATAATCTCCTATTGCGCGGGGGCCCCATAATCTCCTATTGGGGGGGGCCCCATGAGTTGTCAGTCCGCCCCTGCTCACAATTCACTCCATTATAAAAATCTGTAAACCCTGACTTAAAGCCCTGACGAGCAAACAGCCTATAGGGCTCCTTCTCTTAAAAAAATAAAGAAACTTGCGTGCCTTTCTGAAACAAATTTCACTTCACTTTGCTATAGAAGCTGTGTGAGAATAGGAAACTATTCCACTCTCCTATAAGACTGACCTTTTTATTTTTTTGCTACTGATTTATTTTGCATGTCAGGTGAATGTTGGTTTTGGGAAGGCACTAGTAACAAAGTAAAACTCGTTCCAGTGAGGAACACTAATGCTGCGTACACACGATCGGAATTCTCGTCGGAAAAAACTCTGACGGTTTTTCCGACGGAATTCCGACGGAATTCCGCTCAAGCTGTGTTGCCTACACACGATCACACCAAATTCCGACGGTCAATAACACAGCGGCATAAAACACGTTCGACAGCACTATAAAAGGGAAGTTTAATGCTTCCGAGCATGCGGCATATTGTTTCCGAGCATGCGTCAAATTGTTTCCGAGCATGCGTCGGAATTTTGCGTGTCGGAATTGCATACACACGATCGGAAAATCCGATAGAAAGGTTTTCCGTCTGAAAAATTGAGAACAGGTTCTCAATGCAAAGTCCGCCGGAAATTCCGACAGAAAAAGACCGTCATACACACGGTCGGAAAATCCGATGAAAAGCTCCCATCGGACTGTTTCCATCGGAAATTCCGACCGTGTGTACGCCGCATAAGGAGGGTATTCTGTATAACAATGGTAAAAGCAGCGGTGCCTGTTCTTGGGCGGCACTTTCAAGGTTCCTTTACACATAGGCGTGTGCACAGGGTATACCGGATGTGCCTGGGCACACCCTAATCACTCCATGCACATTAATATTATAGCTCTGTCTGCCAGCGGGAAAGATGGGAAATATATAGACACAGTGGTGGCTGGTGTTCCATCCCCCCCCCCCCTCCCCATCGTCTGCCCACCAGCCCCTCACTTACCTCATCTATGCCCTACCATAGATCCCAACTGTCCTGTTCCTCTTTGCAGTTTTATGCATGACTTAAAGTGTATCCAAGCTCAAAACCAAAAATTGATTATATTTAAGCATACTAGTCCTTGTTTGGATGGCTGCATTCATGTTTATTTTTTTCCAAGCTTCCGTTGCTTAATTTTTGCCTGGTACTTATGCAAATAACACATTTCCTGTGCCTGTGTGGCTACGTCACTCCTCCGCTGTATCTATGGAGGGAGGACTACAAACATGTCCATATTGCTTCATCTCCACAGTGGTTGGCACTCTTGCCTAGCAGCTCTAGGGTCATTGGTTAAAATCCCAACCACGACACCACCTACCTGGAGTTTGTATGTTCTCCCTGTGCCTGCGTGGGCTTTCTCCGGTTTCCTCCCACATTCCAAAGACATGCTATGTAAATGCCTGAAATAAATAAATCTCTATTATGAGGGGTAGGGCAGAGCATTTTTTTTTTTTCCCCTGGTGATCCTGCCAGTAACACACTTTTTGGGTTTATGTATTAAAAAAAAAATAACTGCATAGTTGTTTGTCCATTAAAAAATGCATGTAAATTCAGTCTGTGCGAATGGATATATTCTCTGCAATTTGAAGGTACGAATGCAGAAAATACTACATTATAGCCACAACATAGTGCTGAGGAGCATACTTATTTTCTATAATAGTCAGTGCCATCTACTGGCCATACCGATATCATAGGAAATAAATATGCTCCTCCTCAGCACCATCTAGTGGCCATAATGCTGAATCCAATTAGAAAAATCTTGGGTGAAATTCTGGTGATCTTGCGTGAAAACATTTATAATAAGACCCCTTGGATTTACCATAATTTTCAGTCCTGGAGAAAATGGTCACCAGTACAAATAGAGATGTTTAATTTACCCAGTGAGGTCACAGACACCAGTAGAAACCCAAAGGTTCTAACCCTTTCACAATCCATTCAACTTAAAAAAAAAAAAAAAAAAAGGGTATTGGCTTTAGATAAATTGTGTGAACAGATTAAAAGAAAAGGGCACAAACGCCTAGTCCATTATCTACAGCACTTTATTGAAGAAGGTAGTGACAGTGTTGTATGTCAACCAAAGAACCGAAGCGTCTAATATGCAATAGAACTCTTCTGGTTTAACTGGATGTCATAATAGCAGCTGAATAGTTTCAAGGGACATGCCCCCTTCTTCAGAACAAAACTCTCTGTTTCCCTGAAGAAGGGGGCATGTCCCCGAAACACATTAGCTGCTATTATGACATCCAGTTGAACCAGAAGAGTTCCATCGCAGGGTAGACGCTTCGGTTCCTCGGTTGACATGCAATGCTCTCACTACCTTTTTACTTTGTGAGTATGTACTCTATTGAAGGATAAAAAATAAAAAAAAGAGTACATACAAACTAAAAAGGTAGTGAGAGCATTGCATGTCAACCATGGAACCAAAGAATCTACCATGCGATGGAACACTTCTGGTTTAACTGGATGTCCCCGAAACACATCAGCTGCTATTATGACATCCAGTTGAACCAGAAGTGTTCCATCGCATGGTAGACGCTTCGGTTCCTTGGTTAACATGCAATGCTCTCACTACCTTTTTACTTTGTGAGTATGTACTTTAGTAAGTATTTTTTTTTTTTTTTATCCTTCAATACATACACACAAAACTAAACTTACTAAAGTACATACTCACAGAGTAAAAAGGTAGTAAGAGCATTGCATGTCGACCAAGGAACCGAAGCATCAACCATGAGATGGAACTCTTCTGGTTCAACTAGATGTCATAATAGCAGCTGTTGTGTTTCGGGGGACATGCCCCCTTCTTCAGAGCTGAACTCAGTTTTGTTCTGAAGAAGGGGTCATGTCCCCTGAAACTAGTCAGCTCAGCTGCCATTTTGACATCCAGTTGAACCAGAAGAGTTCCATCGCATGGTAGACGCTTTGGTTCCTCGGTTGACATGCAATGCTCTCACTACCTTTTTACTTTGTGAGTATGTACTCTATTGAAGGATAAAAAATAAAAAAGAGTACATACAAAGTAAAAAGGTAGTGAGAGCATTGCATGTCATCCATGGAACCAAAGCATCTACCATGCAATGGAACACTTCTGGTTCAACTGGATGTCATAATAGCAGCTGTTGTGTTTCGGGGGACATGCCCCCTTCTTCAGAGCTGAACTCAGTTTTGTTCTGAAGAAGGGGTCATGTCCCCTGAAACTAGTCAGCTCAGCTGCCATTTTGACATCCAGTTGAACCAGAAGACTTTGGTTCCTCGGTTGACATGCAATGCTCTCACTACCTTTTTACTTTGTGAGTATGTACTCTGTACTCTATTGAAGGATAAAAAAAAAAAAAAAGAGTACATACTCACAAAGTAAAAAGGTAGTGAGAGCATTGCAGGTCAACCGAGGAACCGACGCATCTACCATGCAATGGAACTCTTCTGGTTCAACTGGATGTCATAATAGCAGCTGACTAGTTTCAGGGGACATGCCACCTTCTTCAGAACAAAACTCAGTTTTGCTCTGAAGAAGGTGGCATGTCCCCTGAAACTAATCAGCTGATATTATGACATACAGTTAAACCAGAAGAGTTATAGCGCATGGTAGATGCCTCGGTTCCTTGGTTGATATACAGTGCTCTCACTACCTTTTTTAATTTGTGAGTATGTACTTTTTATGGGTTATGACTAAGGCCTTGTAGGCTGAAACACGTCAACCTTTCTTATTTGCATTTGGCCACTGTGGCTTGTTAATAAATACTAAATTTCTAAAGAGCAATCATCGGAGTGCGGATATTTTTTTCCTAATTTCTGTACTTTTTATGTACTTTTTTTCTTTTTTTTATCTTTCAATAAAGTGCTTTGGATAATGCACTAGGCGTTTGCACCCTTTTGTTTAAACAGCTACTAGATTCTCTGATCTTGGGGGGCTGCATTGGCTCCACATCAAATCTGGGTTGTACAGCCACTGATATCACTCGTGGCAGTCTATTCCATCTCACTGGAATCGCTGAGGGTTTATGGTGTCAAGATACTTTCCTTTTAAATTCATTGTAATTCATTTATGAGAATTTCCTGTCCTATAGTATTAAAGTTGCTTCTTTATTTCACAATACTGTACAAAGGGGTTATGTACTAGAGATGTGTGATGAGTCAAGGATAAGCTGCTATAGGTCTTATCAAATGTACAATTTGTACAAATTATTTCTTGTCTCCATGCCAAATTGCGAAAAACTGGGCGGAAATCACTTTTTTTTTTTTTCTGGTTTTTGGTTTCCCTGTATAGTCAGATTTCTCTCCAGCGCTAGAGAAGTTAATAAGTGGGTGTTACCCGTCGTCCTTATATGACATGAAGAACAACACTGATGTACACAATAGTCCTCGCAGCCATGAATGCTCTCGGATTAAGGTTCATCTCTCTCCAGTTCCCCGGGGTCCGGGCCCGTCTCTTGCTGCAGACCTCCAGGGTTGGGCGGATGCAGCACAAAGCAGCGGCAACAGAAGCTGCAGCAGCCGCAGTATTAGAGGGGGACAAAAAATTGAAAACCTTTGAAGACTTACCTGGACCTTCTGTTCTCACCAACCTCTATTGGTACTTCATCAGAGGATACCTGTTCCATACGCACGAGTTATCTGTAAGTATAGCGGCTACTAGAGCTCCTCGCAATTCCTAGTTCAGCCACTAGAGAGAGTACGCAATGCTGAACCTGGCCACACAGGACAAAAATCCATTCATTAACCACTTCAGCCCTGGAAGGATTTATCCCCTTCCTGACCACTTTTTGCGATTCGGCACTGCATTCTATTTAACTGACAATTGCGCGGTCGTGCACCCAAACAAAATTGACATCCTTTTTTCCCCACATATAGAGCTTTCTTTTGGTGGTATTTGATTACTTCTGTGTTTTTTTTTTTTGTGCCATAAACAGAAAATAGAGCAGTGATGGCGAACCTTTTTGAGCCCGAGTGCCCAAATCGCAACGCAAAACCAACTTATTTCTTTCAAAGTGCCAACACAGAATTAAACAACTTTCCATGGCCTCATCGTCCAGCTCTCCCCAGGCAGTATTGTAGTTATCCCGCCATCCAGCCGCTCCGTGATATACCTGCCTCCGGGAGATCAGCTAGCAGCCACTGCACCTCTCCCCATGGCCATGGATGATCTGCTCCGACTCCGAGCACAGACCCCCCCTCCGCTGTTTCACAGGCTGCACCAGAGGGACGGACTGAACCAAAGTCATCCTGGAATAGGGTGCCTGCAGAAAGGAATGCCCGAATGCCTTACCGTAGGTGTAGGGGTCCGGGGGAGGCAATGAGCTGCACAATCGGAACAGTGGAGAAAGAATTTTACCCCCCCCCCTAAACATCGCACATGGGACAAGATGACTGGCTGCCCACCCCCCTGCTGACGTCACTGGCATTGATGCAAGGAAGGGAGCTGTCTCCTCCGTGCCTGCTCCATCAGTGCAAGTGACTGCCTGGCTGGGTGATTCCCCTTGTGTGCCCACAGAGAGGGCTTGGCGTGCCAGCTGTGGCACGCGTGCCCTAGGTTCGCCATCACTGAAATAGAGCAACAATTTTGAAAAAAACACAATATTTTTTACTTTTTGCTATAATAAATATCCCACAAAAATATCTAAAAAAAAAATGTTTCCTCAGTTTAGGCCGATATAATTCTTCTACATATTTTTGTTAAAAAAAAAAATCGCAATAAGCGTATATTGATTGGTTTGCGCAAAAGTTATAGCATCTACACAATATGGGATAGATTTATGGCATTTTTATTATTGATTTTTTTTTATTAGTAATGGCGGCGATCTGCGATTTTTATCATGACTGCGACATTATGGCGGACACTTTTGACACATTTTTAGGACCATTGGCATTTGTACAGTGATCAGTGCTATAAAAATGCACTGATTGCTGTGTAAATGACACTGGCAGGGAAGGAGTTAACCACTAGGGGGCGATCAAGGGGTTAAGTGTGTCCTAGGGAGTGATTATAACTGGGGGGGGGGGGTGGGCTTCCACTCACCTAAGACTATGTCATGTCACAAGGCAGAACGGGGAAATCCCTTGTTTACATAGGCATCTCCCCGTTCTTCCGCTCCGTGACACGATCGCGGGCACCCGGCGGACATTAAATCAGCGGAACCCGCGGTCACGGAGCTCACGGCGGGCACGTGTGTGCCCACAATGTCGCATCTTAAAGGGGACGTACCTGTACGCCCATTTGCCCAGCTGTGTCATCGTGCCGACGTATATCGTCGTGCGCTGGTTGGCAAGGGGTTAAAACTGAACTCCAGGATAAGCAAATATCATCTAAATCCATTCATCATGTGTATTATTTTTGGAATCTTGGTGAGCTTTGTGTATTTTTTCCAGATCTGTGCAGTAATCCAGTGTGAGACTTTACCTCTGTGCAGGAGCTTCTTGTAATAAAGACCGCTCTCTCTCCTTTGGCAGGGTGACTGGTCTTGTCTCCGCCCCTCTTGTAGTGTTCTGTAGTGGGTGGTTTCTGCTGGGCCCTTCCCACAGCCCTGCTCTCTGCACAGGTAATGTACAGAAAAGTAATGATGCCATTGCAAACTTTTACAAGTTTTCAAAGGCATTTGGTCCACACAAATTGGATATGGATCGTATGTGGCTATTGTATAGTGGAGGAGGACATGGAGGGGGACATCAGGAGCGAGGAGGGGGGGTGGAGGAGGAAATAGAGGGGTACATCAGGAGCATGGAGGGGGAGTGGAGGAGGACATGGAGGGGGGCATCAGGAGCACAGAGGGGGAGTGGAGGAGGACATGGAGGGGGACATCAGGAGCGAAGAGGGGGGCGGAGGAGGAAATAGAGGGGTACATCAGGAGCACAGAGGGGGAGTGGAGGAGGACATGGAGGGGGCATCAGGAGCACAGAGGGGGAGTGGAGGAGGACATGGAAGGGGACATCAGGAGCGAGGAGGGGGGGTGGAGGAGGAAATAGAGGGGTACATCAGGAGCACGGAGGGGGAGTGGAGGAGGACATGGAGGGGGCATCAGGAACATGAAGGAGGACACAAGAGTGGGACCGGAGGCGGAGGACACTAAGGGGAACTGGAGGAGGACACAAGACACAGTCAGGGATGATCGGTGTGGCGGTGGGGGGAGTTACAAGCACCAATCTCCCTGTATAGATATCAATACGGCAGCTGAAAGCCGCAGGAGGGAGAGGAGGAGAAGTGTCTGTCAGCTGCATTATTGAAATCTATACATGCACCGATAACAATACTGAGCATTTGCTCGAGTACTTGTACTCGTGCAAATGCTCCAATGCTTAATCCGATACCTGGGCAGTCAGGGATGATCGGTGCAGGCAGTTACAATCATCGATCTCCCTGTATAGATTTCAATAGGCAGCTGAAAGCCGCAGGAGGGAAGAGGAGAAGTGTCTGTCAGCTGCCTTATTGAAATCTATACAGGGATGATAGTAACTGCCTGCACCGATCATCCCTGACTGCCCAGGTATCGGATTAGACATCGAAGCATTTGCACGAGTACAAGTACTCGAGCAAATGCTCAGTATCGGTATCGGTGCAACCCTAGTAATTAACCACTTGCCACCCAGGCCAATTCTCCAGTTCTGACACTTTTTTCCTACATGCAAAAATCATTTTTTTTGCTAGAAAATTATAAAATATACTTTTAGCAGACACCCTAGGGAATAAAATGGCGGTCGTTGCAAGTTTTAATGTCACACGGTATTTGCGCAGCAATTTTTCAAACGCGTTTTTTGGGGAAAAAAACACTAAGGTTAGCCCAATTATTTTTTTTATATAATTTGAAAGATGGTGTTACGTCGAGTAAATAGATACCTAACATGCCATGCTTTAAACTTGCACACACTCGTGGAATGGCGCCAAACTTCAGTTCTTAAAAATCCTCCATAGGCGACACTTTCAATTTTTTTACAGGTATATGTGTATCTGGCTCTGATACTAGCCAGTGACCTCACCACACGTCCCTGATCTGTCCCTGAAAGCAGGAAATCACTCGGAGGGTTATTATTATATGTTAACAGCCACGGAGTGTCAGCCTGCCATTGGTTTCTACAGGTTTTATGATCAAAGACCCAGTGCAGAAAATCGCTGACCTGGGCCCTGATCCGCTGTCTGTATGAGTCCTAAAGGTGCCGCCACCAGTGAAAGTCACCATATTGTCCTCCTGAATTTTTGGTGAACATCTGCACTGGTTTCTGAGAATCAGTTAATCCCCTTTACCAAACCGGTTCCCTCATCCCCCCCGATGGCGTGACAGACGCCGAGGAATGTTCTTCTCTCATAATACAACCTTCACCCCTGTAATATCAGATGTCTGAGAGGAGGTTCTGTGTTATTGTAAAGCTGAAGTATAATCTCCTTCTATTTTACCTCCCCTGGTTCCTTCCTCATCCCCCCTTCCCTTCTCCCTTCCTTTACATGTTCATTACATACCAACTAACTATGCAAACCTTCCCTTCAGTCTTGCACAGTTGTAGATAGGGATCGATTCACTTTTTTAGAAGTATCGGTCAAAAGACTGACCGATATTACCGATATTGCTTCAAGAGGTTTTACCAGGGTGATGCATGCAGCTGCAGGCATCACCCGGGTACTGTTATTATTATTACAAACAGCGGGCGGGGACGTTCCCCCCCTCCAACCGCTCGCCCAGGGAGGCCCGAGCAACCAGCCGGCACATCCGCCGGCAGGTCAAAGACCCGAACAAAGCCGGGTCTCGGATCTAGTAACCCAGAAGCGATGTCATGACATCACTTCCTGGATTACTGGCATCTTAAGCGCTTCCCGACCGGCGCGCGACAAAGTACGTCGACAGAATGGCACTGACAGGCAAAAGGGCGTACAGGTACGTCCCCTTTAAGATTGCCGCCGTGCCATCGCGTGGGCGCCGCGTGCCGGTCGGGACCCCCGCGAGTCTGGTCCGCGGACTCGATCGCCTAGGTGATACCCGCGATCGTCTCACGGAACGGCTGAATGGGGAGATGCGGAAGGAAACAGCATATCCCCATTCTGCCTATCAACTAGTGACACCGATCTCTGCTCCCTGTGATTGAAGCAGAAATCAGTGTTCACTAAATCAGAGCCACGCCCCCCCCCCCCCACAGTTAGTAACACGCCCCTAGGAACCCTTAATCCCTACACTGCCACCTAGTGGTTAACCCCTTCACTGCCAGTGTCATTTACACAGGAATCAGTGCATTTAAATAGCACTGATTGCTGTATAAATGACAATGGTCCCAAAAATGTGTCAAAAGTGTCCGATGTGTCTGCCATAATGTCGCAGTCACAATAAAAATCGCTGATCGCCGCCATTACTAGTAAAAAAATTATTAATAAAAATCCTATAAAACTATCCCCTATTTTATAAACGCTATAACTTCTGCGCAAACCAATCAATAAATGCTTATTGTGATTTTTGAAGAATAGAATAGAATAGAGTAGAAGAATACGTATCGGCCTAAACTGAGGGGGAAAACATATTTTTTTATATATTTTTGGGGGATATATATTATAGCAAAAAGTAAAAAATAATGAAGTTTTTTCAAAATTGGCGCTCTTTTTTTGTTTATAGCGCAAAAAATAAAAACCGCAGAGGTGATGAAATACCACCAAAAGAAAGCTCTATTTGTGGGGAAAAAAGGACGTCAATTTTGTTTGGGAGCCACGTCGCACGACCGCGCAATTGTCAGTTAAAGCGACGCAGTGCCGAATCGCAAAAAGTGGTCTGGCGCAAGACACTAAAACCCGGATACTGTCCTCCTGGCTTTTAAAATGTAGCAATGCGTAAACCTTGTGTAGTTTACTAAAAAAAATGCCTCTCTGGCTGCCTAACCATCAACACTTTGAGATTAGGAGAAACTTGCAGAGCCCAGAAACATTTAGACAGAGCTCAAGCAGGTTACAGCCTAGCAACAAACACACTGTATTTGATTAGGAGCACAACAGCACAGGGCCCTGACCCTACAAATATGGCACAATATAAATTAGTGACATTTTATAAATACCATGTAGTAATACAGGTGATACTCGAAAAATTTGAATATCGTGCAAAAGTTCATTTTTTTCACTAATGCAACTTAAAAGGTGAAACTAATATATGAGATAGACTCATTACATGCAAACCAAGACAGTTGAGGTTTTATGGAAGACCAGGATGCTTCAATAGCGGCCTTAATCTCTTCTGCATTGTTCAGTCTCATGTCTCTCATCTTTCTCTTGGCAATGCCGCATAGATTCTCTATGGCAGGGGTGCCCAACCTTTTGAAGAGTGAGGGCCACTTAAGCGACTTGGTAACAGTCGCAGGCCACAATGAAGGAGCAGGCGGATGACAGGTCCATGCAGAGCAGACACGTACACGGACACAGCCCACTCTACTCTATGGGTCCTCCGATCTGATCCGCCCAGACAGAAGGGGATTGATCCCCTTCTGTTTTTTTCTTTTTTTAGCGAATCAGATTGGAGGTAGGCAGGTGTAAATGGACACCAATCTCTTTACATCTGCTGTTTCATAGAGGTGAATGGAGGGTCCGATCAAGTCGGACCGATTGTGTGAAAGGGGCCTTTCACACTAATGCAGCGCAGTGCACCTGTGTCTTTCCTGCGGGTTAGCTACGCTATAGACTTAGACTTCTATTATATCCTGCAGGTGTGGTGCACTTTCTGAAAGCGCACCAAACCCGCAGGTAATAAGAGAAGTCTATGCCTCAGTGCAGGTAACCTGAAGGTGCACTGCACCTGCGGATCAGTTTGAAAGCAGCCCAGTAACCACTGCACAGATATGCCCATATATACACTGCAATTTTAGTAATAAACTGACCTTTATTAACAGTCTTCCATTCAGGTATCACCTGCTGTTGCTGTCCCAGGCAGTATGCATTTGATATCACTCCGCCTGTGGCAGGAGACAGTGCTATACAGGAAGCATCAGCTTATACAGCTCTGCTCCACAACCGCTTGCTTTGCAGGCTTCATTAACAACACAGATGCTCTGAGATGGCGGGTCTGCAACCCATGATCTGGGTTTGCCAATCCGCCATCCCACAGAAGGAGGTCACGGGCCACATCAGAGGGCTCCGCGGGCCACATGTGGCCCCCAGGCCACTGGTTGGGCACCCCTGCTCTATGGGCAGAGTAATTCCACGGTCATTGAACCAGGTTTTGGTGCTTTTGGCAGTGTGTGCCTCTCCATTCTTCCTCCATACTCTGTGTCCTTGGTTTCCAAATTAGATGCAAAATTTGCTCTCATCAGAAAAGAGGACTTTGGACCACTGAGCAACAGACCAGGTCTGTTTTTCTTTAGCCAAGGTAAGACGCTTCTGACGTTGTTTGTAGTTCAGGAGTGGCTTGACAAGAGGAATACGACATTTGAAGCCCATGTCCAGGATCCGTCTGTGTGTGGTGGCTCTTGATGCACCGACTCCAGGCCTCAGTCCACTCCTTGTGAAAGTCCCCAACACTTTTGAATGGCCTTTTCCTGACAATCCTCTCCAGGCTGCGATCATCCCCGCTGCTTGTGCACCTTTTTCTTCCACATTTTTCCCTTCCACATAACTTTCTATTAATGTGCTTTGATACAGCACTTTGGGAACATCCAACTTCTTTTGCAATTACCTTTTGAGGCTTTCCCTCCTTATGGAGGGTGTCAATGATGGTTTTCTGCACAACTGTCAGGTCAGCAGTCTTTTTCCCATGATTGTGATTCCTACTGAACCGGACTGAGAGACCATTTAAAGGCTCAGGGAACCCTTTGCAGGTGTTATGGCTTAATTAGCTGATCAGAGTGGGACACTTTGAGCCTAGAGCAGTGATGGTGAACCTCGGCACCCCAGATGTTTTGGAACTACATTTCCCATGATGCTCCACTACACTGCAGAGTGCATGAGCATCATGTGAAATGTAGTTCCAAAACATCTGGGGTGCCAAGGTTTGCCATCACTGGCCTACATTATTGCACCTTTTCACAATATTCAAATTTTCTGAGATTGAGGATTTGGGGTTTTCATGAGCTGTAAGCCATAATCATCACAATTATGACAAATTATGACAAATGCTTGAACTATCTTGCTTTGCATGTAATGAGTCTGTCTCATATATTAGTTTAGTGACTTAGTGAAATAAATTAAAGCGGAGGTTCAAAAAAACCCTCCCCCCCTCCAGTGTCACATTTGGCACCTTTCAGGGGGGAGGGGGTGCGGATACCTGTCTAAGACAGGTATTTGCACCCACTTCCAGGCATAGACTCCCACGAGAGTCTACACCTCTTCCCATCCCGCCGCAATGTCTGCTGGGACACACACGGGTCCCAGAGACAGCAGGGACCATTCGAATTGCGCTGCGTGACTCGCACATGCGCAGTAGGGAACTGGGAAGTGAAGCCGCAAGGCTTCATTTCCTGATTCCCTTACCGAAGTTGGCGGCGGCAGCATCTGAGGACCGAGGGACGGTCCGGCTTCAGGTGCCGACACTGCTGGACCCTGGGACAGGTAAGTGTCCATATTTTAAAAGTCAGCAGCTGCAGTATTTGTACCTGCTGGCTTTTTAAAAAAAAAAAAAATTGCGGGACTCCCGCTTTAACTTTTGCACGATATTCACATTTTTCGAGTATCACCTGTATCTGAAACCTGCTGGACATCGATTAATAGTTCTTTGATTATTGACAGATAAGATACAAGAAGCTTTACGGGCCGCTGTTCAAGACGGTTATTAGTCGCTACAAAATGGTCAATATTGCGAACCCCGAGCTGCTTGAAAACCTTCTGAGACAAGAGGGGAAATATCCCATGAGAACAGAAGTGGACCTCTGGAAGGAGCACCGGGATATCAGGAACTTGCCTTACGGTCCCTTTACTGAGTAAGTCAGCCCAACTGGTGATATCACCTCTATAAATTGATGTTATAAAAAGTTCTACACTTAGAGGCGCCTCTGTTCTCTTTTGTACACAGTTTTGACGTGACGCTACTTGTATATCAAGACATTGCTTGTATATCAAGTCAAAATTTCTTAAACAAATTTTGCTTGTCTTGCAAAACGCTCTCAAACCAAGGTTTTACTGACTCCTGGGATTGATGACAAGCATCTCCCAGGAGTCTCCCGGAAATGACATACCTCGCCACGGTGGGGTACGTCAGAAGGGAACAATTATGCCATAAAAAAAACTAGGTACTGTATTTATCAGCGTATAACACTTTTTTCCAATAAAATCAGGGGGAAATCAGGGGTGCATGTAATACGCTGATCCCACACCGATCCCCCGCCGTTAGGCTCCGGGCGGCTTTCAGCCGCCTTCGGCCCTTCTCAGTGGCTTTCTCGCCCGCCTTCGGCCTTTCTCGGCAGCTTTCGGCCGCCTTCGGGCCCTTCTCGGCAACTTTTGCCCGTTCTCGGGTGCCTTCGACCTTTCTCTGCTGCTTTCGGCCTCTTTCGGCCGTTTTCGGCGGCCGAAAGCTGCCGAGAAAGGCCAAAGGCGGCCGAGAAAGGCCGAAGGTGGTCGAGAGCGGCCGAAAGCTGCGAGAACGGCCAATGGCGGCAATTTTCAATCTGCAGTGCCTGGGCAAGGCTGCAAGTGACACTGAGGAGGCTGCAAATGACACTGACAAGGATGCAAGGCTGCAAATGACACTGACAAGCATGCAGATGGACGCTGTGCAAGGCTGCATAGATGGGCATTTAAATGTAAGTTTTTTTTACCTTTAAAACGTTTTTTTCCTTAAAATATCCTCCTAAACATGGGGTGCGTGTTATACGCCGGCGCGGGTTATACACAGATAAATACGGTAAATCAAAAAAAAATCTAAAAATACCCAATACATTATTTACATGCAATCATTGACTAGATGGCGCAAAGTCTTTAATGTGGGTGGAACTTTGTCTTAATGAAAAGGAAAGGTTTGATTTCAAATAAGTCATTATGTTGATGAGGGGGGAAAGGAGGAACCAAAGAATACAAAATATAAGCAGAAGGGGGGGGGTCTGGAGATGGGCTGCATCAGATTTATTTTTAAACTTCCATTTATGTAAATGGAGTGACTTTAGCACAGCTGCAGTATGTCTGGATAGCAATCATTGTACTTGTTGGATGGACTGTGGGCACTCTCTGTATCTCCAGGCAGGGACACAAGTGGTACAATCTCCGCACCGTGCTCAACAAGAAAATGCTGAAGCCAACAGAAGCCAGAGCCTACACCGGGAGCATCAATGAGGTGGTGACGGATCTGATGGAGAGAATTCAGGAAATCCGCAGTGAGAGCTCCTCTGGAAATACAGTCCCGGACATCGGCAATCTCTTCTACAATTTCACCTTTGAAGGTATGTCATTGTCAGAAACCATGAAATCAGGCCGAGACAGAAGTACAGTTAAATCACACTTTTTTAATAATAAAAGTAAAAAGAACTATCTATGTAGTCAAAACATAGCCAAAGTTCAGTAACCGGAACGGATAGTCAGCCAAGCCAGAAGTCAGGGATCAATGTAGTGGAACAGCAAGCAGGATCTGGAGCCAGAAGGGATGTCAGCAAAGCAAGTCTTGAACAGGATCACAGGAGATAGTTTATAACAGGATCACAGGAGATAGTTTCTGTGATGTTGACCAAGGTGAAGGCAGAGCTCCTCTGGACTGGACGGCTTAAGTAGGCAGGACTGACGAGCAGGATATCATCAACAGCTGAGTAACTGTGGAAAGATAGGAGCTGGTAGTTAGCCGACAGCTGAGCGGCCAGCTTAGAGAAGGAAGGGCTGAGCCCAGCCCTGACAGTCATACAACAGAGAGCTTCCCTGTTTTTATAGCCTGTATTTCAAGTGATAGTGGACCAAGTGTCAGATATTCGTTAAAGCAGTATTCAACCCAAAAGCAAACATTTATTATATTGCAGCTTACCATTTCTGAGATGTGATGGCTGCATTTGTTTTCTTTTTTAAGCTTTCTTTCTTCTATTTTCATCTGGGGATCCAGCCAGCAAGTCTGTTGTTTGTCAAAAGACTCTAAAGCTCTCTTCCAGATGTATCAATTTATATGGATGAGACAAACCATTTAACACTGACCGGGGTGCTTACAATAATCCATTTCATTTATTCATGTAAAACCTTTATACCAAAAGGAAGACAAAATGTTTGCTGTAACTGATTATAACGTGTGAGCTGGAGTTTGGCTTCAATTTTTTAGTGCGTCTAAATCTGCTAGTACATCAAAGACCCCATAAACACTATTAGACTTTCTGCAGATTTTTGTCTACAGATTTACCAAAACCGTGTAGCGCTAAGGCCTGCCTGATTGTATACAAATATAAACTCTAAAGCCTCGTACACACGATCGGATTTTCAGACGGGAAATGTATGAAAAAAATGAAAATCCGACCGTGTGTACGCTATATCGGACAATTGTTGGCCAACTTTCCGCAGACATGTTGGATGGCAGGTTTATCAATTTTCCGTGGACAAATGTGTGTTGTCGGATTTTCCGAGCGTGTGTACACAAGTCCGTCGGACAAAAGTCCAAAATATAAACACGCATGCTCGAAAACAAGGACGAGCCAGAAGTGGTTGGTCTTGTAAACTAGCGTTTGTAATGGAGAATTAACATTCGTGATGCGGCAAATTATGAAATCTCGAAATGCAGCGCACAATTCTCTTCTTCTTTAACCGGTTCCCGACCAGCGCACGACGATGTACGTCGGCAGAATGGCACGGACAGGCATAAGGGCGTATATATAAGTCCCTTTTTAAATGCCTCCGTGCCATCGGGAGCGTGCCAGGAGCAGCGCGCTCCCGCGCCGGTCGGGACCCCCGTGAGGCCGGTTGCGGGTCCTGCAGACTCGATCGCCACGGGGACACCCGCGATCGTCTCACGGGAAGGCTGAACGGGGAGATGCGGAAATAAACAGCATCTCCCCGTTCTGCCTAGCAACTAGTGACGCCGATCTCTGCTCCCTGTGATTGAAGCAGAGATCAGCATTCACTAGCTGACAGCCACGCCCCCCCACAGTAAAAAACACACCCCTAGGCATACTTAACCCCTACACTGCCACCCCCTGGTTAACCCCTTCACTGCCAGTGTCATTTATACAGGAATCAATGCATTTAAATAGCATTGATTGCTGTATAAATGACAATGGTCCCAAAAATGTGTCAAAAATGTCCGATGTGTCCGCCATAATGTCGCAGTCACAATAAAAATCGCTGATCGGCGCCATTACTAGTAAAAAAAAAAATGATTAATAAAAATGCTATAAAACTATCCCCTATTTTGTAAACGCTATAACTTCTGCGCAAACCAATCAATAATCGCTTTTTGCGGTTTTTTTTACCAAAAATATGTAGAAGAATACGTATCGGCCTAAACTGAGGAAAAAAAATGTTTTTTTTATATATTTTTGGGGGATATTTATTATAGCAAAAAATAAAAAAGAATGCATTTTTTTCAAAATTGTCGCTCTTTTTTGTTTATAGCGCAAAAAATAAAAACCGAAGGGGCGATCAAATACCACCAAAAGAAAGCTCTATTTGTGGGAAAAAAGGAACGTCAATTTTGTTTGGGAGCCACGTCGCACGACCGCGCAATTGTCAGTTAAAGCGACGCAGTGCCGAATCGCAAAAAAGGGCCTGGTCCTTTGGCTGCAAATTGGTCCGGGGCTGAAGTGGTTAATGGGATAATAATGAAGCTGCTTTGCTGGTGATACTGATGGAGTTTTGCAAATTAATTTTCAAAGGCTTTTTTTTCTAGTGATATCAAGAATAATATTATTATGCTTTTTTTTTTATTAGGTCAAGTTACCACAACACCATTATCCTGTAATTTTTTATATCAAAAAAACAACTATGTTGGTGTCCCTTGTCAATTTTACATGGTATTTTTTAAAATGTAACTGCCGACTCCCAAACTGTCATTTGAAGTAAAACACCCAGCCAAGTATTATTCTACACAATTTTTTTATTGTGCATTAAAAAAAGAAAACAAATAAAATTAGACATGATATCTGCCAATAGAACTTAACCAAAAAGTGCATTCTATGCATCCAAAAATATAGAAAATATAACAAATCAAATCATTATTATTCAACCAAAAAATAAAATAAAAGCCTCATGCATGTGTCCTGCTTCTTAACAATGCCAAGAGTTGGTGAAAGCAGGGGTCCGTCATCCGGAGATAATTCCAAAAATCATCGGGATTATTCTCCTGGAGCTCCCGCAGCAAAGGCATATGACATAATTGGTCACCATTAATAAAGCAACCAATTTTCGGTCCAAAAAATCCTCCTTCTCCTGTTCCTGGACTGGACTTGGGTCAAAGCAATGACAAAGGCCAATAATAAATAACACGTTATCTCCTCCGATGCCGCAACTTGTCTGGTTAACAAACGGGCGTTCAGAAACTAACTGAAAAGCGCGAAATGAAAGGGGGAAATGAAAAGCGCAAATCAACACTCACCAAACTTCTACTAACATGAAATTAACAGAAGGAGCCCAAAGGTTGGTGCCTGACAATTGAACTTCTTCTTTATCGGCTCGTAGTACGTCACTACGTTCGTGTTTGTTGGCTGACAATTGTGTGCCGTTTGTATGCAAGACAAGATTTTGGCCAACGCCCTTCGGACACAAGTCCGAGGCTTTGCACAAAATCTGATTGTGTGTACGAGGCTTTAATGTTTGACCTCATATTATATGGTTTTGTTAAATCTGAAGACAAACATCTGCAGAAAATCTAATAGTCTGTATGGGGTCTTACAATACTGCTGTCCAAATGTGAAAACAGAAAAGAAAAAAAACCTAAAAAGAAAACAAATGCAACCACCACTTCTAATGATTGGTAAGCTGCAATGTATTACATATTTGGTTTTGGGTTTCATACCGCTTTAAAGTGTTACTTAACCCAGGACCCTGTATTCACTATATCTGGTCTCACAGAACATGGAAATGCAATTATTTTATTAAATATAAACTGCTAAATATCTTTTCAGCAGTATATAGCTGTCTTGTGACTTCTATTAGTGTAAAGCTTGTAGGAGAAGTTTCTGACGATCCTATAAGACTGCAGGACCCCTGACCCTCTGTCTGGACAGTGATGATTGGCCCTGTGCTGATCACATGCACTCTCCCAAAAACTTTGAAAGCAATACACACCAAACTGAGCATGTGCAGCCTGACTCCATATACTCTGTGTTATCGGGAGATGGATTGGGGACAGTGGAAGAAGGGGAGGATCAGAGAAGACAGGATTAAACAGCCTTTTTACACAATGCAGAGGATTAACCCCTTAGGTTCCACAGTGAGTATAACAAGCATGTTTTACTGCATATACAGACTGATTTTACTGTAGTGGGTTTAGCAACACTTTAAGTCTATGGATGCGCAGTGATGTATCAGAGCTTGTTCACACCAGGTGCGGTGACGGCATGCAAAATTGTCCGTTTTCCCACAACGCACAAAAACCATGCTGCCCTTTTTCAGGCGTGTGCCCATTATATTTATTGGCCCGCTCCAAAAAAAAAAAACACGCTTGCCTCCTGGTGTGAAGGAGCCCTCAGTGTAACACTTCCAGGTATTTATTACTTCTCATAGAGATCACAGTAATCCCCTTGGTAATGCCTGCATCTTAAAAAACAAAAAAAAAAAATTCTCTCCAGGGCCGCCTAACACAATGTACATTAACGTGTAATCTAAATCCAGCCAACATCCAATCAGTCTCTTTCTTTCTTTCCCTAATTGTAGTGGATAAATAACAGAATCTTTAGCTATGGATAATACAGTTTTTTTTTTAAAACTCTTTACTTTATTTCAAAAAGATATATATATTACAACACCTATATGTATTCCAAAAATTTCAAACAAAACTTCTTTCACGTTGTCAACATCAATATATATATATATATATATATATATATATATATATATATATATATATATATATAGTCTATATCTTTTATATTTCATACATACCTCTAACAACCTTCTATACACTCTCACTACTATCATATCCCAATCTTACTTATTCCTTTGGCTGCTGCTGCTAGACATGTGCACTGACAAAAAAAAATTTCATTTTCGTTTCATTCATTTTTTTGCTTTTTTTGGAAATTCAAAAATTCAGAAATTAGGAAATTCGGATTTGCACATATCCGCCTTCCGAATTTCAAAATTTTCGGATTTCTAAATGTTCAAATTCAGAAATTCGGAATTCGGAAATCCAAAAATTCTAATTTTCACATTTTCAAATTTCCAAATTTTCACATTTCCAAATTTTCAAATTTCCGAATTTTCGAATTTCCGAAATTTAGAATTTCCCATATTTCCAATTTCCGAAAATTTTCAATTTCCAAAATTTCCAATTTCTGAATTTGCGAAATTTCTAATTTACGAAATTTCTAATTTACGAATTTACGAAATTTGCAAATTCGTAAATTAAAAATTTAGTAAGTTTAACATTTCGGAAATGTAACATTTCGGAAATTTAACATTTCGGAAATTTAACATTTCGGAAATGTAACATTTCGGAAATTTCCGAAT
The DNA here is from genome assembly GCA_028564925.1 of Lithobates sylvaticus. Taxonomy (NCBI): domain Eukaryota; kingdom Metazoa; phylum Chordata; class Amphibia; order Anura; family Ranidae; genus Lithobates; species Lithobates sylvaticus. Next base: position 29,245,529 of record CM053031.1, read on the forward strand.
TAACGAATTTGTTAAAATTATTTAAAAAACGAATTCAGAAGTGAACGAATTGCACATGTCTAGCTGCTGCCAGTCACCTATTTATCCATTTATCTTTCATTCCTATCCACAATTGCATGTGTATTATTCCATACGTCCCATATCTTATGATATTTTTGTATCCCTCCTTTACATTACATACCTCTAACAGCTTTCTATACACTCTCACTACTATCATATCCCAATCTTACTTATTCCTTTGGCTGCTTTTCCAAATGTTCAAAATTCCTAAATTTCTAAATTTTCGGATTTCCGAATGTTCAAATTCAGAAATTTGGAATTTGGAAATTCGCAAATCTGAAAATTTAAATTTTCGAATATCGATTTGACGAATTTTCTAATTTCCGAAATTCTGAATTTCCGAAATTCTGAATTTCGGAAATTTAAAATTGTCAATTTCAGAAATTTCCAATTTTTGAATTTCCAATTTACAATTTACGAATTTACAATTTACAAGTTCCCAAATGTCAAATTTCTGAAATTCCAAATTATGCAATTTCCAAAATGTTGAATTTCTGAATTTTGAATTTTCGAAATTCGAAAATATGAAAATTCGGAAATTAAAAAATTCGGAAATTAAAAAATTTGGAAATTTGAAAATTAAAAAATTCAGAAATTTGAAAATTAAAAAATTCGGAAATCTGAACATTTAAAAATTCGGAAATTTGAAAATTAAAAAATTCGGAAATTTGAAAATTAAAAAATTCGGAAATTTGAAAATTAAAAAATTCGGAAATTTGAAAATTTGAAAATTCGGAAATTTCAGAATTAATGAATTTGTCAAAATTTGTTAAAAACTAATTCGTAACTAAACAAATTGCACATGTCTAGCTGCTGCCAGTCACCTATTTATCCATTTATCTTTCATTCCTATCCACAATTGCATGTGTATTATTCCATACGTCCCATATCTTATGATATTTTTGGAACCCTCCTCTATGCTCATTATTTTCTCGTAGGGTATCACTTGATTAACTGTTTACCGAAGGTGGTTCCACCTTCATCCACCTATTTGCTTCCGTGCCAAAAATAATGTTTCCTGCAGTAAGATTTTAATATATCTAGGCCATATCTCGTCTTCCAATAGTCCCAACAGGCATATCTCCACATTACATGGGATCGATTTGCCCAACACATTCGACAGCTTTCCTATTACCTGGCTCCAATTTCTTAAAGTGTGGTCGCAGTTCCACATTAAATGTAGGAAATCTGCTCCTTCTTGATGACATTGCAGGCAGTTCGATGTAGCCCTTCACCCCATTCCAAATAGTCTACTTGGGCTAAGATATATCTCATGCGTGATATATAATTGAATTAATCGATTTCTATCGGCTGGTGAGACCGTCAGATGTATAGAGCAATGGATAATAGAGTCTCATTTGTTAAAAAATAAATAAAAATGTCTTCCTTTTAGGAATCTCCTACATCTTATTTGAGGCCAGATCTGGTTGCCTTAATAAACACATCTCTCCAGAGACCCAGAAATTTGTCGCTTCGATCGCCTTCATGCTGAGAAACTCCGTGTATGTCACTTACATGCCGCTATGGACCAGACGGGTCTTCCCCTATTGGGAGCGATATCTCTCCGGCTGGGATACCATCTTTGCTTTCAGTAGGTGGATGAAAATTCTAAAACGGTCTAATCTCCAGGGGTCAAGTCCTGGGGGAAAAAGTGTGGGAACTCCCACCCAAGATCCACTTGCAAGTATGCAGGAGACTGGGGGGGAGGGGGGAGATGAGGAGACAGAAAATCAGGAGGGGGCGGCGGGGAGGAGCGCATCGTGAGAGGTCTGACTAAATACAATCTCTTAGCAGGAGGGACCTGATCTACCTGTCAGCTAGCTGTGATTGACAGGTAGATCGAAGCGGAAGCTGTCATGGGGCCCCCTACTGACAATGCCTGAATGGTCAGGTGTGCGGCACTTACTATTGCGAGCTGCGTCGGCAGCTGCTGGTGTAGCACCTGCCACACAGCTCACATACTTCAATGTCTTGCAGGACACGGCTGCTAATGGGAACTGAGTTCCTGTTGTGGAAAAAGTACAGGAACTCCGTTCCCATGCGTTCCCGCAGGACTTGAGCCCTGCTAATCTCTATAAAGATGATGTTTATCATATAAGAAAAAATAGAGCCTTCTGCTGACCAAAGCAACCAGGCAAATGCCGATTCCAAAACAATTCATTTGTTAGTTTTGGATAGAAGTTATTTTTACTCACTTCCTGTTGCATTTCTGGGACAGGAACTGAAGGTAAATCTCCCCAACAGAACACAGACAACAAAATATACACTTATTGGGGTTTTAACTCCTCCGAATCTATCCAAAATCTATCCAAAATGTAAAAAAATATATTTTTTTTAATTGCATAGCCATTCTTCAAGCGAATATGCATGTAAATGTGTAATGTGTGAATTAAATAAAAAAGTTCCATAAGCTGTCTTCTCTTCTGAACAGCTGCTCTTTTATTACAAAGTTTCTTTATATGTAAATCCAAATCCTTTTTTTTTTTTTTTTTGTGTTGGACAAGGTAGAAAAGCATATTAGAAACCCCTGGCAGGTTTTTATTGCTCTAGAAAGATAAATTCAAGAGGCGCTGAGACTTCTAAACGTATTTGATAAATAAGACAGAGGAAGCGCACTCATTCAATGAGCTCAATGGCTCGGCAAAGGCTGCTTACATCAGAGTACTCAAATGTGATACACATAGAGGTTGTTTTACTAAAGACAAATCTGCTGTGCACTACAGGTGCATGCATTATATACATACAGGATATATTATATAATACATTGTATACATACAGGATACATTATATAATACATTGTATACATACAGGATACATTATATAATACATTGTATACATACAGGATATATTATATTATACATTGTATACATACAGGATATATTATATTATACATTGTATACATACAGGAAACATTATATAATACATTGTATACATACAGGATATATTATATAATACTGTGTATACATACAGGATACATTATATAATACATTGTATACATACAGGAAACATTATATAATACATTGTATACATACAGGATATATTATATTATACATTGTATACATACAGGATACATTATATAATACATTGTATACATACAGGATACATTATATAATACATTGTATACATACAGGAAACATTATATAATACATTGTATACATACAGGATATATTATATAATACTCTGTATACATACAGGATATATTATATAATACATTGTATACATACAGGATACATTATATAATACATTGTATACATACAGGATATATTATATAATACATTGTATACATACAGGATATATTATATAATACTCTGTATACATACAGAATATATTATATAATACATTGTATACATACAGGATACATTATATAATACATTGTATACATACAGGATATATTATATAATACTCTGTATACATACAGGATATATTATATAATACTCTGTATACATACAGGATATATTATATAATACTTTGTATGCATACAGGATATATTATATAATACATTGTATACATACAGGAAACATTATATAATACATTGTATACATACAGGATACATTATATAATACATTGTATACATACAGGAAACATTATATAATACATTGTATACATACAGGGTACATTATAATATACATTGTATACATACAGGGTACATTATTGTATACATACAGGATACGTTAAATTATACATAGTATACATACAGGATACATTACATTATACATTGTCTACATACAGGATACATTACATTATACATTGTATACATACAGGATACATTATGTAATACATTGTATACATACAGGATACATTATGTAATACATTGTATACATACAGGATACATTATGTAATACATTGTATACATACAGGATACATTATGTAATACATTGTATACATACAGGATACATTATATAATACATTGTATACATACAGGATCCGTTATATTATACATTGTATACATACAGGATACATTATATTATACTTTGTGTACATTCAGGATACATTAGGCCCCTTTCACATGGGACACATCCGCCTCCCCATAAAGGAAAATAGGTGGGCCGATCTGGTCCGCCTGTAAAACAGGAAGGTGGACCCGATCGGTCCGATCATGTGAAAGGGGCCTTCTATTACACATTGTATCTTTTCCTCCTTGTTAGGGGTTAAAATTGTAAACAAAGAAAAGGGTGTGTAAAAAAAATAAAGATAAAATAGCTAGATCAGGGTTTGGTCGGGGTCAAAGGTCAAGGTCAGAGTAAAAGCCAGGGGTCAATGGTCAGTGCATTTTCTGTAGGATTAAAAACAACACATTTTTAAATGTAGTGTCATTGTCAGTTAAGCCTCGTACACAGATTTTTGGCAGGGAATTGTGTGATGACAGACTGTTGGCCTAAAATCCAACCGTTAGTACACTCCATCAGACAATTGTTGTCCAACTTTCAGCCAACAAATGTTGGAAGGCAGGTTAGTAAATTTTTGGTTACCCAGCATGCACCTCTCCAAAGCTATTCCAGGAAGCGATCTCGATTGGGCTTCACGTGACCACATTAAGGATGGAAACGGCCACAAACGGAGGCATATAATTTTTACAGTAAGAAATGTATATTTTTGAACAATCGATCATGATCATTGCATATCTATGTTTTTTATTTCATTAGCAATAATACTAGGATCAAAAACAAATAAATAAAAAAAATGCCGGAACTCCGCTTTAAGTGTCAGTGTGTGTTAGAAAAGCAAAATGCACACAATTTTTTCTGGGTCCTACTAGGGGAACAAACATCAATTACCGTATATACTCGAGTATAAGCCCAGTTTTTCAGCCCAGTTTTTTGTGCTGAAAGTGCCCCCCTCGGCTTATACTCGAGTCAAGCACTTTTCGGTAGCAGAGAATTACATTTTCCGAGCCGAATTTGAGGCCGCCGTATCTCGGGACCACTTGGTGCTAGGAACCCCAAATTTTTGGGGTTCCTAGCACCAAGTGGCCCCCGAGATACGGGGGCCCCAAATTTGGTCAACTGTGTCCATCTGCAGCAATGTCATTTCGGGACCCTTTGGGTCCAGAGACCCCAAATTTTGGCTGCTAGGGGGCATCTAGGAACCCTTAACTACCAAGTTTGAAGTTCGGGGGACCTATGGCTCCAAATGGGCATTGTTGACCCTCTTTTCCACTTACAGTAGCTGCGCATTTCTCACCCTAGGCTTATACTCGAGTCAATACGTTTTCCCATTTTTTTGTGGTAAAATTAGGTGCCTCGGCTTATATTCGGGTCGGCTTATAATCGAGTATATACGGTAATATACACATATGTTGTATTGCTGCACACACAATCGTCAGGAGCATTAATATTGCAAGAAATATGCAGTTACATTTTAAATAATGATATTTTGTATTATTTTGGCCCAGTTTTCCTTTGATAATAAAAAAAGTCAGGAAATATCCATTACCACCAAATGAAAGCCCAATTTTCTTCTTGAAAAACACATGTATAATTCATCTGAATATACTCAGTGGTTGCAATGATATGTCCAGTATTACTAACACATGTCAAAGTTGTAAAACTGTGTTCAGGCATTAGGATTTGTTTTACCTTCATCTGAAGGTGTTAATGATTGGTGATATGATCACAAAAAAATAGCCAACACTTTTTGGGGCCCAGCTGCTGCTATTTCTACATTGAGACACTTGTTTTATAATGATTCCAAGCTCCATCTAATAAGCCCTGCTAGTGATTCCAACCCAAGGTGAAGGCGGGAAGTGTGGGTGCTGAAATGCATTGGCTGTCATTACAGTAGCGGCGACCCTACCCACGTGAAAGGCTAGGCTGAAGTTATAGATGTACAGTGAAACCTTGGATTACGAGCATAATCCGTTCCAGGAGAATGCTTGTAATCCAAAGCACTCGCATATCAAACCGAGTTTCCCCATAGAAGTCAAAGGAAACAAAGATAATTTGTTCCGCATTGACTTCTATTACATGCAATACCGCATGTGGCCAGAGGTGGGGGGGGCGCCGGAGAGCCTCTGAAATACTCGGGGACAGCTCGGCTGAACTCGGAAAGCCTCAGAAAGGCTCGGAAACACTCGGGAACTGAGTATTTCCGAGTGTTTCCGAGTGATTCCGAGTATTTTTGAACGGCTCCAAACCGTTCCGAGTGTCCCCGGCGCCCCCACACCTCTGGCCAGATGTGGTACTGCACAGCCTATTAGCTTGAATTCTGCTCGTTTTGCGAGATGACACTTGTCAGAATAATAAAAAAAAAAAGTTGCTCGTCTTTCAAATCGCTCGTTAACGGCGTTACTCGTAAACCAAGGGTCCACTGTATGAGGAATTGCATGATTTAACCTGAAGCTTTTGTCTGATTCTCCTGCAGCTCAAAAGCTAATTGATAAGAAGATGAATGAGATCCAGGAAAGGCTGGAGAGAGGAGAGGCGGTGCAGGGGGAGTACCTGACCTACCTGCTGTCCAGCGGAAAACTCACCATGTCCGAGATATGCGGCAGTGTGGCCGAGCTGCTGATGGCCGGTGTAGACACTGTAGGTAACATATATATTTATCTAAAGCTGAACTCCTGGCATGGTCTTTTTTTGCATACTTATATTTTGCCCAGTTTGAACCAATTTACACTATATTGTCAAAAGTATTGGGAAGCCTGCCTTTACACGCTCATGAACTTTAATGACATCCCAGTCTTAGTCCGCAGGGTTTAATATTGAGCAGCTCTGCAGGAGGGAGGGGCCAGGAGCTCCGTTGGGGGGGGGGGAACCCCGAGAAGAGGAGGATCTGGGCTGCTCTGTGCAAAATCACAGCACAGAGCAGGTAAGTGTGACAAGTTTTTTTTTTTTTTTTTAATCTTCCTTTAACCCCTTCAGCCCCAAGCAATTTTACCCCCTTCCTTACCAGAGCACTTTTTTTTGAAAAAATAAATAAAATTTTTACTCAGTTTAGGCCGATACGTATTCTTCTACATATTTTTGGTAAAAAAAAAAAAAATCGAAATAAGCGTTTATTGATTGGTTTGCGCAAAAGTTATAGCGTTTACAAAATAGGAGATAGATTTCTTGCATTTTTTTTTTTTACTAGTAATGGCGGCCATCTGCGATTTTTTTTCGTGACTGCGACTTTGCGGCGGACACTTCGGACACTTTCGACACATTTTTGGGACCATTCACATTTACACAGCGAGCGTTGCCATAAAATTGCACTGATTACTGTGTAAATGTGACTGGCAGGGAAGGGGTTAACACTAGGGGGCGCTGCAGGGGTTAATATATGTTCCCTGCAAGTGATTCTAACTGTGGGGGGAGGAGACTCACAAGGGGAGGAGACCGATCGGTGTTCCTCTGTATTGGGAACACATCATCCGTCTCCTCTCCAGTGACAGGACGTGGAGCTGTGTGTTTACACACACAGCTCCGCGGTCCCACTGTTTTCCCGGGCAATCGTGGGTGCCCTGGCGGACATCACGGCCGCCGGGCACGCACACCGGGTCCCGAGCGACGCCGCGGGTGGCGCGGGCGTGCCCCCTAGACGGCCGGGAATAGGAGGACGTCATATGATGTCCACCCAGGATGGGAGATCCACCTTGTGGACATCATATGTCTATAAGCGGGTATTGAAGTGGTTAATATCCCTTTAAATGTGCAAAAATATACAATGTATATAAAAAATAGAAAACCTGTGCTTGAACATAATAGAAATTACAAAATAGCTGCTAACACGATTTGCCGGCTGCAAACATACAAAAAATAAAAACAGAAAGTGCTCCTTAATAAAACATAATACAATTACACCAAAGTGAATAAAAAGTCCATCTTTTAGTACTAATGCGACGACTTAAAAGGTGAATGTGACGGAACGTCCCTACACTCCTCTTGAGTGCGTTCGTCATATATCACTTCCTCCCAGTCTGGATATAGATATCAGATATTCCAACTGCTCCCAAGCACCAAACGAGACGAGACTTGCTTAGTGCCAACATGGACTGTTTTTATTAGAACCAAAATTACAAGTATTTATATACAATAGGAGAGGAGGTCCCCCCTCCTGCTCATATTACTCTAACAATACACCTGTAACAACTTAACATAAATGAATTAACGAATCCCTTTAAGCAGCCGATGTGACTCATCAGGATTTCACTACAGGCCAGACTTGTTGTCACCGAGCTAAACACAGTTGATTATAAATTATCACAATTACAACCACACAACATTTCATCACAATAGCAGGAGACCAGCAGTAACAGACGGAGCGTCTACTACATTGTACAGAGGACAATGTGATCAGCCCTCTCAATTAACATCTTGAGTTCATGACACTAGCATCTGACGGTGTGTGTCCCAACAGCATGAGACACACACATTATATATACACATATATACAGCATTGAATCTGACTGCGGTTGGGGTTCTCCTTCACCCTGTGCCCCTTAAAATCCAGGGCCCATAATCGGTTGGCAGGAGGCTCGCATTTAGTCCTTTAAAAAAGCCTGTGTCCCGGCTAGGTCTGTCACAGTGAATAAAGCTATAACCCAGAAAAAATGAGTTCCTCCACCACCTCAGGAAGCACACACAGCCTCTTACCAGATGTAGTTGACCACCTAATTAGAAGTCGTCAAAACATGCAATAATGCTCCAGGAATGGTTCACAGGAGACCCGATCCACCACCATGTACATTCAGCTTAGAACTTACCCACACAGAAGTGGCCAGATAGTGAGAAACAGTAAGCTCCCAATTGTATATCTCAGGGGATAAAACAGAACCCTCTCATGGTGCAGTATGCTCGTTGCCTCAACTTTATTAGGTGTAAAGAAATAAACACAATAATGTTACACTGTGTTACTATTCCAAAGCCTCAAACAGATAAAATGGCCACGCTCTGTTCCGGTACGTGGTGACATGACTCGCCTAGCTTCACCCTATGTGTTTTGTCATTTTAAAGACGTCGTCACACCCCTGACCCTCTACACTTTATGTTTTTAAAAACAGTCTGGAGTTCATGGAGTTATTTTCTTTATAACATGACCATAAAATTCACTTTAAAGTGGTTCTAAAGGCAGAAGTTTCTATGCATTAAGATAAAGAAAACCTTCTGTGCAGCAGCCCCCCTAATACTTACCTGAGTCCCATCTCAATTCAGCAATGTTGGACAAGAGACTCGGCTGTCCGGGACACTCCCTCCTGATTGGCTGAGACACACGTTATTGGCTCCCGTTGCTGTCAATCAAGGTCAGTGAGCCTCCCCGCAGTGCTAAAACCCCTAAAACACTAAAAACACTAAAACCCTGCAGTGCTGCCAGGTTCCTCCCCTGTCCCGCCGGCTGTTGCAAAGGATGCTTTCAGGATGGAGAGCAGGGGAGAGGCTGGTAAATGTGTTATCTACAGGCCCCTTTCTTGTCTTAATGAATAGAGTCAGTGATCTGTACTGCTCACTGACTCTGTCCATTCATAACGGATGCATAGTAAACAGTGTTTATTATGCTTCTATTAGTACAGAGCTATTTCTGTCCATTAATTCTGCGTAGCTGAGCTGGAGATTGAGGAGTGTGTCTTCAATCTCCTTTCTCTGTCTCGAAGATGAAACAACGGAGGTCTGTTTAGACCCCTGATATTTCACCAAAGCCCCTGACGGGGCTTCTAAAAAAATTGTAAAAAAAATAAACATTTAAAAAATGGTAAAGAATAATTAAAAAATTAAATAACAAAAATAAAAAACTAACACCAGTGGTGGAACTACCAGGGTCGCAAAGGTCACACTTGCGACTGGGTTCTGGTGCTTTGCCACAGTGGGGGAGGGGAGGCTCCGCCGGTGGTCAGAGGGGCCCTTTATGGTTTCTTGCACTAGAGACCTGAAGGTTTTACTTATGCCTCTGACCTAAACCCAATAATTTGGAGAGATGTCCTCATATTTTGGCCATATAGGTACAGTGGTGTGAAAAAGTGTTTGCCCCCTTCCTCATTTCCTGTTCCTTTGCATGTTTGTCACACTTAAGTGTTTCGGAACATCAAACCAATTTAAACAATAGTCAAGGACAACACAAGTAAACACAAAATGCAATTTGTAAATGAAGGTGTTTATTATTAAAGGTGAAAAAAAATCCAAACCATCATGGCCCTGTGTGAAAAAGTGATTGCCCCCTAAACCTAATAACTGGTTGGGCCACCCTTAGCAGCAACAACTGCAACCAAGCGTTTGTGATAACGTGCAATGAGGCTTTTACAGCGTCCTGGAGGAATTTTTGCAGAATTGTCCTAATTCAGTTACATTAGAGGGTTTTCGAGCATGAATGGCCTTTTTAAGGTCATACCACAACATCTCAATAGGATTCAGGTCAGGACTTTGGCTAGGCCACTCCAAAGTCTTAATTTTGTTTTTCTTCAGCCATTCGGTGGTGGACTTGCTGGTGTGTTTAGGATCATTGTCCTGCTGCAGAACCCAAGTTCGTTTCAGCTTGAGTACACAAACAGATGGTCGGACATTCTCCTTCAGTATCTCTTGGTAGACAGCAGAATTCATAGTTCCTTTTATCACGGCAAGTCTTCCAGGTCCTGAAGCAGCAAAACAGCCCCAGACCATCACACTACCACCACCATATTTTACTGTTGGTATAATGTTCTTTTTCTGAAATGCAGTGTTCCTTCTACGCCAGATATACTTGGACACACACCTTCCAAAGAGTTCCACTTTTGTCTCATCGGTCCACAGAATGTTGTCCCAAAAGTCTTGGGGATCATCAAGATGTGTTGTGGAGAAATTGAGACGAGCTTTGATGTTCTTTTTGCTCAGCAGTGGTTTTCTCCTTGGAACTCTGCCATGCAGGCCATTTTTGCCCAGTCTTTTCCTGATGGTGGAGGCATGAACGCTGACCTTAACTGAGGCAAGTGAGGCCTGCAGTTCCTTGGACGTTGTTGTGGGGTCTTTTGTGACCTCTTGGATGAGTCGTCGCTGCGCTCTTGGGGTAATTTTGGGCGGCCGGCCACTCCTGGGAAGGTTCACCACTGTTCCATGTCTTCGCCATTTGTGGATAATGGCTCTCACTGTGGTTCGCTGGATTCCCAAAGCTTTGGAAATGGCTTTATAACCCTTTCCAGACTGATAGATCTCAATTACTTTCTTTCTCAATTGTTCCTGAATTTCTTTGGGTCTCGGCATGATGTGTAGCTTTTAAGGATCTTCTGGTGGACCTTACTGTGTCAAGCAGCTCCTATTTAAGTGATGCCTTGATTGTGAACAGGTGTGGCAATAATCAGGCCTGGGTGTGGCTAGAGAAATTGAACTCAGGTGTGGACAACCACAGTTATAGTATGTTTTAACAAGAGGGGCAATCACTTTTTCACACAGGGCCATGATGGTTTGGATTTTTTTTCACCTTTAATAATAAACACCTTCATTTACAAATTGCATTTTGTGTTTACTTGTGTTGTCCTTGACTATTGTTTAAATTGGTTTGATGTTCCGAAACACTTAAGTGTGACAAACATGCAAAGGAACAGGAAATGAGGAAGGGGGCAAACACTTTTTCACACCACTGTAGGTATGATGGTTGGGTGTCCATGAACATTTAGGCATATAGTGTATAAAGCCTTCTGTATTTTTGTCTTCCTGCAGACATCAAACACGTTGACCTGGTGTTTGTATCACCTGGCACAAGACCCGGAGCTGCAGCAATCCCTACATGAAGAGGTGGTCAGAGTTGCCCCAGCAGAGCGTATACCCACAGCTGACGATATCTCCCAAATGCCGCTACTAAAATCCACGATCAAAGAGACTCTACGGTTTGCTTCTTGGATTTAACTTCCCCCTAAAGCAGACATTCACTGTTTTTACCTTCCTCTATCTTGCTCCAATTCTTAAGCCCCCGTACACACGGTCGAAAATTCCGACAGAAAATGTTCGATCGGACCATGTTGTCGGAAAATCCACCCGTGTGTGGGCTCCATCGGACTTTTTCCGTCAGAGATCCTGCTCTCAAATTTTCCGACAACAAAATCCGATCGGACTTTTTCCGATCGTGTGTAGAGAATTCCGATGGACGAAGTGCCACGCATGCTCAGATCAAATAATGAGACCAAAGCTATTGGCTACTAGCCTCTACGTAGTTCCGTCATACGCAACGAACGTCACCACGTTCAGAATGATCGGATTTTCCGACAACTTTGTCCGACTGTGTGTATGCAACACCAGTGTCGGACAAAATCAGTCGGAAAAAATCTGACGGATTTTGTGGTCGGAATTTCCGTGTGTACGGAGGCTTAGAGGGGGATATCAACCTGCCCTTCTACCTTTCTCGTCTAGGGGAGAACGATGCTCCCCCACCCCACCCACACACAAAGCCTCCTGGGGTACTCTGTATATCCCAGGATGCTTCAGGCTATGTAGAACCCACTGTGCATGTGATGTACACATGTGCAATTTCCGAATTTTTCAATTTCCGAATTTTTCAATTTCCGAATTTCTAATTTTTGAATTTCCCAATTTCGAATTTTTCAATTTCCCAAATTCGAATTTCCGGAAATTGGAAAATTCTAAATTTCGGAAATTCGAAATTCGGAAATTCAAAAATTCAAAACTAGGAAATTCAAAATTCGCAAATTCGAAATTCGAAAATTCTAAATTTCGGAAATTAGAAATGAGGAAATTCGAAAATTCGGAAATTTGGAAATTTGAAAATCCGAAAATAAGAATGAAAATCTGAAAATTCTAAAGAATGATAACCAGAGAATATGAAAACTAGAAAATCTGAAATAACGAACTAATAATAACTATTAAATTATAGGTATTGGAATGTCCTTTAAAATTTGTCTGTTAGTGAATGTAACGAGTACGAATTTTTCCGAAGTTACGAATTATCTGAACGAACAAATGCCGTATCTAAAAGAATGGAACGTAACGATCTAATAATAATAAATAACTATAATAATAATAAAACCTTTTTATTATTATTATTTATTATTAATTTGTTCCATTCCATTTGTTTAGATGCAGCATTCGTTATTTCAGATAATTCGTAACTTCAGATAAATTTGTATTCGTAACAAATACAAGTTACGAATTATCCGAAATAACGAATTCAGAAACAGCCAAATTTGAAAGGAAATTCCAATACCTATTATTTAAGTTAGTTATTATTAGTTAGTTATTATTTAGAATTTTACTGATTTTCTTTCTTTCGGAATTCGGAATTAGAAAATTCGGAAATTCGAATATTAGGAAATCCATAAATCTGAAAATTCGGAAATTAAAAAATCTGAATCTGAACAAAAGGAATGAAACTAAAACAAACAAATTTGTTGTCAGTGCACATGTTGTTTTCAATAGGAGTTCTGTATTTTCTCAGGTTGCCAGTAAAAAACATGCTCCGTCAGTAAATGTTCCATGTCAGTAAAAAATGCTGCGGGAGGTTGGCAAACCCTGGGCAGGCCCTTCAAGTAAATGGGCTGCCCTATGCTGTCAGGTGAAAAACGCACCAAAAAACGCAACGTGCATGTGTGAATGAGGCCTGAGCTGGACACAGCCGCTGCTCCCAACTTGACATCTGTGTGGGTGCGGGTGTGGGTCCATTTCCCCCCGAGTTTGGGGACACCCCGACCCCCCCCCCCCCCCCCCCCGCACAGATGTCAAATTGGGAGCAGCTGTGTCTGTGCTGCAGCTGCATCACAATTGATATGAATGGGACTGACTGTGCATCCTGTGTGCACAAACACTGCCCTCCTATGGATGTACGCTTTAATACACCTGTGTGAGTGAAGTTTATATATCCATTTACAATCCAACATAGATAGTAAAATACTTTTACTTTTTCTCCCTTGCAGGCTGTATCCTGTCGCGGCTGTCAACGGCAGAATGATTTGTGAAAGGGAAGTTGTGATTGGTGACTATTGGTTTCCAAAAAAAGTACGTTACCTGTACCAAAAACTAGAGTTTATCCTTTGCAGTGAGGCACCCCTTGTATTAAAAAAAAAAAAAAAATTGAAAATGTTTAACTGAGATGAGCAGAGTAAAGTGTCTGTGCCCATGCCAAACAATCGGATTCCATCTGTCATTTTTCTAATGTGGAATCTGGTTGCTTTGAGTATAAGTTTCTTGTAAACCCACTCTTTGGACTTCTACCTATAGGTAAGCCTAGAATAAGGCTTAGATGGCCTTCACACCGAGCCGCGGCCGGCATTAGCGGTAAAGCGGCGCTATTTTAGCGCCGCTTTACCGTCGTTTTAGCAGCGTTATCTGTTCGCTAGCGGGGCGGTTTTAACCAAAAAAGCAGCTTTTTTCAGGCACTATACAGGCGCTATTTTAGCGCTGTAGCGCCTAAAAAAATGCTGGCAGTGTGAAGGGGGTCATACCTATAGATAGTGGAAATATCTCCTAAACGTGTGCCGTTTAGGAGATATTTAACTTGTAGTCCGCCGAAAATTCCAATGGTGCATGCGCGGGGAAGAAACAAAACTAAGTGCTGCTTCTTCCCTAGCCTGTGCCGTTAATCGCGTCTCCCGTGCGCATGCGCGGGAGTGACGTCACAACGCGAATCACAGAACCGGAGTCCGCGGCCCAGAGGGAAGAGGGGCCAGAAGAGGGGCAAGAAGCAAAAGAGGAAGTAAAACCCATCAGGGTTTACATCCTCTTTAAAAGGAGCACTCCACCCAAAATTATATTTTAGTTATAGGTGGAGCTTGATGGGTTGAGTAAGCCCCTTACTTCTTATATGCCTTGAATAACCCAACAGCGAGATCTCCCTGCTACAGTTATCAACTCACAATAATCCCACCAACAAAGTCCCCATGAGTTAGAAGAGACTATCAAGGGGTTTACCTCTCTAGCATCCACCTGTAGGAAAGTGCAGTATACTTTCTCCACTGCAGGTGGCGCTCGTCTGCAGCATCATTGCAGTTGGAAAGAAAGTCAAGAGGCACATGGTTCTTCTATGGACAAAATTTGGTATTTGAGGTTGGAGATTTCACCACCTCCTTTAAATTAGTTCAAATATTACCAAGGACAGAATTGGAGTTTGAAGGTGCAAACAATCAATGAAAATTGATATTACAAAAGTACATTGTTTTTATTAAAGTGGTTGTAAACCCTTACAACCACTTTTTGCTACAGGTAAGGCTATAATTAGGCTTACCTGTAGCTAAACTGGATATCTCCTAAACCTGTACAGTTTAGGAGATATCCCCTGTATTTGTATTTGCCGACTGAAGTAAACTGAAGCAACGGCACGTACATGCCATTGCTTCGGTTAGACTGTGCCGTTACCAGCGGCTCCCACGCTCACCGCTCCCGCAACGTCGTCGCGGCTCCGGCCAATCACAACGCCGGAGCCCGCAATATCTGGAAGTAACTCTGGGAGCGATGTCAGCCACCGGAGCGGTGAACGAGAACCGCTGCAGGGGCTTCAATCTCAGGTAAGTAAATCATAATGAGCTAGTATGCTATGCATACTAGCTCATTATGCCTCTGTCTTGTCTTTGTCTTTTTATAGGGTTTACAACCACTTTAAACAAATATAATTTAAAAAGAGAAAAACTATTTCATATAAAAAGGAGCACAATAAAGCTCAGTGGTCACTATACAAAAGAATGGTTGCCGCTACATGTTTCACCACAATCATGGCTTCTTCAGGAGATTTTTTAGGACCTTAGTACATTACCACTAAAACACAAAACAAAAAAAATAAAAAAATAAAACAATAAAATAAATTGTAAAGAGAAAAGAAAAGAAGAAAAGAAAAACAATGATGATAATACTCACAAAAAAAGGGGTGTTTATATTTTCTGCCCTCCTATTTAAAACACCGCTCTGCGCTCCTTGGGTTTGTGTACTAGTATTTGGGATGGTGGGTGATCAAAATCCCAAAAAAGTGCTCATATATATAAATAAATAAATAAATATATATAATATGTGATAAGAAATATATAGATAAATAAAAATATATATTTAGTGAAAACCTGTGTGTATTAAAATATAATTAAATAAATAAATATCAAAGGTGTGTGTGTGTGTGATAAAATCGAATACTCAGGTTGTCTGTGAAGGACAATTCGAGTAAAAATGTGAGAGTATAGAAGATCTATATACACATTTTGAAGCAGCTGCTTATGTAAACAAGAGTATTGGAAAAAGTACAAATATACGGCTTGACAGATAAAATGATTTTTGGTTGTGTCCGCCCGGTATTTGTAGCAGCGCTATATGGTATTTTCACAGTTTAATGTGAATAAATTATTGGAGAAAGTGCATATTCAAAAATTCATATCTAATAAATAATGTGGAATACTTATTGCAGAATAATAAGAATTATAAAAATTATAATATATTACATTAAAATAATATATTAAAAGTGCACGTGAATAAAATTATATGAATAATTAAATTATGTAAAAGGGTTGAATCAATAAATAAATATATGGATAAAACAAGCGTGTCTCAAAAACAACAAAGTGCTACAAAGTCCACGTGTTCCACAAGATCATCCAATCACGTAAGTATAAGCAATAATTTGTGACAGTTCTAAAGTTATAGATTCTTGTGCTGAGATTCCGTGACTTCCACCATAGATTTCACCGTGTGGGAAGGCTGTCCCCTTTTGGGGGTACACTCACCAGAACTATACTTTATATGCGCCTGTAGTAAAAATTTGTATGGACCTTCTCCTCCAACATCAGCAAATAAAACCTTGCGGGTAAATATAACCAGGGACCAGCCTTTTCCTCCAGTATCAGTCAGTCATATCATCCTCAGCGTGGTTTGTTTATATGTACATGTGTGGAGACAAATATTGGGCCATATAGCGTAATATTGCTTAAAATATTTATTGAAATAATTTCCCTTTAATTTGTAAAAGTTATATAGTATCTATACAAATCCCCCCTAGTGGGTTCTGCGTACCGAAAATAAGATAAAAAACAGCATTCAAGAATGAGTATAGCGGTGTACTGTGCCTGCTCTGGCCGGATGTGGAGTTTTTCTGTGCCTTCAGCGAGGCAAAGAGCAAAAAGGGTTTTTTTCCCCTAGATTTGTGGACTTTTATTTGGCACTACCATGCTTTCCCAAAGAAAAATATATAAATGGTATAAGTAGTAACAAAATATTTATTAAAGTGTAGAAAATTTAAAAAAAAAAGGGAACATAGGGGTCATATGAGACATGTACAGTAAAAATGCATCAAGACAGTATACATAGACTTAAGTGTGACGTTAGACCAGACGCGTTTCGGAGTGAGTAGATTCCTCCTTCTTCAGTGGTCGTACTGTAGAGTCTATAGATTATATCTAAATATAGAAGGTATATATATGTATGAGTTCAACATTAGAGGTACATTGTGGGAACAGTATTGTACAAAGCAGGCATAGACAGCATTGATAACAAGTATATGGTTGGTAAACAGTACATTGCTTGTGAAGCAACAAATAATAAAAACGTTAGAGCGTAGAAGCGTAAAAGTCAAAGCACTCACGTGTGTATTGATGCAGGGATGGGAAGGGTTATTCACCCTTTATAAAAACAGGATATAGAGTAAAGGCATCGGCACAAACAAAGGGTGGTTAGGTCGCAGGCAGGATCTCACTTTTCACATGGGCAATAGATATTTTGTTCTCACATGGAGAGAGATCTAAGTGTATCCGAGCTTCAAGACACTCTAAGATCGAATATCGCAATCGGGTATAATTGCGAATTAAGAGAGGCTGTGAAGAGTCGAGCGAGCGAGGACCTTGGTTCTGCTGGGGTCAACAAAACAAACCCAATCAAACCTCTGTAGAGAAAAATTGACAATTTTAATATAAATTATATAATAACTGATGAGCAGTATAAAGCAAGGTAAAGCTTATGCCCATTTTGCTTGTAAAAATGTTGTTCAGGGAAAACAGGTGAACCTATAATTAATTAGTATAAATCTTATGGCTTAGAAGTAGTCCTTGCAAAGAGGTTTTTAACTGGTGAGTACAAGCAGCAAAAATCCCTATTAGTGCTTGAACAAACCAGATTTATGTGCTATATCACTGAGGCATTAAAACGAAACTTTTGGGACATATGATAAAATTCCATCAAAAGAGTAGTCAGATGGAGAAGTAAAGTGTAGTATCTACGGGGTAGTAGTAATAGTAGAGACATGCCTAGTGTATTAAATATGGAGTGATAGTAACCAAAGCACATACCTTGTGTATTTCAACATAGAATGTAACGGTTTGTTTCTCTGGTGGTGCTGTCAGGGGTTTGGGGATCTCAGCACTGTGGTTATATAGGTGTAACCACTCCCCCAATCAGCCGTTATCAAGAACAGCTGGTTGGTAAGGGGTGGAAGGTTTGTGGGGAGGGTCGGCCCCCCGAGCGGTGTGCGCGCGGCCCCATCCAGACACAACATATGTGTCAAAGGATGCGGCCCCGCCCACTCCTCCCGCCGGCACGTACGGCCTCAACATCGGAGCGCGCATGTCCAGTGGGTGGAGGAAGATGGCGGGTAGCTCCTCCCATGGGCATCGCACAGCCGATTGGAAGAGGCTGAATAGGGAGGGAGGGCGTACGATACGATCTCCCTTCCCGTCGCCGCACCGCCCAGATGGGCGGGCGGCTTACGTGCCGGGCAGTTCCCCTGGTCCAAGTGCCGACTCGACACGCAGCCACCTAGTAGGGAGATAGACAATAGTGGGATTTCTGTCATTTATATTACGTTGAGGCAGAGAGTGAATCCTGTACCTGGAAATATCAGGGACAAGAAAGACCATAATAAGCCTGGTAATTTGCCTCTGTACAATGCATAAAGTATACCCTTACCACAAAGGGGGGGAAAAAGAAACTTAATTATCAAAAATAGTAAAGTGAGAAATGGCAGCATACCAATATAGCACTCCTTGTGTGCCGATGCCTGTTTATAAAACAGTGTATACAATGTAGTATTCAACACATTAATACAATCTTACAGAGTATTTTACACACAATGGGTTTACCCCACTCCATATATCAACTGTCGCAGAGCGTGCAGAGGTAAGTGGAGTAGGTGTACAGTATTAACCTTAATGTAAATATATTACAATAGTTGTTAAAACAGGTGCAACCAGATATGTGTATATTAAGCATATATCATTTAAGTCAGCTACCTGATCAAAGTTCGTTTATATCCTGGATTCTAGATACTATATTAGATGTGATAGTTAACACCTGCGTTATTGTTAACCAATGCATGTTGACCTATGTTGGTGTTTTATTTTTCCATACCCCCAGATACAAAGCCCTCCAAAAAGGGTTTAAACCAGATAGTTTCGTTCAATCCTGGAGCCTGAGTGGCTCGGAGCTTGTAGATCCATTTTGACTCGAGTTGAAGGAGGGACTTGTTCCAGTCCCCCCCCCTCGAGTTCGGATGGATCCGATCCAGGATCAAAAACTTGATTTTTGGAAATCTGCCCATGTGCACAGTACTGACATGCCGGCCCAGGGGGAGATCTGGGTCGCACGTCATCATACTGTGCACATGTCTGTATGCACGTTTCCAAAACTCAAGTTTCGTCTTGCCGACGTAAAAGCAAGAGCATTCGCACGTAAGAAGATAAATAACCCCCAAAGTTTTGCAGTTCGCAAAGTGTTTTGGTCGGAAGATATCCCCATTGGGTAAAATGGGGCTCTTCTCTGTGGCCATGTATTTACAGTAGTGGCAAGAGCCACATATAAAGGTTCCCTTGTACTTGCAATGCGGGTTACCGCTTACAAGCTCTTCACGTTTAAAAGAGCAACATCCATTAAGGATTATATTACAAAGACCGAGCTTGTAAGCGGTAACCCGCATTGCAAGTACAAGGGAACCTTTATATGTGGCTCTTGCCACTACTGTAAATACATGGCCACAGAGAAGAGCCCCATTTTACCCAATGGGGATATCTTCCGACCAAAACACTTTGCGAACTGCAAAACTTTGGGGGTTATTTATCTTCTTACGTGCGAATGCTCTTGCTTTTACGTCGGCAAGACGAAACTTGAGTTTTGGAAACGTGCATACAGACATGTGCACAGTATGATGACGTGCGACCCAGATCTCCCCCTGGGCCGGCATGTCAGTACTGTGCACATGGGCAGATTTCCAAAAATCAAGTTTTTGATCCTGGATCGGATCCATCCGAACTCGAGGGGGGGGGACTGGAACAAGTCCCTCCTTCAACTCGAGTCAAAATGGATCTACAAGCTCCGAGCCACTCAGGCTCCAGGATTGAACGAAACTATCTGGTTTAAACCCTTTTTGGAGGGCTTTGTATCTGGGGGTATGGAAAAATAAAACACCAACATAGGTCAACATGCATTGGTTAACAATAACGCAGGTGTTAACTATCACATCTAATATAGTATCTAGAATCCAGGATATAAACGAACTTTGATCAGGTAGCTGACTTAAATGATATATGCTTAATATACACATATCTGGTTGCACCTGTTTTAACAACTATTGTAATATATTTACATTAAGGTTAATACTGTACACCTACTCCACTTACCTCTGCACGCTCTGCGACAGTTGATATATGGAGTGGGGTAAACCCATTGTGTGTAAAATACTCTGTAAGATTGTATTAATGTGTTGAATACTACATTGTATACACTGTTTTATAAACAGGCATCGGCACACAAGGAGTGCTATATTGGTATGCTGCCATTTCTCACTTTACTATTTTTGATAATTAAGTTTCTTTTTCCCCCCCTTTGTGGTAAGGGTATACTTTATGCATTGTACAGAGGCAAATTACCAGGCTTATTATGGTCTTTCTTGTCCCTGATATTTCCAGGTACAGGATTCACTCTCTGCCTCAACGTAATATAAATGACAGAAATCCCACTATTGTCTATCTCCCTACTAGGTGGCTGCGTGTCGAGTCGGCACTTGGACCAGGGGAACTGCCCGGCACGTAAGCCGCCCGCCCATCTGGGCGGTGCGGCGACGGGAAGGGAGATCGTATCGTACGCCCTCCCTCCCTATTCAGCCTCTTCCAATCGGCTGTGCGATGCCCATGGGAGGAGCTACCCGCCATCTTCCTCCACCCACTGGACATGCGCGCTCCGATGTTGAGGCCGTACGTGCCGGCGGGAGGAGTGGGCGGGGCCGCATCCTTTGACACATATGTTGTGTCTGGATGGGGCCGCGCGCACACCGCTCGGGGGGCCGACCCTCCCCACAAACCTTCCACCCCTTACCAACCAGCTGTTCTTGATAACGGCTGATTGGGGGAGTGGTTACACCTATATAACCACAGTGCTGAGATCCCCAAACCCCTGACAGCACCACCAGAGAAACAAACCGTTACATTCTATGTTGAAATACACAAGGTATGTGCTTTGGTTACTATCACTCCATATTTAATACACTAGGCATGTCTCTACTATTACTACTACCCCGTAGATACTACACTTTACTTCTCCATCTGACTACTCTTTTGATGGAATTTTATCATATGTCCCAAAAGTTTCGTTTTAATGCCTCAGTGATATAGCACATAAATCTGGTTTGTTCAAGCACTAATAGGGATTTTTGCTGCTTGTACTCACCAGTTAAAAACCTCTTTGCAAGGACTACTTCTAAGCCATAAGATTTATACTAATTAATTATAGGTTCACCTGTTTTCCCTGAACAACATTTTTACAAGCAAAATGGGCATAAGCTTTACCTTGCTTTATACTGCTCATCAGTTATTATATAATTTATATTAAAATTGTCAATTTTTCTCTACAGAGGTTTGATTGGGTTTGTTTTGTTGACCCCAGCAGAACCAAGGTCCTCGCTCGCTCGACTCTTCACAGCCTCTCTTAATTCGCAATTATACCCGATTGCGATATTCGATCTTAGAGTGTCTTGAAGCTCGGATACACTTAGATCTCTCTCCATGTGAGAACAAAATATCTATTGCCCATGTGAAAAGTGAGATCCTGCCTGCGACCTAACCACCCTTTGTTTGTGCCGATGCCTTTACTCTATATCCTGTTTTTATAAAGGGTGAATAACCCTTCCCATCCCTGCATCAATACACACGTGAGTGCTTTGACTTTTACGCTTCTACGCTCTAACGTTTTTATTATTTGTTGCTTCACAAGCAATGTACTGTTTACCAACCATATACTTGTTATCAATGCTGTCTATGCCTGCTTTGTACAATACTGTTCCCACAATGTACCTCTAATGTTGAACTCATACATATATATACCTTCTATATTTAGATATAATCTATAGACTCTACAGTACGACCACTGAAGAAGGAGGAATCTACTCACTCCGAAACGCGTCTGGTCTAACGTCACACTTAAGTCTATGTATACTGTCTTGATGCATTTTTACTGTACATGTCTCATATGACCCCTATGTTCCCTTTTTTTTTAAATTTTCTACACTTTAATAAATATTTTGTTACTACTTATACCATTTATATATTTTTCTTTGGGAAAGCATGGTAGTGCCAAATAAAAGTCCACAAATCTAGGGGAAAAAAACCCTTTTTGCTCTTTTCATTATCGGATGTGGCACACACCTCCTACATTCTCCCAAACCTTGTGAAGCAAGTTGACCTAACCCAATTCTGTCTCAGCGAGGCAAACAGCGTCCTTCCTGTCCGGATAGCCGTGGAGCGCACCGTGGACCGCAAATACGTCTGACGTCACTTCCTGTTGACCTACGCCCTGACGCGTTTCGTCATTTCCGACTTCTTCTCGAGGGCGTAGGTCACCAGGCAGGAAGTGAGGTTTATATACACTGACGGACATCGCTGACGCCCAATCAGGGGGCTTAATTGTCCTCCCTTAGGTGCCGATATTGCGTAATGCCATAGTCTAATGTTAGAGGTCCACTGCGGACTATATTGGCAGAGCGCAGCGTCATCCCAGTGCAATAAACAACAGTGCATGCACATACTATGTAGAAATTATATGTATCAATCATGTGTATATCATTATAATACATCACGTAGCACATAACATTTGTGGTGCATCTCTAGTTACACATGTTATTTAAAATTCATGTTATTAAAAAGAAAAAGCGTGCGGGCTGTAATAATCAGCGGGTTCACATAATGTCACCCGCATACTTGATGCCCAAAGAATGTGAATGCAATGTACATAGGAAAAACGGGGAAAAAATATATAGGGGAAAAAAATATATAGCATGGACTTATACTTTGCGTAATATTAATTTTAAATTTTAAACCGCCGAGATAAATGTTTATATACACTAGTGTAGAAATCAGACACTTATGTGCATATGTGATTAAACATGCATATAAATTAATGTTACTGAATAAAGGGGAGGTCCCCAGTATGCAAATCCAAAATATTTCAATGGTGACTAATAGGTATGTGATTAGTCATATTGCATGTAACATGGAGTATTTTAAAGTAATTTAAAATTAGATAGCATTGGTCATATTGCACGTGATATGAAAAATTTAAAATAATTTAAAATTAGATAGCATTTGGTGGTTTATTTAAAATGGTATAATTGTTTGAAGTGGACAAGGATAATAGAATTCATATAAGAATAATAAAATTGGACCCTTATTTAAAATGTGTATATAAATAAGAGTTATAAGATGTATGTTCTAAAATTATAGTATACATATTGTGGTTGCTCATTTTGATCTGTACACCCACAATAAAAATCCTGCTGTGCTCCACCGATAAAATGGGGTAATTGATGGAGTCTAAGGGGAAATTGTCCCTTGTTTAAGTGTCTGGTGTTACATTAATATTCTTTTGGCATCTGTAAACCATACAATAAAGCATATGATAAAAACCTGACATGGGTACAAGGTGAATTTTCTTATAAAGAATCGTGAGAAATGGTGTGTGGGAACTATTATTGATAAGGGTGCTGTTTATAGGGCTATGTGTCGCTTATAAAGCAGTTGATATCTAATTCGATATTTAAGCCTTTTGGAGTGAGCACGTCTACCAAATAGATCCATTGGGTCTCGCGTTTTGACAGTTCCCGTACCATATGTATACCCCTCCAATGGGGTTGTAATTGTTCTATACCCCAAAATTGTAAACCTTTGGGGTCCATGTCGTGTTTCAATTTGAAATGTAATGAAACATTGTGATCCTTAAAGCCAATTTTTATGTTATGCACATGTTCGGCTATCCGAACTCTTAATAGCCTCTTGGTGCGGCCAATATACATAAGCCCACATGGGCATTTAAGTGCATAAACCACATGGGTGCTGTTGCATGTGATAAATTGTTTTATTGCAAAGTTGTTGTTGTTAGAAGTGGATGTGAAGTTTTCCAATTTTCTAATAGGGCAAGCCACCTCTCGACAAGCCTTACATTTTCTACAAGCAAAAAAACCGTTTTGATCCCAAAACGTGGGTGGTTCGAAAGTCATTGACCCCCCCAAAAAACCACCCACGTTTTGGGATCAAAACGGTTTTTTTGCTTGTAGAAAATGTAAGGCTTGTCGAGAGGTGGCTTGCCCTATTAGAAAATTGGAAAACTTCACATCCACTTCTAACAACAACAACTTTGCAATAAAACAATTTATCACATGCAACAGCACCCATGTGGTTTATGCACTTAAATGCCCATGTGGGCTTATGTATATTGGCCGCACCAAGAGGCTATTAAGAGTTCGGATAGCCGAACATGTGCATAACATAAAAATTGGCTTTAAGGATCACAATGTTTCATTACATTTCAAATTGAAACACGACATGGACCCCAAAGGTTTACAATTTTGGGGTATAGAACAATTACAACCCCATTGGAGGGGTATACATATGGTACGGGAACTGTCAAAACGCGAGACCCAATGGATCTATTTGGTAGACGTGCTCACTCCAAAAGGCTTAAATATCGAATTAGATATCAACTGCTTTATAAGCGACACATAGCCCTATAAACAGCACCCTTATCAATAATAGTTCCCACACACCATTTCTCACGATTCTTTATAAGAAAATTCACCTTGTACCCATGTCAGGTTTTTATCATATGCTTTATTGTATGGTTTACAGATGCCAAAAGAATATTAATGTAACACCAGACACTTAAACAAGGGACAATTTCCCCTTAGACTCCATCAATTACCCCATTTTATCGGTGGAGCACAGCAGGATTTTTATTGTGGGTGTACAGATCAAAATGAGCAACCACAATATGTATACTATAATTTTAGAACATACATCTTATAACTCTTATTTATATACACATTTTAAATAAGGGTCCAATTTTATTATTCTTATATGAATTCTATTATCCTTGTCCACTTCAAACAATTATACCATTTTAAATAAACCACCAAATGCTATCTAATTTTAAATTATTTTAAATTTTTCATATCACGTGCAATATGACCAATGCTATCTAATTTTAAATTACTTTAAAATACTCCATGTTACATGCAATATGACTAATCACATACCTATTAGTCACCATTGAAATATTTTGGATTTGCATACTGGGGACCTCCCCTTTATTCAGTAACATTAATTTATATGCATGTTTAATCACATATGCACATAAGTGTCTGATTTCTACACTAGTGTATATAAACATTTATCTCGGCGGTGTAAAATTTAAAATTAATATTACGCAAAGTATAAGTCCATGCTATATATTTTTTTCCCCTATATATTTTTTCCCCGTTTTTCCTATGTACATTGCATTCACATTCTTTGGGCATCAAGTATGCGGGTGACATTATGTGAACCCGCTGATTATTACAGCCCGCACGCTTTTTCTTTTTAATAACATGAATTTTAAATAACATGTGTAACTAGAGATGCACCACAAATGTTATGTGCTACGTGATGTATTATAATGATATACACATGATTGATACATATAATTTCTACATAGTATGTGCATGCACTGTTGTTTATTGCACTGGGATGACGCTGCGCTCTGCCAATATAGTCCGCAGTGGACCTCTAACATTAGACTATGGCATTACGCAATATCGGCACCTAAGGGAGGACAATTAAGCCCCCTGATTGGGCGTCAGCGATGTCCGTCAGTGTATATAAACCTCACTTCCTGCCTGGTGACCTACGCCCTCGAGAAGAAGTCGGAAATGACGAAACGCGTCAGGGCGTAGGTCAACAGGAAGTGACGTCAGACGTATTTGCGGTCCACGGTGCGCTCCACGGCTATCCGGACAGGAAGGACGCTGTTTGCCTCGCTGAAGGCACAGAAAAACTCCACATCCGGCCAGAGCAGGCACAGTACACCGCTATACTCATTCTTGAATGCTGTTTTTTATCTTATTTTCGGTACGCAGAACCCACTAGGGGGGATTTGTATAGATATTATATAACTTTTACAAATTAAAGGGAAATTATTTCAATAAATATTTTAAGCAATATTACGCTATATGGCCCAATATTTGTCTCCACACATGTACATATAAACAAACCACGCTGAGGATGATATGACTGACTGATACTGGAGGAAAAGGCTGGTCCCTGGTTATATTTACCCGCAAGGTTTTATTTGCTGATGTTGGAGGAGAAGGTCCATACAAATTTTTACTACAGGCGCATATAAAGTATAGTTCTGGTGAGTGTACCCCCAAAAGGGGACAGCCTTCCCACACGGTGAAATCTATGGTGGAAGTCACGGAATCTCAGCACAAGAATCTATAACTTTAGAACTGTCACAAATTATTGCTTATACTTACGTGATTGGATGATCTTGTGGAACACGTGGACTTTGTAGCACTTTGTTGTTTTTGAGACACGCTTGTTTTATCCATATATTTATTTATTGATTCAACCCTTTTACATAATTTAATTATTCATATAATTTTATTCACGTGCACTTTTAATATATTATTTTAATGTAATATATTATAATTTTTATAATTTTTATTATTCTGCAATAAGTATTCCACATTATTTATTAGATATGAATTTTTGAATATGCACTTTCTCCAATAATTTATTCACATTAAACTGTGAAAATACCATATAGCGCTGCTACAAATACCGGGCGGACACAACCAAAAATCATTTTATCTGTCAAGCCGTATATTTGTACTTTTTCCAATAATGATGATAATACACATAAAGACCACAAAGAGGTCTTTATCAGGTTCAATGAATCATATATTTACATAATTAACATAACATATCGATGGGCGCACTCTCACCCCTTTTAAAAGATCACAGTTCCAAGGAATCCTCAGAGCCCGTCAAGGGCTCCAATGAGGTGTCTGTGTGCCAAAAATAACCCTGTAATCACACCTGTAAAATCATATAATTGAGATCCATGAATCTTGGTGTCAGCCAAGTTAATCGTCTACAACTTAAGCCTCATACACACGATCGGACTTTGTACAAACTTTCCCGTGGATTTCTGTACAAAGGGCGTTGGCCGTGAACTTGTATTGCATACACACGGTTGGACTTATTCAGCCAACTTTCACCAAGACACTGGGTTTTTCTGCTCTTTACCGCCACCCTTTGGTCAACTTCTGTATTGTTGTCTGATCTTTTGCATTGGTTCTGAGCATGCGCGTTTGTACTTTGGACTTAAGTCCGATGGTTTTCTGTACACGCGATCGGACTTTGCTCCATCGGACTTTTGTTGCCGAAAAGTTTGTCTGTTTGCAGAACGAACTTTTGTCTGATGAAAACCGAAAAAGTTTGTCTGATGGAGCGTACACACGGTCGGATGTTGCCTTAAAACAGCTAATTTGCATGTTTGTTGTCAAAAAGTCAGATTGTGTGTATGGGCCTTTAGACCAAATCAACTTAAACCTACCCTGTTATAATAGGAAGTTTAAGGACTGAGTTTATGGACTGATACAAATATCCTCCCCAAGACGCAAACTTCATATGCTGGCAGCAAACTTCAAAGAAACTGTGCCATCTACAAAATATAATTCATCACGGGATTTTCTATATAAATCTAGAATTACTAGATATAACAATTGACTTGGGGCGGCACAGTGGTGTAGTGGGTAGCACTCTCGCCTAGCAGTAAGAAGGGTCACTGGTTCGAATCCCAACCACAAAACTACCTGCCTGGAGTTTGCATGTTCTCCCTGTGCCTGCGTGGGTTTCCTCCGGGTACTCCGGTTTCCTCCCACACTCCAAAGACATGCAGGTAGGTTAATTGGCTTCTCTCCAGAAATTGGCCCTAGTATATGAATGGGGACCTTGGATTGTGGGTAGGGACTGATGTGAGTGTGCAATGTACACGGATAGGGACAATTGTGGACACTCACTCAGGCTGAACGGGATGGACTGGTGTCTTTATTCAACCTTACTATGTAACTATGATTTAGCAAACAATTCATACCTGAGCAATTCCTTCCTCCTTTGAACCAGGGAAGATCAAAATAGTTGGTCTATCCCAAAGGGATTAACCCCTAAAAAAACAATAACAGGTAAGTATTAAGGTGGTGGCTTATCATCAACAAAGAGCTAAGGTCTAGCTGCCAAAATCAAACAGTTAGTAACTTACTTTTTTTGCTTGGTTTGGTGATCCTACAGGTAACAAAGTGATCGGTCACAGCAATCTCTACTAGCTTGGTTCTTCTATGGTTTCCTGGGTCACTGGGGAAGCTATCTGATTGGATGCTGCCAGCCCATGTGACTAGCAGCCATCTTGGGTTAGGCAGAGCCTATTTAAGGCCCTGGCTCCCAGGCTTGGCATGCATTTTATCAGTGAGTAGCATAGGGACAGGTGCCCCATCTGTTAGGGACAGTGCTAGCAGCAGGGGAAGGTTCCAGCTAAGGAGGGAAAGCGTAGGGTTTGCAACTTTTCTGGATACCTTCCCGTATGGGCACAAGATGGCCAGGCTGCCGCATTCTGCTCCTCCTAACAGGCATTGTCAGTTCGGCTGAAACCTGCTCTCTACACACTGCTAGACCTGTGATTGGGCTGTTTTCGCACCGGGTTTATTGTGAATTGTCTTGGCTGCACCCACCTACATAACAAATGCTGAAATATCACTTTTGGGTGGACTGACCCTTAACACAATTTATAAATGTATTTGTTAAAAAAAAGAAAAAAAGAAAAAAAAGAAAGTTGAATTTAGGCACATCCCCCCTACCTCTCTATTCAACCTCATTTATCATCCATTTGCCAGAATCAGATGTCTATATCCCTGCTGGATTTTGCATTTCCTTGCTGTCATATTTGTATCTCTTCCCACAGACTCTGTTTGTTCTGAATCATTATGGCATCTCCAGAGACGAGGACTATTTTCAGAACGCAGACAAGTTCCAGCCTCAGAGGTGGCTGCGTGATGGCGGGACGAATCGCCATCCATTCAGCTCCATTCCGTTTGGCTATGGGATTCGGGCCTGTGTTGGGAGACGTATTGCCGAACTGGAGATGCACCTGGCTTTGGCTCGGGTGAGAAAAAATAATATTAATTAAAGTGGAGGTCCACCCTGAAAAAAAAAATTACATAACAATGCAACAAAAAAATACTCACCAGAAATGCCTGTTGCTAGGCAGATCGTCCTAATCTGCCACTTCCTATTCCGCGGTTATCTTCAGTCTTCTCCTCCTCGCGTTGATTTCTGGGAAATTTGGGCGTGGTGTCTTCTGGGACCTGTGTGTGTCACAGGAGATAGCCGCTTATTTAGAAATCGGCGGGGGACTCGCGCATGCGCGGTAGGAAATGGACAGTGAAGCCGCAAGGCTCCACTGCCTGTTCCCCTTAGTGAGGATGGCGGCGCCGGCACACGATACGAGGGACGCCCTGGACAGGTAAGTGTCCTTATTGAAGGGGTTGTAAAGGTTTGTTTTTTATTTTCTAAATAGGTTCCTTTAAGCTAGTGCATTGTTGGTTCACTTACCTTTTCCTTCGATTTCCCTTCTAAATGTTTTTTTTTCTTTGTTTTCTTTGTCTGAATTTCTCACTTCCTGTTCCTCCTCAGTAAGCTGTTCAGTAAGCTGTTCTGGCTGACTAAACACCGCTCGGATGGATGATGGTGTGAAGTTTACTGAGGAGAAACAGGAAGTGAGAAATTCAGACAAAGAAAAAAAAAACATTTAGAAGGGAAATCGAAGGAAAAGGTAAGTGAACCAACAATGCACTAGCTTAACCACTTCAATACCGCCCACCGTCATATGACGTCCACAAGGTGGATATCCCATCCTGGGTGGACGTCATATGACGTCCTCCTATTACCGGCCGTCCAGGGAGCGCGCCGTCGCTCGGGACACGGTGCGTGTGCCCGGCGGCCGCGATGTCCGCCGGGCACCCGCGATGTCCGCCGGGCACCCGCGATTGCCCGGGAAAACAGCGGGACCGTGGAGCTGTGTGTGCAAACACACAGCTCCACGTCCTGTCACTGGAGAGGAGACCGATCATGTGTTCCAAGTACAGAGGAACAACGATCTGTCTCCTCCCCTTGTGAGTCCCCTCCCCCCACAGTTAGAATCACTCACATAGGGAACATATTAACCCCTGAAGCGCCCCCTAGTGTTAACCCCTTCCCTGCCAGTCACATTTACACAGTAATCAGTGCAATTTTATAGCAACGATCGCTGTGTAAATGTGAATAGTCCCAAAAATGTGTCAAAAGTGTCCGAAGTGTCCGCCGCAAAGTCGCAGTCATGAAAAAATCGCAGATCGCCGTCATTACTAGTAAAAAAAAAAAAAAAATAAAAATGCAATAAATCTATCCCCTATTTTGTAAACGCTATAACTTTTGCGCAAACCAATCAATAAACGCTTATTGCGATTTTTTTTTTTTTTTAAAAATGGGATATTTATTATAGCAAAAAGTTAAAAATATTGTGTTTTTTTCAAAATTGTCGCTCTTCTTTTGTTTATGGCGCAAAAAATAAAAACCGCAGAGGTGATCAAATACCACCAAAATAAAGCTCTATTTGTGGGGAAAAAAGGACGTCAATTTTGTTTGGGTGTAACGTCGCACGACCGCGCAATTGTCAGTTAAAGCGACGCAGTGCCGAATCGCAAAAAGTGCTCTGGTAAGGAAGGGGATAAAATCGCCCGGGGCTGAAGCGGTTAAAAGGAACCTATTTAGAAAATAAAAAACGAACCTTTACAACCCCTTTAAAAGTCAGCAGCTACAGCGTTTGTAGCTGCTGACTTTTTAAAAAAAAATGTTTACGGTTGGAACACCGCTTTAAGTAGAAAAAAGGTACCCTGAAAAATACCTGTTTAAGTACACCTGGCATCAGATAGGTCTGTTCATATCTGCCACTAAAGTAGTATTGGGGCCTAGTGGCCTGGTTGTGTCTCGCTTTAATACTTTTAAGTCACTGACCCAAAATAATCAGCTACCTGTGATCATTCAGAGGAGAGACAGAACGGCAATCTGCCTGTGTAAACAAGGCAGACCGCTGTTCTGTCAGAGAGGAAGAGAGAAATCTTGTGTTCCTGCTAATCAGGAACACAGATGTCTCTCTTCCTCCAGTTAAACCATCCCCCACACTGTTATAAATCATTCCCTAGGAGCACACTTAACCCTTTGATCACCCCATGATGTTAACCCCTTCCCTGCCAGAGTCATTTATACAGTGACAGTGCATTTATTTAGCACTGATCACTGTATTGGTGTCACTGGTCCCCGAAAGTTGTCACTAATGCCGCGTACACACGACCAGACTTTTTTGACAGCAAAGGTCCGACGGAACGAATCCGTCTGACAATTCGATCGTGTGTGGGCTCCATCGGACTTTTGCTGTTGAAAAATCTGACAGACTTTAGAAATAGAACATGCTTCAAATTTTTCCGCCGGAACTCCGCCAGCCCCAGTTCCTATGGAGTTTCGTCTGTGTGCTAGTCCGACGGACAAACAACAAAGCAAGGGCAGCTATTGGCTACTGGCTACGCACTTCCTCCGTCGGATTTTAGTGTGATTGTGTGTGGCCAAGTCCGTTCATTCTGAAAGTTCGTCGGAAACTCCGTCGAAAGTCCGTCGGACCTATTCCATCGAAAAGTCCGCTCGTGTGTACGCGGCATTAGTGTCAGATTAGTCCTCCGCAATGTCGCAATCCCGATAAAAATCGCTGATCGCCGCCATTACTAGTAAAAACAATTAAAAGAATTCCAAAAGTCCATAAAAATATCCCATAATTTGTAGATGCTATAACTTTTGTGCAAACTCATCAATATACGCTTATTGGGATTTTTTTTTTTTACCAAAAATTGAGCTAATGCATTCTCTGTAATTGGAATCTATGACAGATGCTAATGTTTCTCTGTATGGCCCCTTTCACACGAGGCGGGCTCCGTCCGTCGGCTCAGCGGGAGATCTCTCCGTTGATCTCCGCTGAACCGGCGGATGACAAGCCTCTCTCCGCTCACTGAGCGGGGAGGGGCTTGCGAGCGCCGCTGATCTCTATGGAGAGATCGGATGAAAACGGACAGTGTGTCCGTTTTCATCAGATCTCACCCGATCCGATCCGCCAGCGACGGATCTGGACGTAGAGCCATACGTCTGCTTTTGGCGGATCGGACCTGGTCAGATGTCAGCGGACATGTCTCAGCTGACATCCGACGCTCCTTAGACTAACATGGAGCGCCCGTTCAGATCCGCCGTCAAAACTGACAGGCGGATCTGAACGGTCCGACCGTGTGAAAGGGGCCTAAGCTGTAATGTTTTTATTTTTTTTATTTTAGTTTTCTTATAAACTTCTTTGAAAAAAAAAAAAAAAAAAAAAGTTAAGATCTGCTTAGGTTGGACCAGCAGACCCTCCCATTCCAGAATCAGTCTGTAAAGGACATGGGAAAACAAACAACAATGTCATTAAAACAGAAATTGTTAGGAATCTGCAACAAGGTGTGTTATAATCCATGCAATGTACAGTACATACAGTAGATCACCCAGTACATATTTTGCAGTTCTGGTTCCCAAATGACATGACCTGTATTGTTTTATCTTTGAATACGACACTCTAATTCTAGCCAAAATCCTTGTCTCCCGTTCGAATAAGGTCACACTTTCTCTAGTTCATCCTGACCAAACAGGCTTCATGCCTTGGAAAAATACTGCCATGCAGGGGCGGACTGACCATTCGGCCACTCGGGCACTTCCCGAGGGCCCCGGGCCACTAGGGGGCCCCATCAGGGTTGCCAGCTTCAGTAAAACCAGGGACAGTATGTAAAAATTTTTTTTTACATCTGTCTCTGAAATGTCCATTACCGACATCCTTTTGGTCTAAAAATCCAGAGATTATAGCTGCCCCACCTCTCCAGTACCTTCTCAGCCAATAGAAACATGTCTGTGTATACTGTGTGTACATGTATGTGTATGCTGTGTGATTGTATACTGTGTGTGTGTGTATACTGTGTGGCCCTATAATCTCTGATTGCCTGGGGGCCCCATAATCTCAGATTGCCCGGGGGCCCCATGAGTTGTCAGTCCGCCCCTGCTGCCATGAATATTAGGAGTTTGTTTATGAATATGCAGACATCTCATGAAGAGATTGGCACACGTGTTGTGGTGGCGTTAGTTCCCGCCAAAGCCTTTGACTCGAGTGTGGTTGCCTATGAGAGTACCTCCGTAACTTTGGCGTTAGCCCTATTTTAATAAATGGATTCAACTCCTGTACCAGTCCCCAAAGGACTTTACTGTGAGAGCGGCAAGGATGTGGAATTCCCTTCCACAGGCGGTGGTCTCAGCGGGGGGCATCGATAGTTTCAAAAAACTATTAGATACCGTATTTATCGGCGTATAACACGCACCCCAAGTTTAGGAGGGCATTTTAAGGAAAAAAAGTTTTAGAAGGGAAGTTTAGAGAAAAAAAAAAAAGCGTCATTTGCAGCTTGCCCAGTGTCATTTGCAGCCTGCCCAGTGTCATTTGCAGCTTGCCCAGCGTCATTTGCAGCCTGCCCAGCGTCATTTGTAGCTTGCCCAGCGTCATTTGCAGCTTGCCCAGCGTCATTTGCAGCTTGCCCAGCGTCATTTGCAGCTTGCCCAGCGTCATTTGCAGCCCTGCCCACGTTTAAATTTCCTGCCGCCGAGACAGACCGTGAGAGCGCCGCCGAAAAAGACCGAAGCGCCACCGAAAAAGACAGAGCCGACTCTTCGGCTCCGCTCGCAGTCCCGCCTCCCTGCTGTTTCGGGAGCGAGCACAGGGAGGCGGGACTACGAGCGGAGCCGAACAGTTGGCTCGGTCTTTTTCGGCGGCGCTTCGGTCTTTTTCGGCGGCGCTCGCTATTTTTCCGCTCCGCTCGATTTTTTTGTCACTTTTTTGGGGGGGATCGGCGTATAACACGCACCCACGACTTTCCCCCGATTTTAAGGGAGAAAGAAATATGATAAAATACGGTAAGTACCTGAACGACCGCAACATACAGGGATATAAAATGTAATACTGACATCTAATCACACACATAGGTTGGACTTGATGGACTTGTGTCTTTTTTCAACCTCACCTACTATGTAACTATGTAACACTTCCAGGAGTGCTGGATGCCGGTGTCCCCTGCCTTGTAACCACATACTTCCCCCGAGACCCACTTCACTGACAAGTCCTGTAGTGACATAGGGGTCCAAGGAAGGAACCACAGCATCCAGCAGTGGGAACAGTAGCATTTGACACTCCCAGAAGCGTTGAATGCTAGACACTGACAGATGTTGCAGTACTGGAACTGAGGAGAGGTAGGAGATCAGGGGCGGACTGACCATTCGGCCACTCGGGCACTTCCCAAGGGCCCCGGGCCACTAGGGGGCCCCATCAGGGTTGCCAGCCTCAGTAAAACCAGGGACAGTATGTAAAAATCTGTGTTTTTTTTACATCTGTTTCTGAAATGTCCCTTACCGACATCCTTTTGGTCTAAAAATCCCGAGATTATAGCTGCCCCACCTCCCCAGTACCTTCTCAGCCAATAGAAACATGTCTGTGTATACTGTGTGTACATGTCTGTGTATACTGTGTGATTGTATACTGTGTGGCCCCATAATCTCTGATTGCCTGGGGGCCCCATAATCTCCTATTGCCCTGGGCCCCCATGAGTTGTCAGTCCGCCCCTGTAGGAGATACAGTCTTCCGGAGATGTGAGTGTACTGACTTTCTACTGAAGGGAATTTCGATTTTTTTTTTTTTTGAGGCGACAGACAAGAGCTCTAGACACTGAACTTTTGCACATGTGCAGTGGACAAATCCAAATATACTAATTTATTTCTCATTGAATTTTGCAGATCGTCAGGAAGTTTGAGATCAGA
This sequence comes from Lithobates sylvaticus, assembly GCA_028564925.1. Classification (NCBI taxonomy): domain Eukaryota; kingdom Metazoa; phylum Chordata; class Amphibia; order Anura; family Ranidae; genus Lithobates; species Lithobates sylvaticus. The sequence goes on from CM053031.1 coordinate 29,280,693, forward strand.
TATAACCCCCAGGGGGGAGAAGTGAAGCCAATACTGAGAATCGTGATGGTGCCAAGTTCGCCCGTCAACCTGGAGCTCTTGGAGAGACCAACCGGCTAGACGCCAGATTCCTCTGCCATGGATGTGGGTGGAGCTCAGTCATATGAGCCTCATGATGGGGATCCTATAGTGATAAAAACGAAGCAGAGATTAATTTTCTTTCATAGATAACAAATATGTTCACAGATAAATATGGAATGGGGATGAGAGCGGGTCCTGCTCAGCCCATAGGTCCGCTGGGGTTTGCTGTGTCCCTCAATGTTCACAAAGAATGTTGTACTGTAAAATGCTTTTCTTGGATGTATTATGGGTCAGAGGTCGCATTCTTCTGTGTTTATCATCATGCTCTTGGTACCATTTTGCTTTGCTTGGCAGCATGGGCGTCCGCAGAATTTTCTTTAGGGGGGGGCATAATTTTAAGGTCACCCATGCTCTAACCCTTTTCGACAATGTCATTATCACGGTCAGAGACTGCAGATGTAGTACAGGAGATGGTCAGAGACTGCCGACATGGCACAAGAGATTGTCAGAGACTGCATACATGGCCCAAGAGACTGTGGACATGGCACAAGAGATGACCAGCGACTGTATACATGTGGGGGGTGACAGAGAGAGACAGGGGGGTGACAGAGAGAGAGGGGGTGACAGAGAGAGAGTGGGGGTGACGGAGAGAGAGAGAGGGGGTGACAGAAAGAGACATAGGGGGTGACAGAAAGAGACAAGGGGGGATGACAGAGAGAAAGGGGGTGACAGAAAGAGACAGAGTGGGGTGACAGAAAGAGACTTAGGGGTGACAGAAAGAGATAGGGGGATGACAGAGTGAGACAGAGGGGGGTGACAGAAAGAGACTTAGGGGTGACAGAAAGAGATAGGGGGATGACAGAGTGAGACAGAGGGGGGTGACAGAGAGAAAGGGGGTGACAGAAAGAGACAGAGGGGGGTGACAGAAAGAGACAGAGCGGGGGTGACAGAAAGAGACAGAGCGGGGGTGAGAGAGAGGAGTGTGACAGAGAGAGACAGAGGGGTGGGGTAACAGAGAGAAAGGGGGTGAAAAAGACAGAGGGGTGACATAGAGAGAGAGGGGGTGACAGTGATGGGGGTCAGAGAGAGGGACCCCCTAGCCCTGTCTGCAGTCCCTTAAGTGCTCCTATGTCCCAGTGGTGTGTGTAATGCTCAGTATGGTACCTTGCATGCCAGTAGGATGTCTATGATGGCCAGCAGCAGGCAAGACCTGTTTTTATTCTGGGTGAGGACAGGGCCGGCGCTAGGATAAAGACTGAGTGGGGAACAAACTCCTGATCCAATCCCTGATTCCAGGGGGGGGCACTTGCCCCCCCCTTGCCCTTACCTGCGGACGCCCATGCTTGGCAGTAGGAAGGGGTTATCCTAGGCTGGCCTACTGTACAGTTTTTGTGTTTGCCATTGTCTGATCCTCCTGTAGGTGGCAGTATAACCCAAAGTTTTTAAGACTTTCTGTATTAATCAAAGAACTCCAAAAAAAAAAATGATTTACGGAGAGAAGTACAGAACTCCTATTTTTCACAGGAGGACATAGTGGTTTTTAGTAGACCTACTGAGGTTTCAGGCCAGGGCATTTCAAACTGAGAAAAACTTTGTGACAGGTAAATTTCACATACAAGAATCGCCACATGCATTCAATGACATTGAGAAGTAAACAAAAGACAGGCTTCGGCTCACATCGCACCGGCCGATCACATCCCTCTGACATGTTTCAACCACATTCGGCTTAATGGTAGAGGAACCTCTATGTGGCCCATCAACAATTATGCCCAATGTGGGCAAAACATCTCAGAGGGACTTTACCGATGGGCAGGGATTTGAGTTAAATCCTGCCTTTTATTTATTTCATACTGGAGTTGTAGCCAGTGTGCGCCGATACTTGTATGCTATATTGCAGTGATGGCGAACCTTTTTGAGCCCGAGTGCCCAAACTGAAATAAATACATTGGTTTTGTGTTGCAAAGTGCCAACACAGCAATTCGGCAATGATATAGTACAAAAATATATTTTTTATATATTTTTTAAATATAATTTAAATATATTTTATTAACAATAAGTCACATCAAACAGGTCAAGTAAAAAAGAATTAAAAACATACGATTGGCATATGATAGTAATGAGTATCTAGTGTAAACAAGAGAGTTGACACCAAATAAACGGCAGTGACCCCCCTGTGCGTCACTTGTCAGCATAGAAATATCTCCACATGGAGAGCACCCAGATGATCACCCAGGAATCACTGTGTAAAGCAGGAGGTAGTTTCTTACTAATACCAGCGAACGTGTACAGGGCTGATGGTGTAAAGATATATAGATATGAATATAAACTCATATGGTTCACCGGGGGAGGAAGGAGATACACCTTAAGTATACAGATAATTCAAGGGGGAGAGTAATAGAGAGGAGAAGGGTTGAACAATAGACATGTGCAATTCGTTTCGTTTTTTTTCATTTTTCGTTTTTTTCGTTATTTTCGTTCGTTCGTTTTCGTACGAATGAACGAATAATTCGAATCGTACGAATCCGAATAACGAATCGTTCGAATCCGATTAACGAATCATTCGAATCCGAAAAACAACGAAAATCCGAAAAAAAACTAAATTAGAAACAACGAATGTACTAATGAAGAAAATCCGAAAAACTAAAACGAACGAAAAAATTCGTACATTCGTAACTTTTTTTTTTGTTGAATTGGTAATTTTCCGTGTCCCTTACAATGGCGCTGCTAAACGTGCTTCAAATGGATTGAACAAAAAAATTCGTACATTCGTAACTTTTTTTTTTTTTTTTTTTTCGATTTGTAATTTTCCGTGTCTCTATTGAACCAAAAAATTCGTACATTCGTAACTTTTTTTTCGATTCGTAACTTATTTTTTTCGATTCGTAACTTTTTTTTCAATTCGTAACTTTTTTTATTTTTTTTTCGATTTGTAATTTTCCGTGTCTCTATTGAACAAAAAAATTCGTACATTCGTACCTTTTTTTTTCGATTCGTAACTTTTTTTTCAATTCGTAACTTTTTTTTTTTTTTTTTTCGATTTGTAATTTTCCGTGTCTCTATTGAACAAAAAAATTCGTACATTCGTACCTTTTTTTTTCGATTCGTAACTTTTTTTTTTTCGATTCGTAACTTTTTTTTCGATTCGTAACTTTTTTTTTTTTTTTTTCGATTTGTAATTTTCCGTGTCTCTATTGAACAAAAAAATTCGTACATTCGTAACTTTTTTTTCGATTCGTAAATTATTCAAATGTAATAATAGCATACACATTACATCAAATTATGAATTATGCTCCGATTACGAATCTACGAATGTTACGAATGTATGAATAAATACGAATGTGTCCAAAAATTAAACTAACGAAAAACGAATCAACGAAAAAATAACTCTTACGAATGTACGAATCGTTACGAATACGAACACCGACGACTTACGAATCCGAACAACGACGACTTACGAATGTACGAATCGTTACGAATCGACGGAAATGAAACGAAAAAAAACAAATTTTTTTCGGAAACGAAAAAACGAAACGAAAATAAACGAATTTTTTTGTTGTGCACATGTCTATTGAACAAACACCCTTTCACCTTTTTTCAGTCCACAGTAACAGGGGCTTCAACAATAATCCATATGGACAGATATATATTCCTTCCAAACTGGATATATCGAACTCTCCTATACCTGCCCACAGTCAGTATAACTATATAGGCTCCATAGGTATATTTAAACAGGCCATAGTAGCATGAGGTTCAGTGCCTCCCCAGGAACAAACACCGTAGCTGCTGACTTTTACTATAACGTACACATGGTCGGACTTTCCGGCAGAAAAAGTCAGACAGAATCTCGAATATTCCGAATCGCGTGTGGGCCTCAGCGGACAGCGGACTTTTTTCTTTCGAAAATTCTGACAGACCTAGAAATAGAACATGTTTTAAATATTTCCGATGGAATCAATTGCCATCGGGAAAACCGCTCGTCTGTATGCTGTTCCGACGGACCAAAAACGACGCATGCTCTGAAGCAAGTCCGAGACGGCAGCCATTGGCTACTGGCTATTGAACTTCCTTTTTCTAGTCCCGTCGTACGTGTTGTACGTCACCGCGTTCTAGACGGTCGGACTTTGATGTGATCGTGTGTAGGCAAGACCGCTTGAGCGTTTATTCCGATGGAAAAAGCGGTCGTGTGTACGCGGCATTAGGGTATTTACCTGTCCAGGCATCCAGCGTTGTCCTCACCTGAGCCGATTCTTGAATTGGCTCTCGGGGGCTGGCGCCTCCATCTTGGCTAAGGGAATCCGTCAGTAAAGCCTTGCAGCTTCACAGTCGTTTTCCTATTGCGCATGCGCTGAATGGACCAGCTGCTGGAGAACGGAGAAAGGGGCTAACTTCCGGCTCGCTTCGTCGTGGCAAAGTGAGCTGAAAGTGGGAGCGGGTACCTGTCAAAACCGGGTACCTGCTCCCCCATAAATGGTGGCAAATGTGGCAGCGTAGGCAGACGAGCGGAGCTTCCCCTTTTGGGTGGAGCTCTGCTTTAAGGCTGCTTTCAGCTCACAGATCCAAGGCTGATCGGAGCAAAGCAGGCGGATGGCACCTTTCTGCAGAGAAGACACGGACAGAGCCTGCTCTGCTTTGTAGGCAGCTGGGAGTAAACGGACTCTACTGTCCGTTTACACCCGGCTACCCTCCGATCCACTAAAACGGAGGAGGCTGGGTTGGACTTGGGAGTAAATGGACACAAGTTCGTTTACACCCGCCTGTCCAGAGGAATGCATGGACCTTCCGATCAAGTCCACCTAAAAAACTGACAGGTGAACCTGATTGGATCGCCTAAGGCCCCGTTCAGGTCCACCTGTCAGTTTTTTTTAGGCGGACCTAAACGGATGCTTTATGCATCTCTATGGAGCGACGGATGTCAGCGGTGACATGCCTGCTGACATCCGACTCGATCTGCTCCGCTAAATCCAGACGGATGGTGGTCCTATTTTCCATCCGTCTATCGGATCTGATGAAAACGGACAGGCGGTCTGTTTTCATCCGATCTCCCCATAGAGGAGAGCGGAGATCTGACAAGTCCATCTCTGCACAGTGAGCAGAGGCGGACCTGTCATCCGCCGACTCAGCGGGGTTCAACGGATCGATCCCTGCTGAGCAAGGTCAATACGTATAACAGATCCGAATGTGTGAAAGGGGCCTAACTAGAATAGAGAAACGAGGGGTCACAAAGGTATTTCTTCTCTCTGGCAGAGATATGCAAATCTGAGGATTGTATAGACAAAAATACAAACCATTTGGCAGGTAAAGTCCCTATATTTGTATTTGCCCTATGGCCCAGAGTTCAGCTTTACCTACTACCGGACTGCCCACCGTACAAATACTGATGCAGGGCAGCCCGGCCGCTCGAAACAACTTACCTGTACGTTGCTTGCGCTTCCTGGTCTGGGGCGCGTGCGATGGCCACCCGCGATCGTTCAAGGGAATGATAGAACGGCAGTTTGCCTATGTAAACAAGGCAGACCGTCGTTCTTTCAGAGATGAAGAGAAATCTGTGATTCCTAATAATCAGGAACACCGATCTCTCTCTTTGTCTAGTGTCAGCATCCCACACACAGTTAAGCCTCGTACACACGATCGGATTGTTGGCCAATAAAACCGTGGAATTTTGTCCGAAGGGCGTTGGCCCAAACTTGTCTTGCATACACATGGCAACACAATTGTTGGCCAACAATCACAAACGTAGTGACATACTACGTGGTTTTTCAGTTCTTTAGCGCCACCCTTTGGGCTCCTTCTGCTAATTTCGTGTTAGTAGAAGTTTAGTGAGTGTTGATTTGCACTTTTCTTTTCGTGATTTTCATTTTGCGTTTTTCATTTCGTGCTTTTCAGTTCGTTTCTGAACGTCTGTTCGTCATCCAGCCATGTTGCGGAATCGGAGGAGATAACGTGTTAGTTATTATTGGCCTTGGAGTTATTGCTTTGACATTATTTTTTTGGTTGAATAATAATGATTTGATTTGGTATATTTTCTATATTTTTGGATGCATAGAATGCACTTTTTGGTTAAGTTCTATTGGCAGATATCATGTCTAATTTTATTTGTTTTCTTTGTTTAATGCACAATAAAAAAATTGTGTAGAATAATACTTGGCTGTGTGTTTTTTTCTTCAAATGACAGTTTGGGAGTCGGCAGTTACATGAAAAAATACAATGTAAAATTACCATCACCAACATAGTTGTATCTTTTATCTTAAAAACTACAGGATAATGGTGTTGTGGCAAGTTGCTCAAAAAATAAAAAAAAGCATGATAATATTATTCTTGATATCACTAGAAAAAAAAAAAACCTTTGAAAATTTGTTTGCAATAACTCCATCAGTATCACCAGCAAAGCAGCTTCATTATTATCCCATTAAAGAAGAAGAGAATTGTGCGCTGCATTTTGAGATTTCATAATTTGCCGCGTCACGAATGTTAATTCTCCATTACGAACGCTAGTTTACAAGACCGACTGCTTCCGGCTCGTCCTTCTTTCCGAGCATGCGTGTTTGTACTTTGGACTTTTGTCCGACGGACTTGTGTACACACGCTCGGAAAATCCGACAACAAACATTTGTCCACGGAAAGTTTTAAAACCTGCCATCCAACATTTGTTCGTGGAAAATCCGACAACAATTGTCCGATGAAGCATAATCATACAATTCCCGTCGGAAAGTCCGATCGTGTGTGCGGGGCTTTAGAAAGCACACATAGGGAAAAACATTTTTATTATTTTTTCACAATAAAGAGGGAAAAACATTTAACCCTTTGATCGCCCATGATGTTAACCCCTTTCCTGCCCGTGTCAGTACATTTTTTTTAGCACTGATCACGGTATTGGTGTCACTGGTCCCAAAAAAGTGCCACTTAGTGTTCAATTTTTCTGCCATAATGTTGCAAAAAAAAATCGCTGCCATTACTAGTAAAAAATTAATTTAAAAAAGTCCCTAAATCTATCCCATAGTTTGTAGATGGCGTCGCACAACCGCGCAATTGTCAGTTTAAGTAACGCAGTGCCATATCGCAAAAAACGGCCTGGTCATTAAGGGGGTAGATCCTTCCGGGGCAGAAGTGGTTAACTGACTTGTTTATGCATACCTCTGTTTCTGGGAGGGCAAAGTCAAAGCTTTCAGCACAAAGTACAGTATACAGTATATAGATAAAGAACACACCTATGCCGTTCTACCAGTCACCCCGACCATAAAGAATTCATATGCAAAAATGAATGAATGAAAGCCACCAGTGATGTAGGATGGGTTCACATCCAGCAGTTTTCTTTTCCTATATTCTAGAAACAGAATCCTTTAACCACTTCAGCTCTGGAAGGTTTTACCCCCTTCCTGACCAGGGCATTTTTTGCGTTACTTTAACTGACAATTGCGCGGTCGTGTGACGCTAAAAAAACTGATGCCCTTTTTTCCCCCCTCAAATAGAGCTTTATTTTGGTGGTATTTGATCACCTCTGCGTTTTGTATTTTGAGCGCTATAAACAAAAAAAGGCTGACAATTTTGAAAAAATATTATTCCGCTATAAAACACATCCAATAAAAATTAAAAAATCAAATTTATTCCTCAGTTTAGGCCGGAAAAAAAAATCACAATAAGCGTATATTGATTGGTTTGCTCAAAAGTTATAGCGTCTACAAACTATGGGATAGATTTAGGGACTTTTTTTTTATATTTTTTTTACTGGTAATGGCGGCGATCAGCGATTTTTAGTGGGACTGCGACATTGCGGCGGACAAATCTGACACTAATGCCGTGTACACACGAGCGTTCTTTTCTGTCGGAATAACCTCTGAAGGTTTCTCCGATGGAATTCCGACCGAACTCCGCTGAAACGGTCTTGCCTACACACGATCACACCAAAGTCCGACCGTCCAGAACGTGGTGACGTACAACACGTACGACGGGACTAGAAAGTTCAATAGCCCGTAGCCAATAGCTTCCGTCTCGTACTTGCTTCAGAGCATGGTTTTTGGTACGTCAGAAAACAGCCTACAGTACAGACAAGTGGTTTTCCGGATAGGAATTGGTTCCGTCTGAAAAAATTTAGAACATGTTCTCTTTCTAGGTCCATCAGAATTTTTTACGTAAAAAGTCTGATGGGGCATACACACGATCGGAATATGCGATGAAAAGCTCCTGTCTGAGTTTTTCTGTCGGAAATTCCGCTCGTGTGTACACGGCCTAAGTGACATTTTTTGGGGCACCAATACAGTAATCAGTGCTAAAATAAAAAAAATGCACTGTCACTGTATAAATGACACTGGCAGGGAAGGGGTTAACATCAGGGGCGATCAAAGGGTTAAATGTTTTCCCCGATGTGTGCTTTCTAACTGTGTGTGGGATGCTGACACTAGACAAAGAGAGAGAGATAGGTGTTCCTGATTAGCAGGAATCACAGATCTCTCTTCCTCTCTGACAGAACGATGGTCTGCTTTGTTTACATAGGCAGACTGCCGTTCTGTCATTCCCCCGAACTATGCGGGTGGCCGGGGGCAGTTAATTGTGTCCCCTAATGAGTGCTTTCTAACTACAGGGGGAGTGCTTTGACTAAAGGAAAGCAGAGATCCGTGTTTCTCCTTAGCAGAAACACAAGATCTCTATTTTCCTCTCTGGCAGAACGGCGGTCTGCCTCTCTACAAAACTATCACGTTCCGCCGGACCCGCTGATTGGCTCCCACTGTGTCCAATCACAGCGGGGCTCCTGCGGCGCATGCGCGCGCCCCCGGCACCCCAGAGCCGAAGTAGATCATGCACAGGTACGTGATTTTGCTCTTAAGGGCTGCCCTGCCGCAGTATATGTATGTGGGGCGATCCTTAAGCGGTTAAAAGTCAGATAAAATGTTTAGTGCAATATAAAACTTTTAGTAGCTAAATAGTACATATTATATATAGAGGTCTAGATATCAGTCACATAAAGGAGGGATGGGGCAGAGGGTTTGGGTTGTAAATCAGGGACTGGGACATTTGGGAGTTGTGGTTCATGTGGAAGTAAATACAGGCGGCTGGGGGTGGACATTAGAGCTGCACAATTAATCGTTAAAAAATCGCAATCTCGATTCCACCCCCCTGACGATCTCTATTGCAGAATTTGCTGATTCTTTCATATAACAAGTGGAGAGACTAATATCTGCTCACTCAGCTGTCAAAAGAAAAACATCGGGCAGTCTGCCAAGTTTTTAATATGAAACATTGTAACTAAGCTTCCTTCTTAGATCAAAGGGATAAACTTCTGTGTGTAAAGAAAAAATCCAGGCAGTCTGCCAAGTTTTTAATATGAAACATTGTAACTAAGCTTCCTTCTTAGATCAAAGGGATAAACTTCTGTGTGTAAAGAAAAAATCCAGGCAGTCTGCCAAGTTTTCAACAAGTGTAAATGCAGGAAGTTTAACCACTTAAAGTCTAAATCTTTTTCTGACACTTGTTTCTTAAGTTAAAATCAATATTTTTTGCTAGAAAATTACTTGGAACCCCCAAACATTATATATATTTTAGCAGAGACCCTAGGGAATAAAATGGCAATTGCTGCAATATTTTATGTCACACTGTATTTGCCCAGCGGTCTTTCAAACGCAATTTTTTTGTGGAAAAAATACACTTCAATGAATAAAAAAATGTAATTGAATTGAAATTGTGATCTATCTTCTAAGCAAAAAAATCGTGATTCTCATTTTAGCCAGAACCGTGCAGCTCTAGTGGACATCACACGCTTCTCAAATACCAAGCGTCTGGCTGCGTGCCCATCCCCCGATCTATGATCTCTGCTCTACTTTCCATCTGCAGAACAGCCCTCCCTCCGCTTCCTTTAGCAGGGAAAATCCAGTTCACAACAGTGCACAAAAAAAAAAAAAAACTGTCACTTTGGAATGCTGTTGTCTTCCTCAATCTATTGTTATTCTTGAAGTACAGGTTCAGTTTATAAAAGGAAAAAATAAGCTCTGCTATACAGGAACTGCAAGAGGCCGATTCCAGGTTACATTCACTGCGCTTGTGTTTCAAAAATAAATTTAAAGTGATTGTAAAGTCTTGTTTTTTTTTGTTCAAAATAATAAACCCGTCATACTTACCGTATATACTCGAGTATAGGCCGACCCGAATATAAGCCGAGGCACCTAATTTTACCACAAACAACTGGGAAAACTTATTGACTCGAGTATAAGCCTAGGGTGAGAAATGCGCAGCTACTGTAAGTGGAAAAGAGGGTCAACGATGCCCATTTGCAGCCTCACTGTGCCCATGCAGATGGACACAGTTGACCGATTTGGGGCCCTGTATCTCAGGGTCACTTAGTGCTAGGAACCCCATCTTTAGATATGTTGTAGTGCTAATTCCACTGGGTTGGAATACAACATTTGGGGTTCCTAGCACAAAGTGTCCCCAAGATATGGGGCCCCAAATTCGGGTCAGAAAATCTCAAGCACTTTTCTGCAGCAGAGAATGACATTTTCTGAACCGACTTTGGGGCCCCGTATCTCAGGGCCACTTAGTGCTAGAAACCCCATCTTTGGATATGTTGTAGTGCTAGTTCAACTGGGTTTGAATGCCAAATTTGGGGTTCCTAGCTCCAGGGCCAGATTAAGAACATCATGGGCCTGGTGCTGAGGATTTTGGTCGGGCCTTTTATAAATTAAAATGCAAACAATTTTTTGTTATAACAAATTAAATTAAAGAGAGAGAGGGAGGATGAGAGAGAGAGAGAGAGAGAGAGAAAAGGGATGAAAGAGGTGTGAGGGGTAAGGGAGGGAGGGAGGTTGAGAGAGAAAGGGGGGATGAGAGAAAGAGGATGCACATGAGCATGCGTGGAAATAACATCAACGCAGCCCGGCCAAGGCAAGTGACCGAAGGCACAGAACCCGGAAGGAAGACCGGGTGAGGATGGAAGCGCCCCGCGGGATTGATCACAGCACTGGAGGGCTCAGTCTGACAATTTAAGTGTACCCTAATGTGCTAATATGCTGTGCATACTTGTACATTATGGCATAACCTACCTCAGGGCCTCTAAAAAGTAGTAATGTTAGAAAAGTTTACTACTGCTTTGATATCACAGGAGCCTCTCAAAAATATTTTCAGGGACACTTTTTTTACAAGTGCTACATTTAGAGTAGCTGATATCCCCTATGTTCCTATGTACATCAAATAGTAATTACAAAATTAAATAAGTACTAATAATGGGGCAGAACAAATATGAGGACTGAGATTTCCTTTAGTTGAACTAACAAAAAGTGTGCCCATTCTAGAGCATTGAGGATATTCAGTATAATTTTAAAGAACTGTTTTTGTGGGTAAGAGGCATAGAGGAGGAGAATGAATGGTATAAAAGTGGGAAGTATGTGCAGGTGAGGGAGAGGAATTGGAGGGTCTAACAGTGGGCACTATGTACATGAGAGGAGTGTGGAGGGTATGGCAGAAGGCACTATGTACAGGAGAGGAGTGTGAAGGGTATGACAGTGGGCAGTATGTACAGGAGAGGAGTGTGGAGGGTATGACAGTGGGCAGTATGTACAGGAGAGGAGTTTGGGGGTATGACAGAGGGTAGTATGTACCGGAGAGGAGTGTGGAGGGTATGACAGTGGGCACTATGTACAGGAGAGGAGTGCGGAGGGTATGGCAGAAGGCACCATGCACAGCAGAGGAGTGTAGAGGGTATTACAGTGGGCACTAGGTATAAGAGAAGAGTGTGGAGGGTATGACAGTGAGCAATATATACAGGAGAGGAGTGTGGAGGGTATGACAGTGGGCACTATGTACAGGAGAGAAGTGTGGAGCGTAGGACAGTAAGCAGTAATTACAGGAGAGGAGTGTGGAGGGTATGACGGTGGGCACTATGTATAGGAGAGGAGTATGGAGGGTATGACAGTGAGTAGTATGTACAGGAGAGGAGTGTGGAGGGTATGACAGTGGGCACTATGTATAGGAGAGGAGTATAGAGGGTATGACAGTGAGTAGTATGTACAGGAGAGGAGTGTGGAGGGTATGACAGTGGGCACTATGTATAGGAGAGGCGTGTGGAGGGTATGACAGTGAGCAGTATGTACAGGAGAGGAGTGTGGAGGGTACGACAGTGGGCACTATGTACAGGAGAGATGTGTATGACAGCGGGCACTATGTAAAGGAGAGGAGTGTGTAGGATATGACAGCGGGTGCTATGTATAGGAAAGAAGTGTGGACGGTATGACAGTGAGCAGTATGTACAGGAGAGAAGTGTGGAGAGTATGACAGTGGGCACTATGTATAGGAGAGAAGGATGAAGTAATCTGGGATGGAAAAATTTAAAAAGGTTTGTGGAAGGATGTTTAGGGACTGCGTAGTGGTTAAGCGGGCCATACATGGATTGAAATGACACCAATTAAGCAGAGACCAGCCATATTCGATCTATGTATGGGCTAGCAGGTTTTACACAAGTCAACCTATTAACAGACTTAAATACAACCAGCCTGTCAGGTTTTCCCCAAAACAATCTGTGCTGCCAGCTATAGTTAGCAACACTGATCATCGTATTCACAGGCAGAACACAATAACACTGCAGGAGTGATTCCCCCATCCACAGGTCAGCAGGTGAGAGGGTGTGTGGGGAGAGGCTGGAGAGAGATACTAGTCAGTGGCTGGGTAGGCACTGGTTAGTATCAGAGCCAGATACACACATGTGAGGTATAGCTGCGATCGTTAGAGTGAGAGCAATAATTCTAGCACTAGACCTTCTCTGTAACTCTAAACAAGTAACCTGCAAAAAAATGTAAAGCATCGCTTGTTACACAAAAAAAATCGTGCTAACTTTAGTGTTTTTTTTTATGAATGAAACAGTTTCTTTCCCAAAAAAAACTTTTGAAAAGTTGCTGCGCAAATACTGTGTAACATAAAAAGTTGCAAAGACCACCATTTTATTCCATAGGGAAAATGGAAAACAATATATATAATGCTTGAGGCTTCTGAGTAATTTTCTAACAAAAAAAAAATGATGATTTTTACATGTAGGAGAGAAGTGTCAGAACTGGCCTGGGTAGCAAGGGGTTAATTATCATAAGTAATATACAAATAAATTATTATAAGCCATGTGATCTCATCCTCTCAGTCTGCTGCAGAGTGTTCCAGCTTGTATTTATACTGGCCACTCTGTATGTAGCTTCTGACCGACTGCGCAAACAGGCCCTGTATCTCCGGAACTATAGATGATAGCAGCCCCATATTTTAACCAGTGTAGGTATTTAGCTACCTACCCACCAAATGGGGAGTCTCTATGACTCCTGGTCGCTGAGCTACAACCCTCGAAGTCGATCTTTTTTTTTTTTGATTTTTTTTTTTTTTTGATTTTTTTTTTTTTTGGGCAAATGGGCCTATCTTGAGAAAGGGGCCTGGAGCTGCAGCTCCAATAGCCCCTATGTTAATCCGGCCCTGCCTAGCTCCAAGTGTCCCCGAGATATGGGGCCCCAAATTCGGGTCAGAAAATGTCAAGCACTTTTCTGCAGCAGAGAATGACATTTTCCGAACCGACTTTGGGGCCCCGTATCTCAGGGCCACTTAGTGTTAGGAACCCCATATTTGGATATGTTATAGTGCTAGGTCCACTGGGTTGGCACACCAAATTTGGGATTCCTAGACCCAATTGACCCCGAGATAAGCCGAGGGGGGCACTTTCAGCACAAAAAAATGTGCTGAAAAACTCGGCTTATACTCGAGTATATACGGTACTTGCTCTGTGTAGTGGTTTTGCACAGAGCAGCTCTGTCCTCTGTGCTCCTGGCCCCTCCCTCCTGTCGAGTGCCCCCTTTAGCAAGCAGCTTGCTATGGGGGGCACCCAAGCCGAGTCACAGCTCCCTGTGTCCATTCAGACACAGAGCCCCCGACCTGGCCCCACCCCCTCTCTCTCCTGATTGGCTAGCCGACTTTGATTAACAGCAGCGGGAGCTAATGGTGCGGCTGCTGTGTCTCAGCCAATCAAGAGGGAGAGTCTCGGACAGCCGAGACACTGGTGGACAGAGATGGGGCTCAGGTAAGTCTTAGGGGGGGCGGTACTGCACACAGAAGGCTTTTATCCTAATGCATAGAATGCAATAAGATGAAAAACCATTTGCCTTCACAACCACTTTAAGGATATAATACTGAATACAGTTGCAATAAATTCACACCGCTGCACCCGTAGCTTCCTGATTCAGTGCAGGGTATGGGTTTTTTTTTGTAGTATACAAAACAAAATGAACAGCATGTGGCAACAATAGGTGTCCCCATCAGAGTCCCCCTTAAATCTGGTGTATCCAGAGTCTCTCCTTACATCAGGTACCCTCATCATAGTCCCTGCTTACATCAGATGCCTCCATCAGAGTCCCTCCTTACATCAGGTGCCTCCATCAGAGTCCCTCCTTACATCAGGTGCCTCCATCAGAGTCTCTCCTTACATCAAGTGCCTCCATCATAGTCCCTGCTTACATCAGATGCCTCCATCAGAGTCCCTCCTTACATCAGGTGCCTCCATCAGAGTCCCTCCTTACATCAGGTGCCTCCATCAGAGTCTCTCCTTACATCAAGTGCCTCCATCATAGTCCCTGCTTACATCAGATGCCTCCATCAGAGTCCCTCCTTACATCAGGTGCCTCCATCAGAGTCCCTCCTTACATCAGGTGCCTCCATCAGAGTCTCTCCTTACATCAAGTGCCTCCATCATAGTCCCTGCTTACATCAGATGCCTCCATCAGAGTCCCTCCTTACATCAGGTGCCTCCATCAGAGTCCCTCCTTACATCAGGTGCCTCCATCAGAGTCTCTCCTTACATCAAGTGCCTCCATCATAGTCCCTGCTTACATCAGGTGCCTCCATCAGAGTCCCTCCTTACATCAGGTGCCTCCATCAGAGTCCCTCCTTACATTGGGTGTCCCCATCAGAGTCCCTCCTTACATCAGGTGCCTCCATCAGAGCCCCCCTTACATCAGGCGTCCCATCAGAGTCCCCCTTACATCAGGTGCCCATTTTAGAGTCCCTCTTACAGCTGGTACCCCCATCAGTGCCCCCTTACATAAGGTGTCCCCATCAGAGTACCTCCTTACATCAGGTGCCCCTATCAGATTCCCCCCTTACATCAGGTGCCCATTTTAGAGTCCCTCTTACAGCTGGTACAACCATCAGTGCCCCCCTTACATCAGGTGTCCCCATCAGAGTCCTCCTTACATCAGGTGTTCCCATCAGAGTCCTCCTAAAAGCTGGTGTCCCCATCAGAGTCCCTCTTACATCAGGTACCCCCAGATGAGCTGCCACAAATCAAAGTTGCCCCCCCCCCCCCCCTTTACTGAAAAAAAAAACGCAGCTCCTCCATCTTCTCTCCAGTCTTCACTCCCCTGCAGTGCCGTGCTGAAACTGAGCTGGCTCTCTATCGCCCCCTGTAGGCTGGAAGGAGGAGAACATTCCAATCCTCTCTCCAGCTATCTTAGGGAGTCACAGTCCAGTCTGAATAATGTGTACGGTTTTCCCGTGGACTGAAAACTGGACACATGATTCAAAACCCGGACTGTCTGGACAAGTGGCAACCCTGCCACTGAGCGTGTTAACGTGCACTGCACAAAAAATGTGGAAATTAAGTCCCTGGCTCTTTTGCAAAAACACTTTTGCGCAGTGGCGGCCCGTCCATAATCGGAGCCTGGGCCCCTCTGTAGTCACCAAATAAAAAAAAAACGTTGTTTTTTTTATTTTATTTTTTATTTTTTTATGTAAGCTTGTATAATGTATATTTAAATTGACTGATGGTATGATTATGCCATTAATGTATGCATATTTGTCTATTTGTATAATAATTTTCCAATAAAATTAAGATTGATAATATAAATTAAAAAAAAATCTATTTTATTTGTAAAAAAAAACTTTTCAATGGTACATTGCTGACAGCTGAAGTTAAAACAAAACAGCTGCGGTAGTAATTGGTATCGGCGAGTACTAAAAAAAAAACTATCGGTACTCGTACTCATTGTAAAAAAAAATGGTATCGGTGGATCCCTACTTTATACCACACTGGCATATTCCCCTTTCTGTACTCTGTACTCCTACTTTTGGAAATCTCAGTAAAAACTATTGTAAAAGAAAAACGAAATCTACAGCTACAGCTTTCTACAGCTATCAGTAGTGGGGTTTTTATATAACATCCGGTGTGCCAGGAATCCTAGAAGAGCTGCTTAGAGCTGCACTTACAATGTAGTTATGCAATTCCCGGCTGGGCTCAGCCTTCTGTGTGTTTTCCTCCACCTCCAGCAGTGAATGTGTTAGAGGGAGTTCCTGGCTGCTTGTTCCTGTCACTGTGTTTGCATTGTGTAAGGAAGGAGCTGTGCAGTCGGCCTTTACATCGTTCAGAAGCCATGATATCTAATTTCTTCAGGCCCTGGCTGCTGGTATTGAGCCGGTCCAGGGGCCAGACCTGCAGGGTAGAGTGGATACAGCACAGGCCAGTGAGCGGGGTAGGGGTGGTACAGCACAGGCCAGTGAGCGGGGTAGGGGGGATACAGCACAGGCCAGTGAGCGGGGTAGGGGGGATACAGCACAGGCCAGTGAGCGGGGTAGGGGTGGTACAGCACAGGCCAGTGAGCGGGGTAGGGGGGATACAGCACAGGCCAGTGAGCGGGGTAGGGGGGATACAGCACAGGCCAGTGAGCGGGGTAGGGGGGATACAGCACAGGCCAGTGAGCGGGGTAGGGGGGATACGGCGCAGAGTATGGGGGGTACAGCAGCACAGAGCGGTGAGCGGAGCAGCAGCAGCTGGAATAACAGAAGGGAACAAAAAGGTAAAGACGTTTGATGACTTACCTGGCCCGTCCCTGCTCACCAACATCTACTGGCTCTTCCCCCGGGGGTACATTCTGTATTCACACGAGCTACAGGTAAGTCCAAAACGGATAGTGACTCCAAATATATAGCGTGTTTTATTACCATTTGAATATCTTGAAGCACTTTGTTCCTTGATCTCATTGCTCCTGGTTAAGGATGAGCTCAGGCGTGTTCGCATGGTCCACGTGCAGAGCCCGCCAGGAAGTCGGCGCAGCGATGCGCTAATCTCAGGCAGTGAGACATTGCCCGATCTCTGCAGCCGCACATCGGGGCAATGTCTCACTGCCTGTGATTAGCGCATCGCTGCGCCGACTTCCTGGCGGGCTCTGCACGTGGACCATGCGAACACGCCTGAGCTCATCCTTACTCCTGGTTCAGACCCCAGGAGTAAGGATGAGCTCCGGCGTGTTCGCGCAGCCCACGTGCAGAGCCCGCCAGGAAGTCGGCACTGCGCTGCGCTACGCACTGATGTCTATTCAAATCACCCCCGAAATCGCAAAAAGTAGTACAGAAACTACTTTTGGGAATCGGTGCGGCGCTGCAAAGTCGGCTTCTAAGGATGGGCTCAGGCGTGTTCGCAAACAACACGTGCAGAGCCCGCCAGGAAGTCGGCACTGCACAGCGCTAATCACAGGCAATGAGACATTGTCCTGATGCGTGGCTGCAGAGATCGAGACAATGTCTCACTGCCTCTGATTAGTGCAGCACAGTGCCGACATTCCTGGCGGGCTCTGCACGTGGGCTGTGCGAACACGCTGGAGCTCATTCTTACCCAGGAACAATGTCAAATCAACCTGGCTATTGCCAGCAACGGCACTGTCCGAATCGGTGCGAAGCCGATAACGATGAGCTCAGGCATGTTTGCAAACAGCACGTGCAGATCCCGCCAGGAAGTCGGCACTGCACAGCGCTAATCACAGGTAGTGAGACATTTCCCGATCTCTGCAGCCGCGCATCGGGACAATGTTTCACTGCTTGTGATTAGCGCTGCGCAGTGCCAACTTCCTGGCGGGCTCGGCACGTGTTGTTTGCGAACACGCCTGAGCCCATCCTTGGAAGCCGACTTTGCAGCGCCGCACCGATTCCCAAAAGTAGTTTCTGTACTACTTTTGGCGATTTCGGGGGCGATTTGAATAGACATCTGTGCAATGAACCCGCACAGATGTCTGTCAAATCGCTCCCGAAGTCGGACTGCATTGCCGGTTTGAAATCGTGCGAGTTCAGCTGAGCTCGCACGATTTCAAACCCACCCACAATGTGAACCTGGACTTAGTGTTTTTTTTTTTTTTTTAACTGCTTTAGGTTGACCTAGTTGGGCCAGGCCATTTTTTGCGTTACTTTAACTGACAATTGCGCGGTCGTGTGATGCTGTACATTAAAAAAGAAAAAAAAAATTGATGTCCTTTTTTCCCCCACAAATAGAGTTTTCTTTTGGTGGTATTTGATCACCTCTGCGGTTTTTATTTTTTGCGCTATAAACAAAATAAAGACCAACAATTAAAAAATAATATATATTTTTTTACTTTCTGCTATAAAACATAACCAATAAAAAATGGAAAAAATCTAATTTCTTCATCAGTTTAGGCCAATATGTATTCTACATATTTTTGGTAAAAAAAAAAAAAATCCCAGAAAGCGTATATTAATTGGTTTGCGCAAAAGTTATAGCGTCTACAAACTATGGAATAGATTTATGGAATTAATCATTTTTTTTTTTTTACTAGTAATATCAGCGATCAGCGACTTATAGCAGAACTGCGATAAATAAAAAATAAAAGAGGTGATCAAATCCCACCAATAGAAAGCTCTATTTGTGGGAAAAAATGATATAAATTAATGTACAGCGTCGCATGACCGCGCAATTGTCAGTTAAAGTAACGCAGTGCCGTATAGCAAAAAATGGCCTGGTCGTGAAGGGGGTAAATCATCCCAGGAGGGCAAGCGGTTAATGTGTACTGTTTTCGTATGTTTTTTTGTATGAGAAAAATTAGATATGAAAGGCTGCGCATGATCAGAAACAATAAAGCTGCATTCACACATGATCACAGGTGGAATTGCCGCGATTCCGCCCCGTGATTTCAAATGGCTGCAAAACGCTGGATGCGCTTGCGATGCCATTACTTCTAATGGCACCCCAATCACGCCGCGATCTTGCTGTGCGGTAAATTGCAACGCCTAAAAAAAAAACGCGTGTTCCTTTTTGAGCGACCAGCTTCGCACATTGCAATATTGGGGGATTGGGGTGCCATTAGAAGTAATGGCGTCTTAAACTCATCCTGCAGCCATTTGAAATCGCAGGGCTGAATCACCGACCGGGGCCTCTGTTGTATGAGAATTTCCGTACATTATTCCCATTCCCGGCTTCGACTTGCTGTGAAACATCATGGAATACCGGATGACCACTTGGCCAATTTTCTTAGTGTGTACCCACCTTTTTAGTTGGGTTATTTAGATTACTTATCTTAAGCCGGCCAAGGAAGGATCGAAATTTGGCAGGTTAGGCAGGAACTTGCCAAATTTCGATCCATCCTTGGGCTGGCTGGTTGTACTGAAGTCGATCTATTGACTAACTTTAGTACAACCAGCCTGTCTGTGTTTTTTTTTTTTTTTTCATTTGATCACTGCCAACGGCTAAAGCTACCAGCAAGTGATCGATATAGTCTGACGATGAGGAAACCCCCCGCTGTCAGTATGCAATAGTTCCGTGGAAGGGATTTTTTAATCAACACTGTGTTTGTTTATGGGGGAATCAAGTGATTTTCTTTCCCGTTTAACCCAAGGAAAGAAAATTGCATAATCTTTGGCCAGTCTTACATCTGAGCTCCAATACTTGGGCACTAACTTGGTGACGCCACATATGCCTGGCTGTCAAAAGAATATGCTAACACATTGGTGCTCATCCTGTCGCCCTCCAGCTGTTTTGCAAAACTGCAAGTCCCATAAGACATTGCAAATGTAGCGGTACCCCCGTAAGTTCTGCTGAGTATTGTAGTCCACCTGTCACCGTGCCCAGCCAGGCACACGATTTCCAGCCACTCTTTAGACAGAAAACGGTCCATGCACTTTGTTTTTTTTTTTGAGGGGAATTACCTTGGATGGGGTAAGGGAATGGGACCAACTATATACACTTTCTCTATATACACTCCAGCACATCTCTTGCTTGCAGACCATTCCTCCTCAACACCTCCAGCACATCTCTTGCTTGCAGACCATTCCTCCTCAACACCTCCAGCACACCACTTGCTTGCAGACCATTCCTCCTCAACACCTCCAGCACATCACTTGCTTGCAGACTATTCCTCCTCAACACCTCCAGCACATCACTTGCTTGCAGACTATTCCTCCTCAACACCTCCAGCACATCACTTGCTTGCAGACTATTCCTCCTCAACACCTCCAGCACATCACTTGCTTGCAGACTATTCCTCCTCAACACCTCCAGCACACCACTTGCTTGCAGACCATTCCTCCTCAACACCTCCAGCACATCACTTGCTTGCAGACTATTCCTCCTCAACACCTCCAGCACATCACTTGCTTGCAGACTATTCCTCCTCAACACCTCCAGCACATCACTTGCTTGCAGACTATTCCTCCTCAACACCTCCAGCACATCACTTGCTTGTACTTCCAGGACCATCTAGCACAGGTTTAGGCCTGACACTGGCTCAGCCAGGCCTTGCAAGTTTCCTTTTTCCGGGCAGGGACCTAGGATCCTTATGGTGTAGGAAAAATTTGACAGTCCTTGGTGCTAGTTGTCCTACACGTGGCTACTGCTCCCAGCGCCACCTCTTCAGGCCCTGGCGGCCCTCCTGGTTGCAGCTGCCTCTCTCTCTCCTGCCCATACTTCCACAGTCCACTCTTCTGGTTCTGCACTTATCCCAGACTGCTCTCTCCCAGTCCCCTTAGGCGTGCCTCCCTAGTCCTCCTGGCTGTGACTTGTTGTTCCTCCCTGGAGACTTGTCTGGCAGTGTTCTTTCCTGCTGTCCTCTCCTGTGCCTCCAGTCCTCCACGTGTTCTCAGAGAGTCCCATCTGTGCCCAGGCCCAAGGTCGCCCCCTCAGATTGGGCGGCTCCCTCCAAGGCCACCGATAGCCTAGCACTCCATCTCCAGCTTCCTTGCAAACAACTCCTCCCCAGCTGGGCTGACCCTATGTATTTAAGGAGGCTTGCCCCCTGCCAATCCAAGTTGGGGATTGGTCAAGGCTCCTCAGAACACCCCAAACAGCTCCTCCTCCCCTCTCCACCTCTCTTTCCAGAAAGTACCAGAACATTCTGGAAAGAAGTGGGAGGTCTTAATGATGCTGCTTGTGAGTCACCAGCTGTACACTGGGCCACTCCCAACCCAGATCAAAACAAACAGTCCTAGCTACTAGCTAGGCCTGCCTAAATTGTCCTACTCTGACAAAAACTCTATTGATATCTATTTAGCAACCTAGAGGGTGCTACACAAGAATGACAGTTACAAGCATGACTGTCAGGAAAGGTTCCACCTGCTGATGACACTATCTGGCACGCAGTACTAATGTCCACCAGCAGGTGTCTCCTGGCAGTTTGGAACTGTCAGGGGAGCTTTCCCCTGCTGGTGTTATGTGATCTTTGGGCCGCAGTACTGGCATCCACCAGCGGGTGGTTCCTGGCAGTATGGAGCCGATATCACCTCCTGCAGTCGGGCATCACCTGAGCCTGATTGCAAGAGATTGGTATAAATACCCGGCAAGCTCACACACACCTGGCCTTGGTGTCGTCCTTGTGCCCTGACCTGAAAGCTCTGATCCCGGCCTGACCCTGACCCTGTATTTGTACCTGTTCCTGTCTGTCCTGTATCCATGTATCCCTGCCCTGCAGCCTGATCCCTTCCACCTTATCCCTGTCTGTCTTACTCCTTGCCCCCCATCTTTTGATCTCCCGTTTATGACCCTGGCCTGGCTAAAGATTATGATTCTATTATTCCCTTTTGCTGTATATACTTGTCTGATTATTGTTATTTGTGGGTCTTGTTTGGTACTGGTTTGTTGTGCACTGTGTGATATTGGAGGTGGTTGCATTTATATATTGTTCACTTATCTTAAAAAATTACTTACTTTTTCACCTACATACGTTTGGTTCACTCTGTTACAGTCCACACAGCTCTGGTGACACCTGATACATGACAATGACTCCCAGAGGCATGATGGGATTTGTTCCGCAACAGCTGGAGGGCCACAGGTTGGGCACCCATGTGCTAACAGAAGGAGAGAGCAGAGTGACAGAGAAATTATCTAATTGCTGTGCTTCAATCACTGGCTGGGGGCAGGTCAATGCCTGGATGAACTCCGATGAATTGGGGAGAAGGAGCAGTGGTGCCACTAGGGTTGGCATCATCTGGTGGGGTAAATAATTGTGTGGCCTCACGAGAATTTGAAAGTAAAAAAATATACCTATTGTACCATCATCCAAGTTAAATGGAATAAAGATTTGGGAGTCTAGTCCCCAACCAGACCCTACAAAAAAGATGGAGCATGTGGACTATCTCGGTACAGGTAAGATGTGTAGACAAACAAATATGTATTCAGCAATCGTAAAAAAATATACCGTATATACTCGAGTATAAGCCGACCCGAATATAAGCCGAGGCACCTAATTTTACCACAAAAAAATGGGGAAAACTTTTTGACTCGAGTATAAGCCTAGGGTGAGAAATGCACAGCTACTGTAAGTGGAAAGGAGGGTCAACAATGCCCATTTGCAGCCTCACTGTGCCCATTTGCAGCTATAGGTCCCCCAAACTTCAAACTTGGTATTTAAGGGTTCCTAGATGCCCCCAATTTGGGGTCTCTGGACCCAAAGGGTCCCGAAATGGCATTGCTGCAGATGGACACAGTTGACCGAATTTGGGGCCCTGTATCTCGGTGCCACTTGGTGCTAGAATATGTTGTAGTGTTGGTTCCACTGGGTTTGCACACCAGGTTTGGGGGTTCCTAGCACCAAGTGGCCCCGAGATACGGGGCCCCAAATTCGGATTGGAAAATGTCAAGTACTTTTCTGCAGCAGAGAATGACATTTTCCGAACCGACTTTGGGGCCCCCGTATCTCGGGGCCACTCTGTGCTAGGAACCCCAAATTTGGATATGTTGTAGTGATGGTTTTGGTTTTGCTCATCAAATTTGGGGTTCCTAGATACGAGGCCCCAAAGTCGGGTCGGAAAATGTCATTCTCTGCTGCAGAAAAATGCTTGACTCGCGTATAAGCCGAGGGGGGCACTTTCAGCACAAAAAAATGTGCTGAAAAACTCGGCTTATACTCGAGTATATACGGTAAAAACGGTTTATTCATACAAAAACAACAACATTAATATCTAAAATTGCAGATGGTATAGTATTTCAACTAGTTTCGCTGTATAGATGGGGAAACGGAAATAACTAAATATTTTTACCGAAGTGGGCTGCTCCCCCCCCCCCCCCCCCCCAGCCTGGCATCATCAGGGCCCAAAGGCCAACCGGCAAAGCTTTGAGATAGTCCACATGCTCCCTCTTTTTTGTAGGGTCTGGTTGGGGACCAGACTCTCAAACCTCTATTCTATCTGGTGGGGTAAAGCATGCTTTGTGTCTTGGGAACTCCTTCACGAATAAAGCCTGCAAACAGCAGCTGAACACTTCATTCATTTTATTATTTTAACAGCTCTGCCCTGCCCTGTGATTCCTGTGTTGCAGGACATATTCAAGAAAAAATATGGGCCCATATGGAAATCCACTATTGGAATGTATAATACAGTCCACATAACAGATGCGGATCTCCTGGAGACGTTGTTGAGACAGGAGGGAAAATATCCAAAGAGGGTAGACATGGAACTCTGGAAGATTCACCGGGACTCTAGGGACCTGGCCTACGGTCCTTTTACTGAGTGAGTTCACTGGCACTAAGCTATAAATGGTTATGCTGGCTCTTTGCCATCTGTAGGGGTCTAATCATAACTACATTGTTGTAAATAGCACATTATTTATGGAGCTAAATAGATGAAGCTCACACATTAGAATGAGTCACAGGAGTGGCGTTTTCCTTGGTCTTTCAAGTACCTACAGCTCTGCGTGGTATTTCAATTAGGCCCCTTTCACACTGGGGCGGGAGCCGCGGTGATGGTAAAGCAGCGCTATATTTAGCGCTGCTTTACCGTCGTTTTGCCCCCCGCGAGCAGCCGAAAAAGGGTTAAAATCCCCCGCAAAGCGCCGCCTTTGCGGCGGTATTGCCGCGGTGTCCCATTCAAATCGATGGGAAGGAGCGGTATAGGAGCGGTGAACACACCGCTCCTATCCCGCTCCAAAGATGCTGCTAGCAGGACTTTTTTTGATGTCCTGCTAGCGCACCACTCCAGTGTGAAAGCCCGCCAGTGAATGGGCCGTTTTTTTCAAGCGGTGTACAGGCGCTATTTTTAGCGCTGTACTTCCTGAAAACCGCCCCAGTGTGAAAGGGGCCTTAGAGAAAGGCATTAGACAATGCCGCGTACACACGATCGGAATTTCCGTCGGAAAAACCTTGGATAGTTTTTCCAACGGAATTCTGCTCCAAGCTTGGCTTGCATACACACGGTCACACAAATGTTCTCTAAACTTTCGATCGTCAAGAACGCTGTGATGTACAACACTACGACAAGCCGGGAAAATTAAGTTCAATGCTTCCGAGCATGCGTCAAATTGTTTCAGAGAATGCGTAGGAATTTTGTGCGTCGGAATTGCTACAGACTATCAGAACCTTTTTTGCGTCGGAAACATAGAGAACCTGCTCTCAATCTTTTGCTGGCGGAAAGTCCGATGGAGAGTTCACACGGTCGGAATTTCTGACCAAAAGCTCACATCGGACTGTTGATGGCGGAATTTCTGATCGTGTGTATGGAGCATAAAGGGATACATCTACTACAGACTCTTGTATCAAGGCTTTTACTCTGTATTGTTTTATTTTGTAAAGTGCTGCAAATTTTGTGCTGCTAATATAAATCCTGTATTATAAACTATATTGCCAAAGGTTTTGGGACACCTGCCTTTACATGCAAATGAACTGCAATGGCATCCCAGTCTTAGCCCCCGTACACACTGTCGGAAATTCAGACGGAAAATGTCTGATCGGACCATGTTGTCGGAAAATCCGCCCGTGTGTGGGCTCCATTGGACTTTCGACAGACAAAGTGCCACGCATGCTCAGATCAAATTACGAGACCAAAGCTATTGGCTACTAGCCTCTACGTAGTTCTGTCGTAGGCAACGAAAGTCACCACGTTCAGAATGATAGGATTTTCAGAGAACTTTGTCCGACCGCGTGTATGCAACACCAGTGTCGGACAAAACTCTGTCGGAAAAAATCCGATGGATTTTGTGGTCGGACTTTTCCGACCGTGTGTACGGGGGCTTAGTCTGTAGGGTTCAATGTTGAGTTGGCCCACCCTTTGCAGCTATAACAGCTTCAACTCTTCTGGGAAGGCCGTCCACAAGGTTTAGGAGTGTGTTTATGGGAATGTTTGACCTTTCTTCCAGAAGAGCATTCGTGAGGTCAGGCACTGAAGTTGGACAAGAAGGCCTGGCTCACTTTCTATCAGGGTTGAGGTCAGCACAGTCAAGTTCCTCCACCCAAAACTCGCTCATCCATGTCTTTATGGACCTTGCTTTGTACACTGGTGCGCAGTCATGTTGGAACAGGAAGGGGCCGTCCCCAAACTGTTCCCACAAAGTTGGGAGCATGAAATTGTCCAAAATGTCTTGGTTTGCTGACACCTTAAGATTTTCCCTTGCTGGAACTAAGGGGCCAAACCCAATCCCTGAAAAACAACCCCCCACCATAATCCCCCCTCCACCAAACTTTACACTTGGTACAATGCAGTCAGGTAAGTACTGTTCTCCTGACAACCAACAAACCCAGACACGTCCATCAGATGTAAAAAACTAAGAGAGGCGCCTCTAGGTGTAGGATTTAAGAACAATTTATTAAACACATAAAAGTGTAGAATGTAGACACATTATAGAAATAGGATCCCACCATCTTCTCCGCCTGCTACGCAGACTCATCCCCTTCATTCCAGAAAAAGAGAAAGCAGTAGTAGTTGGAACAATCATCAGTTTGCGACTCGACTACACAAATTTCCTCTACATAGGACTACCGGATTACCAGATTGCACGCCTACAAGTCGTCCAAAACACAGCAGAAAGACTAGTCACAGGAAAGAAACCCTGGGAATCCATCTCCCCCTCCCTAAGGACCCTACATTGGCTAACGGTAAAGGATAGGATCACATTCAAGACCCTCTGCCTCACCCACAAATGCACTCAAGGAAAGGCTCCTCAATACCTATGTGAGAAAATAAAACAATACACACCCAATCGCAGTCTCCGATCAACAAACCAAAATCACCTCCTCATCCCAAAGTCCCACTACAAATCTAAGGGAGAACGAAGATTCGCGTAATGCCGCGTACACACGACGGAATTCCCCCAGCAAAAGTCCGATGTGAGCTTTTGGTCGGAAATTCCGACAGTGTATATGCTCGACCCATTCTTATGCCCCGTACACACGTTCGGAAAATCCGACCACAAAATCCATCGGATTTTTTCCGACGGATTTTGTCCGACACTGGTGTTGCATACACACGGTCGGACAAAGTTGTCGGAAAATCCGATCATTCTGAACGTGGTGACGTTTGTTGCCTACGACGGGACTACGTAGAGGCTAGTAGCCAATAGCTTTGGTCTTGTAATGTGATCTGAGCATGCGTGGCACTTTGTCCATCGGAATTCGCTACACACGATCGGAAAAAGTCCGATAGGACTTTGTTGTCGGAAAAATTGAGAGCAGGAGATAAAACTTTGTCCGATGGAAAATGTCCGATGGAGCCTACACACGGTCGGAATTTCACACAACATTGTCCGATAGGACATTTTCCGTCGGAAAATCTGACCGTATGTATGGGGCATTACACAAATGTTTGTAAAGCAGTCTGCATGCCTAGGTGCTTGATTTTATACACCTGTGGCTATAGAGGTGATTTGAACATCTGAATCCAATGATTCAGGTGGGTGTCCTAATACATTTGGCAATATAGTGTATTAACCACTTCCCACCAGCATTATACCTGAAAGACGGCTACAGCGCAGGGCTTAATTGCCAGGAGGGCGTATATATACGTCCTCCCATGCATGCGCTCCCTCCGATCCCGGCCCCTTACCACATGATCAGCTGTCAGCCAATGACAGCTGATCACGTGATGTAAACAGAAGATCGGAAACCTGACTTTTTTTTCTGCTCACGCTGACAGCGTGAGCAGAAAAAAAAAAAAAAGCCAATCACCGGCTTCTGTCAAAGGGACATCGGTCCCGAATAGTGAGAGCCACTGCCCCCTTATCAGTGCCCATTAGTGCCACCTATCATTGCCCACCAGTGCTGCCTCAACAGTGCCACCTATCATTACCCACCAGTGCTGCCTCGTCAGTGCCACCTATCATTGCCCACCAGTGCTGCCTCGTCAGTGCCACCTATCATTGCCCACCAGTGCTGCCTCAACAGTGCCACCTATCATTACCCACCAGTGCTGCCTCGTCAGTGCCACCTATAATTGCCCACCAGTGCTGCCTCATCAGTGCCACCTATCATTGCCCACCAGTACCGCCTCATCTGCCCACCAGTGCCACCAGCCCACCCGTGCCGCCTCATCTGCCCACCAGTGCCCATCAGTGCCACCTTATCAGTGCAGCTTATTAGTGCAGCTTAATCAACGCACATCAATGAAGGAGAAAAATTACCTGTTTGCTAAATGTTATAACAAACTGTTTGTTTTAATTTTTTTCCAAATTTTTGGTCTGTATCATTTTTTTTTTTAGCAAAAAATGTAAAAACCAGCAGTGATTAAATACCACCAAAAGAAAGCTCTATTTGTGGGGGAAAAAAATTATAAACACTTAATTTGGGTACAGTGTTGCATGACCGCGTAATTGTCATTCAAAGCGTGACAGCGCTGAAAATTGGCCTGGGCAGGAAGGGGGTTTAAGTGCCCAGTAAGCAAGTGGTTAATAATAGTTGTTAAATTGTGATTTTATAAAAAATTTGAAAAACATATATAAAATTGCACTAATAGACTGGGCAAATACTTCTATGCTGTATCCGTCTCTATAGGGAGGGCCACGACTGGCACACGCTGCGCACTGTGCTCAATAAGAGGATGCTGAAGCCTGCCGAGGCCGTTCTATACACCGGGGCCATCAACGAGGTGGTGAGCGACCTCCTAAACTCACTGAATGACTTGAGAAAAGAGACGCCCTCTGGCGTTATGGTGAACGACATCGCCAACGTCTTGTATCGATTCGCATTTGAAGGTGAGGCAGTCCATAGGTAAAATGAAGGGGTCACGCCGATGACCACACAAAAAAGTAAGGGAAAGTCCCCCCAGCAGAGACGTATACAGGGGGGGAAAATGATTTGACCTCCTGAAGATTTGGTAAGTTTGCCCCCCCACAAATAAACAAAGGGTCTATAATTTTTATCATAGGTGTATTTTAAATGATAGAGACAGAATATCTACCAAAAATTCAGAAAAAAACACACAATACAAATGTTATAAACTGAGTTGCAGTTCAAAATAAGTAGACATGTGCAATTCGTTTAGTTACGAATTTGTTTTCCGTTCAAATTCGTTATATTATCGTACGAATGAACAAATGGTTTACTAAAAATTCTAACGAATAACGAACTGTCGAAAAGAACGAATATGAAAAACAACGAAAATACGAAATAATTAAATTAGAAACAACGAAACTACAAAAGAATGAAAATCCGAAAAACGAAAACAGAAACAACGAAAATACCGAACAAAGATTCAAAAATAACGAAAATCAAAATGAACGAAAAAAAATTACGAATATTCGGAAAAAGGAAATCAAAACAACGAAAATACGAAATAACAAAAATTCTGCTGATCGAGAATTTGAAAGAACGAATGTTAGTTCTGTTTCTGAAATATTCCATCCATAGTCCAGATAGTGTGTGGTTGGGTCGGAGGCTCTGTGTTTTGGTGGATTTTTGAGTTAAGATCTGACTTGTGAGAGAGAAATTCTTTGTTTCTTAAACATGTAAATAGCATACACATTACGTAAAATTATGAATTATGCTCCGATTACGAATCTACGAAAACAATGTTACGAAAGTACGAATAAATCAATCTTACGAAAGTACGAATGTAACTAAATCTACGGAAATACGAATTTCGAATCAACGAAAATTAGATTAACGGAAATATGAATCATTTTAAATCAACGAAAATATAGCCCTTCCGAAAATACGAATGCGTCCGAATACGAAATATACGAATATAAACGAAAATATAGAAATACGAATTTCGAATAAACGAAAATTAGACTAACGGAAAAACGAATCAGCGAAAAAATAACTCTTACGAAAATACGAACGAGTCCGAATACGAACACCGACAACTTAGGAAATTACGAATCGTTACGAATCAACAGAAACGAAACTAAACAAATTTTTCTATTGTGCACATGTCTAAAAATAAGTATTTGATCCCCAAGCAAAACATGACTTAGTACTTGGTGGAGAAACCCTTGTTGGAAGCACAGAGGTCAGACGTTTCTTGGAGTTGGTGATCAGGTTTTCACACATCTCAGGAGGGATTTTGGTCCACTCTTCTTTACAGATCTTCTCTAAATCCTTAAGGTTTCTTGGCTTTCTCTTGGCAACTGGAAGTTTCAGTCCCCTCCATAAATTTTCTATAGGATTAAAGATCTTCTCTAAATCCTTAAAGCAGAATTTCAGCCATTTATTCATCTTTCCATCTAGTAAATTCTCTGCCCTTGTTGTTTTAACTTTGGATTTCTGCCAGTAAATGCCGTATACAGCCTACTTCCTGTTTCTTGTCTGGCCATTAGCCTAGGCTTATGACATCATACACAGCTCTCTCTCTCTCTCACTCTTGTGAGAGTTTGCTAGGAAGGGAGGAGGGATGAGTCATTAGAGGGCCAATGAGAGCTGCAGAGCTGGAGGTGTGCCTTTTGTGTGTCTGTGTAAATCCAGGAAGTGAACAGGCAGCAGCTTCAGCTGCCCACAGTTAAAATGGCTGCAGCCAGACTCAGAGGAAGGAGATTTCTGCAGCATATTTGGCAAGTACAGAATCACAGTATATATAAAATAATATGCAAAGTGGTTGGAGGGAAGCTTCAGAATGGCAAAGATATTTTATTACAAATGATGTAAGCAGACTGCAGTTCCTCTTTAAGGTTTCTTGGCTGTCCCTTGGCAACTCAAAGTTTTAGCTCCCTCTATAAATTTCCTATAGGATTGAGGTCTGGAGACTGGCTAGGCCACTCCGTGACCTTAATGTGCTTCTTCTTGATCCACTCCTTTTGGTGCCTTGGTTGGCATGTTTTGGGTCATTGTCATGCTGGAAGACCCATCCATGACCCATCTTCAGTGTTCTGGCTGAAGGAAGAAGGTTCTCATTCAAGATTTTACAATACATGGCCCCGTCCATTGGCTGTTTAATGTTGCAAAGTTGGCCTGTACCTTTAGCAGAGAAACAGCACCAAACCATAATGTTTCCACCACCGTGCTTGACTGTAGGGACGGTGTTCTTAGGGTCATAGTCCGCATTTTTCTTCATCCAAACACGCCGATTCCCCCTCCTCAGGAAGGCACATGTACAGGCCTGGCTGAAGTTTGCCAATGAACATCTAAATGATTCAGAGAAGGATTGGGAGAAAGTTCTGTGGTCAGATGAGACCAGAATTGAGATCTTTAGCATTAACTCAACTCGTCGTGTTTGAAGGAAGAAAAATGCTGACTATGACCCTAAGAACACCATCCCTACAGTCAAGCATGGAGGTGGAAACATTATTCTGTGGTTCGGCTTCTCTGCTAAAGGTACAGGCCAACTTTGCCGCATTGAGGGGTCAAGGTACGGGACCATGTATTGTAAAATCTTGGATGAGAACCTTCTTCCCTCAGCCAGAACACTGAAGATGGGCTGTGGATGGGTCTTTCAGCATGACAATGACCCAAAACATACCGCCAAGGCAACAAAGTAGTGGCCCAGGAAGAAGAAAATTAAGTTCATGGAGTGGCCTAGCCAGTCTCCAGACCTTAATACTATAGAACATTTATGGAGGGAGCTGAAGGTTCGAGTTGCCAAGAGACAGCCAAGAAACCTTAAGGATTTAGAGAAGATCTGTAAAGAAGAGTGGACCAAAATTCCTCCTGAGATGTGTGCAAACCTGATCACCAACTACAAGAAATGTCTGACCTCTGTGCCTCCAACAAGGGTTTCTCCACCAAGTACTAAGTCATGTTTTGCTTGGGGATCAAATACTTATTTTACTCACTGAACGGCAACTTGATTTATAAAATGTGTTTTTTCTGGATTTTTGGTTGATATTCTGCCTCTATCATTTAAAATACACCTATGATAAAAAATTATAGACCCTTCAATACAAGTGGGAAAACGTACAAAATCGGCAGGGGATCAAATAATTATTTTTCCCCACTGTACATCAGTAAAAATTCAACAGAGGTTGCAACTCACCTCTACACTTCCTAGAAAAAACTTTGTGGTTATTTCATAACTTCTTTAAGACCTTCAGTTGTCTCACTCCTCTCCAATGAAGTACTAATTTCTATAGACTCAGGGCTTTTTTTTCAGCAAGAACATGGGGGAACGCAGTTCCGGCACCTCTAGCTCTGAATGTATGTAATGGCAAGGGCTTCTGGGGTGTACTGGAGGGTCTATTGATGCTGGCTGCTGGGGGATCTATTGTTGCTAGAGGGGTATATTTTTACAGGGGGGGGGTCTATTGCTGCTGGGGGGCTCTTATCAACTGTTGAGGGAGGGGTCTATTGTTGCTAGCTGTTCAGAGTCTATTGTTGCTGGGGGTGCTCCATTGTTGCTGGCTACAGGGGATCTATTTTACTTCCTATCATTAGCAAATTGCATACAAATTGATACTTGGTCCTGTATCCATTGCTGAGAGGTGGGTAGGGGGTGGAACCAAGGAATGGTGCTCGGGGTGGGTAGGGGGTGGAACCAAGGAATGGTGCTCGAAGGTGGGTAGGGGATGGAACCAAGGAATGGTGCTCGGGGTGGGTAGGGGGTGGAACCAAGGAATGGTGCTCGAAGGTGGGTAGGGGATGGAACCAAGGAATGGTGCTCAGAGGTGGGTAGGGGATGGAACCAAGGAATAGTGCTCGGAGGTGGGTAGGGGGTGGAACCAAGGAATGGTGCTCGGGGGTGGGTGGGGGGTGGAACCAAGGAATGGTGCTCGGAGTTGGGTAGGGGATGGAACCAAGGAATGGTGCTCAGAGTTGGGTAGGGGGGTGGAACCAAGGAATGGTGCTCAGGGTGGGTAGGGGGTGGAACCAAGGAATGGTGCTCCGAGTTGGGTAGCGGATGGAACCAAGGAATGGTGCTCAGAGTTGGGTAGGGGCTGGAACCAAGGAATGGTGCTCAGAGGTGGGTAGGGGATGGAACCAAGGAATAGTGCTCGGTGGTGGGTAGGGGGTGGAACCAAGGAATGGTGCTCGGGGGTGGGTAGGGGGTGGAACCAAGGAATGGTGCTCGGAGTTGGGTAGGGGATGGAACCAAGGAATGGTGCTCAGAGTTGGGTAGGGGGTGGAACCAAGGAATGGTGCTCGGAGTTGGGTAGGGGCTGGAACCAAGGAATGGTGCTCAGGGTGGGTAGGGGGTGGAACCAAGGAATGGTGCTCAGAGGTGGGTAGGGGATGGAACCAAGGAATAGTGCTTGGAGGTGGGTAGGGGGTGGAACCAAGGAATGGTGCTCGGAGGTGGGTAGGGGGTGGAACCAAGGAATGGTGCTCGGAGTTGGGTAGGGGCTGGAACCAAGGAATGGTGCTCGGAGGTGGGTAGGGGATAGAATCAAGGAATGGTGCTCGGAGGTGGGTAGGGGATGGAATCAAGGAATGGTGCTCGGAGTTGGGTAGGGGATGGAACCAAGGAATGGTGCTCGGGGGTGGGTAGGGGGTGGACTCGGAAGGAGGGAGCTCCTGCACCTGTTCTCTGAGAAAAAAAGCACTGTATAGACTTAAATATGTTTTAATTTCCAGCCCTTCATAAGCCTGCTAGAGATTTAAAGTGGTTGTAAACCCTCACTTATCTCCAGTGAAGTGACTGGCTTCAGGTGATACACAGCGATGATACAAATCCGCCCACATAAGTTGTACTTGTCTGCCTGCAGTCTTCGCTTCTCTACATCCCTTCAAAGTCCAGAATTTCGAAAGCTGTCAGAAAAAAAAGGGGGCAGGGATCTGAAGTTACACTCTGCCTAGCTCAGTGAGGAGAGCTCCGAGAGCTGATTGAAGCAAAGGGACACCCCCCCCCCCCCATTCACACAGGAAGAGAGCTGTGACTGTAAATCGCAGACTGTGTGTTGGAGCTCCCTCCCCTGTCATCTTTTCTCTTGGTGTCAGAAAAACTTGTCAGTAGAGATTCATACTCATAGCAGAGGAAGGAGGCAGCAGACCGAAATGACACTCAGTGCTCTGGATAGAGACAAGTACACACTATAGAGGGATATGCTTTGTTCATATTTCATGTCTGAGGGTTACAACCACTTTAAAACATATGCAGTAAAGGAAAAGAGTTGTTGAGGAGTGCCTTTCTGTAGTCATACTTGGGGCCTGATCATCTTATGGACCTTGTGGTATTGTTAAACTTTGCACCCCCTCTAGTTTAGCCTCATAACAGGCCCCCAACATGTCTGCCCTCGTGCCGCATAAAGCATCCCTGTATTTAAATCTGTATATCTCTCTTCTGCTTTTCCTCCAGGGATTTCCTACATCTTATTTGAGACCCGTATTGGCTGTCTGGAGAAGAAAATCCCCCCGGAGTCTCAAAAGTTTATTGACTCTATTGGAGCCATGTTGAAATATTCAATATATGTGAGCATTCTTCCAGCCTGGACCAAAAATGTACTATCCTATCACAAACTCTACCTAGAGAACTGGGACAACATTTTTAATTTTGGTGAGTAGTTTAAGACTGGAAATAAAATAAAAAAAAAGTTGATCTGTGCAGGGACCCAATAAGAAAACGGCATTCATTTTGTCTTTTTGTACCGTCTCGCTGCCAAGTACCATGTGACCGCCGTGACCAATCGCAGCAGGTCACATGACAGTTGTACATCATAGATGGCTTCCTTTCGTGCCATCCATTGTGTACAATTGTGTTACTACCTGTGATTGGTCAATTTGATCACATGGTACAGATAGGGCCTATCATAGTCCATCTGTATCATGTGATTTAGCTTTGAACAATCACAGATAATCACAACAAAATAAATTGAATGATTCAGTTTCATTCAGTAAAATGCTTGTTTATAGCAATGCACTGCACTGCTATAGGCAAACATATGTAAGAAAAAAAAAATCCCGATCAGTTCCCTAGAGTAGTACAATGTTACTTGTATATTATATTATTCTTGCCCCAGTGTGTTTAAAAAGAAAAAAATTGTTACAAATATATGAATATATAATGTTATTTAATTTTTTTACATACTGTCACCAGTCAATGTCCCTGACAACCACTACACCAGTTGTATGATGATGCTGCACTGGTGACAGTATGTAAAAAAACAAAACAAAATTGTGATATTTTTTTGTTTTTTAAATTTCTTAATTTTCCAAAAAATGACAAAAAAAAATACAACTTCAAAAAACCCACCATGACTCTTACTAAATACCTTGGATTGTCTGCTTTCCAAAAAAGGGTAATTTGGGGGATATTTGTACTATACTGAAATTTTAGGGCCTCAAGAAATGAGATGGCCCGCCAGTACATCAGGATTGATCGATTTTCAGATATATACCATAGATTGTGAACGCTATAACTTTCACACAGACTAAATAATATACACTGATTTGGGTTATTTTCACCAAAGAAATGTAGCAGAATACATGTATTCTTCCGTTTCTTCTCTCTCGTTTCTTCTTTTTCGTTTTTTCTCTCTCGTTTGTTCGCTCTCGCTCTCTCTCGCTCTCCTTCTCTCTGTCTGTGTCTCTCTCTCTCTCGTTTCTTCTCTCTCTCTCTCGTTTCTTCTCGCC